>OX123194.2:43583813-44308654 GCA_944739405.2 Euclidia mi | reverse complement strand
AAAACTATTAATGATAATATTATAATCACATTCGTTTGCTTCTCATATCAAATTGCTTTCAGACGAAACTTCGCACAGATAATTTTACATTTCTTTTGTCATCAAAAGATACAAAAATTGTGTTGACATATTCTACCCAGTTGTACCTAAATTCAAAACTAATTTAACGAGTCAAAGCGACGCTTGGAGATTGCAAGGCCTCTAATTAAATGGCAAAGTTTTTCATAGCACGAGCCTTTCATTCCGGCTATGAAGGCTTTGGCATTGAAAACGTTCGTTATAAATTATAACTAGAACCTACACGCAAGGCGTATGGCCTTTCATCCTCATTCATAATGAATCTTTTCGTTTTTGTATCGCGTTGAATGTAGCTCGACGTATATGATAATTTTTTGGGTCGAGAATATTCAATTATTTAATATACCGCAGGCCTGGAACTGGTAATTTATTTTACCTTCAAGCCAGCATCCTGCGTAAGGCCTGTAATTATATTTCAAGTTTATACTATACCTTCCACGGTTTATATAAAGAAAAAGCATGAATTAATTTGTAAGCGGCGGTGGTGTACGTAACGGACTGCCGAGACTATGGTCTCGGGTTCGATCCCCAGTTACCCCGGGCACACACCTCTGACTTTTCGAAGTTATGTGTGTATTAAAATGTTAATTATCACTCGCTTAACAATGTATGTGCCCGGTAGATGTCAATAGGCCCGCCCCCTATTACATTGGGACCGAAACATAACTGGCGAAGTAAGGGTGTGTAAATTGTAATACACCTCTGCCTACCCCTTCGGGATAAAAGGCGTGAAGTTATGTTATGTTAATTTGTTTTCATAAGGCTGGTCCATTGACATTGACATTTAGCTATTCGAGATACATATTTGACAAATTTTGTATGGAGCTAATGTCAAATATGTATCTTCAGTAGCCAAATCGAAGTATATATCAAATATGGGGACCGGCCGATAGTAATTAGCATCCGAACATTGCCTTATTGACAGTAATCGTTGAGTTTCTGTAAGACCCATGCAAAGGCTAAGATAGTTAACAAAGACTAAGGTAGGAGACACAGGATATACTTAGTATCTCAGGGGAACGGGATCAATTCAGTCTGCCTTGTTACTAGTCGAGTAATAATTTTAAGTTATTCACTGCAAAATAGCCACACATGTGATAGACTCGCTTCAAATTTTCCAAATCTAAGCCTTATGTTAAAATTACTATTTTATTTGTTCCCCGCGGTTTCACCCGCGTTTCGGTATCTCGACAGCAGCACCTACCGGGTCAAATTATCCGTGATCAGAATATAAATCTTATTAAACCAACCACTAACCATTTAATCTACCACTAAACATTATAATCCAAGCACAGCCAAAGTTATGCCGAAGCTTGTTACGATAGATTATTAATTATTAATTAATACTATAACGATATCCGTTAAAATTTCTAACAGCGTTAAATCAATGATATTTTATTACTTAATCAAAACCTGTCAGAACACTGAGTTATGCATAAACTTCAACTAGAGCGCAAAATTAACACGAAACCAATTTAAAATTACATTTTCCGGTACAGTTCCACATTTTGTGGTTTAATTTTACAATGTCGTCCACAGATTATAACAGGCTAAGTTCTTGATTTAATGAATTACTTCGGTGACGTGTTGGCATTCGTTCATAGTAGCTTACGAATTTAGTACTCTTGCTTTAAATAAAATGTTTTTAATGGTGTAAATCGACTGCAAGATTGGCGTATCGCCGTTTAACACTCTGGTTTCGACCTTCACAAGGGCAGCACTTGGTGTGTATTCATAAATTGTTTTTGTGTCCTTTGTTTGCATGAATGTTGTTTGCTTTGTATAGAATATTGCTGTTGAAATAAAATTCCATTTGCGAGATAAATTTGTAGTGTAATTGAAATAAGTGTAACTAGAAAAGACTTATCTTTTCCATTAAATGTGTCTAGGAAATAGGGAACTAACCAGCTTGTTGTATGAAATTAAAATTATTTGTACAAATAATTATGTTATATTATTACTAGCTTTTGCCCGCTGCTTCGCTCGCATGAATTTAGCTTAGATAAAAAATATTATACAAGAAAACTGGCTAAGTGCCAGTCGGTCTCCCTCATGAAGAGTTCTGTAGTAGCAGGAATAGGAAGGAATGAAGTGTTTAGATATCTTTTTTTTTGGTGTCGGGTTGGAAAATCCTCATGGAGTCCCTCCGCCCTGGGGGAGAAGGGCGAAGGGGAATGTCAGACTCTTACTGACTAAAAACCAACCCGTGTTCCTCATGGACCCATGTGTCGGAGGGTCGGGTATCACCGAAGCATTCCTTGCAACCCCCCGACGGGTATTGGCACGCCAGATGGTCAGGTGGGCCCCGAACGAAGGTTTAGATACCTAATCATATATTTTAGGGCAGCAAATATATCTTCGCAGTATTTGTATAAACGACAAAGGTATATTTTCGGTTTTTGAAATGTGTTATATCTCAGAAACTATCCGCTATATATTGTCATACACTTCCAATTTCATTGAAAGTTTTAAATAATATTTTACAGCAATATTGTCTGAACATTTTTTAATTTCTTATTTTAAAAGATAGTGGGCGGTGGGAGTTGGCCAAGCATTTTACCATTATGAAAGTGTCTATTTGTCGAACGATTGACTTGAAATGAATGTTTTAGGAAACTTTAAGTAATTTGGTAAGACCTATTTATAGACAGACCGCACATATTATTATGTTTGAAGAAAGTAATTTTAATATCAATTCTATGTTTCACTATTCCATACATGGAATTGATAGGTGTTAAAAGAACCGGTAATGTGCATGTCGTGCCACACACAATGTTGGGTTCCGAAGTGGGCTACAAAGTGACCTGAGGATAGTAGGACTCAGGCACAAAATTCACTTCATCGCTTGCAAATGTAAGTTGTAAGTTGTCCTCATGAGCCGTTATAAGTTTTGACGTGACAACGTCTTATAAATTGGTTTGCCGGGTGACACTTCAAGAAACTGCGTTACGCTCCGCTCACGTTATGCGCTCACAATGAGAGCGAGTGAGAGGCACGCGTCCCGCCTAAGAGCGAGAGAGACAGACATAAAAAGTGAAAGGCACGCGTCTTTCATCCTTCTTCCTACTATACGAATGAATATTCACATTAAAATTATTTTACCACTCAAAGTCGTTGTCACGTAAAACTTTCGCCCGTATACCGACTTTACAGACAACCAATTTTTATTGAAGGTTTATTATGTAGGTATGCACATATTTAGCATAGTTTATAATTATATACCTTAAGACTACGGTTTATAAAATAGAGGGGGAAAGGAGACGATTTGCACTTGGTGGTTTTGGATAAATATTTCGTTTCAATTATGACAAATGAAATAAAAGAAAAAATTTGTCAGTTCCATGTAAAGAGAATCTAGATGGTTAGGTACCTAGAAGAAAACGCACTTTGCGATATGGCCGCCCTTGTGAATTTGCTTTGTTCCTATGTACATTTAAGTCATTTATACCAGATTTGTACCAACAGCGTGTTTGCACAATAAAGAATTATCTATCTATCTACAAAACCCCCCTAATTATTCTAGTGTTCAACTTTTGTTTAAAAGTCGTGAAGCGGTTTATAGAATACATCTGTGGCTGTGACATACGAACGGACAGACCGACCGACAGACAGGTATCGCGAATTTACTTATTTAGTTTAGGTTTTTGCCATTTTTGGCTACGGAACCCTAAAAAACGGCTAAAGCGAACCCTTCGTGTATTAAAAAATATTGTATAGTTTTGACCGCGTTATCACAATGTATGACTGCCAAATTTAAACCTTCAAGAGCTTAAAGTTTTCGCGTGAAACCGCGACAGGACAGGCGAATGGACGGACATGGCGAAACTCCTTTTAGTTAACTACGGACTACGGACTACTCCGTTCCTTTTAGTTTACTAAGGAACTTTTAAAAGGGCACCATAATAAATAGATACTATAATCTTTGAAGTTACTAATATAAAGCAAGGAAGAAAGTTAGGAAATTTCGATGTTAATCGTGTTCGAGCACCGATAAGGCAATCCCGGTACAGCGATATGTTGGGTATAAACACGGCGTGCGTAGCAGTCGTATACTCGGGTTTTGCCAATTTGTTGCTTAGAGCATGCAGACGTGTGTCCTGTGTTCTAATTGACATATCATCGCAGAGCCACAAACTACTGCAGATGGAATTTTGAGTAGTGGATTATTTTTATATCGTAGGCTAGGCACCCATTACGACAGAATTTAATAATATGTCACCACTTAGGCCATAAAATAAGGTTTGAAAGTAAGCAGTAGGCCCTAAGGGCCAGGCTAAGCGGCTGGCGACTGCTAGTAATATTTTAAATCCTATATAAAAAAATGAATATCATACAGCATTTATAAATGCTATATTATAAATGCTGTATGTTATTACTCTTTTATCCCAAAATTTCAGAGGGCAGTGAGGCAAAAAGAACGATGTCTATGAATAATTTATTAGTCTATTATACAAATAAATAATATTTGACTGTCTGTCTGCAATTTCAAAATAACTGTATTGCAAGCTAACCCGCTTCCAGTACCCCAATGATTTATTTAGATTGTTTGCCTGTCTGGCTATTTATTAATCTTAATAAAATGGCTGAAGAAAGCAAGGTGTGAATTTTACTAATGGTTCATGAAAACATTTGAATAAACGATGAATTTTACCAATGGTTCATGAAAACATTTGAACAAACGATGAAAATTTCATTTAGGCGTCGCTGCGTGCAAAAGCTAGTTGAAATTAAATTAGTCAAAAGCCGGTCGGACTCATTTGTGAAGGATTCCGTAGCAGTATAAATTTGTGTATGTCAGCGACATTGTAAAAAAAATTATAATATATTATCCAAGTTCAAAAACTCTTTCTTAGTATTTTAAGGTTAAAGAAATGAGGGATGCCTTGGTCAACAGTGAGACAAAGCAGATAACTGATAAAAAGTGCTCACCTGTGTAAAAAATAAATATAAATAGCGAAATAACGGTTGTAAGTATTTTGGCTTCTATTGGTCATATAAAGAACCATCATAAATTTAAGTTAGTGAAGATTAAAGGCGCTTAGATGAGAGACGGCTACATAAATTTAAATGAATGAAAATTAATGCTCATCCCCTTGATCATGACCCCTTTTTGAACTTTTGTTTTTAGGGATGAAATCACTAACGTCACTTGAGGAACCGATATACAAAGTTTCAAGTGGATTCACTTGAAGTTTTTTTATATACTAAATAGGACACCCTTTTTTAACCTCCATAGTGACTTCGAGAACTTCTTTCTTTGTGTTCACTGACGTCATTTGAAGATTAACATTAAACTTTGTATACAGGTTATATACAAAGTTTGAAGTTAATCCAATGAAGTAATAAAAAGGTTGCATACAAATTCTGACTCCCCTTTTTAACCCTTTATGGTAAGCATTTCCAAAAAAAATTGTATAGTGTTTACTAAGGTCATTAGATAAACCAATATACAAAGTTTGAGGTCAATCCACTGAAAGAACAATAAGTTTCATTCAAACGTTGACCCCCTATCTTACTCTCTTAGTGGAATTTCCTAAAAATTATTTCTTCGTGTTCACTATCGTAGTTTGAGGAGCCAATATACAAAGTTTGAAGTCAATCAATTAAAGGAATAAAAAGTTTCATACAAACTTTGACCCCTAACTTACCTCCTTGGGAAAGGAATTTCCAAAAAAAATAATTCTTAGTGTTCACTACCATCGTTTAAGGAACTAATATACAAAGTTTGAAGTCAAACCATTATAGGAATAAAAACCGCCCTGTTTTACCCCTTAAGGCAGGAATTTCAAAAAATCCTCTCTTCGTGCTAACCTACACTCCTCAACGTACATACTTTCTAAATTTTATCTTCTTGCGACCAGTAATTTCGGCTGTAGCGTGTCTGTCAGCCAGTCAGTAACGCAAGGATTTTATACATACATACATACATAGACTCACGCCTGTTTCCCCGAAGGGGTAGGCAGAGGCATATTAAACGCCCACTTTTCGCCAGTGTTTTGATCCCACGTAATAGGTGGCGAGCCTATTGCCGCTTATCGGGATATTTTGTTTACCAGAGCCTCGTCCGTTGATCGGCAGGTGCACCACTTGCAAGTGAGGTTGGCTTGGGACCCTATGTTCTTGGTGGGAACCCTATGCACCCTATACACCTATATAACACCCTATACACATATATAAGGATTTTATATATTAAGATTATGTGCTGAAGGCACCTAGTATTGATAAACTAAGGTAATTGATTCTATCAGCTCTTTGAATCAATTTTCTCTAAATCTCACTTAACTAAAGGCTACTTAAAAGTGAGTGGCAAAATTATCTCATGAATTTTACTTTTCAAGCTTTTAAAACACAGCTCGAGAATGCTGTCTATTCAATTCTAGGATTTTATAAAACTTGTCCACAAACATTAGGTTTCTTATGCCCACTTCTCTATAACGTTTCTTACAATCGAATATTATACATAACTTCTTATCATGTTACTGGAAAAACCGATAACTAGTTCATACAACTGCTGAGAATGCGTTTGTAGCACAAATTAAATATTTAAATACAGAAGGCTAGAACCAAGTTATTCATACAAGCAAATAGCGAGGAGCCGAAATTCTCTCATTAGTATTTTAATCAAAGGTACCTCAATAGGTATGCCAGTATGGCTAGGGTATTTAATTAGATTAAACCTAAGCTAACCTAAATAAAATAGCCCAGATAGAATGCTGGTATACCAAATTACGCATGTGTATCCACAGTGATTGCGGAATCTTAAAAAAAATAACTGTACTGTTTACCTAATGTTCAGATTGGAAGAATTACACATTTAGGCAAAAGCATGTAGGTCATTAATGGACAAGGTTGTAAAATTCAAGCTGAACGTCTTGAGTGACAACGCCACAATTATGGTAATACGACACAAGACTCTCTCATAGCAGTAGGTTGAAGCGGCCAAGTACATAGCTTAACCATATCGCAGAACCGATAGCAGGGGAAACTTAGTACTGTAAGATAATATTTCTTATTTATTGGAGAGATCACTTACGGAATAGTTCTGACCACAACTGAATATAAAGACGAAAGAGGTTTACCTGCAGCGGTGGACAACCAAAAGCTAATGATATAATTATCCGTTCCCTGTACTATGAAATACATGTGGCTAATAAACAACAATTGTTTTTTTTTGTGTCTGTTGTGGGAAACTGTACGTATTACTGTAAGTAAACATTGTAATGTAATGACCTAACTTTTTCCTCTTATTTATTATAAATCAACGCAATGATTGGAAGAAAGCTCTCGTCATTTTACATAAACAAAATCATTGGTGCAATGAAGCCCGTTGTGGATCCAACAATCGTATAAATTTATTTTGTCAGGTACCCAAACAATAAATCAGCAGTGAGTGTCACACTCGACCACATAACACATCGTTCATACGCGGTTTTACTTCGATGGTCGTAATTTCGACACTATCCTTAGTATTTATTGTATCACGATTCAATTGTAACATTAAATATTAATAAACATTTATTTGATTTGCTTTTTGCGAATTCTGTGGCGTGCTGTTGGAATAGTCTATATCATTCTAGCAATGGATTACGGCAGGCTGATCATGTTTATAAAATATTGCCGTTATACTTGGACCTTATTACGATGATTATCTAGATCGATGATTTTAGCTTTTTGTTCTTTGCCTCCTACAAATTTATAAAATGGGATCTAATTTCGTAAATACACTTATTACAGGTGTAAAAATCTCTGTTTTCCTGCGCTTGTTGTCATGGTTCCAATCAATATAATTACAATTGTCAATTTACACGTATTTTTGCGGGTTATTCTCTTAGGGTTATTCTATAGGGTATCCACACGTAGGTACCGGAAGGCCCTGATTTATTTATGTCTTGGTAAACTCAATTAAAAGTCAATGTAGCTTAAAAGTACTGTCAACAGCAACACACCGTTTATAAAAATAAATGTTATAAGTTACTCAAATTAAATACTTAACTTTAAGGAAACGGAAAAATTATAGACTTTTACTTGGCTGTAGTAAATATTATAATTAAAGAATGCAAAGTAGAGTTTCTTATTATTACAATCGCTTCTAAATCAAAATATCTAGACTAAATGGAAAAATAACATAATTTGAAAACAGGCAAAATTGGACTTCGACAATCAACTATAAAAATAATCAACATTAGTATCAACTTATAGTAATATAGTAATGATAAAGAAAAGTTTTAAAGAAATATTGGCAGCAAGTACATCTAATTTGAAAAATATTTTTGTCATAAATTGTAGAATATATTTGATAATATTGTAATAATGACATGTTATAATTATGTAATATTCTTTCCGTTATTCTAATATCCTATTCTTTTTGAAAATAAATGTAATCTCATCCTCTCATAATTCTATAAGTTGGTGTTGTACAAAATTTCAAACTCATACATTTACGCACTTTCTATGTCGACGGTACAAGTCGAAAATAATAGAAAAATAAACAAGATAATTATAATCAGATTTATCGTTTTCGGGGCACTCCGAAACGTGTGCCTCGGGGATCGAGGCTCTAAGGGAAAAACCCTTTTAGCTGGTAATCAGTTGCAGTCATTTTGTAAGAATATTCATATTTACTCTTTCAAAATAATCTAAGGTTTGGGAACATAAAAGTTGCTTATAAATAAATGACCAAAAGAAGACCTATTGTAAAATAAAATATGGTGTAATAAAATTCGCTCAAGCGCGTGTCGAGCCAGGCACAATGTAGGGTTCTGTAGTTGGCCTTATCTAGTTGTAGCGTATGTAAAATTAGTCATACACAATATTTATTTCATCGCCAGCAAAAAAGCAAGTATAACCTAGTCGAATATTAGGTATTCTTTAACTTATAAAATTTTATTATATCTACTTGACAATAATTTATTTTAACTACTTTATATATGCTTATTTTGATTTAGAATGGCTAACATACAAATACTTTGGTTTATTTGCGATATGAAGTGGACTGTTCATGAATCCTCAACGAAAAATTACATCGCAAATTGACGCAAGTAGAAAAGTGTTAAAGTGGGAATACATCAAATAAAATGACAGTCACATTTATATTTTTTATAATTTACAAACATACAGTTTTATCAGCGCACTCAACATTGGTTAACTATTCGAAAAACTTAGTCTCGGCGTAAAACGGCGCATTGATGGACATATGGACACACTGAGGAACGAACATGGTGAAACTTCAACCTTTAAGGTTATCTTGTAGTTAACTGCGGCACCCTAAAATAAGTGAAAAATAGAACTCGCCTCGAGGGTTTCGTATCGTTATATTACCCACATAGTTATTTTTCTCTTAATTTACGTTATAAATCTTCGAACCCAGTTTCAAGATTCTAGGTCAACGAGAAAGTGCGTGGGCTATTGGAGTTGATGAACTGTCGATTCGTCAATTTGTATAAAATACGAGCTTATACAGTAAAGAAAACAACCTTTGTTGTTTTCTTTACTGTATTTAGTGTGGATTATTGCAAGTAGGTATTTGCAGCTTGATATCTCTGGAATATCGTTCGAACAAAAAGTTCCTTTAAACATCGATTATAGTAAGCCTAAATTGAAAATCAGTCCTGTAATTTACTTACTAATATTACAAATGTAATTTTAAGAAAATTTTGCACGGATATCTCCGTGCTGAATTTTCTTGAAGTTCCCGGCTGGACTCAAACGTAAACAATTTTTATAAAGGCCACCTCTATAAGGCTGATATAGGGAATTAAGGTTTGTTATGTGGTATTACAAATAGTATACTTCCATCGACGTGCCATGAGTTCGAAACCGTGTGCAGAAGCTATTGGATAAATAACTCCAAAAATGTGCACCCGAATATTTACTCACATATGAATATGATAGTAAATATCTACAAAAGATTCATATGAAGAGCCTGTACACTGTAGTCAAGTGATGTTTTTAAGAATGCACTATTTTGAAGCTCGTATGTATTATCGTATCTCTCTGCACCACTGGCACGTCGTAAAAGGCATTTCTTGAAAGTACATATGCCGAGCAATCCCTCCCCATGAATGAATGAATATTTTTCGTATATTTGCAAATTCTCCTATCAATAATATCGAATTCGTTCAGACTTCGTGAATTGAGTGGAAGGGATTTCTTTGATATACAAATTTATTACAATCTAAACGTTTTGACCCATTTGTGATATTACTTCAGTCGTCAGACAACTTGTGATCTCGACATTTGGAAATAGTGGATACCACATAATTTGATCCTAGATTACATAATTTCTGGAAGCCGAAAACCATTGCGAAGATATACACGATTTTAAGATTGATATTTCGTCTAATTGTATGCTTAGTAGTCCTGGGTTCGAGTCCAAACAGCTAAAATTCTATTAAACAACAGAAGACTTCAACAATTCTTTTAAGCCATGGTGATGTTGCCGAAATTGCTAGTCTGATCGTATCTGTAATTGCTATGAGAACTGCAAAAGCCGTGGTAAGCATAGCAATATATATGGGTAAGCAATTCTTTGAACCCTCAAGTCGCTCTTGAGTCACTGTGGCACCTGCCCGTGCTAAAATTTATCCTTCAACTATTCACTCCGTAGGGTAATTTTGTTTTTAAGGAGAGTCGAGACTTGTTTTTAAGAGAGAGAGATTTCGACTCATACCTTCACCCAGAAATCTAAAAACGTGACAATAGTTTTAAGCGACATCAACAAATGCTTGCAAAGAAACTAACGTCATGCTCCCAAGCAGAACCACTTTTGCTTTAAAAAGTATACGTTGCATATCTCTATGGAATGCCCATACAATTTTAGGTACGTAGTCCTCATCCGGAAAGATAGTTTAAAATGCATTTATGACCACGCAAGCTTAAATTCAAATACTCTCTTAACAGAAAGAAAATTGAAAAAATGATTGAAAATTTCATTAAACAGAAATATGCATAAAACCATTTATAATTGAATAATAAATTGTATTGAATAACAGTTTCTACTGCCGTTACTTAATTGCTGAGAAATTAATCTTAATTAGTTACCTAGACTTTATCAGTTGATAAACTTGATGGAAAAATATAATCTTTTTTGCGTATTCATAGTAACCCGAGTCAAGTGAAATACATGCGTCAAGGTAGACGTCCACATATCCACATCATACGTTTTGTACGTATCGGACACATCGCATCAAATGGGAATATTTTTATTATTCAGGTAAGTGCCCACTTTGCACAACCCGTGTTGTATACACGGACGTGTAATAATCTAAAAATAACATCAGAAGGCACTAAATAATCTCTACCCGCACAAAGGAAACTATTTTTAAATTTTTTAATTATTGGATTCGACTAAAATAGCGGGTGCAGCCGTTTCAACGCACAGGCTAACTAGGTATTCGCTGTGTGCAATGGGCAGTAACGGGCTAACAAACCGATCAGCGCACTCTAGGTCTTGCAAATAAGAAACTAATTTTGTATAGTATTTCCTTAGGTTTACGCGAATGTTACACACTGAAATTAAACTATAGTCTACGGATTTTATCGTGATGGATGGGTTTTACTAAGATTACATTTAAACCGAATGATCTAGAGTTATAATCCGACGTTTGGATTACTGGACTGGAACCGTGGACATTATTTTACCTGAGATCGTTGGATACGGTATTGACTTCTTTGCGTAGTTTTAAGAATATTTTTATAGTGGGTGACATGAACATTGCCCTGAATCATACGCCATGTACTTTGCATGCCACGGAGTATCTCAATCTTACAGCTTGTCATGGTCTACTACCAGCACATACACTACCCACTCGAGGTTCTAGTTGTCTTGATCATGTGTTGCTCAAATCTAAACTGCCAGCATTGACACTAGTGCTCGACACCTCAATAACGGATCATAGCAGTATATTATTTTGTCTTCAATATAAGAATGGATACCCTAAACATAATCATTTTACATTCATGAAAATTGATCACGCCAAGCTTGACGCTGACCTCAATAACCTTAGTTTTGACCATTTTTTTAATTTAACCGACCCCAATGTTGCTACAGAACTTTTAATGGACACGCTAATTAATAATATCAAAGCGAATACTACTATAGTTAAGGTACAGAAACGCAAACGAATCATTAAACCGTGGATTACTGTTGGTCTATTACGATGTATGAAAAATCGAAATACTATGCACAAGAAGCTTAAGTCTGACCCCAATTATGAAACCTTAAAAATAACTTATACACGGTATAGAAACTTTTGCACTAAGATTTTAAAGAAAGTCAAAAGACAATATGATAGGGCTCAACTTTCGGAAGCTGGTTCAGATAATAAGCGTATTTGGCAGGTCATCAAAAGAGTAACCAACTGTGAAAAATCTAAGTCAACCGCTAGTGAATTACTGCATTCTTCATCCCCTGCTATCTCAGTCGATCAGGTGAATGATTACTTTGCTGGTATTGGAAAAAATCTTGCAGCAAAAATATGTTCCACCCATTTCTCTCCGCAAAATTTTTCTGCTAACAAGAGCACTCCCTGTAATTCCCTCGTGATTTTACCAACTGACTGTAATGAGGTTGAATCCATATTGATGTCGTTAAAATCAGACTGTGCAGTAGGATGGGATAATATACCTACTTCCCTAATTAAACGCCATAAGAACACATTAGTACCCGTCCTTACTCATATTTTTAATCTCTGCCTAGACACTGGAACATTTCCTACCTATCTTAAAAAGGCCGTCGTACATCCTATACATAAGGCTGGTGATAGAGACTGTGTCAAAAACTACCGGCCAATTGCAGTATTGCCTATAATATCTAAAATTCTAGAACGCATAATTAATATAAGACTAATAAATTACTTGGAAAATAAGCAACTGTTGTTTCCGACGCAAGAAGTCTACGTCTAACGCAGTGCTGGAACTTACAAACCATATTATAGAAAATCTAGACGGTAATAATAAAGTGCTCACGATATTTCTAGACCTCGCAAAAGCTTTTGACACAGTCTCTATCCCTGTCCTTCTGCAAAAATTGGAAGACATTGGCGTAAGGGGTCATAGTCTTGCGATATTCAGGGACTATTTGAATCATAGGACACAATGTGTCAAAATTGACCAATACGTAAGTAATGAGTTGCCGATTACGTTTGGTGTCCCTCAAGGCAGCGGGATTGGTCCGACGTTGTTCCTGGTTTATGTCAATCAGCTTTGCCAAACTAGATTGCAGAACACCAAAATAACATCTTTCGCAGACGACACTGCACTTACTTTTACTGGTGACAGTTGGACTGACGTCTTTGAAAGGGCACAGTACGGCTTGAACGTAGTGTCGGCTTGGCTAGCTAAAAATTTCCTGACCTTGAACTCTGAAAAAACAAAATATTTAACTTTTACCCTACGACAATCTACTCAACCTCCACCTTATATGTCCCTCACCGCTCACTCGTGTCCCCCTCCCCACAATCGGTCTTGTAGCTGTACCATACTCGAAAGACCCACGAGTGTCAAATATCTAGGCGTCACGTTATATAACAATCTATCTTTCCGCCTACACCTGGATGTTCTGCAGTCTAGAGTGAGAAAGTTGATTTATATTTTCAAGTCTCTCCGTCACATAGCCACGGGCCGTATTGTTAAGCAAGTATATTATGCTCTTTGTCAAACCTTGCTCTCATATTGTATATCTTCATGGGGTGGTGCGCCCAAAACTCATTTATTAAATGTTGAAAGAGCACAGAGGGCCATTCTTAAAGTAAGTACCTTTCGACCCTACACTTTCTCCACCGATGAACTTTATAAGAGTTGCGAGGTTCTGACCGTGCGACAACTATTCGTTTTGCAAACGGTACTTATACAACACGCTATAACTCCCTTCCAACCTATCACGAAAAGGCGCAGGGATAGAATCTGTCCAATAATAAAAAGTAACTTCACACACTCCAAAAGATTTAACTTCTTCCTAGCACCAACACTTTATAATAAAGTAAGTAAGTGTCTCCCAATCTATCATCTCTCATACAACGAATGCAAAAAAGCTGTTTATACGTGGCTTTCAAAACTTACGTACCAGGAAACAGAAGATCTTATTTACTCACATATTTAGAACTCTGGCATTTTTCACATACATTTACGCACAAGATTCATTTATACCCATACATACATGCGCAAACACATGCAGCTACGCTCGCTTACACAAATACATACACATAACACAAAAACAAACACACACCACACATATTTACATAAATACACACACATTCACAGGCATGCTTACTGTAATATTATTATAATCTATGTCATACTATATGTGAACTGTATTGTTGCCTTTTACAACGATTATTATTTGTATTTGCTACTTTTGCTTTATACTTCTTGGTTTTATTTTTTATTTGTTTGATATAACGTTACCTTCATTATCGTGCGGTACTAATAATTTAAAATGTTCAAATAAATTAAATGGTTTTACTGTTATATCTCGAGGATAAAAACTGGTATCTTTAGTACAGACTATTTTATAGTCTAGTTAAGATATCAGTTGCGATTTCGACTTTGTGACTTAACAAAACCAACAAAATGTATCTGTGTAATTGTGTACCTGTTTAACCATTTGTATTTGTTTATGTTTGAATAAAGATTATTATTATTATTAATTTCACCTCAGTGGTGACATTTTTCTTTGTCTTGAATATAGAAGTTATTTAAAAGTAATTGTTCAACTATAACTGGTATTTACGAAGAGTGATAGCACGGTATCGTGTAGTCTTTGGTGTGTTAGTCCTTTTTGGTTTTTCATGGACTGTTGACGGGGTCCCAAGCTGTAGGAACATTTCAACCATCTTCCCTATTTTAATTAGGATATTCTATTTCAAAAGTTTCACGGATCATCCTTGGGAGAAAACGGCGTTCTTTTGCGAGTACCTTTCTTCTGTTATACTATGTACCAAATCGCAGGTAATGGTTGGTTCCTTGTAGTACATGTTCACAGACAGCAGACTGATGATGACGTCAGCTACATGTTCCTTAAGTCGAATGCATCTCTTGGTTTGTCCAATGTATGAGAGCTCATATTCATAGTCAATTGTGTAGATTATTTTATGAAGACCCAAGCCCACCCTGAAAAATAACTCTAGATTAAAGAATGGTAAGAATTGAAATGTATATTTTTACAAAGTATATTAGTTTATAATTAGTATACTTTGTTAACCTAGAGACGTCCACTGCTGGACATAGGCGTTCCCCAAGGTTTTCCACACAGACCGATTTTGAGCCACCCGCATCCAACCGCTTTTCTATAACTTAAAATAAATAAAGCTTTACTAGAATGGAAATAATTTCCATCAATTTCGGGAACGGATAAAGCCGTTAATTTCACTCACTGTTCTAATAATGGATAACAATTAAATGGATCTAATTTATGGATTCGCGTGCGAACTAAACAGCAGATAGTACAATATAATGAAATTGTTTTATGTTGTGCAAAATAAATAGACATTTGATATCGTGCTGCCAATAATAATTAAATGTAGCGGACTAAGTAGAATGTGCTGTAAAGGTTGCTCGGTTATTACCTATAGGAACGCGAGTTACACCTACGCGCCTCAATATCAGTACCTACACAATCGATAAATGGTAGCGAGTGAGTATTTTCTAAAATACCTACTGGATTGATAACATTACCGTGCCGTGGTAACTGTGTCGCGAAGATGCGCCTGCTATGTGATGCAACAAAATACATAGCACGCATCTAAATCGTGCAGTATATTTTATAGTACGTAATAACCATTATTATCAAAGAAAACTACTCTTAAGACACAGAAACGTCTCATACCAAAACTTTCAAAGACAGTTATAATTATGTTGTATTCTGATATCTTGTTTCACACCGAGATCTCAAAATTATCGCATAACGGAACATATTGAATAGATAAAAAACATTTCGGTCACGTAACTGCGTAGGTTGACATCCCCAAAGACAAAAGCGTTCATTTGCTTTACAAATATAAGGCAATTAATAAGTGGAACACAGATTTGCGTTTAGGTATATCTAAAGGAATGGTTGAAAACGATTACAGCCTTATTTATTTAACCTAACCCTACCACCTTTTTAAGGAGCACTATGTATATTTTTGTAGAACTTGTTATGTATATGTCTACAGACCTAAATATGTATAAGTAGATAGGTATCTACGTATGTTCCTCAGAAAGATTCCCGATTTGTCAAGTTCTAGCTGGCCTTATATATAGAAACTGAAAATATAGTTGACGAATTCACGAACCGCCCGATCGACATACGATTGTGCCTATACTCGTACAAGTTAAACAAAACACACAAAAGAGAATCAAATCGCAAATATGATAAGAATAATGCATAATGCAAGACTACACAGTGAATTACGATCATATTGCTAAAAGAAAACAATTTTAACTGTGTACTGTGAAATAATATGCGCTATAAAATGTTTCCCTTCAGGCAATTTTAACGATAATGCTTTACTGCAACTTGCTTTCACTTCTTTTTTTCTTCGCTGCAATATTTCAAATTGCCTCTTATTGCCATTATCGCCATTACACTATAGAAATAAGCTCATTAAATTCCGCCGTTCTTTACGTAACTTTAGTTGTAGGTATATTTTTATTATTATAAAATTATTTATTTGTAGCAAAAATAACAACTCTGGCATTTTGAATAAATCCCGTATCGTGAAGGATAACACTCAGACTCGTAATAACAGTTTGTGGATCACACAAATTGTTGTGTCGTGTGGATATCGAACCTGGCGGTCGCTTTAACCACTGCGCTATCCATGCAGTCATGTTGTGAAGACTGAATGCGATGTTTTTTTAAGATATAATTCACGCGAATAAACCCACGGATAAACCGAAACCCGCGACTCCGAGCATCGGTTTCTCTGTAATTCATTTTTGTACTCGGCATGCATTGTTCCGCGAAAACTAAGTGGAAATTGTTTTCAGTGTACTGCCAGTTGCGCTGCAGTAATGAAATCTATTTTACTTGTATGCTTAGAGTCGGGCTCCATATTCCATAATTCTTGAAGTTACACTGTACCGGAAAGTACAATCGTTCAAAGTTCACTCGAATGATCTACTCTAGCTTAACTGCTTGTACCATTTATGACTATGAACGTCACCTTTCACATCCTTGACGCCCACGGTCCGCTTTCTACGCTAACCAGATTTACATAATTGGCTTTTCAACAGAACGACTGTTGTCTAAAGTACAATCTATGGTTCATTTAGAAGAAAATCAATTAAAACTATCAAAGATCTTCCTGATATTAGGGCTGGTTGTCCGATTTATTAACATGCCTGCCGAGGCATGTGGCAAGCGATTATTAATAATTTAATGTGAACATACTTCTACTTCGAAAAGCCACCGTCTGCGAGGCAGTCTATGGGTCGCTAAACTTGGCTATTGCTGCTTAGTGCATTTAAACTTACAACTATTTTACTTGAAAATATTGTTTCTAAATAACAGATATACCTCATTTCATTTTTAGGTTAGATTATACATTATACTTAGTGTAATGTATAATCTATCGCTTTCCTATACAGGTAACAGTTACCAACTAACTATTTAGATTATATCTTTACGGTGGTATTAACACAGCCATAAATTCGAGTGATACCATCACAATTTCAAATCAGAGCTAACGTAATTTACGTATTGATTCTGTGTAAATAGATACCAATTTTCCCAAACGTAGATTAAATTAAGAATATATTATATTTACTATATTTGAGTTATGAAACAAATATCAATAAATTATTTAATTGATATTATTTATACTACTTCTTATATCAAATGACTAAAAATAACTTATTGGACCTATCTATTTTATTTTGCATGCTACCCGCTTCTGTCAAATCTATAAAGTCAGTAGTTTTCATTTGGTTCACGTTTTAATATAATATATCTTTTTATTTAATCCGTTTCCGTATCCCGATGGGGTATGTAAACTTACCGTGCAATATTTACATTGTCATATTAGGAAGAAAGAAAGAAAAATCTGAACCGCCCGAATTGTAAGTAGGTACAACCGCGTTATAAACTTATATTTTGACTCAAGCAGTATAATGTATGTACATACATATATTATGTGTAATGTGCTCACCAATACCTTTATTTTGATACCAAAATCATTACGTAATGATTATCTCAGTTTAATTTTAGTCACCTGGCCTATTACTACGAATCTATTGACACCCCATTTATTAAAATCAGTTGAGTAGTTTTGGCGCTACGGTGGAACTTACAAACATACATACATAGACTGCCAAAAACATTACCCTTTCTTTTAGCTTCGCCGTAGTCGAGTAAAAAATAGCGCACACAAAAGTATTCTAGTTAATATCACGAATTTTCTAAGGCGTCGAATTCTTAAAAACCGTGTCGCGATGTACCTACATTTAGGCACAAAAGGCATCTGAAAAGTACGTGCACATCTGCGTTTACCCTTTTCAAACACTTTCTTTTGGCACATTTTAAAGAGAAAGCGTGGCAAAAACGCATTCTTTGTTACTGAAAGCAAACAAGTGAAAAAATACATATCTCTACACACATTATATGTATAAACACATCTTCCATGATGAGAATAATTATATGTCGTGTCAAATAAGGCTTTATAAACATGATAACGGACATTATATATATATATACATACATACATATCGTCACGCCTTTTATCCCCGAAAGGGTAGGCAGAGGTGTATTTCTACACCCACTTTTCGCCAGATATACTTTAGTCCCACGTAATAAGGGGCGAGCCTATTGTCGTACGGGGCACATTTCCAGACTCCGTGCTGCTACTGAGAATTTCGTGACAGAAAAACCCAATAACACTGCCCGACCCAGGATTCGACCCCGAGGCCTCCCGATCCCACGCGCACATTTATGCCGCGAGACCAACGAGGCAGTCGTATAGGGTTCAATGTCGATTCCGTCTCTACGCAAAGATGGTATTTGCATAGTGTTATCCCTTAGTCGCCTCGTACGACACCCACGGGAAAATAGGGGGTGGTGACACTTGTATTCTATGCCGTCAACCACACGGCAATATATATATATATATATATATATATATATATATATATATATATATATATATTTTACACTGGATCCTCAACAAACAGAAAATAACTTAAACTATCAAAGCATTAAATTTTTGTACTGTACCTAGATCCACCTTCCTTATAAATAGCAGCTCATATGTGCCAGAGTTGCCCTAGGCAGGTGGGAATTGTTGCAAAGGCAGTGGAAGCTTGTATTACATCCACCTGACTAGAGCAAACAAGAAGTCTGACATATATTGGACTGAGTTTCTCAGCGCTGACAATATCAAATACAATATGCAGTAACCTGGATCTTCACTGATGTGAGGCCTAGAACTAAGTTAGATAAACACACAACCAAGGTGGCCACGATAGATTGAATGATTATATCAAACACTTAGCTGTTCCTCCAAACTTGATGTCTTCAGGACGCGAGGGCACGATTACACAGGATTCACAATTTACAAAATGTCAATGTTCAATATAATAATTATCACAATTTTATCAAGGGCTCACTGAACCGTGACGGGCAAATCAAAAGCGGCAGTTTTATGAAGGTTTTACAAATTTTACTTCAAAACTACACTCCACGCGTGGTAATTTTTTTTCAAAAAAGAGACAATTTACAATTCTTACAAATGTGATCAGAGTCAAAAAATTACCAAATATAATAAATGTTACCAAACTAATATTCTCGATTTATACTAATTTTTATAGACAATATATATATTATATTTCAAACATCATATTATCGACCTAACTACTTTTGTGTTGTGTTTCATCGAGTATTTTTGCCCCCTAACTATAGGGAAGAAAATAGGTTTAAGCGATTTTGCTCAGAAAATAAATGCCTACAAAAATGTGTATGTGTGTATGTGGTTCTGAGGTCGTGTGCGGAGTGGTATTAGTTATTTTTAATTTTATAATTATTCAAGTCATGTTAAAATTGTACCATTCAAATAAGGCAGCAAATATATAAAAGCAGTACGACTCATCTTGAATAATTTCTTACATAGGTTATAAGAACAAATCATAGATGGAGGCACTTAGGTGCACCCTATTGTACCCCAGGGCATTGGAGTCATTTATAGGCAAGACAG
Organism: Euclidia mi; assembly: GCA_944739405.2. Classification (NCBI taxonomy): domain Eukaryota; kingdom Metazoa; phylum Arthropoda; class Insecta; order Lepidoptera; family Erebidae; genus Euclidia; species Euclidia mi. Next base: position 44,288,411 of record OX123194.2, on the reverse strand, counting down.
TAACAACTTTGGTCCACCTCATCGATTGTGTTGCAATCGTATTGGGCCCAAGTCAGCAATTTCAGGTTATTTGTCATTCGGACACAGTACAAATATCATTCGATTGCTATTGGGGTAAGCTCATAGTGTCCTAAATCCACTGTTGTATTGGTACAATACACACCTAGTCTTAGTACTAAAAAATACCATAGATGGGCACATTTCTAAACTATCGTGTTTATTTGCCGAACATAACACATAACTTCGAAAGTCTGTGGATTTGAACTTGAGAATTTCTGCGTAGCGGTATGTTAGTCTCTATAGACTATCGTTGCCTTTTATTACTGAATGATTAGTAATGTAAATAGGCAATAGGCTCGCCACCTATTACGTGGGATCAAAATACTGGCGAAAGGTGGGCGTTTAATATGCCTCTGCCTACCCCTTCGGGGAAACAGGCGTGAGTCTATGTATGTATGTATTAGTAAAGTGTGTACAAACCACAAAAGATAGGTAAAAATAATTTTACGAATTTTTCATTACTATGCCGATGCTATAACCTATATAAAATGGTTTCATATTAATTATTAACATTTAAAACAATATTCTATTAAAGCTGTTACGCATGAGCTTACACGCGACAGCTTATCAACGTGAAATTTCACCTCAACTATAATAAAAGCTTTTTGTTGGCTTTTGACGCAACGTTATTTTTTAAGTGTTCAAAATCAGATGAATTTTGTGTCTGCATTTTATTGTGTTGTATGTATTATATGATTTGTTTAACTTTAGAAAGATTGTCATATTTGGTTCCAATAAGGATTTATTTATGTTTATTTGTTTGCCTTTCTTACAAAGCAATTCATTTGGAGTTGATTAGGATCTGAGCACAGCGATTTTAAACTCTCGTCCTTAACGTCGTCACTCCTCGCACCCAACTGATCCTTCTTCACTAACCCCAGGGCACTCTTATTGGGCGGCCTCTGATTTCGGTGCCGTCAGAACCAATTATTGCAAGCGTGCCAACAGATCCCAACTTATAGAAGAGTTGCGTCCGAACTTCTGGGAGAGGTGGCGCCGGTAGTACGTGGCTGGACTTCAACAGCGCACTTCAATGGCGACTGGCCAGAATCAGTCGTCTGTATCCAGGGACCGACGAAGTCAACCGTGTGGCTGAGGTCACAAGGCGTAACATTAAGAAGAACCGTACACAAGATGGCTCTTACCGGCCATGGAAATGGGGGGACGCAGTATAGAGTTGAAAGCAGTCCTTTCAACGCCCCGGAGGATGTTCGCGCCCATCACTAGCGCGAGAAGAATGACAGCTGCAGTTGACATCTGTCAACTCACTCTGTAACTTCTGACAGACACATTAAAATCAAAAAACTGTAATTGTACGTTAACTAAACAAAGCTTTTCTAAATTTATCAAAAGTTGTTATTTCTTAACAATAGATATACCTAGGTATTAACACCTTTACTGCGGAACAGGCCCATTTCGGCCCGCCGCGGTATTTCAGTTGGTGCGGACGAAGAAAACTATGTCCCTCTCGCTGATGCGGAATGATTATTTCAGGTGTTTGTAAGATTTTGCCAGAGACAAATATATATTTTAGTTCGTAGTCAAAATTGGAATGATTCCCCATAAAAACCTCACAGCAGGCCGTTTTCGACCTACCACGCACTAACGGTAAAATACATCCGCTCAGTGCGGCAGTGGGCTTATTTCAGCCCGCCAACCCAACAGCAGCCTGCGACCCCATTACCGCACCGAGCGCACGCGCCCCCAGTTAGTGCTGTGCTATCTAGCTGATCTGATGTAGCATTCGTTCGATATAATCAACGATGGCAAGCAATAAAAGATAAAAACGAATTTTGGAAAATAGAGTGATTCGCCCTGCACTTACTGATATTGATAGTGACAGTAGTGAAGAAATATATCCCATTAAGAAAAAAAAAGTACCTATTAGAAACAAGTCAGCATGGAAAACTAATTTTATATAAAGATATTGTAGGAAATGCAACCAAAACCTTTGCGTGATATGTTTTAAAGACAGGCACGAGTAAACAAAAATCTTTTTCATTTCTTTTGCGATCATTCTGTTTTAATTTCGATATCCTTATTTTGGTTCAGATCGTTACCGGCCTGCTACTTTTCTTGGTTTATTTATCATTTCCTGTTTGGTAGATTCCGGGGCGAAGCAAACCTTAGGAAGCTGGGTTCAAGTTCAAGGTTATTATATCAGAAGAAAAAAAATGTATACATCATGTTTTCGCAAAACCACCAGCACTAGGGTAGATTACAATGCTATAACGTATTTAATGTACCCTAGTGCTGGTAGGTTAAGAAAGACCTGCCATGCACTGGCGGAAAAACGTTGGGAGCGCATTTCGACCTACCGCCGCACCAGATGAAGGTTTTATTTTACTTGCCGCTTCAAAGGTGTTAAATGGGTCTTTAGCTGTATTTCGTTTAAGAGGTCGATTTTCCAAGAAGTTCCAGCGCTTGAAAAATGCCTGTCATCACAAGTGCGAGAAAAGCGTAAAAATATTTATTTTAAATAGGTATAGATAGATATCTTACAAACCCGCGGTTCTACTAAAATGCGTATTACCAATATACCACAGGAAAACCACAAGAGGAAGTGATTTAGATACACGTATTAACTCGTACTTTTAACTAAAGTAACGCATAAAATGGAACATCGAATGCTGAGTGCTTATTGTAATCTCATCTATTATTCCAATCAGTCAGAACAGTTAATGACGAAATATCGATACTCAATATCAAAACTTCTAAGTATTTCCAATTTCTAGGAATTGCCAAACATTTAAAATTAGAGTACTTTGATAAAACATTAACAAGCAAACTTTAATGGATTTCTGGGCAAAGATTAAATTGAGGTCGACAAATTTTACAGAAGAAATAAGCCGCGATAACATCGATCCAGAGTTTTCAAATTCAATCAGACAAGACAATAATATAAAATATGAAAAATAAGAATTTGAAAAAGTTGTCGACAAATAGCGCTCGATGTTCGGCTCGATGACTGCAGACAAACAAAAACGTTCGTTTTAATTAAAAACGTGTACCTACGCCAATTTTTTCGTACTATTGAATGACATTCTTTGTTTGCTGTTTGAACCTTTAAAATGGTAATACACAATGCCACCGTGGGTTACCGTCTCTTTGTTAAGGAGAGCTGTCCATTATAGAGATCAATACAACATAGAGGAATTCAAACGCTCAAAGGTCGCTTTCAAACGTTCATAGACCCGACAATATTATAAAAAATCCTAAAATTTCTCGCTGTCCAGACAATGGCGGGCCAAATAAAACAATTCTATTTTCGGAGTGACGAGATAGCATGTATTTATATTGTTATATATTATTATGTATCATGCAGCATCAAACATGTACACAAAGAAATTGTTGAACACAATAACAACAATTTTAATTTTTCAATTTTAAAACCGAGGGTTTAAAAGGAATTGCCAGTTACCTACATTTAGATATACATTGTTTGCTTCAGTAAAGTCAGAGAAATATTCTAACACAATAGGACCACTTTAAATGGACAGAATTATTTATCAATGTCCTAGTTATTATGAGTATTTCTTAGTAATAACGACGGCATCTGGTAATGTCTAGACTCTAGACAAAGTAGAACTTACTTGACAGATGATAGATTAATTGATTTTTATTATATTGCTTTTGGTTTTGGTTCTTGCCAACAGAACCATAAGTAAAACAAAAACAACTATTAACATTGTTAAATGAAATTAAATAGCAGGAACGTCAAACTACACGGTTCGTGTCCTAACTTTTTCAATTGACAACAGAGACATTATTTTATTACCATGACTACTTACTACATTAATTGAACTATCTTCGATTGCGGTACAATATACAATCGATATCAAATATTTTTTGGTATTTGTAGTTTATTCAAATGTCATAACTGCGTGCGTACGTTGCAAAATATATATAGGCTATCTTTCACCCACAAAAACTTCAAAATATATGTCATTGTTTCTTTGGAAGTTATGAATTATTTTCAAAACTGTTTCTTTAGGAGACTGATTAGGTCTCAAATGCACCAAAGGGTAGATTAGTGTAGAGATCTTTTAGGTCTCCAAAGCAGCAGATGAAAGTTCTTTGAAAATGATGGCGTAGTTAACGTGTTAATGTATGTGCAGTGCATATATTATGTAGCTGTAAGCAGATTACTATTGAATCTAGCTTGTAGCCACGTAAGTATGTTTTCTCCAGAGAATAATAAGTCATCGCTGCAGGCCATGTCACTATGCCACGCATACACATTTTATTGAGCGCCTGAATCAAATTTTAAAGAAGTTTTGTTTTTATTCATGTGAAGTACAAGGCACGTTAAATAAAGTTACTCTGACTAAAAATTAAATGTTGTTGACCAGTGTCAGTGTAAACGAAGGTACTAAACAACTCTCAAAGATCTTCATGACAGTTATCCTTCACTCGTCTTCATTGGGTGTCATTACAGAAACACCTAACGACTTTATCTCATCAATTCCAAAACTATACTTACATGACAACAATAAAGTCATGATTGTTCCATAAAAATCTGCTCTTCAAGTACAACTAATGACCCGCTATGCACACAGGGATGCAATTAACAAATGAAAAAACGTTTCATAGAACCCAACGCCACACGAACATTGCACGTACCGAAAACCTTTAGAAAACGTGCCTGTTATGCCCGTTTTTCACTTCTCAAATATAAATGCCCTACTAAGAACCGCCATGCATTAAAGATCAAATGAAACGTATAATTTTGAACTCAAAGGTTTTTACCCCTTTTAATGTCAGAAATAAAACATTTTAACATCTGACCAAGCATGGACTTAAGGAGGATCTACGTTCCGATTTATAGTCCATAAAATGTTTCAACAAGCTGGAGGGTTTCCGTCGTTGTGACATTTATAGTTAGTGACTCCCATGGGCACTATCACTTATAATCTCTTATATTCCTTGTTCCGTTCGTGATCACTGTGGCAATGTGGCTTATGAAATGTTGACTGTCGATGGAGTTGCTCGCTCAGCGAGTTGCTTCAAGTGCCTGAAGCACCGTCATGGTTTATTCGAATATTTCTATGTGAGGATATGCTGTTTTTATTGCTAAATCGGCTACGGCTAAAAGCTACGTAAGATTGGTGATGTAGTGACTGTTCACATTGCAACAATTTCATTTATTGTCGTTTTTAATTATTTTTAAAGACAAATCCCGCTCAATGCACTTGGACCCGCAGACTCGAAACAACAATTTGTGGATCGTACAAAGTTTTGTTTTGGGATCGAACGAACCCACAACAATCAAATGTTATAGATGCCAAATTTATCAATTTTATACTTGTCCTGGCTGACATTTTATTACAAATCCCAAGCTACTAAAGCTAGAAACATGTAATTTGACGCCGGGCTTTCTTTTGCAACGTAGGCACCCACTAAGGAATAACAAAGGGTCAACCAGATCGGACGGGATCTGTCCCCTCCAGCAGTTATTGCTGCCATGCTGGCACGCGAAGAGGCCTGGGACGCAGTAGCCTCCTTTTGCGAAGCTGTTATGCTTCAAAAAAAGGCTGCGGAGCGGGATCGGGAGAGGGCTGATCCTGCCCGAAGACAAGGGCGATGTCGCCGAGATCCGCCAACGGGGCCGCGAGCAGCCAGAGCATGGGGAGCTCTGGTTGCCGTTTAGGATTAGGTCGGTCCGGGATATTGCCAGTAGGGGCCGGTGAGGGCTTCCCTGGGAATGGGTTGAGTTGAACATGGCGCCATGGGAGGAAGACTGGACAGCACCTGTACCCTGTCTTCTTCCCGTAGTGCGTCTTTGGTCGGCAGTTGAGGTGGTTTTTAGTGGTAACACCACATACTCCGGCTCGCATTTCCCCCAAGAGCCGGAGATCCGAAGGGATTACCCAAATCGTAAAAAAAGGCACCCACTCAGGAAGGATTTTCTAAATATACCTTCCACCCTTGTGGGGTCAAAATAAAGGTTAAAGGTTTTGGGGAGGCCAAGCTGCGAGCGACTATTAGTTTATTAATAATAATATTGCAAATAAAGGTTAAATGAAAATCTGAGACTGTTTGTATCCGTTATGTGTGTTTGTAAAGAATTTCATAATTTAGAAACCTTCCTTACATGCAGCAGTCCTTGAAAACTAAAAAAAAATATTCTGACGATATTCTAACTGCCCTTATCCTTAGTAACCCCAAAACTTAAGGCAATTAAATAAATGAAAAGCTACCCATTAACGTACACATAAAAGGATCCTTAGGACGGGACCCTTAAAATTGACCTTCTGTTTATTGCTTCCTTATTTTGCCGACAAATGAAAAAAGTTTTCTATTTGTGTGTACCAAATTATATGAACAACCCGAAGCATGAAGTAAAATAAACTTGATTTTACATGTGTCGTGGCCACCATAAGGGATGTTATAACTCGTATGCCAATAATACAGCGAATAAAAGAAGTAACAATTTGTTTTCTTTAGCACTTTGCGCCTAACTTTGCTTAATTACTATTTTGCGAATAAAAAGGCGTCTATAGCTGAGTGGAGATACCAACAGACTGCCATGCAGAGGATATCGGGTTCGAATCTGCACTGACTTTTCGCAGTTACGTGCGTAATAAAGAGTTAATTATCGCTAGCCCCGTGCCTTGGAAACGGAAAGCACGTTAAGCTGTCGCATCCAGCTGTCATGAAGATCTTTGACAGTCGTTATCGGGAGTTGGTATCTCAGAATACCATTGACATTAGTCTAAACCATAGAATAACGTTATATCTTGGGGTTGCGGGATGAGAACGGCAGTCGCTCTATGAAAAATCTTATATTCAGTCAAATCTAGTTAGATTAGTAAGCGGCAAACCGGGTTGTTAATGGAACAACGCTCGGATGATGATTGCTAGTTTGCGAATATATGTATATCTTAAAACGCGAAAGTGTGTAGGTAAACAGGTGCTCTCAAAATAATAAATTGCAATCATTTCAATTTGATTTCATTGTGTACTGTACGATAAAAACCTTTTTAATTTTTCAGTAGAGTAAAATGTTTATTTTTATAATATCTAACGTTGAAGGGTGCAAAGGGTTCCCACCAAGAACTTAGGGTCCCAAGCCAACCTCACCTGCAAGTGGTGCACCTGCCGATCAACGGACGAGGCTCTGGCAAACAAAATATCCCGATAAACGGCAATAGGCTCGCCACCTATTACGTGGGATCAAAACACTGGCGAAAAGTGGGCTTATAATATGCCTCTGCCTACCCCTTCGGGGAAACAGGCGTGAGTCTATGTATGTATGTATGTATCTAACGTTGAAAACGCTGCTGTTATGTATATCGTTTAAAACTCTATTTCTAAAGCATCGCAGATCTCAGTTTGTCAGTTGTAAAATGTTATCCGAGACGTTTTACTCCGATCTCAATCGCGCTGTAAAATGTTAGTCTCCGGTAAGATCTCGTCGAGTTATTTGAATGAAAAACTATTTCAAAATAGTTTTATAAGTGGGCATTTATTTTTTATCACTTATATTTGAATATAAATGTATTAAACATTGATTGTTATGTTACCTAGGACTGAATATAAGTTTTTAGAGACTAATTTATATACTTCTAAGCCAGAACCCTTTCTGGAGGGATTGGTTCCTGGAGGAAAATTATCCAAATAAATGGAAGAAAATGGGGAGGCCTTATCCCTGCAGTGGGACGTCACAGGCTCATAAAAAAGATCTTTTCAGTTATTTCAAATTTAATAGTTCGGCAAAGTTACCGCTTGCTGTGACATTTTCGATCAGAGTGCGTGTTTAAAACGGCACGAAAAGTCGTAGATCCCGGGTTCATGTATCAGGACACGATCCATTAGTCTATAGAAAGCCGACACCCGTGTTGGTCACGCACTCACGCGAAAAAAACACACAGATAAATTTGATTTTTCACTACACAAACAAAACGGTAGTTACATTTCAATGAATAATATTCGAATAAATAACGTATTATTCTTACTTTAGGGAGGCTATAAGTTGCCCCATTCTTACTACCGTATATTCCGTAACATTGCTTCCACGTACCAAAGTAAGTGCTAAAGGTGAAAAATATGTTTTTTATTCTTTCTCTCTTTGCGTAATCTGTCGGGGCCGGCAAAACTAATGAAATGGTTCGAAGCTCAATGTGTTTTCGAGTATAAATAACATATTATAGCCATGGTGCCACAATATATTCTCTTGGTTTTTTACTTTCCTTTCTTGGCGAAGATTCGGATAAAAAAGTTTAGATTGTTAAGTACGGCATATATACATAAATGCTATGGATGACACGTGGGTGAGAATTGAACCGACCACCTTCAGCTAATTGAACAAACCGCAAGACGAACAAGATGACAAAAAATTAATATTACTTTCGTATTTTAAACTAGAACTAAGCAACCTTTATTAAAAAAAAATACTCTTGCGTAAACTACTACCACTTTAAATCCATTATAAGCGATTAACAAAGCGTAGAGAAGCATATTAAGCTATTATAGGTGTAAATAAAATAACAGATACAGTTAAAATGCTTTTAAAATAAATTCACCAATGAAATGTGAAATTGTCCTTTGCTTAAAGTAATGTGCAATAAAATTTGCATTTCTTACAAAGCTTGCATTTAATGCGACTTAAATCTTATAATATTAGATACTTTGGTAAATAAAGTAGACAATGCAGGATAAGACATTTTTATTTAAGCTTTGTTTATAGTCTATCGCATTGCAGGTTAAAAGTAATTCACACTCCCATTTCTATTTCGTTAAAGGTCGAGGGTTAGCCAGATAAGCAGTTTCAATGTCATGTAAATATATACGATGCAATGTTCTTTATTAAATCGTATTTTTTTAAATTATACGTCCATAGTTTATAGAAAATTTCGACCCGAGACATAGAATTGCTATTTTTGTATGAACTAAACTGCGACATACTCATGAAAAAATTATATTTTGGGATGTTATAATTTTTAAAGGCTTTCTTTAATTGATTATCTAGACTTTATGTATAAGTAACAGCAAATAAAGCGAATATATAAGAAGAAAGATCCTTAAAACCAACACACTTTATCATAACTACGCGCAATATACTTCTGTGTACAAACAAGCCGTATTCACTATTGCCATAAACGTCGTACAGACATAATAATATACTATAGTAAAAAAGATTGAGTCCTCATTGGATTAGTTCTATACACTGCACAATGACGTACCCGCGCAGTAACCCGGAAAACCACAACAAAATTAGCTAAAGGGTTAACGCGAGTATATTAGCAATTTGCGACTCCAAATTGCGGATAACCCTTTTAAAAATCTCATCTGTGAAAAAGAGATAATTTCTGCGCAAATAAGAAACTGACTCCGTATGAACTGAGAGAAGAAGTAATAAGTGCAAATAAACAAAAATCAACTCGAAATGAAAACGAGCCAATTGTTCTATTTACTCGAAGTCTTACTGCAGGCTTTTCAATCTTGTTTAAATAAAATTTTATATTTTAAATCGTTACATCTGGCGTTTGGTACGTCTTAAATAAATTAAAGAAGCCACTGGGCCGGCGTCGTAGAGATTATTATCTTAATATGTTAATGCGAATGTTTGCCTTGTGAAGGCTCTAAGCCTATAGGATGGCCACTGTGAAGATATTTTGAGTTGTTTCAACGGACCTCTTTGTAGCCTAATAAACTGAAGACAATTTAGCCTTACATTGTTTTTCAGTCCTTAGCTCTTAATAGAGCAATTGCTGTAAGGTTTCCCTTTTTTTGGTAGGATAAAACGAACTGCTGCATAGGATGGCCATTGTGAAGATATTTTGAGTTGTTTGAACGGGCCTCTTTGTAGCCTAATAAACTGAACTGAAGACAATTTAGCCTTACATTGTTTTTCAGTCCTTAGCTCTTAATAGAGCAATTGCTGTAAGGGTTCCCTTTTTTTGGTAGGATAAAACGAACTGCTGCATAGGATGGCCATTGTGAAGATATTTTGAGTTGTTTGAACGGGCCTCTTTGTAGCCTAATAAACTGAAGACAATTTAGCCTTACATTGTTTTTCAGTCCTTAGCTCTTAATAGAGCAATTGCTGTAAGGGTTCCCTTGTTTTGGTAGGATAAAACGAACTGCTGCATGGATAGCCTAGTGGTAGAAACGGTCGACTCACCGTTTTTGATACACATTACAAAACAATATTACGAAGACAACTACTTTTTTTTATATACATTAGTTATATAAGATATTATATAGACAACTACTTAGTTATATAAGATGATATAAAAGTTGTGACTCCTCTGGTATTGCTTGTGTCCATGGGCGGCGGTAATCGCTTTTCATCGGGCGATCCGTTTACTACGTGTTTCATAAAATAAATTACTTTAAACTGAAATTTTATTAATTGTACTTGTATGTACTATTGGTATGAGACAAAGCCACAAATTAGTTTTAGCAGTTCCGCTAATAAGTAAACACTGGTACATGTCCACTTACTATCGAATTCACGTACTGAGATAGAGATACTTGTGACGAAGCAAAAGCTTCCAGTAACAGTAGAGATATAGCCGTTCTGAGAAATATGTAGGTCAGTTGACAGGACATTACAGGACTTATGGTATTCTCGGAGTTACGTTCCAGATTATATTTGTTAGGTCGGAAACAGCACCAATTAAAATATAAATAGAAACAGCTCTAGGAAGTGAATGAGTTCAGAAAATTTTAAATATAAGAAACCTTTGTTCGAATAGTAGTATACTTGAATATCGTATTTATTATTTAATGGCGAATAGTTTATGCTACAATGACATTATTAAAAGTGAAGTGTTACATAGATTATTAAAGTAGACGTTGCTGTGAAAAATACATATAACAATATTTCTTAAAGATATTCCGAACAACGAAGACGAACGGCGAAGAATAACACCGTGAGGAAACCTGCAGGTCTGAGAGTTCTCCATGATGGTCTCAAAAGAGATGTGAAGTCTGCCAATCCAAATCAACTTACGGCCATTTTCCATATTCGATCCATACATGGATTTTGAGATTCGAGATTCGTGTTTGACATATTTTGTATGGAGCTTATGTCAAAAACGAATCTAAAATCTACAGATCTATCTATAGATCGAATATTGAATTCTGTAGTTATTCAACGTGGAATAAGCCTTACCCTTCTCATAATGAGAAGAAGCCTGTGCTCAGCAGTGGCACATTAACAGTTTGATTCAGAACAAAGAAAACGACAGAAATATTTTAAATACTATTACGAGACAGCTTTGTCACATATTGTCGACATGCCTTATAAAAACAACATGTAACTATGGCAAACAGTTCGGGGCATTTTTCACATCTAGTGTCGATTGCCGGACTATTTCGCTCTCGGATAGTTTACAGTGGAGGCTGGCAACACGGATGAAATGAATCTTCTTGTGGGCTTGCAACGTTATTTATACGAACTATATATCAAATGCAGCTTTTGGTGACGCGCCAAATTACACACACACACACACACATACACATCGTCACGCCTTTTATCCCCGAAGGGGTAGGCAGAGGTGTATTTCTACACCCACTTTTCGCCAGATATACTTTAGTCCCACGTAATAAGGGGCGAGCCTATTGCCGTACCGGGCACATTTCCAGACTCCGTGCTGCTACTGAGAATTTCGTGACAGAAAAACCCAATAACACTGCCCGACCCAGGGATCGAACCCGGGACCGCCCGATCCCACGCACACATTTATTCCGCGAGACCAACGAGGCAGTCGTATAGGGTTTGATGTCGAGTTTTCCGTCTCTACGCAAAGATGGTATTTGCATCGTGTTATCCCTTAGTCGCCTCTTACGACACCCACGGGAAGATAGGGGGTGGTGACACTTGTATTCTATGCCGTCAACCACACGGCCAAATTAACGTTTTAAAATTGATTTTTGGAGTTCAGGTTTTAAATTGCAAACAACTGCACGCATTTTTCCGTTCGTTGTATGGTTTTTACACGTCCAGTCCCATTGAATTGGTTATTACGCAAATTATTTATTGTTTTATTTAACCAACAAGTTTCTTCAATCTAATTCAAACGTCTAATAATTGTGTTATTTATTTGGGATTTTGATTTGGGGCAAATAAGTTTTATTGGCAACCATGCAAATTTAGTATAACATTAGGCTTGACTATCGTGATAACAAAATGCTAGTAGCATTTTTTACATCATGTTATAGGTTATAACGCTTAATATACCTACTTAAAACGTGTAGGTAAATTGTGACTTTATAGGGCTCACTAAGGGTCGGAACATATCTGACGGAAGATGCGTCGAATGTATCTTCGGTTGCGTCTATTCCGTCGAATGAATTGGTACACATCTGACGAAAAATGCGTCGAGCGTATCTGCACACATTCGCTGAAAGCGTGGCTATTATGCACACATATCAGTTTGTTCGTGCAGGGCCGTACTGAGGGCAGCTCAATATTCTACTGTCATATTCTTTTACCTAATCATTTTTCGTGTTCCCTGATGTTATGTCACTGAAGTCCTGTAGTTATTTATATTGCAATTCGAGATTGTCTTGATTTGGTTACGGTTTTTGATTTGTGTTGATTTGGTTACGGTTTTTAACAAAATTTATAGAAGGGGTTACAGTTGCAGAGCATGACACAAAATGTTTTCCATATAGGTATGTATTGAAATTGTTCCCGTGGACCTTTAGCACCTCATACCTAAAAATTCGCCCTCGATCCAAGCTAGCAAGTATGCGTACACTCATAGCACATACTAACACTACATTATTCTACACATTTCGTTTCTGAAAAATAAGTAAGGTCTGGCGGCCCTGGAATCTTACGATCTTAAAATCACCGATCTGTCTGAATTTTTTATAGTAAGTTACTTTAGTTAGTTTAAATCTTTTGCCAGATTACTTTATTGCATAATGCAAATGTGGGCGAACATGGCAAAGCGAAAGACGACCCTTGTATGAAACATTTAACAAAATATTATCTGAGAGCCAATATCGATACTGTGTCGCTGAGAAAGTACCGGACATGAATGGCACTATACATACGGTAATGAAACACACAGCTTGAAGCACTGATTCATCTGGTTTTTAGACATATTTATGCACAAAAACAAAATTATTATGTTCGATATACAACTATTTCACAGCAGATGTACCACAAACCTTGGCGAAAAATATGGCCACAGTGGCACGAATGATATTTGTAATAAAATATCGTCATGATTAATTTATTCAGTAAACTATGGCTATCTCTTTTTTCTGACAGAGATATCCCTAAGATAAAACGGGACAACACTATGATTGGTGGCTTTATGTCGATTTCGTATATATGTGTATAAAAAAAACATGGCGAAATGTGGGTTTTCTATATGTACTATTTGCCCTCTCCATGTATATTCCTTACTCAAGGTTAAAATTCACGTGGTGCGTGGTGCGCGCGACGTCGACGGATAATCCGTTAGTACGCTCGACTCACTAACGGATCATCGGTCAGGTGTGAAAGGTTGAACGTTTTTCTATACATTTGTATGTATTGGCGTTACGCGACCAATAAAACGAGACGGATCTTCCGTCAGATATGTTCCGACCCTAAGTCTTAAAATAGTACTGACTATAAGACAGCTCTATTTTTGGACTCGTCAAGTTGCAAACATAATACGTATATAATAATAGCCTCAATTATTTTTCATTATCTATTCTCATCACTTACAAAACAAAATATGTGAATATCTTAGACAAATGATTGGTCTCGCTCTGCGAAGGGATACCAATAATTTGTCTAAGGTGAATATTTATTATAGATGACAATTAACTGACACTTCGTGAATACAAAGACAATAAAGCTGTGTATATATCTAATAACATTTTTTGTTTTGCAAAAGATTATTACTATGGTTACGATATCAAAAGTACACGAAATCTAAATAATCTCAACTCCACATACGGTTAAAACACTTAATCTTCAAGCAAAACGTGTAGTACTAAATAACTGAGGACAATCTTATTGTGACCTCGCAGCCTACTGTACATTCAAAACGCGCCCGAGATAGTCGCATTTTGATCTTGTCCGTCTAACTACTCTGTAATTTATGAACAAGTCTAATAAACTTGTCCGTAATTAAGTCCAGGACCTAAGACGCGAATGTTCGCTTCGGGATGAACAAAAATTTGAAAACGGGGATCAGTAATTTAGTTAAATATCGTTCTGGCAAATACGGAGGCAGAGCTCAATTTATCATATATTGTTCGCCTTACACATGACACATAAATACGAAAGTATATACTTGCCCCTCTTCTTTACTATTTCTTTCCGTAGAATTATTTTAGGTCATTAATTTGCCATCTCTTCCCTCGTGCAATTCTCGTAGCACTGTTACTGTTATTCCAAGAAACTCCAACATGTAGGTATATCGGTTCTTGTTAGCTTTTACTGCGCATATCCATTCTTCCATAGAGTTTTGTTACGTACAAACCAGAAACAGCTCCAGGGAATCCGAATGAATAAATCAGTTGATCTGCACAACGATGCGCCAAAGCTTTGTCTCTCCATTCACACGTGAATAACAACTAAGTGGAAAATAGACTTGGGGCGACACATACCTGACCGAAGATGCGTCGAACGTATCTTCGGTCGCGTGTATTCCGTCGAATGAATCGGTACACATCTGACGGAAAATGCGTCGAGCGTATCTGCACACATTTGCTAAAAGCGTGGCTATTATGCACACATATAAGTTTGTTCGTGCAGGGCCGCACTCAGGGCAGCTCAATATTTTACTGTCATATTCTTTTACCTAATCATTTTTCGTGTTCCCTGATGTTATGTAGTCACTGAAGTCCGGTAGTTATTTATATTGTAATTCGAGTTTGACTATTAAAAATATGTCGGACTTCGAAGATTTTTTATAGTAGCCAACAAGCGTTATTTGAATATATATCCTATTTAGGTATGGAGATTCAAAAATAAAAGACGATAA
This sequence comes from Euclidia mi, assembly GCA_944739405.2. NCBI lineage: Eukaryota > Metazoa > Arthropoda > Insecta > Lepidoptera > Erebidae > Euclidia > Euclidia mi. Next base: position 44,273,406 of record OX123194.2, on the reverse strand, counting down.
TACGATTTGGTTACGGTTTTTCACAAAACTTATACAAATGATATAGAAAGGGTTTCAGACTACAGTTGCAGAGTAAGACACAAAATGTTTTCTCTATAGGTATGTTTGGAAATTGTTCCCGTGGACCTTTAGCACCTCATACCCAAAAATTGGCCCTCGATCCAAGCTAGCAAATATGCGTACACTCATAGCACATACTAATACTACATTATTCTACACATTTCGTTTCTGAAAAAATAAGTAAGGTCTGACGGCCCTGGAATCTTACGATCTTAAAATCACCGATTTGGGAATGACATGGATATGGTATGTCCAATACCTACGAATTTAGCGTGCACACCTACGAAATTAGCGTGCACACCTACGAAACGTTGGGCAAATAAAATGGCTGCCATTTGGGTTGTTCTCCAGAATGTAATCGATATCGATATGGAGCCGGTTAGAGGAGAATAATACATTTTTGTAGTAAGTTACCTTTGTTAGTTTAAATCTTTTGCCAGATTAGTTTATTCCATAATGCAAATGTGGGCAAACATGGCAAAGCGAAAGACGACCCTTGTATGAAACATGTAACAAAATATTCTCTGAGAGCCAATATCGGATTTTTAGACATATTTATGCACAAAAACAAAATTATTATGTTCGATAGACAACGATTTCACAGCAGATGTACCACAAACCTTGGCGAAAAATATAGCGATAGAGGCACGAATGACATTTCTAATAAAATATCGTCATGATTAATTTATTCAGTAAACTATGGCTATCTCTTTATATATTCAGAGATATCCCTAGGACAAAACGAGACAACACTATGTTTGGTGGCTTTATGTCGGTTTCGTATATATGTGTATAAAAAAAATCATGGCGAAATGTGGGTGTAATATTACACCTCTGCCTACCCCTAAGGGGATACAGCCGTGAGTCTATAAAAATATAAAATAAAATAATATATGTGAATAATGTAATTTTTCTATATGTACTTACTATTTGCCCTCTCCATTTATATTCCTTACTCAAAGGTCAAAATTCACGTGGTGCGTGGTGCGCGCGACGTCGACGGATAATCCGTCAGTACGCTCGACGTACTAACGGATTATCGGTCAGGTGTGAATGGTTGAACGTTTTTCTATACATTTGTATGTATTGGCGTTACGCGACCGATAAAACGCGACGGATCTTCCGTCATATATGTTCCGGCCCTTAATCCTTAAGGGACTCACGAAAATCATTTATATTTTGATTACACATTTAACATTTATATTTGGAATACCAATTCATTGCGTATTTGCAGAGGTTTTATAGGCGCTGAATAAAAAAAATCCGTCACAATATAGCGGCTCATTTCTATATTTTAATATGTAACTCGGGTGACCCGTTTCCGCTCGAATCTCTATTAAATGTATGCAGGTCACGCTTTCTGATAACTAAATCAAAGGTCATTGGGCATATCTAACCCGCTTTGCGAACAGGGGCGGACATTAACCAAAATAGTTTTAAACAAAGGGGAATAATATGACCTTTCATTGCATATAATTGTTTGATTAAGTATCGTCGGAGAAAAGTGTACAGTTTTTTTTTTTATGGTAATAGGCGGCAAACGAGCAGACGGATTGCCTGATGGTAAGCAATTACCGCCGCCCATGGACACAAGCAACACCACAGGAGTCACAAGTCCGTTGCCGCCCCTTGGGGTTGGGAAAAGGGATAGGATGAGGAGTGGGATCAGGGAGAAGGGATAGGGGATAGGGCCTCCGGCACTCTCACTCACCGAACGAAACGCAACAGTTTAGGTACTGTTACTTTATGTCGATTTTCTGTGAGAGGGTAGTACTTCACCGGTCGAGCCAGCCCATTCATGCCTTTAAAAAAGAAAACAAACGGTATCAAAGGATTTTATTTCATGTTATAAAGGTATAAAAATAATATCGAAACCGTACAGCGTGGTGCACGGATGAGCTTATGTTTAGAGATATGTTATACGCTGTCTCTTTCGCACATTGAACAGCTTTTTTTTCACACATTAAATAGCTGCGCCCATATCGCTAGTATTGTTTATTATCTGTCTTGGGCCATACACCAGGAAGCAACAGACGCACCCGCTGCCTTTTTAAATGATCTTATGATTGCTTTGGATCACATTGAATAAAAATATTTTAATGAATTAGCATTTTATTTTTCTTACCTTTATCAATTAATTAGCGGACGCCCGCGACTTGGTCGGCCTAATTCAGTGATCCCGCGAGAATATCGGGATAAAAGTAGCCTATAACCTTTCTCTTGAATGTGGCTATCACACACAAAAAGATTTTTTCAAATCGGATCAGTAGTTTCAGAGATAAAGAGTATGGATATTTACATAGATAACACATGATTTTTTTGAGATTCCCGTAGCTCACATTAATGTGACTAATGCCATAGTAAATGAGAGCCATAGACGAATACACTCTGCTATATTTCGTTTGTGTCCGCCATGGGTATGGTTTCCATACTAAGGTGCCCGTTTACCTTTATTCGCAAGCACATTCCGAGCGTTGCAAAGCACCCGTAACTTTTATAAGATGTTTCAAGAGGATTTATACAACTTTTAAGGCGAGCTTGCAGTACTTTTTAAGATTTTTGAACGTCTGAAAGTCCCATGAACTATGATATTTTTAATGAATAAAAGGACAATGGCAGATCTCCATACATCAAAATGTCTAAAATTAAATTGAAGCGAACAGTAATAAAAAATATATCAAAAAATTTGGCGTAAGTAACAGAGTCTATAAATGATTCTATTTTCACTCAGGAAAGGAGGAAAAAGAAGATATCGGTGTTTGAATTTTTAGTTAAGAATGAACAATATAGGTAAAAGGAAAGTTATAGTATGAAAGTTAAACAATGTAGGTAGGAACGTTTGAATTATCAAATGACATATGTCAGATTAACATCAAAACGCGGAAGTATTTTGTAGCATCTAACTGTCACAGCCAAAGACAAAAGCAGAGCTGCACATTTTAAATCGATTTTATGTGAAATTGATACAACTTTAAAACGATGCTGTGACGTTTTATTTGATTTAAACGTTGTTTTGCTTCAAAAATATTAGCTTATTGATATAATGTTGATTAAATATTAAATAACTGCATTTTAAACCAAACCAACTCTATAAAAGTCGATCGTATCGATTACTTATTTAATATTCGATATGGATATATCACTCACGTCTATTCCTGTCACACCATAGTCTATGGCAACAATCAAATAATAAAGTATTCGTAATCAATTGGAATGCTTTTTATCATCATAAAATACTCCAGCTTTAACGAGACAAAGTGAAAATATTAACATGTAGAAAAGAAAACAATTTGTTTTGTTCATATGAAGTTTAAGGTCGCCACAACAAACCCAGACCAAATTCTGCCATTGTTCTTTAAAGTATAAAAGTTGAACATATCTTCTAGTAAATCGTAAAGATAGAAACACGATTTGGAATGATTGGCTTGATAAAAAAAAATGTCAAACATGGCACTAAATCACAATTTTAAACGTGTACTGCTTAGAGATTCCATAATGAATTTATATGAAAGTTTTATCAATAGAAACAGCTCTTTATTTTAAAATAAATGGTAAAAACAGATTTCGTTATTATTTTTCTCCAAAAAAAAATAGTCAAAATGTTGGCATTATATCGCTCGCCGGCCGTTCATCAGTGCCCGCCTAGGCGTGATTGAAGGCGGACGTACGTCGTTGCTCCGCAAAATCCCCCTCCACCTCCGCATTTACGTTTTCGCAAAAGTACAAAGTAATTCGTATTCCAAACTCAATCGTTCAAACCATAGACATACTAGTAAGAAACCGTAGACAGGTTACTGACAAGGTAACCGGCGCTTACGAGTGGCACGCATCGCGAAAAGCGTACGCACACTAATATAAATATGTCAAAACGACACACTAAGAATTATATAAGAAGTGTAAGTGAGATAGCACATCTAATCGCAAGCGCGAAAAAGAGATAAACATATATTCTCTGTACCGACGCGCATTGTGACATCATGCTGACCGTTTCACAAAGAATAATTTGACTCAGATGCGACATGATCACTTTGTCTGTCTTGAGTAAATTCAATTGGCCTCAGAGTAAATTTTATTAATTGATTTAAGGTAGGGAAATAAAAAGTCGATGTGATTTATTTATAACATTTATTAAAAAGTACATTTTATTCTTCTCATTTCATTCAATGGAAACCTAAAACAGTAGGTTAATATAAAAACTGTGCGCTGCGGACCCACTGTACCCCTGGCAATACCACTGGGGGTATGGTGGGTCTTTTAAAGCTTAACCGTACTCCTGGCTGAAATGCTCGTAGTATTGTACCAACGTGCTACGTGGACATTGAACTAAACAGTGTTATCTCTCGTATGAAAATGACTTCCTACTTACGTTTTTGTATTGTTAGACAACAACTTTCTGTATAAAGAGAACGATTATTAGTTTCGTGTTACTTGTATAATTTGCCAGCAATTGGTTTTTATTAGACGTATCGACGGAACTTTATGTCTAGGCAAAGTACATACAATTAAATTATATTAAGCTTTCGAACCAGTAATAACTGTTCGTCTAGCCTTCAATGGTCACGGAAGTAATTCAAGCTTAAGCCGCTCCGACTTTGGAACTTCTAGTATAATAATATTTGTCCCGACAATTTGGGATAGTGATACTTTTATTAGTATCCGTGTCGAATCAAATTATGTGGCATATTGGTATAAGAACTGTGTGACATGATTTTTCGAGACATATTATTTGTAAACAATAGGGAAGACTGATAACAGCAATAAAAAATAAAAGTTTGTTAATTGAAATGTTAATATTCGCTAAAGAAATAGTAACTTTACTACAGTAATAAAATTAAAGCCTACAAAAATAATAAAAAAGGGAAAAAATATGATAAGCTCATTAGATGTTCTGCTTCAAGGGAATTAATTCCGGGCACAAAGCAATTTAGTCGGGACGCCATCACAGAATCTGCAATAGTCCGTGGTCCAACGAGAATAAGTATTTTAAACCAAAAAGACAATATTATAACTCTGATGTATTTACGTATTTACACTATTTCACTGATTATATGAAATGTCAACAATTTAGATATGATTGTGTTAATGAATTATGCTATTCCTTATTCTCATTACTCTAAATACCTACTAACCTCATGATATTTTATTTTGGCTATGGTTATATGGATGTTCAACCGGCGGTTTTATTTTTCATATAAAAATACTCAACGCAAGATTGTGCAGTCATGCCTACGGACGTGCCGTACAATCACACCAAACGTTTTCTGCACAAGGGGCGTCGTGTTTCTCTACTAGGGTATGCTTGTGGTGACGGATTAAGAATACGGAATGTCACCACCCCTACGGAATATCAGCCCATCATGGGTGTCGTAAGAGCCGACAGAGGGAGCATATTATGCAGAGAACAGCACTGTAAGAGAAGGAAAACTTGATACAAACCCTATACCAACCCGTTTGGCCTGCGTGGTAGGTATAGTAGGCCAATTCCTCCTTTCAAAGGAGAGGCCTAGTCCAGCAGGTGACTGTTAAAGGCTGATGATGATGTATGCTTATGTCCAGTTTGGTCATGCTGATCTTGTTAGCGTAGTGCTAAATGACATCTGTCGCGCCATAACCGGTTGCTAAAAGCCTACACCACTTAATATGGTGTACCTGCAAGCAAGAATATCTTCACCGGTATTCGTGATGTAGCCTGCTCTTTGGGAAAGCAGAAGCAAGAGTCTGACATTGGTCATTTACTTAGCTCTGGAGATCAAAACTTAATATACTTACTACCATTTTAACCTTTAAACCTGTCTATTTTAGACCATACTATACAGATAATTATTAACTATTGTGGGTTTGAACGCGACCTTCTGCATGACAGTATTTTGGTATGTCTAAAAGCTAGCCTTTTTTTTTTCGCCGCTGCCTGAATAAAACTGATAATTTCAAGTAAAGAATAACTTTTTTACAATCGTGGCATGATTCAATATGAAAAGCCCTTGTTTAAGTGCAATCATGCTGGATACTTAGGTACGTATCTGACTGATCATGGCGTGCCTTGATCAGTCTGCCAGTAATTTCAAAATTGCTCATTATCTAGTAACTTGGTTTGGGAATTGGTCCCCAAAATTAGCATCTCCCTCAATCATTAACACAACTTCACCACCGAGTGAGTTATGCATAGCAGATTACATTCACATTTTCGCATAACATAACTTCGGTCTGTGATTTATAAAACGATCCACGCAGTTTAGCTAAACGTTTAGGTATTCGTACCACAATATACAAATCGTCGAGTTCTTCCGCTCACCGCTCAAGTTAATGGGTACTGAAATTTAGTGAGCATAGCACCTAACGAGATTATGCACAGTTGCCTATTAACTAACACGACGCCGACGTACTGCAATGTGTGACAAACGTAAAATGTGTTTCGTGATTCGCGACACTTTTTGGTAATTCATTTTTGATGTAGCACGTTTATTAGTCAGTTTATGAGATTGCTGTGGCAACTTTGACGCTGTTTAGCTTGCGATGCTTGTATATTTATTACAGCTAGAGTTACTGATCATTTATATAAATGAAATGCTGAACTGTCTTCCATTTACACTTTGCAAGGTTTATGCGTAGGTATAAATGTCTCCCAAGAAAGGTCCAGTGCTAGTCTAATCGCACGGTGTGGTTTTAGATTTTATCACGGTTTAAGATTTACGTGACAGAATGGCTTTTGAATGTTTTGATAATCTACGACGAGTAGAAAACTTACACATGAAAAGACGTGCTATGAGTTCAATAAATACAATGATTTAAGAGAATACTGAAATATTTTAGCCATTAGATACAATCATATTGTGAACCAAATAAATCTTAGTTAGTGAAATCGCAGAACTAGGAATACAATGAAGCCTTCTATGTTCCTGGACTTGGTACTCACTAAAGTCGTACAAAGGTAATTGAATTTTCCCATTAGGAATTGTCTGTACCTAATAGCAAAAAAATGCTAGATAGCGAAATATTGCGTTGCTATTTGGAAGACATATATTTGTTTGTGTATTATAATACATAAAGCAACAATGCAAACAACCTTCTTGAAAGAAAAACAAAACCCCAAAAGGTAGTGGCTATTTCGATTTCCGGAGGCGAATGTTTATCTGAAGTACGCACTATTTGCACACCACACAGTACCCTTGCTGCAATCGTGGCCCGAGCAAATCTGTTTTGATTGAATCCGTAAGAGAATTGCAAACACGGTGGTTGGCTAGTTTAGAGTCAGGATTCGTATGTTTCACATCGCAGCCGTGCCTCATGCCCTATGCTTGGCGCTAGCCGAATTTATTAACGTCCCGAACACTGGGAGTTATGGACGTTTGACGCAATGAATTTACGTGCAGACAGCCTTTAATGTTCGACGATATTTCGTTCGTAAAAGTTCGCTGTTGGTAATGATACCTTATCCTCGGATGTTACTATTACGACTGCTAATTTAAAGGTAATTTAGGCTAACTCAAGATATAAAATATCACGATATATTAGAAATAGGCGTCATGAAACAGTTTTCACCGGCACTGGAAAACAATTATGACCCTCCTCACTTCACCTCAATAGTTTCGTTCGGTGACTGCATGGCGAGTGAGAGTAATGGAGGTTGGGGCCTCCAAAAGGAACAGGAAGGGAAGGAAAAAAGAAAAGGGGATGAGTCCCCTGTTTTTTCTCATCCCGTTCATCCTCTTATTCCTATTCCCATCATAGCGATAGGCAGTGGCTTAGTTGTGATATAGCACACACCAGTGCAGGGGCTACCACCTACCATCAGGTTGGCTCGTCAGTCTATTAAACAGCAGCAAAAAATGACAATATTTTATTTGTAAACGTATTTGAAAACATAAAGATCAAGTCAATTTAGTACTAATAATAGAGATCCTTTGGAAACGTTCATTTAATCACTTCAGGAGTTTAGAGAGTTTGTTGATAAGTTATTACTAAAGTATTACTCGTAGGCGGCGACTTGTAACTTGTTCAATGACTCTTAAATTTAATAATGAGGCCTTTCAAATGATACGAACAAGCTGAACTTGTGTACTTCTTATCTTTATTGGACTAATTATGATGCTAAACGTTTGAATGATGGTCTGGCGGGTTCGCTTTCTAGTCTAACCAGATTACACAGAATACTAGCTTTTCCACGGAGTGAATACCGTCTGATCTGAGCATCCTAAAGAGATAGTGATAACCAATAGGGTAAACAATAGGGAAAACTGATAACAGCAATAAAAAGTGTGTTAATTGAAATATTAATATTCGCTAAAGAAACAGTAACTTTACTACAGTAAAAAAATTAAAGCCTACAAAATAATTAAATAGCAAAAAATGTGATATACCTAAGCTCATTAGATATTCTGCTTCAAGGGAATTAATTCTGGGCACGATGCAATTTCGTCGGGCCGCCATCACAGAATCTGCAATAGTCCGTGGTCCAACGAGAATAAGTATTATAAACCAAAAAGACAATATTATAACTCTGATATAATAATATTTACACTACTATTTCACTGATTATATGAAACTAGCTTTTGCCCGCGGCTTAGCACGCGTTAAATTCGGGGTAACACAAATCTACTTTCAGTCTCAATTTCTATGAAGACACTCCTGATTATTCTAAAGATTTCAGAAACAATATAGGATACAAAGTAACTCGGTCAGTATCCATCACCTTGCATACAGACAAATGTCAAAGCCATGTTCCAATACATGTCCAATATATGTAAGTATACCTATGAAAACTTTCGCATTTTTTTAGGGTTCCGTACCTCGAAATGAAAAAACGGAACCCTTATAGGATCACTTTGTTGTCCGTCCATCTGTCAAGACCCTTTTTCTCAGAAACCCGTGAAGGTATCAAACTGAAATTTATATCAAATAGTCAAATGTACTGTCCCACGAAGCTGTGAAAAAATCAAACTTCTAAACAAACGCAATCATTTAGATTGCGTTGGTTTAGAAGTTTGATTTTTTCATTTGAGTTGCGGAAATTTGCAGCATAAAGGCCGATTCACACATATCAGTGAAGTTACAGTTCCGTCACAGTACCAGCACCGTGATAATTATTCTTTCATACATTTTCTATGAACATATCCACACCTGTCAGTGTCAGTGACGACACAGTACTCTCAGTACTCTCATAGAAAATGTATGAAAGAATAATTATCACGGTGTCGGTACTGTGACGGAACTGTGACTTCACTGATATGTGTGAATCGGCCTTAAATGGCTGTATATTTATACAGCCGTTTATGCTGCAAATTTCCACAATTTTCGAAACTCGCAAGGGAATCAAAACCTACAGGGTAGTTCCCGTGACCTCATAATCTTGAAATTTGGTACGAAGCAATGTCTTATAGCACAGATCAAGGAAAAATTGCGAGAACCGTAAATTTTTAGTTACATCATATCATAAAAATATTTTCAGTAATTTTAAAGTTAAGTATTACCATTTTCTTATGAACGCGTAGAAGTATTAAATTGAAATTCATATCGAATACTCAAGCGTATAATACCTTTAAGCTGTAACGAAATCAAACTTCTATGTCAACGCAATAAAAAGAAACAGCAATTTAAGCCGTATATTTTCTCGCAACTACTCGCAAGGTAATCAAAACCAACAGGGTGCTTCCCGTGAACTCAGTATCTTGCAATTTGCTACGAAGCAATGTCTAATAGCACAGATAAAGGAAAAATTGCGAAAACCGTAAATTTTTAGTTTCATCATATAAAAAAAATATTTGTATTAATTTTAGAGTTACTACCCCTTTCCTCATGAATGCGTAAAGTTATTAAATTGAAATTCATATCAAATACTCGGGTCTATAATACCTTTAAGCTGTAACAAAATCAAACTTCTATCTCAACGCAATCAACAAAAACAGCAATTTAGGCATATTTTCAAACTCGCAACTACTCGCAAGGGAATCAAAAAGTACAGGGTACTTCCCTTGAACTCAGAATCTTAAAATTTGGCACGAAGCAACGTCTTAAAGCACAGATAAAGGAAAAAATCTGTAAATTTTTAGTTACATCATATAATCAAAATATTTTTAATAATTTTAAAGGTACTACCCCGTTCCTCATGAGCCTGTAGAGATATAAAATTGAAATTCATATCAAATGCTCAAGCCAAAACTAAAGGGTACTCTGCCTGTCGATCTAGAATCTTGAATTTTGGAATAGAGCAACGTTTTATAGCACATAGGAAAAATTTAAATTTTGTGGGACCTAAAAATTCATGGCGAAATGTGGGTGTAATATTACACCTCTGCCTACCCCTTCGGGGATACAGGCGTGAGTCTATTAAACAAAAAATATAGGAAAAATGTTGAAAACCTTAAATTTTTAGTTACATCACATATATTTTTTTAAATAATTATACATACCTACAGGTTTGTAAGGAACCCTCGGCGCGCGAGTTCGGCTCGCACTTGACCGGTTTATTTATAATATAAGTTGAGAAAATCGTTTCAGCCGTTTAAGCGTAGTATATAATATTATTAGTTTCTAATAATACATGCGAACAATTTAAGCACCGTGCACCTTCATACAAAGGTACTCTGTGCCGTGCACAATATGACATTATGTATGATGTGACAGTACTGACAGTGATATACGATAGCACATGCGCACTCAATTATTACAGCGCATGCGTTCTTACTTCCAAGAGGTTTTGTGCCGTACTAATTTCTACCCTCCCTACAATCCCTCCCAGTTAATTATTTGTAACTTATGTTACCTATGTCCGACTCCAAGGTCCAATCTATCTTTATATAAAATTTCAACAGAATTGGTTCAGCCGTTTTAGCGTGAAAACGGAACATACATACATACACACCACGGAGTGACTACCGTCTGATCTCGGCAACCTAAAGAGATAGCGATATCCCAGAACCAACCAGTGTCAGTATATTTAAGGGTAATGACTTCTCATAACGGTTCGTCAAGATCATCATGACATCCGGGAGCGACAAGTTTGTGTTTTTCGAGGCATGGGGCAAGTGATAATTAACAATTTAATACGCAGATAACTTCGAAAAGTCAGTAGAGTCAATAAAATATAAATAAAAGAAGAAGAAGAATAAATAAAAGAGCCAATTGTCGTTGGCTTGCACCCGATACCGTCTGCATGGCAGTGCTGTCCCAAACATGAGGACAGATTCTCACATAAGTCTATGTATTTTTAAGTCATTTTGAACAGGACGACTAAAAATAATTAAAACAGAGACTGTATATAAATTGTCTACTTCGCAGCGTCTCTTTACATTCAGACCGGGCATTACGTTTGCATAATATAATGATATGCATAAATAACCACTGTAACAAGAACCAACTTTAAACATTCACAAAGTATACAAAAGACATGCGAAATTAAAGATTGTTATGAAACAAAAGACTGAGAGCTATTCGCATCGTGTCCTGGAGACTCGTTCTCCAACTTAAGAATTTCGCCCTACCTATGTAAGAATGCAACTGAAAGGTTAACCTCACGGCGTATTACCCAACGTCCGTATTCCTTAATTTATTATTCTTTTTTCACCTCAATATTTTCTTACGTATATAAAGACAAGGTTTTTAAAATAAATAAAATTTCTAAAATCTAAAAATATTATATAATAGTTAATAAAAATTGACAAATATTTATAATCATTGATTTATCGATAGTTCATCAACTATATATGGCGCGTTTTCGACCGGAGGCACCGGTTGACCTGAAGTGATGCTGTGACCGCGCGCTCTTCGCCCTCTATCTCGAAAACGGTTCACCGTATGAAAAAATGTTGTGAACAAAATTTTTAGAGAATTTTGTATTCTACAGTATTGATTATAAATACAAGTAGCAAAAAACCCATAGGAAATGAGATATTTACAAATAAAGCGCATAAAACCGATTTTCGTGACCTTTGACCTTGAAATTTAATAGTTGCGTACACCCTACCATATTATGTAGGTTTTGAGACAATTTCTAGGGTGTCAATATACAAGTATTTACAGACTTACAGCTGGATATCTCGAATTCCGAGATTCTTACCTAATTTAAGCTTAAATGACTGGACTATCAATACTTTTTATACGACCCAGCACCGATACGACTGAAAAACAATCGACAATCGCATTTCTATATATTATATTCCCGCGCATCAATATAATGGATTGTGAGTGGCCAGTCGTGTAAGTGCCGAAGTACAGATAATCAAATTTTACATAATACGCGCCGATACGACTGCAAAACGATAATAGTTGTACTTATATTTTCCCGCGCGCACCAAATAAACGCTTCTGATTGGCCAGTCGTGTCGGTGCTGCAATACAGATAATCAAAATATTACTTGTCCACCAGAAGCTTTAACACAGAGGTTGTATAGATCAATTAAATAATGGCTTGTAATTATCGCTAACACTTATAAAATACAAACTGTCTGATACTGAATTAAACTATATAATATTTTTACTAAACTTTGATTTAATTGTGATTTTAAAAGAGTCCGAATTGCGATAAGTAGATCGAAATATCAAATACGAAAATTTGATGTAGATTTATAGTGTAATAAATTAAAATGAATAAAACATTTGACACAAAGTGGTTATATAAATGGCCAAAACGATAACTGGAATGTATTAAATAGTGCGTACCTACATAAAATCTTTAAATAAGGTCCCCCTTCGTGTAATTTTGTTTCAAAATAACATAAACTTAACATTTTAGCAACCCAGACGTAGATCTTTATGAATTGCAACTTAGAACCCTCTAGATCAAGTCAGCTTTCAAACAAAAAACTCATCTTAATCGGTCCCTCTGTTTAGTAGCTGCCATGTCTCACACATATACAAATACACAGACTCATCGAACTTACAACACCTCTATTTTTTCGTCTGGAGTCAACCCCAGAAATCTAATGTCCCTTGATTTATATCAAGGTTTCTGATTTTATAGCAGACATAAATAAATCATCATGTAAAAATGAGACAGTGTTTCTTTTGTCCTTGAAATTTTCAAGACGCGGCCATGAGACGTATGAAACTTTCAGAACAAGTTGGACACAAAACGATGTCTCTCATACGGAGTCATCATCGTCCTAGTGTGATCCCAGTTGCATCCAAGCCTTCTCGCCTTGGAGCCCGGGGTTCGCTTTAGTAAGCGACCTAAGCAGATTTGACAGAATATCAGCTTTTCTACAGAGTGACTGTCGTCTGACGTCCTCAACACGAAGGGATAGCCATATTCCATGGTTTAGACTAGTATCAGTTTATTTGAGGGTACTGACTCCCCGTAACGACTGTCAAAGATCTTCATGACAGCCGGGACCGACGGTTTAACGTGCTCTCCGAGCCACGGGGCAAGCGATAATTAACAATTTAAAGTCTCCATACGAAGTATGGTCTATAATTTGGCTTGACTAGCCAACTAGGATAACTAATGCCTTCGTGATACTAGATTGATAGAGTCAATATTACTGCTTTTACTGACCCATTGCTTTCTATGCTACTCGTATAAAACAGTCCTTCAAGGCAAGGCATTTAGTAACAGATCTTAAAAGATAAACTCCTCAGTTTTAGAAACAATTGCCCGGTAGCGGCAATAGGCTTGCCCCTTATTACGTGGGACCTAAAAATTCATGGCGAAATGTGGCGAAATGTGTATTATTACACCTCTGCCTACCCCATCGGGGATACAGGCGTGAGTCTATAAGAAAAATAAAAAACATATCATAGATGATACTGTGAACTTATTTTTACGCGTCCGTTTTTTCACCGCCTCGTTACGTGTACAAACATTTTCTACGATCACTTTAAGGTAAATACAACATTTCCATTTAATAGTATAATAGCAGCAAAAGTCAGAAGCGACGTGGAAACGGCGAAATCGAGAATCTCTGAGCGAAATAAACGATGTTACTACACACAGATATAGGCAGTTTGCATCTAATCGCGTAACCACAGGGTTTACACGTTTAGACAGAAACGGTTAGTCGGGTAGGCGTCCAACCGTATGTGGTGGATAAATTGTCCTCCTTTATCATGGATATTGCAGCCCAGGGAACTGTACATTCAGTAAGAAATTTGTAGAATCGTACCAGTAAAGATGACAAAACTTCTACAGCACATTCCAGCCGAATAGTTTAAACTTATAACTGCTTACAAATAAAATCACGCAATGAACAAACTTTATTGTTATTTAAATTGTAATTCACAGTACTACAGGTAACTGGTATAAACATTCACTGAGCTTAACCACCTACTTATGATAATAAATAGTCTCTATTATGCCCGATCCCAATAACAGATTTTGCCAAGCATAAATCGCAGACAACCCGACCGTTATTCAGCCTCCCGGTATATTGCTTGCGAAATAAAACTATATTATTTATTTCAATGAAAAACCGCCTTTATGTTTTTAAATATAAAGCTCAGTTGAACCGCACGTCTGGATTGGTAGTTTTTAACGTGCACTTTCATAAATTTCGTCCCGTGACCACCAGTGACCATTACGGTGCACATAACAAGTTGTGCAAATTGCTTCCTGGCATTTCGAAGTAAAAAGTTGTGAATTTGACTTATACGAGTAGATTCATAAGGTTGTGAAACGCGGTGACAGTGCTATTGTTCCATTCAAACACTGCAGTTGGCATCGTGCCTGCCTGAAGCGTCAGATTCGAATAAATGCTGATCTGTAAATTTCTCGGTCAAGTATGACCTCGTTGTTCTGACATTCGGCAAGCGGGAGCTTTTGAAAATTGAAATGGGGTTAAATATAATGACCACCATAAAATGCTTTGATACCCTTAGTTCTTTAACCAAAAATATATACTTAACACCAGAAAATTACAATAGCTATTTTAGTCACGACTGCACTTCAAATTGTATTCGAACACCAAATGTAGTAAATTATCACCAACTAAATAGGTTATGTTAGGTTCTCTTGTGACTTCAAAAATAGGAGCCCTGCTTCGCAGGGCTCGTCAACTTAGTTTATTAAAGTAGGTGGTGTAACCAAATCCAATTTATGTGTTGGTATTTCATACAAGTAACAAAAAACGTTGGTTATAATTTTACATTAAAGTGCTGGTATTAATTTTGGTGATCATTAACTACTTTTGGGTTAACAATTATTTATTTGGAGTCATTTTGCTTAATTAGAATAGCGAAATGTTCCCCCCCGTGGGATCTCCACCTTGTCGTGGTGGGGGGGCTCAGTAACCGTGGGTTAGAAGCCACCCACGGTGAAGCTAAGCGGGATCCCGGGAGGGGACGCTCCACGTGGGCTTGGTAGAGGCCTGCGTAGGATGCGTCCCATGGTGCGGGTGCGGGGGACAGTTCTGTCTGTCCCTCGCAGTCGGGTGCGGTCGCGGGAGGAGAGGCGTGTGGGTGTTGCGTTGCCCCGCGCCCTATCTCCCGCGACCAAATGGGGGCGCACCATCGTTGCGTCGCGGTGGGGCCGCAGAGGAAGAGGAGATGCGGTGTTGCGTTGCCGTCCTCCCTATCCTCTGCGGCCGATGGGTGTTTTGGCGGCGGAGCCCAACACCTTCATCCGCCGCCAAGGGGGTTTCGTTCGGGGCCCGCCTGACCATCTGGCGGGCCAATACCCGTCGGGGGGTAGCGAGGAATGCTTTGGTGAAACCCTACCCTCCGACACATGGGTACATAAGGAGCACGGGTTGGTTTTTAGTCAGTAAGAGTCTGACAGTCCCCTTCGTCCTTCTCCCCCGGGACGGAGGGACTCCATGAGGATTTTCCAACCCGATACCAAAAAAAAAAAAGAAAAGCGAAATGTTAAAACTTTGGTTATAATTCTACATTAAAATGGGGTTCATTTTGGTGATAATTTAGGTACTATTTTTGTCTGTTATATGTTACTATATCTGGTGGTAAGTTAAACATAAGCCATTAGAAATCACGTACCTACATTATTTCCTGGTAAAATTTTATGTCGCCAGATGTGCGACATATTTAAAGCTCATTGATTGGCTTCAAATCGTAAAACTTTCCGCATAAATACTTTCAAGAGTCTTCATATTCATGCTAATGTCAAAATTAAACATCGCTTCTCCGAAATGTCATTCGAATATGCCAAATTAAATGTACCTTCGTATATAATTCTCGTCAACAGTAATTTTAACGTGGGCGTTCATCCATATTATAAGGTTGTTTCAGATCACATCTTTCACCTGAAGTTGTATGACAAAAGTAATATCACACTGATTTTTCAACCGAGTTTAATACCAACTGCGTGAACAAGCTTTTATTATTAACTAGAGGATGCCAGCAGGCTACGCCCGCACATTTTTGTTTATTTAACGGTTTTTGCCCGATTGCGTGGGAATTTCAGAAAATCCCTTCTTAGCGCATGCCTACGGTCCCCAAGGAACGACACAAGCTACAGCCAAAACTATTAAGTTTTGGCTGATACGGTCTGCGAAAGAGTGGTATGATGACTATTTGTATATAACTATACTTAAAACTCCAACGAATATTTGAATAGAAATTTTAGGGCAGATTTGCTATGCCTAGAAACGACACGACGATCAAACAAGACCAGGATATATATTTTTTTAATAGTTTATGAAGACAAACAAACAAGCGGGTCACCTGATGGTAAGTAATCACCGCCGCCCATAGACACCTGCAATGCCCGAAGGATCACAAGTGCGTTGCCTACTTTTAAGAAGAAATATGCTCGCTTCTTGAAGATTTCAATGTCGAACTGCTTGGAAATACCGCTGCAGGTAGCTGGTTCCACAGTTTGGCCGTACGAGGCAGGAAATGGCGTGTGAATCGTACGGTAGAAGAACGCCGCTCTTCAAGGTGGTGAGGGTGGAACTTTAATTTGTGGCGAGTTGTACGGTGGTGAAATTCTGCAGCGGGTATCAGACCAAACAACTCCTTAGAACACTCCCCATGATACATACGATAGGGAACGCAGAGAGACGCAACATCTCTACGCAGGTCAAGATGGTCGAGCCGGTTTGTAAGGACCGCGTCATCGATGACTCGAGCCGCTCGACGTTGGACGCGGTCAAATGGAAGCAGTTGGTATTGTGGTGCCCCGGCCCAAAGATGGCAGCAGTACTCCATGTAGGGCCTAACTTGAGCTTTGTAAAGCAAGAGACGCTGCACCGATGTTAAGCACCTTCTTGCTTTATTGAGGACACCCAGTTTTTTGGAGGTTAGTTTAGCCTTATCCTCCAGATGACCGCGAAATTGGACGTCTCGCGTTATCTCGACTCCGAGAATCCCTATGACCGGCTTAATATCAAGGGAAGTGCTCTGAAATATTGGAGATTCGACAAAGGGGGTGTTTTTTGCGGTAAACGCGCAAACATGTGTCTTTGTGGGGTTAAAAGTGACCAGATTACGATAACCCCAATCGGAGACCAGGTCGAGTGTGGTTTCCGTTAAAGACACAAGTTTGTTCCGACACTCAATGACTTGTGCCTGAGACATTTTAGCACTACCGGGGTACAGAGCGTCTACGGTGCTATCATCTGCATAGCAATGTATGTCACTGGTTTGTATCATATCATTGATATGCAGAAGAAACAGTGTTGGCGATAGTACACAGCCCTGAGGGACACCAGCATTCAAGGGCCTAGGGTCAGAGCATGAACCGTCAACTACGACTTTAATGCTACGCTCCGAAAGTCCTTTAACATTTACAATTCTTCCCCTAAATGAAATATCCCTTAACATTTACAATTCTTCCCTCGACTTTACGAGTAACTCAACTATTGCATGTATTACCTATCAACCCTTAGCCCAGAATATATTACCGATTAATAAACTCCTCATAAACCACATTTATGTAGTTGGATCGAAGCAATCACAGAACAGTTAAGAGAGGTTAGAACGGCCTTGTGGGCGTGGCAGCCTCGCCGTCCATGTGAGCAAACGCTCATATGCCGAAAAATTTTATTGACGCTGTCAACAATCGTGCTCATATTGCGACAGCGTACGAAGCTCCGCGAAAATAAAAGAATTATGTCATCTTGCGCTATAATAACGTGTCGAAAAAGAAGCCAGTTATGTACTGTGGCTCGAGAAGGGATTTCTTTTCACCGGTAAGTCCGAAAACCTTAAAATAAAAATGATATTTGTAATTATTACAATAGTATTATGTAATTTGTAGACAAACACGATACTATCGCAAGCAAATTAAAAAAATTACATTGCTGGCAATACGTGGGTACCATCTAGTACTACTGTGGGTTATTAACTTAGTATCGCGGGTTACATATCACATATTTTAATTAAGAAAATTGATTGTGACATATGCGTTGGAGCACTGCTGTCAAATGAAATAAATTCGGACCATAAATTTACCGTAGCAAAAGATAAAGGGGGTCTCCTGTATCATTATATAAAGATTTACACCGACAATCTTCGGCAAATTAATGAACATAATATATGTTGACAACAAAGATCTTGCGCACCTTTGTCGGAACTGAATTATTTAGCAACATTAGTTATCAAGATCTTGGTAAAAACAACGAGAAGAAAGAAATCGACCGCAGGATCCAGTTGGGTTGGGCAGCGTTTGGCAAGCTACGTCGTGTTTTCTCTTCGCCCCTACCGCAATGCCTGAAGACCAAAGTCTTCAACCAATGCGTCCTACCTGTTATGACGTACGGTGCCGAGACGTGGACACTCACAGTGGGACTAGTCCACAAACTAAAAGTCACGCAGCGAGCTATGGAACGGGCTATGCTTGGCGACTCTTTGAAGGATAAAATCCGAAACGAAGCTATCCGACAAAGAACCAAAGTTACCGACATAGCTCACAGAATCAGTAGGCTCAAGTGGCAGTGGGCTGGCCATATCTGTAGAAGGACTGATGGCCGATGGAGCAAGCGTGTCCTAGAGTGGAGACCACGTCTCGGCAAGCGTAAGGTAGGGCGGCCCCCGGCTAGGTGGACCGACGACCTGAAAAAGGTGGCTGGGACAGACTGGATGCGGAAGGCTGAGGACCGTGTACTGTGGCGCGTGTTGGGAGAGGCCTATGTCCAGCAGTGGACTGCGATAGGCTGATTGATTGATTAGTTATCACCAGGTTGGATTTTATCCTAGTGCGAGCCATGTTACAGACCTATCTAAAGCTATCATAGAAAAATATATCAATGTAAGATTGCATTTTATTTTGAAAAATTCGAATTTTAAAGATAGCAAGCGTATGCTTCTTAATAAATGCGTCTTATTTCAGGGACAATAATAGAATCTGGGTTGAAATTTAATTTAAATTATTGTTCAACATTAAAATATTATTGTATTATATACTTGTGTCATTTATTTCTTTACAAACTTTAGCTTATGTGGTTGTACACATGAATAGTTTATCACGGACTCTTGATATTCGGATATGATAAAGGCCATATTGTATCTTCCCCTTTAATTTTATATTATTATTTATATATATTAAGAAAGGCCACACTATTTGTACCCTATCCCACCATCCCGAAATAAAAACAAACAATTGCAAAACTTAAAGTAACAAAACAACAGTATTTTATCGATATAAATAATCGACCTTTTGGACATCGTAACATTAATGAGAGTGTGTGAGTGATCGTCAAGCGCGATGGTTCCATGTCAAGCGAAGTGTTTGCGCTAGTGTGACAACCAATGGCAAACTCGCGATCTAAGTAAGTCGTAGTAAGTGCAGTTGATTTGTGTGCGTAATGCGCGTACGTATTAGTGTATTGCTTGTAGTGGAGATAGAGAGTGGGAGACAATCGGCGACACGCGTTCTAATACAAATCAGTAACTATTTCCGTTCTAACCTCCTTTAATTGTTCTGTGGAAGCAATAAACATAAAATAGAAAACAATTCGGTTGAGGTGTTCTGACCTTCAAACATCTTTGTATATGAATTACGCATTACCTTCCAATGAATAAAACCGAATTAAATACAACAATACAATTTATGACGCTGAAAAAACAAAGCTATATTTCATTATTATAGAGTAAATAATAATTATTGCTTTTATTAGATTTATGTTCATAGATTGTGTTGATAAATACGTTTTTATTTTCGTGCCAGTTTTACTTACGAAACAAATTGTAAGTTATTTGTAGAAAAATGGATAGTCTTTGTTAATTAACAAGTTCTGATAGTGTGGCAAAAATATGTAAACAATAAACATAGGCAATTATGGATATTATACTCAAAATAATAAAAAAATAATGATCAGATTGATTGGAGACATCTTAAAAAAAAGGACAGGTTAGAAGTACCCTTAATGATCCACTGTCTGGCACATTAAATCTGAGACTTGATATTTTTCTTCTGTAGAAAGTATACTATAGTATACGGTGCGGCTCTAGCACACAGTTTCTTTACACGTTGTTTTATGGTATACCTATCACAAGCAACTCCTGAAGTCTTTATAAAGGTATCTATCTGTCTGTCCTGCCGTTCATACGTCTATTTGCAGTTTTAATTGGTCTTACGATTTAAGAATTCTAGCAATCCTTATAGCGTTCCGGGTATAAGCATAACTTTAAATTTCCTTAGTTCAAGTGCGAATTGTGCATTATACCTGATAATGATAGGTTGCTGCACACTTATCAATTTATTCTTCATTAGGTCACAATCCTTAATCTTCTATAATTAGTCAAGCAGCAAAGTTTTTAATCAGCAAAATCCCTCTCAATTTAGTTAATCTTGGAACATTCGTGAGAGATGGCTAGCTCAAGGTTTTCCTGACAAGGTCCACACGTCCCTCAAGTAGCGCCCAACTTTGTTAACTAGCAGTCTTCAAACTTTAACGCCGGGTCATCCAGCCAATCGCCGATGTATAAAGCCCTTGGATATGTTTAGTTAATAACTAGTGTAATTGCATATTACCTTTCAGAGGCCGCTACGTAAGTGCTTTAAAATGTCGACGACGATATTATGGCAAGGTTCGATGTACGTCACGGTTGCGGTTCAACACCTTCACATTCATCATAAACTAGATTTGGCAGAATTTTAGTTTTGTGCCACCTCAACTCCGAAACCCATGTAAATGACCTTATTCTGTGGTAAGTATACCTAGTAATACTATTGTCAAGATTTTTATTGTCAAAGCTTTGCATGACGTTCGAGACTGATGGCTGCAAGGAGATGACAATGACGGCTGCCGTGCATGGGTACAAAAGGCAAAATTTGGTACTATAAACAACAACTACAAACGCCGCCGTAACATCACATTATAGTACCATACATTTGACGGCTCTTCGCTGATTTACCGAATAGAGTGAAATCACTACAAGTGCCAGGATACGTGGACATTGAGTAGAGGCATGTCATTCACGCAGATTGATTAAACCTTTGTATAGCGGACGTTGTTACAATCATGCTAGAAGAAACGATTGATTACATGTAATACTTCAATGCTGCAGCGAGCGAACATTTCGAGGAAATGAAATACCTATGGGATATATTATGATTGAATCAGAAGGTTGACTATAATAAATACTTGAGGACATCGAAGTACTATCATATGCCTTGGCGGCGTAAAGTCAATGAAAGCAAAAAATTACTCTATGGAATTCTATAGGATATGATATGGATTTTTAAGCAGTATCTTTCGTTTGCTGCCTAGATAAGATAGTGTTAATTTTAATCTAGAGTTCTCTGAATGTCAATGTCATCAAACTTTAGGTAAAAAATGCATTTTATCTTCATATACCTAATTTAAACAATTTTTTACTATTACACCCACATTTCTCGTGTTATGAATTTGTATGTTCCACGTAATAGGGGGCGAGCCTATTGCCGGTAGTGGCCGGTAACCACTTTGCCAAACTCCGTGCTGCTACTGAAAATTCGGAAAACCCAGAAATACTTGCCCGAGCCGGGAATCGAACCCGTGACATATCCACTGGATCACAGAGGCAGTCA
This sequence comes from Euclidia mi, assembly GCA_944739405.2. Lineage (NCBI taxonomy): Eukaryota > Metazoa > Arthropoda > Insecta > Lepidoptera > Erebidae > Euclidia > Euclidia mi. The sequence goes on along the minus strand of OX123194.2, from coordinate 44,251,448 downwards.
AGCTATAAACCTGTACCCATAACAATATATAACAATACGTTTTCTTAAAGCTAACTATCACCCTAGTCCGCAAACATTTGAATCCAATAGAGTCGAAACCTACAAACACTTGATCACAATTTGGAAATAAAGCCATCGCCATACATTTCACGGCGACATTTTAGTAGTAAAGCTAAATTAATTGTGATAAAAATCAGGTAATACGCACGCACGTCACGTAAAGGGTTGAGAAGGGTATTTCCTCTGGGCCCCGTGTCTCGGAAGACACGCTTACTATTATTTTAAGTTTTTATTTACCGTCTTTACCTTTACACGAGAATCTTAATTTAGTTTTACAATACCTATTTTATACCCTTTTACGATCTTGATAGTGGGATGAAATCCGTACTTAATGTTTTTGTTTGTTTATCCTTCATTCACGTAGCAACTCGGGACATAGAGAAAGCGAAAATGAACGGTTGAATACGCACATATAGACCAGTGCAGATACGTTAGAAAACGGTAAAAAGTAAAACAAAATTACAGTAGGATGAAACCCATTGGAGAAGGAAGAGAATATAGCGATCATTAAAGGAAAAATAAATTACGGGCGATCTGAGGTCGGGAAGTGGATGGGGTTGCGATTTTAAAGGTGAAAAAGGGCTCATATCGATTGCCAGCAAAACTACACGTCCTACGAGAAAAACGTCAATGGCAAAGTTGTAGGTAATAAAAAGATCTACAACTTTTGTATTTACACTTTATTCTCACAACGTCATAATTTATGTGAAACATTCGAATAACCATTATTTTGGTTTTTTATTTTTAACTTTCACAATAGTTTTTCTTTTCAGCAGCGATAGCCTAGTGAAGATACCAACAGACTGCCATGCAGAAGGTATCAGGTTCGAATCCACGGCGCGCACCAATGACTTTTCGGAGTTATGTGCGTATTGAATTGTTAATTATCGCTTATCCCGTGCCTCGTAGAGCACGTTAAGCCGTCGGTCCCGGTTGTCATGAAGATCTTTGACAGTCGTTACAGGGCGTCAGTACTTTCTAAACAAACTGACACTAGTCTAAACCACGGAATATCGCTATCCCTTTGGGTTGCAGAGGTCAGACAGGCAGTCGCTCTGTGGAAAAGCTAATATTCAGCCAAATCCGGTTAGACTAGTAAGCGGACCCCAGATTGAAAACTGGGATAACGCTAAGAGGATGGAGAATAGTTTTTCTTTTACACGAAATTTGGTGAAAACTTGACTTTTTATGTTCCAAACACACTGTTAATGTTTTTTATTTAAAATATTTATTTTTTCGCCTTATTTTGACTTCATATCGAAATAAAACCCTAATTTTCAATTGAAAATTCTCACGTTTTTTTAATTGTTCGGCGTTTTGTTCGTTGAAATCTCTACTTTCTGATGGTGTGAATAAAATATACATTACTAAGGTAAACGTTATCAGAAAATGCAAAGAAATGAAACAACCTCGCGACCGATTTTTTTAATCATAATGTACAATTTTGGGATATTTATTAAAATTAACACTTTAATTACTCGAAAAACGTAAGATTCCATGCTACATTGATAAATAAGAACTTAAAAATCGATATATACAACTACAATTAGCAACCAAATAAGTTAATATTTAATAAGACATCTACAATATTTTGAGAAAGTAATAGTATCTTCTTTAAATTATAGCGTAGACTCCTATTTATTGCTATTTTAAGATAATGTATATACCTGAGTGACCCACAGAAAATTTTAGCCCATCATTAGTAATTTTATAAAGAAAAGGGGAAGGGCTAGGTGGATCTGGGCCTTACTTTACGTGCCATTGACGTTGTTGCCGTAGGATTTGTAGTTTTGCTGGCAATCGAGATAAACTCTTTTTACCCATAAAATCGCAACCCCATCCACTTCCCGACCTCAGATCGCCCGTAATTTATTTTTCCTTAAATGTTTGCTATATTCTCTTTCTTTTTCAATGGGTTTCATTCTACTATAATTTTCTATCGTTTCAAAAATTATCTACCCCGGTTTAATAATATCAAAAGTCAGTGACGCGCGACGCGGGTTGATCAATCTATCAGTCCTCTCACTGAACTATCACTGTTGCTATGCTCATTAAATAGCATTTGACCTAGAAACTATTTGGCTAGTAGACGACTTTTTGGTTCATGAAGGTAACATAGTGCTTTGTAGAGATGTCGATTGTCCAGTCAAGCCCTTAATTCCGATTTGTCTTACGACATGAACTGTTACCGTTAGTAGGAAACCTTTGTGTAAGTTAAACATTCTGACGTCCAGTTTAACCATATAATTTACGATAGACTTAATGAAATATTAAGAAGCATTAAGTAATTTAATTTTAAAATTGACGTTCATAAGCGTCACATTGTGACCTAGATGAATAAATGATTTTGACTTTGACTTTGACTTTTGACTTTGAAAAAACAAACGCAAGTACCTAAATAATTTTATTTCTAAGATTTACTCGTGCTGAAACTTACTAAGATGTGCTTAACTGTACTTTTAATAGGTACCTATGTATATTTAAAGTGAACTCTATGACTTCCTCACATCTTGAAAAAATAATTTTCCTGAAGTTGATCGCCTATACTGTGTTATTTACAATCTCTTGTGAATAACATCAAAGTAAACAAAAGGGTACATGATGTTATAGAACATAATTTAAAATTTTACCGATAAACGTGGTCCTTTTATTGCTAAGAATTCTGAATTTAACTGCCCGTTTTCTTACAAACTCAAAGCGAACGTGGTACTAAAATCACTACAAAATTTACCTGTACCTATGTAAAGACGTTCAGAAGCGACATCATGAAACCAGGTGAATAATGATGTCTGAGTTTTAATACATTGTTTGATATGGTAACGCTAATAAAATTGAAAACTTATAACTTAGAAATATGTAGACAGTATTTACCGGAAAGTTAAAACAGAATTATGTAGAAAGATTTAACAATGCTTGCCGAATAAAAGCCTTACAATAGCTTAATAGCTGTATTTATCATACAATCGCTATACACATACATCGCAAAAATATACTCGAACATTAATATACTATCGTTCAGCTCCCTCGTAGTTCCAAGATGAAAAGCAAATAACTATAAGGCGGAACATAGAAGGAATAATATTTTAATTATCTAAATCCTCTAACACCACATACATACATCTTTTGGGTTTCAACATGATCCTACACGCATATTGTGAAGGCGTTTGCCAAAATTCGTTCAGTTTTCGGATCAGATAAAGCCGCGACACTGACAAATGATCGGCAGAATAGAACAGGCGAAGCGCGCGCCCGTTCGATCGCGGGATCTAACCTTCCCATAAATCTACTTCGAAAAACTCAAATTAATCTTAGTAGAGGATGTTTAGCTATCACTCTAAAATTCCCCGCTTACCCCGAACTCGTTGTTCTACGAGATTTATAAATTGAAAACTCCACCGATTTATTGAGGATTAGCGCGAGCTTGTTGAATAGGAAACAATAATAAATATCATTACCACTAATCTCGCCCAAAATGCTTCTGTTCAAAAGATATTACCGAATATTTTGGTACGTATTTTGATAAAAATCTGAGCCAGTTATTTCTAATCTTGATTTTTTTACTCATGGCTCAGCCGTTTATCGACTATTTTTTCAAAGTTACGTTGGAAAGCGAGATCAAGTAAGTTAGACAAAAAAACACACACGGTTTTTACAGGCCAATAAACATTTTAGGGTATTATACCCTAAAATGTTTATTGGCCTGTAAAAACCGTGTGTGTTTTTTTGGAGCTGAATCTTTAAATAAAACAGACCGCCCAATTGTTGCAAAGTGAACGCCAAAGAAAACTTAAAATAGAGATCTTTTTATTTCATTGAAATTTAAACAATAAGGAACCGTATCGATTCGAAATATATGACAGCATAGCAATATTGTTTAATTTTATTCAATTCATAACCAAAAATGATGCGCCGCGTATTAATATTCAGAATCATATTAAACAGAGGAACGCCAAACACGTTGCAGCGAAACCGCTTTGTCAACCGAGAGTACATACATTGAGTGCGACATTCTGCACAAACACTCGAAACAAACATGTTCAAACAATAAGTTAAGTGTGAACACAACACAATGATACTGTCAAAGTTACCCGACTTACCACACCTCCCAAGTTACACCTTACAAACGTACCGGTGCCAAACATACCGGCTGTTTCACCAAACTTTTATAAAGTTGTAAAAGTTAATTATGTATAAATTATGAACTTCATTTCGCTTAGGTGTGCAAAATGTTATATTAAATAACAACGTTGAAGTTTTAATGCCACTTGAAATAACGATCATCATCTCGAATCTAGAGGGTCTAATTATGTTGGTATTCATATATGATGCCCCATCGTTTCTACAAGCAAAACTTTTCGAAGCGACTCTCTTACTCAAGAAAGGTAAGGTAAATTTTTCAGTGTTAGTTAAATGGAGTAACGAGCATCCTGCTACACGTTGAAGTCTACCAAGCCGCACTTGGCCAGTGAGGTGACCTTATCCTGAGTAGGGGTCGCAAACCGGGCATCCGAATTTCGAAAATACCGGGATACCGGGCCAAATGTTGGTCTTATTAATACCGGTTTTAATTTCACAAAAACCGGGATATTCTTTATTTTTGGTAGGTATTAGTAAAACAAATAAAACACAAATAGAAGAAACAGAACCATCTAAATAGAGGTGAACAGATTATTTTACAAGTACCTTTCAGTTGTTTTATTACTTAAAATGACCAAAGACATGGCGCAATCTGGCCAGAAGTTGCCTACATTATCAAATTCGATTAAAATATTGTGATAAAGCACGTTGAAATTGTAAAATTGTCTTTAATAAACCAACTTCAAAAACTAAATAATGACGGAGTTAAGGTCTCGGTGACTCTAGATGAATGGACTAGTTCAAGTAGTCAAAACGTCGATTACGATTTATGAATGTCAATGTGCATGGTCCTGTTGATCAATAATTTTGTCAATCTCGGCCTTGTAAGAGTTATTGGGAGTATGCCAGCCAGAACTTGCTTGCAGTTGCTGGAGAAAAGATTGTTAGCATTCGAATTATCCCTGAAACACGACGTTATTTGTACCACACACTACTGACCGTGCTTCTGTAATGGTAGCCTTTGGCCTTGATGCTTCGATTCTCCATCAACAGTACCTTGCAATACTAGATGTCTTGCACAAAATAAAGAAAATTACCAATCTCGGATAATTTAAACAGAAATAGATGAGAATAATGACACCTTTGCTTCAGATGATGATGATGATGATGAACATGATAATTATGGTTTTCATGTAACTGTAAGAAGAACGAGAATTGTTGTAATTGTAGAACTAATCAAAACAACGAATTTATTTTTAAATAATTAATAGAAAATATGTAGCGATTTGAAAGATGTATATGAAGACGGCGGTTTCAGATTAGCGTATTTTTCTGCGCGTATACGGTCGTTTCAGCATACGCGCTTACACGCGCGCTACATTACGCGCTTCAAAAAACCGAACGGGCATATTTCGGCGTGTTCGCTCGAAACGGTAGTGACATCTTGTCAGTGTCAACATAGATTCTGACGGCTCGCTTCGAAGCTCGTATAAATACGAGCTTCGAAGCGCGTCAACGCGCGTACGAGTTGCGAGTGTGCCCAAAGGCGCGCCTATACACGCCTACAAGCGCTTCCAAAAACGAGCTTATACGCGCGCATAAAATGCTAATCTGAAATCGCAAGCCATATAAAGTACTGTCATACAATTCAGTATCTTGTAAAGATAGTCACTTTATCAATCCACTCATTTCAATAATAAAAAGATATTTCTTCTGTACAAACTTGCGAATTTAACATTTTTCTTTTCCTTCGTTTACAGTCTTTCACAAACCACTGCTGGACTTAGCCTATTCTAGGTTGCTTCATAGTATCATTGTGAGTAAATAGAAAGATTAGACCTATTATACTACGCTGATTAGATGATCAGCGTAGTATAGTAGGTCTAATCTTTGTTGAGAAAAAAATGTTATTAAGTAGAGATCTACTTAATAACATTTTAAAATTCACGAAGAAAACGTTCTTCCAATTAATATGGTGCCAACGTGTTCCTACCCGTAATAATAAGAGACGACGTCAATTTTACACGATACTAAGAGAAATATGACTATAACGTTTAATTAAGTAACAAGAATAGGTTATTTCGGTGACAAGCGAAGCGATAAATTTTACTTTACCATCTTACCAATTTCACGGCAGTGAAAATTTCTGTCGTTGTTAACAGATAAGCCTAAAACATGACGCCTTTACTTAAGATGACAGATTTTATTGCTTCCTTGTATTCATTTTTATGACACGCAAATTTATTGCGCGTTCTGCCTTCTTTTGCCCTGAACTGAACAGAAAGTTTATTTTAAAACGTATGGCGCCAAAGATGCCATGTAATTTCAAAGACGAGACGTTAAAACTCAAACAATTTAGCATTGTATTTTAGACATGATGTTATTTTATTTATCAACTAGCTGACCCGGCAAACGTTGTTTTGCAAATTTTTTTTTTTTTGAAAAATAGATGTTGGCCGATTCTCATAGATACCGGATAAGCAAAAAATTTCATCAAAATCGGTCAAGCCGTTTCGGAGGAGTATGGGAACGAAAACTGTGACACGAGAATTTTATATATTAGATGATGGACTGCCTGTCTGCATTACTTACTTTACTTACTTATATATTTTCTTCTACGATTCAATTGGCAATCTGTGAGACATTTTAATGTAAATAGACGTTTGCTCAATTTACGCAGACAACAATAACATCAGGTTAATACATACGTATATGTTCCATGTATTATAAAACTAACTGTAACAAAGCACGTAAATAATTAACTAGTCCAAAACAAACATTACTAATTCTTCTCTCCCGCAGTCTGTTTCGGTTTAACATCTATAAACAATATGAAGTTATTGCTCTCTAACCAAGATAATCACATCAAATTCACATAACTCGTCGAAATGAGTGAACGCTGAAACTAAAACCACAGTTTCAGCAATCTGTTTACCTTCTCCCAAGCTGAGAAGCCGCGTAATTTCAAAGTTTATGTTAAACAACTTGCCACGTTAAATAACTAGGTATACATTGTATACAAGTGACGCAAGCGTGTTACAACAATGCTAAATAGGTACAGTTTGACCTTGTTTTATTTTATTGTGTAAGTTACCAACCTTAGGTATGAGTAATTTACCATAGTGTTGGACAAAGACTATCCGTTTAGGGAAAGGGTAGTACCATATTGGAATGTAACCGCGCTGAAACGACCAATCGGAGTTCATGAATATTCATGTGTTTTGGCCATAGCCGCTGGCAAAAAAGCCAAATGTAATACCGTTGCAAAATTAATTTCCTTTTTTCAAACATGTATTTTTCAAAAGGTATAGATATATTTATTATATTTAAACAATCAGTACTGTCGTTCGAATATGGAATTTAATTAAATCGAATTCAATCATGTTAACGAAGATGAACGTTTTTAGATTTATTTCCATCATATTTACGATGCCAAACAGCGTTCATTTTTATTGCTTTTGCTTTTCAGTGCATTCCCAATTGATCTTTTGTATCTTTTCATTCACAGCTTCACTAACCGGTGTTGTAACATTAGCCACTGAAAAGGAGTTTGTTATTTTATAAACAATTTTGTGTTGTGGGCACATATCAGCCGAGAAATCGATTCAAAGATTGTTTGGATTTATTGAAGGAATGTCAAAGAAGCCCGTATCACATATCCGCCGACCCGAAACCACTTCGTGAGCAAAATAAAGAATTCTAATCGAATCTATGTGTTTACAGCAGTTTTGCTTATGTTCTCTTGTCATATATATGACTAGCCATGTCAGCAACCGTCCCTCTTCTAACGGTTCAGCGAAAAAGTACCTAAAAGTGAAAATATTTTATAATTACACTTACACAATTTAACAGGCGGCGCATCCATATTAGAAATTATAAACGGAGGTGGACGAGATGCGACACATAGCTCTAGTATGAAACTTCGTAACTCTGCCGTCGTAGGCATCTCATCGGTACTCGGTATACTTGGAATATTACTGGCTATCAAACGACCAATCTTCATCACTGCCTGAAATGTACACATACAATTACAGAATAATACACTTTTAGTACTCTTGTAAAAGAATGGCGGCACCGGATGGAGAAAACAAGTGTCAGCCGTCGCTTAGCAATATGGTCCGACGATATAATTTTACAATCGCAGGCCTAGGTATGACTCTTACAAAATTAAAATAATAACAGGTGTACTTACATTTCGAGTAGGCAACGGTAATGCAGGTCGAGCATAAATCGGTGGACATGCTAGCAGAACTGACAATGGTACATACATCTTCAATATGTTAAAAGGCATAGCAGCCTTTGGAAACTCTGTGTAAGAAGTAAAATACAAAATGAATAAATAAACATAAGAATTTCAAAGAATTTCGTCGGTCTTCTCATCAAAATAGTCCTATTATTAAGGTTAAATTATTCTTACCAGGATATAATCTATGACGATATTTAGCTGAAGTTGCAAAAATAGGCTTCATGTGAGGGTAGAAGTCTGCTGTTATGTCCCAAACATTTAAAATCTTGCCGTCTCTAGGACCTTCCATGAAGAACAACACCTTATCTCCTGTGTCTAAAGCAAATCCAGTTAACAAATCATCCCTAATCCCAGTTTCTATTACCTCTTCGTTGATTTCAGTTATGTTAAGCAATAATGTCATGACTGCTTCTGAGTTATCGTCCAAAATATATAATCTCGAATATATTTTCTCCATTTTCTCTGCTTTACACCCAACTACTCCCATAGATACTTCTAACGTCATCTGTGCTTCCAAGATGATACCACCGGGTATAACCAATTCGGTTGTCTTTGGAAATCTCACGCCGTTTATATCATTTGTGCAAATTCCATCACGTTCCAACTGCTTTATGGATGTTTCAGGTGGGTATACCGGATAATCTCCCCTAATAAATGCATTAACTGTTCTGGTCAATAGGCGAGCATCAATCTTAGCAATAGCAATAACAATATCAGTTTCTTGGTCAGGTTTCTTAGGTGGCAATGCTGACCCAAAATTGCGATCTCCTTTTGCATATCCGAAGAACTCTTTATGCTCCTTTGTTGGAATTGATCTAATGCCACGTATCTTAAAGAATGTTTCAACATTTTTTTATCATATTGACAGTAATATAAGGTACACCGAAATTTGGCGTACCTTATTATTAGATATAAAAGATCTTTATGTTTATTTTATTGTACAATTTATGAAAGTAACAATTCTTAAAAGTTTAATCAAAAGCAAAAGAGATAGAAATTTCTAAAAGGGGTACAAATTTACCTCGATTCGATAATGTTTCTCTATGAACATGTTAATGTTTTCCGTCGCCAAGTTTATTGGTAGTGGCACTGCGTGATGATCATTAAAGTCAATTTCTCTGTTGGAGGATAGCACAGGTTGTGGTTCGGAACAATGCTCCTCATCACTTATTTTCCATTTAGTATAAATTTCCTTTACGCTACAATATTAAACAGAATTTTAGTTCACTATTTCAAAAAAACATCTTCCGACTACTTATTTTATACTTTTCCTTACTGATATTTTTCAAATGCTTTATAAGGAATATCTGTGAGTTTGCCTATGTTGATGAAGATCACTGGATTGTCATCTGGTGCAGGCAAACCGTTAGTGCCAATCAGCACTATAACTTCTCCTGTTTCAAATGGTTTATCGCCAACTGATTCAAAAGCCACTACTCTTCCTGTTCCTGTAATTAAAATTCAAATATGATGTTTAGTTTTATCTTAATAATCCGTGTATTCTATGTCACAAAGAATCAAAATCAATGTAACAGAAAGATTTTGTTATATTTTACTCTAGTAATGATTACCTGATTTATATAGCTTTATTGACATATAATAAAACGAGTAAAACTTAACGTGTGGACCGCAAAACTCACAGCTCGAAAGTTCGCATCGAGCCGGCTCGATGGAATTAAATAAAAGTAAATGCCTTCGACCTTACTCGAAGCGAGCCATCGAGCTTGTTTCAAGTCAGTGTGGATCGTCGACTCGTCGTGCAAACACGTGTTGAATGAAAAAATGGATTTAAGAGTTTATTCTAAAGTTTGTTATAGAAGAATTTGTTAACTTATATAGATTTCTTATAATTAAGAATTGCGAGATTTGCTAAATGTAGCCACCGTTTGTTAAATGCCAGAAAGATCTTTTTGAAAGCTGTGACAATTCAAACATGCGGAAGGTCCCCCATATTTCAATAAAAATGCCAGTTCCTAGGCTGGAACTTTTTAGAAAGAGCTGTGTGTATATGGCACCGTTAATTTTTAATTCATTGCCAAAGGGGAAGGTGGACTTGCCATTATAATAAATTCTGTAGGACATTGCAGGAGTGGCTGAACATAATAGTTTCTATTCAGTTAAGGACTTCTTAGACCATGGTTTTTGTCGACATTTTATAATATGAAGCATTTTTTTTTATTTGACATTGTATTTCATTTGACATTATAATTTCAACTTTGTATAGGTCGGTTCACGAAAGATGACCACTGCGCAGAAATCATTTTTTAGGTCTCCGTGGAGGTGCGGGGTGAGGCGCGGGTGGAATGCCAATGGCGTGGCTCCGTTCTTGACGCCTTCCCTAAATGTGTCAAGAATGGAGCCACGCCATTGGTGCATGAATGTACATATGCGCGACGGCCGCCATTTCTGGTCAACTTTCGTGAACCGACCTATAATAGGCATTTTTTAGGAACCGGAACGAGAGGGTAATTTTAATAAAAGAGTTCCAGTTGAATTTATTACAGGTAGGGTTAGTGCAAACAATTTTAGCACAATCAAAATCAACTCTAGCAAAAAGATTGTGTCAGCTCATTAACTATATTTAATTTCAAGTATTTATAAGTTGTAGTTGTAAGTCCTAATGTTGTTTTTGTACAAGGCATGATGGGGTTGGCGTATCCACATGGATGAAAACCCCAATTCACATTTAATTTTATTTAACATAATAATTTTAAATTTGTCATTTGCATACCAGTATTGTTGGTGAAATATATCCTGTACTTTTTAAATGTAACACCTTGTGTACCGTATTTCAAGTAAATCTTTATACATACATATATATCGTCACGCCTTTTATCCCCGAAGGGGTAGGCAGAGGTGTATTTCTACGCCCTCTTTTCGCCAGATATACTTTAGTCCCACGTAATAAGGGGCGAGCCTATTGCCGTACCGGGCACATTTCCAGACTCCGTGCTGCTACTGAGAATTTCATGACAGAAAAACCCAATAACACTGCCCGACCCAGGAATCGAACCCGGGACCTCCCGATCCCACGCGCACATTTATGCCGCGAGACCAACGAGGCAGTCAAATCTTTATATCTTTATATATATATTTCTTATGTGCGTGTGTATGTCACTGAACTCTTCCTTAAGGCGCTGTCCTAAGCGACTGTTTTGGTAAATGAGGGGGTGAAGCAGGGGAGGTGAAGGGAGCTTAGCTCCGTCTATTGCGGGGCGCCCGGCCCTTCATTCTCGTCGCGTGCGGCCGTATTCTGGCGACATCCGTATTCCAATATTTCAAAATCGCAAGCAAAACGTTTTAGCATATTGAATTGAGATACTGATATTAAAATTTATATTACATACATCAATCTGTTTGTACAATATAGGCATAGCGCAATTTTTGTTCTCAGTGCAGCCATGAGCAAAACTGGTTTACAATAGACGTTATAGGTATTAATAGTTGACGAAAGTAGGTAAATACCTACGTGCCGTAAGATGATAAAAATAAATAAGTCAGTTCCATGTATGGAGAGGCCATTATTATGTTTGTTTTGTTTTTGTATTAAAATAGTGAAGCAGTTCATAGAATACCAACATCTAATTCAATTCCTGCCAGTTTTCAAATCTGTTTTGCAATAAATTGGCTGTGACATACGGGCGGACAGACAGACAGACATTGCGAATTTATAAGGGTTCCGTTTTTACAATTTTTGGCTACGGTACCCTAAAAACACAATACTGCTCTACTAAGCGCAAAAGCCGTATCTCAACTAAAGCGAGTTACGAGATAATTGAAGTTTAGTAAAAGTTGATTTCTTTTATTTATTAATGGATGTTTATTGTTATTATAGGTATAATTATTACGGTAAAGGTTTCGAAATACGTCGCCTTTTTTAGGGGTTGTGAGTGATTGGAGAGGGAGGAGCGGAGGTCTTGAAACCCTTCTCACCATTTTTACTTGCCGAAAATACTTGGTTTCCTCTGAAAAAAAAATCTCCAAACATCGGTGTGTATGGCACTGCTGAATTCCACATTCATCACACTAGTTTAATAAACTAAGGTTGACGGAGCCCTGCGAGGTGCTCCTATTTTCGGATTAAGGGTCAAAAGAGAACCCAACATAACCTATTTAGTTACTTATTACAGTCGCACCCAACCCTAGGCACTCGAAAGCAATGACGCTCAAATTTGACATTAGCTGTCAATATGATTTTTCCAAGATGGTAGTTTTGCGTTTCGTTTCACGTTTTTCACATAAAACCTAAAAATTACATTTGTAAAACTGTACTAAAGTATAAAAACTACGTTCCGTTTTGCATAATTGCCGAAGTATTTATGAAATTTTGGAAATTGTTTAAAGCCCGGTTTTTCATTAGAGGACATTTGTCCCGCGACCTTGTCACCCGACACGAATTCTACGTGTTGAGCGACGTTGCGGACACATCGCCCAACCTCGCAGGCGACATCTACGTGTCGGCATTTGACTTGTGAGGACGTGTGTTGCTATTTGTTCCGCGACTACCTGCGAATATAGCACACTTCGTTGGTCCACACTACCAACGAAACTGTGTTAACGCTTAGGCGACGTCTTGATCACAATGTCGGTATGTGGACGAGCGAAATGCCGGTCGACACTGTCGCCGGACAGTCGCACGTAAATGTCCTGCGACTGTTCGCGATAAGTCAAGCGACTTTGTCCCCTAGTGAATACATGGCTTAAAAATATTTTGACGCAACTCCGGCAGCCAAAATTACTTTTAGGGGATTAAAACGAACTCCCTTAAGCCCCCTACACTACCAATACCCTCAAATTCAGGCGACTCGTTTCGAAACCCAATCCATTATTATTTTTTCAAATTAGATGAAACATCAAAAATATATGTGGATATACCTTATTCATGAGATAGGTACTGCTATGTCGCTTAGAAATTATAGAATTAGAATTTGAGTTACTGCTTTTTCGTTAGCTCTCCTCATACATGTTGTATGGAAAATATAAAAAAATTCTTTCGCTTCAAATATGTGTTGTTTCAAAGAAAATAAATATTAAAAGATATTTATTTATATTAATTTATCATTTATTAACGAAATACAGAGTTTACAGCTCATCAAAAGTTAGCTGTCTGCTACAACCCGGCAGGTTTTCTTTATTCTCATCGAATGTTAAAGGCAGTGTGTGAGGTGATAAGGCTTCAATACTTATTATTTGCTGTTGTTCACGAGGCACAGTTTCATTTACTTTCCTTTTACAGCTTGGTATTGTAGAAATTTCAAGCACTGATGAAACATGTTCCTCACCGTGATCTCGCAATGCCATTACTTGAGCTTGACGAGAATCAACAATTTCAGGCAACTGCCAATTCATATAAAACGCTACAAGCTTTGCTTCTCCCAGAAAACATAATCTTTTTCTATAATTTCTATTTTTAGTGGTATACTTTCGCCACTCCACACAGCAAATAAACACTTTTGTTTGCGTGTAACGTGGCGTTGCCCCTGAATTTGTTAATAACAATTACAATATTTGTTTAGACTAGTCAGTTCACTTTTTTATCATGTTTCCATATTTGTATTTTATTTGCTCTTATACTATTCTCCAGGCCATTCTTATAGGCAACTATAGGACATTAAATTTCTACAATCGTGTTTGGACTTATTAATCCATCTGGCCTGGCACCAATAAACGGATAATCCACAAGGCTCGATTGTTACATTTTCTTGCTTCGCCAGTTGTTGCAAAGCCAGTTGTTCATTTTAGATTCCATGCGCAACTGATTTTACATTGCAAATATTTTATTTGTACAAAATATTTTTTACTAAGTTGGCTTTACTGCTGTTATCTCTTATTTTTACCACTATACCAAAATTTCAATCTGTCAACATATTCTTACGCAATTCGAACCAGTCACTGCTATTCCTCTTGTAATTTTTGCTTATCACTACGGAATTTGAGTCAAATTTGTTAAAAAAATTGTTTGGCATTTCTTGGCTAGCTCTTGAACAGATCGTGTTAGGAATGACTGCAGTCAAATGTGTGTAAGACGTTGCAGAACTGTTATCTTTAACTTCACTATAATTACAATAAAGATAATTAGTTACGTACTTTATTATTAAAAAAAATACTATATCTTGTGTTACAGCAAACAGAGAAGTGCACCTTCTTACTTATAAATGATTGATTTTAGAAATTAAAAAGATATTAGATGTACTGAGACATACCTAATAGTTTATGAATAATCACAGTTTTACCCGATGTACCTAAATAGGTTTATGTTCACAACATAATAATACAACATTCGTTACCGCTTGTGTGCGGATTGCGGAGCGCCATATTAGCGCTGTCATCATTATTGTTCGCCGTGGCGGCATCTTAGCGCTCCAGGCGCTCTGACAAGCTAATGAATTTGCAATATAGGTACATAAAATGATTCGATTTTATGTTATTACTCTTTCAAAAATTGAAAACTGTGGCAGCTATGTATTGTGAGAATAATTTATATAATTATATTATGCATAATCGATAATCTATAACATAGTTAGTCATAAAAGACTCGTATGAAAATAATTTGTGTAAAAATGTTACATATTTCATAATCACTTGGCCATGGATGAATTTCTATTTTATTACGACGCTTTCTTGTACAAATCCTTCGTAGAACTTCATTTCTCTAATTGTCCATATTTTATTCTTCTAATTATATATTTATAAGCACAGAAACAATAACAAATTAAACGCAACAAGAGTATAAACTTAGGTCCTAATTATATGTGCCCATAGTTACATGAAAAGCCTATTTGATTCAAAGTATTCAGTCTATAACATAAAACATGAAATTATGAACTCAAATTGGCGTATTATAATAACAAACAGGTTTACGTAAAATTTCGTGCAGCGGATACGCAAGCGACATGACCTACCTCTCACAGGGCTCACAGCCGAATGATGAGATCTGGGCGGCGCGTAAACGAGCAACTGACACTCAGTACACCGCTTATGCTAATAAGGTTTAAATTGCTGAAGCGTTTGATATTGATGGGATCTACCGAGCGTCAAAATCATAGACGTTTGGCAGATTTTATTTAATTTTACAAAATATACACGTATAATATGAAAATAAATAGGGTAATTCTTTAGTTCATTAGATTTCCTACAATATTATCAAATAAAATATGACAGTTTACGATCAAAATATTGCAAACAGTGAGACGAAAGATTATTTTCTGCCTCGATTTTGTGATTTTTTTACCGTGATTCTATTTTACATACATGAAAAATTCTTTCAAAAGTCTTTTGTTCAGACTTTAGAATTTAAGCTCTATCTTTTGCTAGTTTGTAATATGTACCGTTAAGGCTAGATGCGCGACGAAAAATTAGGTGTTTCACGGCTTCTGAGGTATAACAGCGCCTTAACGACTGGACAGGTATTGATGAAATTTTTTGTGTGTGTTCAAGGGGACTTGAGAATGGTTTAGATTCACAACTTAGTCCACTAGGTAATGTTTTTTAGTTAATTTTTAATTTGTAAGTAGTTTTAGATTCTGGAATGTTTCACATTGGAACCGACCGACTGCGCTACCATCGGAGTGTCAAATCTATATTAATATTTCGTCAAGGGGTACGGTAGACTCGATTGAAAACGTACCTGAATAATAAAACATTAAAAAATAAAGATTTCGAGTCGACAATATATATCCGCAAAATTGGGATTGTCGAGTATATTGATAAATTCTAATGGTTCTATATCGATAGTTCTGGACAGACAAATCGCAGTCGCCATATTGGCCATTCTAGCGAAACGTCACTGATACCGGATAGCATTTTGCTTAAAGGCATTTTGAGTTGAGTACTACTAAGTCTTAGTACTAAGTAGTTTGTATATGTAAATACTTTTTGCAGTTATATTTTTCTTAAACAGTTAAAATGTCCGCCCAATAAAGGAGATTTGTGTTACCCCGAACATAGATGATATAACGGGTCCATATTGGCTCACCTAAAGTTCTTTACCCGAAATTGTTCTTCCTAATGATTTGTAATCGGAATGATCACTCTTCCTAAAATTTTTCATCCTAAAGTTTTCATTCATACTATTTGTAGTGCAACTGGCGATGTTCATAACATTCATGTTTCCGAAAATTGTAATTAATAATATCATTAATGTAAATATATTTAAACCCCCACTGTTTTTTATCATAACGCTTTTATTCCTAAACGTGGTATTATGGTAATTATACCATAATATTATTTTCACTCATACTCAGAAAGAAACATCTGAGATAATTATGCCTAAAAAACCAACTGTTTAGAATGCTTAAAGGTCGTTTCACTGAGATTGGTCTTAAATGAATAAAATTCAGGTCAGAGTGTCGTCTTGGGGGCACTATGAAAAAAAGACTTGGAAAAATTTCGCGACCATTTTCGAGGTACACGTTGGTCACAGTCTAACCTAACCTATGGATCCCTTCCATATCGTTTTTACTACAAACGGTTAGTCGGAAGCAAAAAACAGCAAGACACTTTTAGCCTTATATTTAGGTGTTTTATACGATAAATTCGAGAAAATAAACAATTTGAAATTTATCATTTTATGGCTCATCTTTTTATAAGTCCTCGCGCCGTAGCGCCTGTAAGGCTACACTCCAAGCGAAATTCATAAAACACGACTCATGTACGGTTATGTTTATGGCCTGGGAGTTTATACCGCAGTTTTAACCGTACCTAAACCAATAACTATAGGACCGATTTGGTTCTGGCACTTTGCCGGCCGCTGCCGCGGCACGCTCGCTTCGCTCGCTCGGCTTGTGCGTTGTGATCACAGTTCTAACCTAACCTAAACCAATAATTATGAATAGGACCGACACTTATAATTATGTTATACATGTTATGTAAAAATAAAGTTATGCAAAATTAATGTATATATTACTGATTATTATGAATAAAAAGAAATCTAGACAAAAAAGATATGACTTTGAATAATAGTGTAAAAGATGGTTATGTTGAGAAAATATAGGAAAACAAATAAAAGTATAATAGATGTTTATTGCTTCTGACATTATGAAGTTGAATGTTTGGGAATTATGAACATTAGAGACGGAGTAGTTAGGAATTGTGATTGTTATAATAAAAAATGTTAGGAAGTACATTTTCGGATTTCCAATTATCGCAGTTGAAAATTTAGGTGAACTTTGGCGCAACCTGATATAACATAACATAACATAACTTCACGCCTTTTATCCCTGCAGGGGTAGGCAGAGGTGTATTACACACCCACTTTTCGCCAGTTATGTTTCGGTCCCAATGTAATAGGGGGCGAGCCTATTGCCATCTACCGGGCACATTATTAAGCGAATCATGTAGATGATATGCTATAACTAGAGAACCCCGAATTTACGAGAGCGTAGCCGCGGGCAAAAACTAGTAAAATATATTATTATTATTATTCTCTTTAATTAAACTTTCTCTCATAGTTTTATTTTACATTCCTATGTTATTTAGCTAAAAAACAAATAAGTATAAAAATCTTAATATATAAAATCCTTGCGTTACTGACTGACTGACAGACACGCTACAGCCGAAACTACTGGTCGCAAGAATATGAAATTTAGCATGTATGTTTGTTAAGCAGTGTAGGGTAGCACTAAGAAAGGATTTTTTCGAAATTCCTCCCCTAAGGGGGTAAAACAGGGCGTCAATGTTTGTATGTAACTTTTTATTCCTTTAATGGTTTGACTTCAAACTTTGTATATTAGTTCCTCAAACGACGATAGTGAACACTAAGAATATTTTTTTTAAGAAATTTCTTTCCTAAGGAGGTAAGATAGGGGTCAAAGTTTGCATGAAACTTTTTATTCCTTTAATGGATTGACTTCAAACTGTATATTGGTTACTCAAACTACGATAGTGAACAAGATGAATTGATTTTTAGGAATTTCCACCCCTAAGAGGGTAAGATAAGGGGTCAACTTTTGTATGAAACTTATTGTTCTTTCAGTGCATTGACCTCAAACTTTGTATATTGGTTTCTCTAATGACCTTAGTGAACACTAAGAAAATCTGTTTGGAAATGCTTACCATAAAGGGTTAAAAAGAGGAGTCATAATTTGTATGAGACCTTTTTATTACTTCATTGCATTACCTTCAAACTTTGTATATAACCTATATACAAAGTTTAAAGTTTATCCTCAAATGATGTTAGTGAACACTAAGAAAGAAATTTTCGAAGTAGTGGGGGTAAGAAAGTGTGTCCTATGAAATGGGGGTCCCTGTGAAATAGGGGTTAAGAAAGGGTGTCCTATTTTGTATATAAAAAAACTTCAATGGATTTACTTGAAACTTTGTATATCAGTTCCTCAAGTGACGTTAGTGAATTCACCCCTAAAACTAGGAGTTCAAAAAGGGGTCATGTCAAGGGGATGAGCATTTTATTTTTATTCATTTAAATTTATGTGGCTGTCTCTCATCTTAGCGCCTTTCATCTTCACTAACTAAAATGTATGATGGTTCTTTATATGACCACTAGAAGCCAAAATACTTACAACCGTTATTTCGCTATTTGTATTTATTTTTACGCAGGTGAGCACTTTTTATCACTTATCTGCTTTGTCCCACTGCTGACCAAGACATCCCTCATTTATTTAACCTTAAAATACTAATGAAAAGGTTTTGGAAGTTGGATAATTTATATGTATAGGTACTGCTGCTGGCTACGGAATCCTTCACAAATGAGTCCGACTGGCTTTTGACTAATTTAATTTTAACTAGCTTTTGCTCGCAGCAAATTTTCATCGTTTGTTCGAGCGTTTTCATGAAGCATTAGTAAACTGCACACCTAAATCGATTCAGCAATTTTTAAGATTACCCTGAATAAATAGCAAGACAGAAAACAAACTAAATAATTATAATAACATTGGGGTACCTACTGGAAACGTGTTAGCAACAATATGCAATACAGTAATTTTGAGATTGCAGACAGACAGTCAAATATTATTTATTAATTGTATAATAGGCTAATAAATTTCGTCTCATTGTCAATCGTTGCTTTTGCCTCACTACCCCCTTTTTTTTTGGTGTCGGGTTGGAAAATCCCCATGGAGTCCCTCCGCCCTGGGTGAAGGGCGAAGGGGACTGTCAGACTCTTACTAACTAAAAACCAAACCGTGTTCCTCATGTACCTGTGTGTCGGAGGGTAGGGTATCGCCGAAGCACCCCCTTGGCGGCGGATGAAGGTGTTGGGTTTCGCCGCCAAAACACCCAGCGGCCGCAGAGGATAGGGATGACGGCAAACTGGCAACACCGCATCTCCCCTCGCCCCCATTTGGTCGCGGGAGATAGGGCGCGCGGCAACGCAACACCGACACGCCTCTCCTCCCGCGACCGCGACTGCACCCGACTGCGAGGGACAGACAGAACAGTCCCCCGCACCCACACCTTTGAACGCATCCTGCGCAGGCCCCTCCAAGCCCATGCGGAGCGTCCACTCCCGGGATCTCTCTTTGCTTCAGCGCGGGTGTCCAAGCCACGGTTACTGAGCCCCCCCACAACGACAAGGTGGAGATCCCACTGGGGGGCCTCACTACCCTCTGAAATTTTGGGATAAAAGAGTAATAACATACAGAATTTATAATACTTATAGCATTTATAAATGCTATATGTTATTCATTTTTTTATATAGCATTTATAATATTACTAGCAGTCGCCAGCCGCTTAGCCTGCCCCTTAGGACCTACTGCTTACTTTCAAACCTTATTTTGTGGCCTAAGGGGTGACATATTATTAAATCCTGTCGTAATGGGTGCCTTGCCTACGATATAAAAGGAACCCGTATATTTTTTGTTATTTCATTTATTTTGTCATAATTATGCAGAGTGTCTACAGATAGATCTTTAAAAAATTGGTCAAGTGCGAGTCGGACTCGCGCACGAAGGGTTCCGTCTATAAAAGAAAATAACGTTCGTTGTATGTATACTTAAATATTTTTTAAATTTCTACCTGTATTAAGATCGAGTAACTAATTGCTTAAAAATTACGTTTGTTGTATGGGAGCCCCCCTTTATTTTTTACTTTTTTTAAATTTAATTATTTATTTAGAAAGGTTATATAGAACTACATATTCTGTGAAAATTTTAAGCGTCTACCTGTTACCGTTAGTAATTTTGAGCAAAAAATACGAAAAAAAATCACGTTTATTGTATGGGACCCCCTCTTAATATTTTTAATTTTATTATTTGTTGTTATAGCGGCAACCGAAATACATAATATGTGAAATTTTCAGCTTTCTAGCTATCACGATTTATGAGATACAGCCTGGTGACAGACAGACAGACGGACAGACGGACAGACAGACAGACAGACAGCGGAGGCTTAGTAATAGGGTTCCGTTTTTTACCTTTTAGGTACGGAACCCTAAAAATTAATTAACCTAAAAGCATTGTTTCTTAAACTCAATCGTTTAAAAGATAGACGGTAAAGTAGTTAAATGAGTGTCCCACCTAATGAGTGTCACTTTTAAAATAGCAGAGTAAAAATTCTAGAAAAATATACGTTATAAATCTTATTGAAATCTATGAACAATAATTGGTTTGAATGAAATGTTCTCAGCAGTTTTTGAGATATAGCACATATTCAAAAAGCGCAAATTTAACTTTGTTTTTACAAACACTATGGAAAACAAAGCTTTGGTGATAAAAAGTACAGTGATATTCGGTTAGATGAAGAATAAATGGTATGTTAAGTGGATACCTTTACTATGGAACCCTTCATGGGCGAATCCGATTTGCACTTGACTTAATTACCTATTCATTCAGGGCCTAGACAAAACTAAAAAACTAAATACTTATTTATCCAAAACCACCAAGTGCAAATCTTCTCCTTCCTCTCTCTATTTTATAAACCGTAATCTTTAGGTATATAATTAACAACTATGCTAAATAGGTGCATACAAAATGAACCTTCAATAAAACTTATATAACGGCTCATCAGAACAACTTACAACTTTCATTTGCATGCGATGAAGTGAATTTTGTGCTTGAGTCCTACTATCCTCAGGTGTATAAACCATTTTATCTAAGCTAAATTTACGCGAGCGAAGCAGCGGGCAAAAGCTAGTATAAAATAAAATTACGGGGCTCACCGGTATCGGGTGCAGGGACCAAGCTACCGGTGGTTAGGGCTCCAGAGAGAGGAACCTCCTGACGAAACGAGCTGTGGCCAGCAAGACTGCCTTCTGTATAGAGTACTTAATCCAGCCATCCAACGCGAGCCTCTTGAGATGGTGATCGAGGCTCTTGGCAATGAGACCATTAACTGACACGACTATCAGTACAATGATCGCCGAGCCCACGTTCCACATGTCGACAATCTCGTGAGCCAAATCCAAATATTTTATTTGTTTATCTTTCTCGGCTTTCACGAGATTCTCGTCATGGGGAATGGTGACATCGATGATCATTACAAGGCGCGATCGATGATTACTATGTCTGACTTGTTAGCCACAATAGTTCTAGATCAGTAATGATAGATCGATCCTAATACATGGTGGCACGACCATTTTCATGAACTGGGTCGGGCACATACCTGTAGTACGGTATCTCAGAGACTACAAGATTGTACTTTAAGGCAAGTTGCTGATGGATGATCCTAGCTACTTGGTTGTGCCTATGCAAATACTCGCCGTTGGCAAGACGAGAACAATCAGATACTATATGTCTGAGACATTCACCAGGCTGGTGACATGCCCAATTTGGTTTACTAATGTTTGCCATAATTTAAAATGCCATAATTTCATATGCCATACTGGTATTTGCCATAATTTTATTAGAAATATCGCTTCAGTTGCCATAATCGTGAAATGACATAAAATGACTTTCACTGATTCAATTGGTCATAATCGATCAAGTGTCATAATAATTTAAATCCATAAATGTTTTTGCTATAATTTTCGTTTTCAATAATGTCATTTTCCATAACTTTTATTCGCCATAAACTGAGGTTGACGGAGCCCTGCTTCGCAGGGCTCCTATTTTCGGGTTAAGGGTCAAAAGAGAACCTAACACAACCTATTTAGTTACTTTCACATAAAACTTAAAATTACGTTACGTTTTGGTTCCGTGAGGTTGACGGAGCCCTGCCTATTTTCGGTTTAAGGGTCAAAAGAGAACCTAACACAACCTATTTAGTTACTTTCACATAAAACCTAAAATTACGTTCCGTTTTGCATATTTGAATGAAGAATTTTTGGAAATTGTTTTGTCGCTTGGCTCCTACTTCTGGGAGGTTTAAAAAAAAACCACGAAGACTAAGGCGGGAGCTCCGCTTCGCTTCGCTCCCGCCTTAGTCTTCTAACCTATCCGAGTCGGATTACACTGAGTCGGGGTGTTACGTTACGATAATTAATTTCAACCTAACAATATTATGTATTATTTTCATAATTATATCAAACTAGAGGACGCCAGCAGCTACGCCTGCATTTTTTTTAATTTACCCATTTTGGAGGATCCCGTGGGAATTTCGGAAAATCCCTTCTTAGTGCACCCCTACGGTCCCCAAGGAACATACATGCCAAATTTGAGCTTCCTGCGCCCAATAGTTTCAGCTGTAGCGTGTCTGTCAGTCAGTCAGTAACGCAAGGATTTTATATATTAAGATTTTGATTATGTCAAGAGTCGATTATGAGATGTGTTACTTATGGAAACTAATTATTATGATATATGTTGTTATAGAAAGTCATTTTATGGCCAATAAACGTTATCACTGTTGAGTTGTTAAGGCAAACGTTATTAGTATAAATGATAATAGTGCAAGTAAATATTATGATCAGGGATGACTATGGCAAACAATATTAGTGCAAATGAATTTATGGAAAACGAGAGAATACCGCCCAACATATGTCAACCGTCCCATCCCTCAGGATATTCTTCCGGTAGTTATTCGTCATGACAACTTCGTCTATAATCGCAAAGACAAAACCATCTGTTTCGGCGAAAAAATCGCCAAAACGTAGCCAGGACACAGAAGCTGGTAAGTCTACATCGGGTCCATGCAGGGCCCGATAAAAACGTCCATGCAGCTCTTTACCTTTCCATACCTCCTTGCGCTCCTCAACACCAAGTACGGCAGGTTTGCGCCAGTTTTCCTTTGCCAGACCCAGCGGGGTAAGCCCGTTGTCCACAGTGACCACATCACGGTGAACACCCGCGTCAGTGCTGAGAAAATATTCCCTGAGATTGCACACCTCGCGGTTATGGAGGGTCTTGGCGCTTAAGAAGCCGCGGCCCCCGCACTTCCGCGGGATATACAATCTCATTACTGACGACCGCGGGTGATGCATCCGGTATGTAGTCAGTAGACAACGGACTTTTCTATCCGAGGCATCAAGTTCTGTTTGAGTCCACCTAAGTATGCCGAAGGAGTACATTAAGACTGCCATGGCCCAACCGTTACAGGCGCGCACCCTGTTGCCGCCTGATAAAAAACTATTTAAGATTTTTCTCAGACGGCCAAAAAAGCGCTCCTGCAACGCCAGTTTCATGCCAGCCTCTGCAATACCTAGTGCCTGCGACATACCTAGATATTTGTAGGTTTCGGTTGCAGAGAGAGCTCTAAGTTGTGTGAAATCTGAAAGTTCTATACCATCAGATTCCACAACCCTGCCCTTCTTTACATGCAAGACCGCACATTTATCTACACCGAACTCCATCTAGATAGACTAAAGTTTTCAGTTACCTTAATTAACTCTGTCAAGTGGAGGTCAATGGAGGCAAATAGTTTCCATGTCATCCATGAAAAGAAGGTGAGATATTACTTGACCTCTGCTGTGCGACCGATAGCCTAGCCCTGAATTCTCGAGCAAAGTGCTAAGAGGGTTCAGTGCTAGGTAAAACCACAAGGAACTCAAACTGTCACTTTGGAAGATCCCTCGTTGGATCTTTAGGTCTTCTTTAGGATCGCCACATCCGAGAGACCGTCGACATCCCAGGATGTCGACGGATCCTGGATAGCGAAGAACCGTCCTCCACTGCCCCATACACGTCTGCAGGAAAGTGCATAGAGTTGGAACAACTTTGTACAACTCTAGCACTCTCAAGAGCCATGTATATGGCACAGAGTCGTAGGCCTTCTTATAATCTATCCAGCAAGTCGCTAGATCTTTTCGGCTACGGCGAACCTGTTGGCCAATGGTCATGTCTACAAGGAGTAGCTCTTGAGTACCACGCGATCCACTTTTACATCCATTTTGAGAACTGTACATGATGTTGTTAGAATATATATGTTTGGCCAGTTTGGTTCCCAAAATGGATGTAAAAAGTTTATAGACCGTCGGTAAGCAGGTTATAGGTCTATATTTTTTTTTTTGTTATTATGTGTTTCTCTATCACGCGTCCTTTTCTAACATATGGTGTTAAAAAACTACACGGCGCTTTGGCATTATTATTATTATTATTTATTTTTTCCCTCGGTTAATAAACCGGTGACAGTCTAATGTTACGGGCCTAAGCCAAGTGAGCACTAGACATAGTTTGAGTGGTAGACTGTGAGGTGTGTGCGGTGTTGGTCCGAGGTCGAGTACTGTCCGGTTCGCATTGTAGGAATTTTCTTACCAGTCTGCAAGTGTTAAGTATTACTGCTTTTTGTAGCAGGTAGTAGGTTTTTACTGGTAAGTTTAAAGTTTTAAGGGATTGGTTGGTCTTGGTATAACTCCTGTTGTAGAAATAACAATAGGTACACATACATTTTGTAAGTGCCATAGTCTTATGAATTCGTACACCAAATATATTGAGCTCAAGAGCTCAATATATTTGGTGAGTTTTTCTGCTATAATGTTATGTGTGTTTGGTACGGCAATGTCTATTAGGTATCCTGTTTTAGTTGTTTTGTTTATTAGAGTGATATCAGGTCTATTATAATGGACGGTGCGATCAGTAAGAATGGCTCGGTCAAAATATAGTTTAGTAGTAGAATTCTCTAGAACAGTTTTAGGGTTATATTTATAGTAGGCTGTTGGGGAATCAATGAATTTGTATTGTTGTGCAAGTGTTTGGTGTATGATATTGGCTACCCGATCATGTAGATGCTTGTAATCAGTCTGGACTATGGACTTACATGCGCCTGTTATGTGCTGGATTGTTTCTGGAGAGCTATTACATTTTCGGCAAAAGTCGGTTTGTATGTATTAAATATATATATTTATATAAAATACATACAAACCGACTTTTGCCCTGTATATTTGGTCCTGTATTGCCATCATGAACCCCTTGGTTTCTGGGAAGAGTTCTCCTCGGCTGAGCTATGCATTCGATGCCTCTTTATCGACGTTTTGTAGGCCTAGGTCGTGCCGATGTCTCCCTTGTAACGACTTTTGAGCCCATATTGCAATCTAAGTTTTGTCGTCAATTAATTTTTGATTTAACTGTTCGGTTGTATCTATCAAATTAAGAGGAGGACACTTTTTATTATTATGGCATGTTGCGAAGTGTGGATATTGCTGCTTTGGTAAGAAAATATTGTCTCTAAGTAGTTATTTGTTTATTGTGTAGATTTGTAATGTCAATGAGTCCTCTGCCTCCTTCGTTTCTGGGTAATGTCAGTCTTTGTAAGCAGGATCTAGGGTGATTTTTACGGAATTTGGTCATTGTGGTGTTTATTTTGCGTTGCAGATTTTTGAGTTCCGTTTTGGTCCAGTTTATTATATCGTATAGTTGATTTTCGGTTTGGGCATAAAGTTTGATATCGTCCATATAAAGAAGGTGAGTTAGTGTGTAATCTAGTCTTTCTCTCTGTCTGTCGGTATCTGTGTATTTTAAAGTATAAAGGCCTGTTCAGACCTAAGCGGTATTCGCTACCGTCTGCGGCAGAGAAAACCCAATGGGTATGCGGTAATATTACTGTTCAGACCTAAGCGGTATTCGCTATCTTTGTGGGTAAAATAACGCGCGGTAGTCGAGTTTCGCTCAGAGAGGTAAGAACTAGCCGCGGTACTTGATACCAAATACCTGAGCGAAACCCGCGTGGTATTTACCTCTACCCACAGCGGCAGCAAATATCGCTCAGGTCGCTCTAGCCGCGGTACTTGATACTAAATACCTGAGCGAAACCCGCTCGGTATGTACCTCTACCCACAGCGGCAGCGAATATCGCTCAGGTTTGAATAGGCCTTAACCTAGTGATCGGGGTCATTTCTATTGTCTCTGTTGGTTGTCATAAGTGTATTTAGGAAATTTATAATTGTGGGATGAATTTTGTAAATGTCTAGAATCTTTACTAACCAAGAGTGGGGAACTGAATCATATGCTTTCTTGTAGTCAATATACATGCTGTAAAGGTCGGATTTTGATTGTTGAACTTTCTTAAGTATTACTGAGTCTATAATTAACTGCTCTTTGCATCCTTGACTAAATTTGCGACATCTCTTCTGTTGTTCGGCTAAGATATTGTTGGCTTCAATGTGTTGTTATATTAATTCCGACATGCAAGCTGTGATAATTTTATATAGGGTTTGCAAACAAGTAATTGTATTTGGCTGGGTTTGTTAGATCGATAGAGTCTTTAGGAATCATATATGTTTTGCCGGATGTTAAATATGGTGGTATTGTAGTAGGATCTTGGATGAATATATTAATATAATTATGTAAATAGCTGAAGATGTATGTGAACTTCTTATTCCAATAAGAATGGATATAATCAGAACCTGGTGACTTCCAGTTGTGTAAGTTATGTAGTACCTTTTGGAGTGTCTGTGGTGATATGTGTTCAAAGTTCATGGGTTGTATGTGCGTGTTGCTGTTTGTTACTTCAGTTTGTATCCACTCGGCTTCAGTATTCTGGTGGACAGGGTTTGACCATATTTTTGCCCAGAAGGTATGTACAGCCTCTGGTATGTGGTTGTTAGGTATTTGATTGGTGGTATTTTGTGTGTTAGTGGTGGTTTTCTTAATGTTGCAGTAAAAAAGCTTTTCATTATGAGTAAATTGTGTGTTTTGTTGTTTTCTGAGTGTGCATGCCTTGTATCTCTGCAGTCGACCCGATACAACTGAGAGTTTTTGTTTGAGTGTGTCCAATGTTTGTGTAGTTTGTGTATTCAGCTCTTCATGGATGGTATGCATTTTATATTGCTCGATTATTTGATGTGCATGTTTGACGATGGTCCTGCTCCTGTTGCCGTTAATAAATTATGTAAGACTCCCTATTTTACTTCTTAAATCTTCTAGTTTTCGTTGTAGTCGCCTTTGGCAGCTTGGTTGCCGGTCATTGTACTCTTTTTTATAGCTTTCTTTGTTCTTCAGAAGCATTTTCGTCCCATTAATTTTAGCAGCAGTCCAAGCTGCGCAATAAATTACAGTCTGCAATGTTTGAAAGTCTGTGTTGATGTTTGTGTATTCCGGTAAGAGTATCTTATTAATGTAATTAATTATTTGAGCAATTTTTTTTGGATGATTTCTGTTTTGGAATATCCTGTCTTTCTAAACGTAAATCTAAATTGTGTGGCAATTCTAGCGTTGAATCAGTATAGTCGCAGGGCTGTAGTAGGGCGCTTGTCTCATAGTCATTCCTATTGGTATCGTTCGTGTGTATTGTTGTTGTGTTTATTTCGGGGTTTGTGGTGGTGGGCTGATTGTATGAGCTATTTATTGCCATTTCTGCTGCTACTTCAGCTTGTAGTGCATTCATTCGTCGGTCTTCGCTGATATATTTATTATTGATAATGGCTCTTCTCTGATCTGCTATTCTTTGTTCGTTTAAATGTGAAAGCGAAGGAAATTTACTACTGAACTTTTCATGAATAAGTTTGCTATATGCTGTCCTATTGCTACCTAGGTTTGTTACTCTGTAGTACGCTCTTATTATTGCTTCATTTTGTTCATTTGTCCATCGCATGCGAGTGTGTGATGTTTTGTTATGAGATCTGTTTTCTATTTGTGATAAATATCTTGTGGTTGTCTGTTGGCTGTAATTAGAAAGGATTTGTAAATCTGTGTCATTAGAAAGCATCTGTAGTTGATCAAATTCGTGTTTGACTTCGTTTCTTATGTGGTCTATTGTTACTTGTGGCAATAATTTACTACGAACTATAGCCCTGCGTTGGTCTCCTACTCGTTGTCGGCTTACTTGCATGTTTGGGAATTTTTCTACGAATTTAACGTGCCGTGGATCTAGATAATTTTTTGTCTCAGTGTCTAGTGTTGTTAGCTGTAGATATGTGCGCAGTATGAATTTATTCATTTCAGGTATCCATCTTTTGCGCGTTGACGAGATTGTGTCCGCGCTGGGTGCAAGTTCTGCGTCTAGATTGACTTCTTGCACAGCACTGTTGGAACTACTAGTAGTAGATGATATAACTCTTGCCCTTGTCATATATGAAGGGCAAGTGGAAGGGACGGATGAAAATAACGAAGATGCATCATCATTGTCTAAAGAATCCCGATGACGTCCGGGTAGCAACCTAAGATTATAATTTTTATTTTTTTTATTCTTCATCTATTTCCCACGAGTAGCTAGAGCCTCAAAGGTCAGCCACGGCAGAGCCCTGCGTTCACCGTGGTAAGAGAAAATTAAAACTAAGCTCCTCCCTAGCCCTGCAGCTCTCGGCGTATCCTATTTCACCTTAGCTTGGGTCCTTCTCCTACTTTCTCATCCACCAGTGCCAGTGGCGTAGGGTGGGGAGGGCCGGGGGGGCCATGGCCCCGGGCGGCACATTTAAGGGGGCGGCAAAAGAGGCAGCGAAAATAAAAATAAAATATACTATGCGCGCGCACTGACTCGATCCAAGTAGGACTGCGCGGCAGCGCGAACGCTGTAGAAACTAGGCAGGGGCGGGGTGAAGTTGAGTCCCGTCAAAGTTAGCAAGCACCGAGCTTTCCCGAACAGAACAACAATCTATAACAAAATCATACTAATTTTCATTAGGTACGTGAAAACTTGTTTCGGATATAGCTGTGTTTTTTGTGACGGTAATCCGTAGTTTTTGTTTATCAATTCTTTAATGGATTGTACCTATTATGCCGGTGATCTGCGAGCGTGTTATGAGTAATTTATCAATCCATATCAGGGCGGAGCCAACCCTGTGTGCGATGTGTACGGCGTACAGAGGCCAGGGCAATAAGGCCGCCGCGTGCCGATGAAATGACAGCGTTAATTTTGAAATTGTTTTTGATTTGCTTCTAACTACTACACAATCTTTATTGTTGAATAAGGAAGAAGGCAGGTACAAGTCTCCCAAGACAACAGCTGCGGTTAAACTTTAAGCTAAGCACTTGGACACAGACAGAATTTGGACTCCGATTTTTATGAGCTTTTGCGTTAAAATCAAAGCCAATTATTTCACATAATTACAAACGCCTTCTGCGAATGTTTGGACGCAACCACATGGAACGTGACGCGGGTTTTCTCCATAAACTTACAGATTTCGCCTCTCGACCCCTCATTTTTGCGAAAATAAGGAGTAGCAGTAAAAGCTATTAACCGTTGACAGCCCGCCCTGCGCCCTTCATCAAGACTACCGGGCTTCGGCAGGCTACCAAAATCAATTATACGGTATACCTTGCGACCTACAACCAACGTAATCTACGACAAAAGAACACCTCGCCGAGCTCAAGATAGAATTAAGTCACATAAAGTGGCACATTATCAGAAATCCGATGACAGGGGGAGGACATTGTACTTAATTCTAGAATCAGCTGACTTTTGCTACCATCGAGAAGGCGACCTACTCTATGGGTGGCGTTGGTTTCCTGGTGAGGAGAAACAGTTTGTAGAAGTCGGTAGTGTGTCGAGACAGGTAGTGTACCTCGTACTTAAAGTCAGCAATAGGGGCGGCCTAAAGGTTATGATACAATTATACCTATGCGCCGAACTCAACTCACCCTGACGAGATGGCTGAGGCCATGTACCAGGAGACTGTTAAGGCAATACCTAGTAAGACTAAAGCTCAGTACTTCAACGCGAAAGTGGAAGTACAAGAACGCGGCGAATCGAAAATCGGAGCTCACGGCGGCGTGGGGCACGAGAATCATAAGACCAAATGCTAGTTAACTTCCTCGTAGCAGAGGGGAATTTCTTAATGACCTCCTTTTGTAAGAAGAAGCCTCACAGGCAGTTGATTTGGCGAAACCGCGATAATGTGACAAACAAGGTGAAATACATCAAAACGGACCGAAATCACATATTTAAAGACGGTGATCAATACGATAAAAACCTGAAGAGATCACCGACGAGTAAGTACGAGGCTCTCTTAATATAAACTTCAGAACTGAAAGGGCCCAGCCAATGAAGCCTACTCTCAGATCTACATTGCTCCTCCCACCGATAGCATTAAGCAGAAGACGGCCACAGTGGTCACGATGCTAGGAGATTCGTCTCGAAAGATCTGCTCTGCATACAGAAAAAACAAAGAAGTCTAAACTGCAAGCCGACACTGCCTGAGACGCTCGAACAGATGAGGAAAAGACGCGAGATGCCATCCTGTCGGCTGTCTTCGTCGAAAGGACGGACCGTAAAACAACAAATACGAAAGCTTACGCGACGAGACCTACGACGCACTAACACTCGAGCAATCGAGACTGCGATCGACAAAACCCCGGGGATCATAAGGCTTCGCTCTGCAGTTGAGGTGACACAATCAAACGACACTAGGATGACGGATGGCCGAACCGTCAACTCAAAGTTCGAGATTCTGGAAGAAGTTGAAAGGTTTTATTAAGTCCTGTTTAACGCGCGGGCAGACAGAACAAATGGACTTAGTACCGACGAACACAGTGTCTTACTGATGCACCATTACACCGAAGCCAGCTCCACCTCTTAAAAACAACAGTGATGAGGGAAAGCCATTGAAAAACTTATTAAAATCCTTTAAGCCGTCTAGGCCTAGACTAAGCTATACATATACCTATTGCAGTAGAGAAACAGACGCTGCCGTGCGCGACTCATAAACACCGCTGAGAGCTGCCACGTTTTGCCGTAAAATTATTATACCTTATGCTCTGTGGTATTCGTGCAATTGAGACGAATCAAATAAATTTTTTTTTAAATTCTTTAAGCAGTTTAGGGTGTAAAGCCGAACTGAAGGAATACTTATAAACATACAAACATACCAAAACCCGAAAACCTACATTTCTGCAGAAACATTGGGGTAAAACGGGGGCGGCAAATTGCCGAACGGCCCCGGGCGGCAGAAACCCACGCTACGCCACTGACCAGTGCCACGTTAGCCACGCCAGTAAATTCTGTATCGTGTGTCCGCCCCCCACGTGATCAGATGGTCGATCAGGACATGTGGTTGGTTTTTAAGGGGCTTATTATTATTATTATTATTACCGTCTCCTTTGTTGAACAGACGTCTTTTAGCTCGAACGGTTCGGTGAATACTGAACGGTGCGCGTCACTCGATAGATCAATGCTGAATGTGTGGACGAAAGCCAATGCCGTGGTTATTACTCGACATGTTAGCTCGATCGAGTAACACCGTATGTGAGTACGGAGCTCTAGAACATGGTGTACATAATTTTTTTTGTTTAGTGTTTATTAGGATTAATTACAAGACGTGACGGACGTTCCGCTTAAAATATCTGCCACTATTGACAGGTGCGGTACATTCTTTATAAAATTATACGGATTCAGGCAATAACAGTTTTCTACACGAGTGTATGTACATGCGCGGCAATTCGCAAAGGCTAACTTCAGAGCCGCCAAGATACAACGTCTGATGTATAATCTATAGCGGAAAGTAATAAGGACTTCGGCCTCTTCAAGTATATAAATTGGTTGGATATTTCCAATTACGTAGGATCAGTACTCAATAAAAATAATTTTAATACAAAATAATATTGCTGTGCCATGTTCTTAATGATGATGATAATCCAAATGCATGAAAATATTTATGAATCATACACGGTTTGATAAGCTTAGCAAAATATTGATTTCAGAACATAATTCTGATATGAATTTCCTTTTAGGTTACTTTTCAGAGTTTCAGGTTTTCTCATAGTCCTAACGTTGTCCTAACTATTCGAACCTAGATTTCAAAAATGGTTTGACTTTTATAAGTGTTACTCTGTGATCTGGCTTAAATAAATAACTTTGGAATCTAAAACGTTTGGCAATGCATTTAAATTTTGAAGTGCCTTTTGTGAATATAATAGTCAAAAAGCTCAAAAATTAAACCACTGGTGAAAATAATATTGTGGTCTTATAACATAAAATAATAAAAAATCTAAAATATCGTCTATTTTGGTAGAAGACTACTGTGTAGGTATCGGAGATGGAATGATATTAAAACATCCGTAAAGCAGATAAAAACACATGACATTTCCAAAACTTGATTGCCAAGCTTAAGGTACTACTGCCAGTGCAACGTAGAGGCATAAGTCAAGGAAGAGGTTAGCAATAGTAATTTAGCTTTTATTGTTAGCTACTACATACATACATACATACATAGACTCACGCCTGTTTCCCCGGAGGGGTAGGCAGAGGCATATTAAACGCCCACTTTTCGCCAGTGTATTGATCCCACGTAATAGGTGGCGAGCCTATTGCCGCTTATCGGCTTATTTTGTTTGTCAGAGCCTCGTCCGTTGATCGGCAGGTGCACCACTTGCAGGTGAGGTTGGCTTGGGACCCTAAGTTCTTGGTGGGAACCCTATGCACATGTTAGCTACTATTTCCGTTAACCGATATAACAATTTTATTACCTGATATTATTGCGTCTCCTGATAACTTAATTTCAAATTTCACCAATTCTGTAACTTTTCTCTTTTCTTTCGCCTCAGTTTTTGACTTAACTGAAATCTTATCTAGTACAGCCTCCACAGGCTCTTTAGGTTGTCTTGGATTCAGTATGATATGTTGGACGTGTTCAATTACAGCGTCTTGGTGCCTTATATCTGCAACATTACATCAGCGGCATAAACATCTTCATCCCAGCGCGTCAAGGCATTCACCTTGGAGCTCATGATCCGAGTGTGATGTAACTTTTTGTGGCCGGTCACCAATCTATAAGCTAAATATCATAAGAATATATTCCATAAAGACGAAAGATACCGTTACCAGGCATATTGCCAAACTCAGTGCTGCTACTGAGAATTAGGAAAACTCTAAAACACTTTTGCCCGACCCGATTGGCAGACGCATACGGTATCCACTGGATCACAGAGGCAGTCACGTACATAACTACCTATGAAAAGTTGAAAGGATTTTGATAAAAATCTTTTGCAAGTAATGCTGCTTCAATTACGTAGTAAACTGAACTTAAGACATACCTGTAACTGGTTGTGGGCAATCAAATACTCCATCTAAGTACGAAGCAGGAATATAGTTTACAATGAGGCTCCATATTAATTCCTGCATATATTCTCTTAGAGTTTGTTCAGTTTCGATAACAGGCGCAAACTGTCGCCGCTGTCCAAAAGTCAACTTAGGGAGAAAAACTTCTGTACGTTTTTCATTCTTAATACTGAAAAATGTACCAATGTGGACTTTACTACTGTACTGTAATTTTGCAAGAAGCAAAGGTCTTACAGTATGAAGACAAGAATAACTCCAAGAACGGTTTTGTAGATAGGAATGTACTTAAATATTTTCGCGATTACTGCTAAAGTTAAGGAGGTCATTCATGTTAACAGTAGAAAATCTTTTCTTATACTTATTTTAGCAGTCAAAGTCAAAATCATTTATTCATCTAGGTCACAAGGTGACGCTTATGAACGTCAATTTTAGAATTAAATTACTTAATGCTTAATGCTTCTACATTTACATTTACTGCCTCGTTCGCAAAGCAATAGGTAGAACCACGAGAAAGAACGGGCAATAAAACTCGTGGCCACTCTTTTCAATCGCCAATATTATGGTACATATTTTTATTTTTGTAAGGAGCTGCAACTGTTACACATTGTACTTAATTACTTGTAAATAGTAATGAGTTAGACAATATACTTAAGCAATTAATGCAGTTACTAAATTAAGTGCTCTAGTTAGCCTTCCAATGTGAATATTGTGTAACAGGAGCATCCACTTACGTCTTATAATGTAGACAACTCATGACCATGTTCAGAACTATGGTGGAAATGTATGTTACAGAAGTGACGGTATATGAATACACAAAATTACAAAAACGTTAGGTCACATCCCATGATCACGAGTTATCTTCATCTTACAGTACAGTAAATCTTAATAAAATTAGGGGAACAACAATGCAAATGTAAATGTAGTAAGTGGAATGACCTAATTATAAACGACGTAATAATTTAAAAGAACTAGAAATGTTATATAATGATAAATTGAAAAATGCTAAGTATCTATATAAATTCTAAATAAGTAGTAAATCATGAGTTGTCTAGTGTAAGTGACCATCTATCCTTATCACTGAAATAATCATTAACATTAGGTATAATAACCTTTCCTAATAAGGCAATCTTTTATTTTACTTTTAAACGTATTAAATGGTAATTCTAAAAGACTTTTTGGTATTTTATTGTAAATACGAATACCCAGCCCTACAAAATAATTGTTAACTTTATGTAAACGATGATAAGGGGCATATAATTTATGCCTGTTTCGAGTATTTATATTATGTATATCACTTTTTGTAGTAAATAAACCTATATTTTGCCTAATATACAATATATTAGCAAATAAGAACTGCGAGGCAACTGTTAGAATTCCATCTAATGACTTAAAGCGTTCCCTAAGAGTATCTTTTGCACCTAACATATATATTACTCGTACCGCTCGTTTCTGTAGAACGAAGATATTCTGAATATCCGCAGCTTTGCCCCATAACAAGATGCCGTAGGACATGACACTATGAAAATAGCTAACATATACTAGACGAGCTGTGTCAATATCAGTAAGTTGTCTAACTTTTCTGACAGCATACGCTGCAGAGCTGAGCTTACCTGCAAGACATGCTATATGTGCACCCCATTGTAACTTATTATCTAATGTAATGCCTAGAAACACTGTAGAGTCAACTGTCTCAAGTTCCTCCCTATCTAGCATAATATTAGGTCCCAGTCGTCTAACGTTAGGTAAGGCAAATTTAACGCATTTAGTTTTTTTAGAATTAAGTACTAGGTTGTTTGCTGTAAACCATTGTGTAACTTGTATAAGTGCATTATTTACATCATCAAATTCATTCCTATTCCTGTCTACTTTAAAAATAAGTGCCGTATCGTCTGCAAAAAGTACGACATCACAGATGTTTTTTAAATAAAAAGGTAAGTCATTAATATATTCAAGGAATAGAAAAGGACCTAGAATTGAACCTTGTGGAACGCCTAACTGTATAGGTAATTTAGAGGATGTAGTCCCATTTACATCGACACACTGAAATCTATGCCGCAGGTACGACTCGACAACACTAAGTGCGGTTTCCTCTACGCCTTAGTGGCGGAGCTTACGCAGTAGTGTGTCGTGATGAACGCAATCAAATGCTTTTGATAGGTCACAAAATACTCCGATAGCATTTTTAGATGACTCGCAAGCATTTTAAACGTGTTTTATGAGAGTAAGACCCGCATCAGTAGTGGATCTACCTTTAGTAAATCCATAGTGATCTTTGTGAAGCAGACTATTTAAATTAAAGTTTCTTAGTAGCTGCTTTAATAAAATCTTTTCAAATATTTTACTAAATACCGGCAAGATAGAGATGGGTCTAAAATTATTTATGTCATTTTTACTGCCAGATTTGAATAAAGGTATGATTTTACTTAACTTCATCAAATCCGAAAATACGCCTATGTCAAAACATTGGTTAAAAATTATAGAGAGGTACAGATAGTTCAACTCAGTTGTGCGCGCGGCCATATGTGTGCGTGGGATTGTAAAATTACAACTTTCATTCGTGTGGCAGTGACGCGGCAGTCGTCGTCCGAGCAAGACGTGTTCTTATCGCTTTTTCTTACGGGTACAGTCGTTTACGAAAATGTCTAGTTCTTCACGGAGAAAATGTTTAAGGAGTCAGGTAAATATTTTTTAAATTTAGATGTAATTAATATTTACTATGATTCTATATACGAAAAAAAAAATCCTTGTTGACGTTTACGTATTATTGTTTTAGACTCGAGAAACCATTGCTAAGGTATACGAATTTCTGAAAATAGATGCGAGAGATATATTGGAACTAGTAAGTGATCCAGTTTGCAGTGCAAGTCCAATTTTAATATCGAAATTAAGTGAACATTTAAATAGCGTACGGAAAAGAACAGCAATGGCAGTGGGGGTATCAGAGAGAACAATTACTAATATATTGGCTGAAGGAAAAGAATCTGACTCTAAATTTAAATCTCTGCATAAAGACCGTTAAAAAGTTTAAAGAAGTTAGAATTAGACAACTTTAAAGTTGATGTTATACGTTCCACTATTCAAAATTACTATTTAGAACATCGCGAGTTACCTACCTTGCTAAAGTTGAAAAGAATATTTCAAGATAAACTTAACTATGATGGAAGTATTTCGACTCTGCGTACAGCTTTGTTAAAGTTGGGATACAAATGGCGAAAAACTGTGGATAACAGACTGTTATTATAGAGCGGCATCACATCCAAAAACTACGATTTTCCTACCTAAAAAAATTACTCAGATACCGTCAAGAAAATCGGTGTATCGTATATACAGATGAGAGCTACACCTTAACTTATCATTTGCAAAACAAAGGATGGGGTAATAAAGATAGACCACCTTTAAAGAGAAACCTATCAAAAGGACAAAGAATTATCATTGTGCATGCTGGTTCAGAACAAGGTTTCGTACCTAACGCACTATTGACATACAAAGCAATTAGTGTTTCTGGTGATTACTATTCTAATATGAACGCAGAAAACTATGAAAAGTGGCTAAAAGAACATCTAGTACCGAATCTTCCACCTAACTCTGTGGTTGTGCTTGATAATGCCTCATACCATAACGTTCAAAATGACAGATCCCCAAATTTTAATTCCAAAAAAATAGAAATGCAGAGATGGCTGACAGAAAAAAATATAGCTTTTAATCAAGATATGAAAAAAATTGAACTGTATGATTTGATTTAAAAAAATAAAAATATACATATATATCTGTTACAAGATTGACGACATACTTTAGCCATATGGCATAAAAGTTCTTCGATTGCCAGCATATTATCCTGAACTAAACCCCATAGAAAATGTGTGGGGAATTTAAAAAAAATATATTGCTTCCTATAATGTCGACCAAAATGTGACGGAAATAATGAAACTCATAAATGAACGTTTAAGTCAAATTGATGAAGGGATGTGGGATAATATTGTCGACATGTACAAAAAAAAAGAAGAAGAATACTATAGACATTTTGACATGAAAATCATAATTAACCTTGGTGAAAGCAGCGAATCCGAAAATTCATCATTTATTTTTCAAGTAGCGATTCAGAATAATGTTCAATAAATAAACATTAAATTACGAAATAACTGGTTTTTTTTTAAACCCGTTTATAACCCGTAAATAACTGTATTTGTATTTGTACCCGACTGTACCTCTTGTCACGCACACAAATTCACTGTATATGTACAAGGTTTACCCACACATAGGGCCGCGCGCACAACTGAGTTGAACTATCTATAAGGCGCAATAGCCTCAACTATAGTACTTAAAATTTTAATTGAAATGCCCCAAAAGTCGCCGGTATTTTTAATAGTAATTGAATTAAATGCGATCAATATATCTTACGGGGTGACGTGCTCGAATCTAAACACGCTCTTGCATTCAAGTACACTGCTAAGCAACAAATTTCCAGCGTATAAAGACGATGATTGTAAGGAACAAGTAGTTGTTATTGGTATGCTTGAAAAGAAACGATTGAACATATGCGCAACTTGAGATTTGTCTGTGACTAATAAATTGCTATCTTTGATTTCGAATTGGTTTTCTCGTTGTCGTGCTCTACCGGTTTCATTATTTATAATTCTCCATGTTTCTTTAATTATATTCGTCGATTGCTTAATTTTACCACTTATAAATTCGGATTTTTCCATAATACAAAATTGTTAAAAAAAATTGAGTAGCTTCTTACATAATTTAGAAACGGTGTGTCAAATCTATGTTGTTTCAAACCATTTATTTCAAACAACTTGGCTCTACTTCTGTATATACCTTTAGTGGCCCAATGGTTAAAAGATCCGGTAGTACCCTTTAGTGTTACAGTTTTACTCTTAAAAGTATTTTGAAACTCATTAATAATTAGTCCAAAAAGTGAATTATAAATTGTATTTGGATTTTCTGAGTTCAATATTGAAGGATTGAGATTTGCGATAATATGGTTTTTAAAACGTTAAGACGATTGGTAGTTTAAGGCCTACATTCTACTGTATGTGATTTATCATATGCTGAACAAGAAAAGCTAGCTATCTGTCCACGGTGATCAGAAAGAAGAGAACTAATAACTACTGGGTTTTTAGCAACACAAGAACTATATATTATCCAAACAAGTAGAAGATGTTGCAGAGACTAGTAGGTTCACAGAATAAGTTACTTAAATTAAATGAATTTCAAAAATTCAGAAATCTAGTACACTGTGAAGAATTCTCTAAAATATTAATATTAAAATCACCACATACTATAATATTCTTACTGCTACATTTAATTTTATTAATAGCATCTTCGATTATAATCACCAGAAGGGGGTCGATATACACAAATTACAATATATAAATCTAGTTCCACACAGGACAACTCAATAGTGCGCTCAATAGATAAGTTTACAATATCTTTACGTTCTTTGCATTTTAGTAAATTTGAAGTCATTATGAGAGAACCGATTACTCTAATAGCCTGCTTTCTTATATACCTACGCGCTCTGTATTGTGTAATATTGATTAATGACAATAATCTCATGGTTCTTTAACCAGTGTTCAGTTAAACACAAAACTTTAACATCATACTTCTCTAGAAATAAACTTTATTCTAATTCTTTGCCAGATAGGCCCTGCATGTTTTGGTGTACTATATTCAAATACTGCAGCCTAACTGTTGTCCTATCTGGGAGTTTAAATCACAAGATGTGCCAATAAAAATGTTGTGAGTACATGTACAAACGCTATCAAATAAATTGTAAACACAAGGCTCTTTGCCTTGCTGTAAATTGTATGCTAATAGTTTAGCAATCTGTCGTTTAATATAAAATGGCAGATACATAGTATCTTTTGTTAAAGTTAATTTACTAATAAATTTATTAGCGTCAAAAAAGAATATTGCGTCATTATGACGACAAGTTATATTATACAATAACATATTTAATGTGTGTATGTGCATGTTTTCTGTATGTGTTAAGTTATTTGCGTATGGCAAAGCACATAAAATAAATTTACACCTAAATTTTGAATTAAGTCCTAGTAACACTTCAACACACTCTATGATATCCTGTCTCTTTACAGTTAAACTGTTACCAAACAATAATATGGCCGTACTACTCTCATCTAAGGGGTGTAACCTAATTCACTAAACTAGTGTTACTATCCCCTGGCGTACAATAATTTATTATACACCGATTTGTATACTCACTGAGAGACTACCAAAATTATGACCTAGTCTATCAGAAAAGATGTAGGTTTTATTAGTTGATGTTGATAGCCTAGATTTAATCATATTTGATTGCAAAGGCGATTGGTATTGTAAATTATTAGAAAAAATCTCGGGTAGTATGGTACTTAATGGCCCTGTTGGGATTTGAGTGTGAGTACAAAAACATGACAGCTTATTGGTCAGAGACTCATACATTTCTGCATTACATCTCACCAAGTCTACGAGCTCACCTGCCTCCACTATACGCTTGCTCAGCTCTTGTTGAGAAGCCTGGTATTTGTTGAAAATCTCATTTAAGGTGCTTTCTCTAAATAACAGTTCTTCCCTCAAGCGATGAGTATCAGTATCATACACTAACCTACTTTGTTCCAAATTACTAGAGTACTCAGATAGTTGATTAACTAAGTTTATGCGCTGTTTTCTGAGATTTAAATTAACCCTATGCACGTTATATTTCCTTATAGATTTATGACATTTTTAATTAATTTATTAACTTTAATGTAGCGTTTCAATTTTTTATGACTAGGAAAGCTGCGTCTCATAAGAATGGTATCCTCCCTGGTCAGATCTATTGTCACAACTGGTTCCCTAATACACACATGATCAGGCTCACTACTAACCAACTCATAATATAGGCTGCAGGTATTCGCAATCTGTTCACTGTGTTTAATAGTTTCAATGTTGGAGATGGTGTTATAATCTTCACTCAATTCACGTTCCAGTTCAGCAACACGTCTCAGAGCTTCTTCATGAGTGTCCATGCACTGTTGGAAGTTGGACACCGTCAGTCGAAGTTGCTCATGTTCTTCTAGGATTTCGTGATGGTGAATGTGCATTTCAGCCAGCTGTGCCTTGAGTTCAGTGTTCTTGTCTATAATTTTTTTAACTTCTTCTTCGCTGTCCTCCCTTTCCTGTAGCAGCTGGTTACACAGGATTTTATAGCATTCCAATTACTTAAGCGTGGTCTGTAGTTTGTCCTCCAGCAATATTCTATAACGGCACTCGACATAAAAAACGGGCAAAATGTTGCCCGTTTTTCGATGCAATGCGTACGAAACCCTCGGTGCGCGGGTCAGACTCGCACTTGCCCGATTTTTTTTAACATTAATTTGGATTTACGATTTTCAAGTTCATTGCATGAATGTTTTACGGATTGAAGAGAACAAATGCCGATTCTTTTGTTTTAATATTCTAGAATAATATTGCCAGGCTTGTGCAAGTAGGTATAGTTGTGTATGGTTGCTCAGAGTAGAAATAGTTTTATCTGTGTAGTGGGGGGTCAGAGTGTGCAGAGGGTATCGGGTTCGAATTCATGGCGCGCACCAATGACTTTTCGGAGTTATGTGCGTATTACATTGCTAATAATCGCTTGTCCTGTGCCTCGGAGAGCACGGTAAGCCGTAGGTCCCGTTTGTCATGAAGATCTTTGACAGTCGTTACAGGGCGTCAGTACCTTCTAAATAAACTGACACCAGTCTAAACCATGGAATATAGCTATCCCTTCGGGTTGCGGAGGTCAGACAGGCAGTCGCTCCGTGGAAATCCGTGGACTAGTCAGCGGACCCCAGATTGAAACTAGGATAACACTAAGAGGATGATTAATTCTACTAGTCTATACTTGAGGCAAGAAGTTAATACCTATCACATTTATGAACGTTATGATAAAATGATAGAATATTGAATACACACGTGTTACTAATATTTCCAAATCCGAAGATGGGCGTCACAGTAGCCACAAAGTCTCTATATTCCGTCACTCTTATCGGCAATGCGTGACTTATCGTAAATGCCAGCCATCTTCTTTGCAAGAAGTACCAAGTTCGGACCCATCCGCTATTCGAGCCACAAAATATCTAAATAAAGTAAAAAAATCATATATACTTAAAACAAATTACAATAAGAACTTCAGGGCAAATAAAAGGTCTATTCGTCTTGAAATTTCCAATGACTGCACGGTTGAAAACCGGTGCAAAAATATAAATAAATATGAGTACAATTCGCCAAAGCTTGCAAGTATATTTAAAGTTACCATAACATAACATTCTACTCGGTAGTTTACACTGTGACCTATTGCATGTTATTGACTGAGGTGCAACGTTTTTGACGCCTAAACAAACCAATGTTTCGAAGGCCGTGGCAGACTTGACACGCAAAGCTACCATAGCCACGCGTATGTGAAAGGTGTTGACGCACTGACCGTAACGTGTTTGGGCCATTCTGATCGATTTGCACTTGCATGGTATTTAGTTAATTTAATAGCACTTATTTTCCGCTTAGAGAAATGGATATTGAATATCACATTTAAAGCGAAGGAAATGCCTGACGACTTCTTCGTTTTCATTCGCCTCCTCACCAATAAATACACATAGTGCAAGCATTCTATGACGTACCAAATGTCCAAACCAATAATAACAATTTTGTTTGAAGTTTGAGGTCACGCTACCGAAAAGAAATCCACACTGAAGAAAACCATTTAGGCACGTAACTAGCTTTTGTAGAAAAAAATTAAAGACAAGGCCAAGGGTCATGTCAGCAGTTATTGACTGGCACGACATGTACGTCCCAGCGCCGTCCGGACACGCAACAGCAGTGACTATTTGAAGAGCGGCTGTAGGGGTGTCATGGACCCATGACGTTCACATCCTCTGGCCCAAGGAGCAATTATACTTATAATTATTGCTCCTTGCTCTGGCCTACCCGACTATTGGCTTGGTACGTTTGACATGACTGGTTCCAGCACAGGATAGATTGCTCGGGAAGCAAACTTCTGGGTGGTTACTGAATGGTGGAAAAAGATCTGCAATCTGGTATGACCCTTGTCACAAAATATTGTATCAATACTTATTTTTTTTTTTGATAAAATGGTGCTACATTCAGCTCTTAGCCACAGGTGCGAAGAATTGTTGACTTTTTAAGTTTATGACTAAAATAATAATTGCACAATAATACAGTGTTGTTAAGATTAATGTTCTAATTGTTGCTATTTGGGGAAATATTCTACATAATAAAACAATGTTTAGTAACCAAAGCAGTATGTGGCCAAATCAGCATCTCTACAAGGTAATTCTGCCCAGGTGCCAGTGTATATTGTAACTTTATTCCTTGCACGGGACCGGCAGAGAGATCCAGCCATCCTTCATTGCAATCGTGGAAAACTTCTATACCAAGCAATTCCACTACGAATGTAAGAGTAAATGTGCTTTTGCAGAACTTCGTCCAGTCTTGAGGGATGGTTTTCGAGGCTCTCTTACCGACATTCATTTTAACAAGTAAGAATTAGTAAATAAATAGCGTAAGTTCGACATTGACTACCAATGTACTCTGTGACACTGACATTATCAAAGAAATATAACGTCTAAACGTCCAACCTCTCTGGACATTATTTTATCCACAGACAAAGACAAAGAACCTAACAAAACTCTTTACTGAAATATAATGCATTGATAAAATAACGAGTAATGAATTTTTTATATATTTTTTTATTTTTCAAATAAATTATAATAATAATTTGTATTAGCTCCGTTGTTACTTTTTGTTTTATCACTATCTTTCCAAAACTGTTAGGTACGTTTAACGTAAACTTTCACTTCTTAGCGAAAACGTTACGTAGGTGTCAAAACGCTTCTTCTCGGTACTAATTTTGACCTCTCTGACAGCTCTCAATACAATTACCACCATAACCTCGAAGCCATGCTCGAAGCAAAGTTGTATTGAAAGCTGTCAAAATTGTCGTACCTAAACTTCCAAATTTCGCCGCTAGGGGCGCACGGATAATCTATGCATCGGCAATAGGGAACATTACGCAAAGCTCGACGCAGATGGCAGCACAAGCAACTACAGTAAACAAACTTTCGTAGCGCGCTTTTCAAATATTGTCATCAACAAGACAACAATATATCTACCTATACTTATTTATATAGGCAAAACAGTTGCAACAGTTGTAATTATCAATAACAGTAAAAATCATACAATGTTTCTGTTTTAGTGACTTGTTTGAGATGAGATAATGAGATCGCGCATCCAAAGTTTGAAGTCTAAACGAGTTGTCAAGTTGTCACTCAAATGTCATACTTGCCAAAATTCATTGTTTACTGTAGTCGGTGATACCGCCATCTGGTGATTTAACTTGGCAGTAATCTTCCCTATACGTATATATGGGCGCAGTGATATGGTTTGTTATATTGTAGAGGCATAAACGTAAAGCAGAGCCATCTAGATGACTAAATGATAACTAAACGATACCTAAACCCGGAAGTTAATATTATTTTAATGTAATGTTAAGTAAATAACCAGTAAAATATTAGTTGCATTTGCTTGTAATGAATATTATATAAATTGTGTTTCATTTCTGTATTTACATATATTTCTTAACGCAGTATTGGTTGATATCGTCTTTAATAGTTTGATTTAGCTTTGTCGCCCGCCAACACATTTCGGTAATTTAATAACTAATTAAATTGATCAAGATGTATTTCGACGCTTTAGCTAAAGT
Source organism: Euclidia mi (assembly GCA_944739405.2). NCBI lineage: Eukaryota > Metazoa > Arthropoda > Insecta > Lepidoptera > Erebidae > Euclidia > Euclidia mi. The sequence continues at coordinate 44,207,073 of OX123194.2, read as the reverse complement.
AACTGGAATTCTATATTGTTTCTTAATTATAAAGATTAATTGAAAGTTCATGCATACGATACTTTAATTAACGTAATTAAAAGTATAATGTTTTGATACTGAGTAAGTAAAGTTGATGCGACGGCGGGCGGCCATGACACTTTTCATCGAACTTTGGTCAAGTGAATGAAGAATTCAAGAATATAATGCAGTTTTCAGTAAATTTGTGTGGTTTTATTTGTGGATCCTCTGGGGGTGTACTGATGATGGTGCCACGGTGCCGAAAGCAGCGGTGGGATCAGCGCCTCCTAAGAGACATCGAGAAATACATTTGGCGCGAAAGTAATGGATCTCTTGGCTTGGCCGCCAATACCAATGATGACCTGAAGACAGATGCGACAAGCGCTTGGAAGCCGTGTTTGGTGCTTGTCAACCCTGGTCGGAGACGGCACGGTGTGTCGGACTGTCGGAGATTTGGCGAGCACGTCTACACTTGCATGTGAGGCCACATACGAGCGAGAGCGACTACCTACGCCGGTCACCGGGGTGTGCTGTGGCGCGAACGCTGTTCTGCTTTGAGTTCTACCAGAGATTGCAGATGCGGGTTGTTGATGCACTGACAGAGGTATTTATCCAGAGCTGATTTGATTAGAGTTTTTGAGAAACATCCTTTAACATTTTATAAATTATGGTGCTGTTTGTTTACATGATTACCTATTGCCCCAGTAAGGATTACCAGATAAACATACAGTAAAAATTAGGTAACTGTTGTTTATCCACGTTTGGTACTTAACAGTGCTACTGTGCTTATAGTCATGTTATGCCGACGACCATGTCGGAAAGTTTCTGTATAACTCGACATCAGAGATGGTCACACACTTATTAAGTTATTACCTACACAAGAAAGAGAAAATAACTTTGTTGTTATGTGGTTCTACTAATGTAATTATTAGTAAGGAACAGTATAACTGCCCTTTTCAAGTTGAAGCTCTGATATAGATCCATTGTATAAATTACCTGATTTGCTTTCAGTTTAAATAAGCTAATTGATGCGCTGAATATGCATTCAATTGGTAGTCAATAGGTTATCTCAATGGTAAAACATTAAAACTAATAGGTATTTGTAAAGTTACAAAATAGGTTTTACTATATATTTGTGGACTCTGTAGGTGCCTACATGATTTCCTATTAACATAATGTTGAAATGGTTAATGTCAACTTGGAGCTCAAGTTAAGATAATAATTATAATAACAATAACCCAACATAATTACCTATCTAAATATCTGTCGCTTAATTTTATACCTATATAGAATGATTTGTCCCAACAATGATGATAAGTCCTTGCTACTGAAGCTAGAAACAGACAGTAGATTATTTTATGGACATGGGCACTCACTTAGGTTCTATAATTGTCCACCTCTGAGCATTTTAGGTTGAAAGTCTTAAGGCAGGTAACTGCTAATCTTTTATTAATACCAAGCCTTAGTGTTATACTTGGTAAATACAATTTATTTTATTTGTGAGTTCATTTGCAAAGATTGGCATATCTACTTAAATTCAAGATGACAATCAGTGATAAATAAAATTTCGTGCCAACCTTATTGCTTAGCTCTTGTGGGATACAAGACAGTTAGGAATATGATTATTACAATAGTGATAAGTGGGTTTAAAGAACGTGTGAAAATCCATATCTCTTTTCACATTTAGCAGTATTTATTCTGAGCAATAAAAAGTAATTGTATGGACTACGGGACTACTCATACTTTATTTCTAAGTCAGTTATGATTACAGTCAGTTTGAGTTTATTTATTCAGATAAACAATAATTTGTTGTATATGAATTAATAAGAATTACATTAGCATCTTATGTTAACAGTTTAAAATAATTATTAACATTATTTAGAAAAATCCCCTTAAATATAATGTCAAATAAAACTATTGATATAAGCTCACCACCATATTTACTATACACATTGATAATAAAAAAATACATAAAATTAAAGTTGAATTACCTAATGAAAGAGTTAATGTGTAGACAAATCATAAATAAAAACATTTATTTCAGAAAAGAAAGGTCTTTTTATATAAATAAATAAAATGTTGAATTCATTATAAAATACCAGTATCTGAAAGTCTTTATTAACTTTTATATTATAGTTTATTATAGTAAATTCCTTAACTGAGTGGAATCCTTTAAAAAAGATATAAGAAAGCACTAATCGTGAGGTTTGTAAGGATAGAAGCAAGTGGCGTTCTATTGTCTCTGCCTACCCCGACGGGAAAAAGGCGTGAGTATATGTATGTATGTACGTATGTAATCTTGCTTTGAAATACTGGCAGCTTGTAAATTTATCTTTTATGGCTCAAGTGACAAACAGTTCAACAATTTCACAGCTTGCACTGTGCCTTAAAATATTCAATATTGGATGCAACTTGTTCTTACATGAGTAATAATTATAGCACTAGTATTTTTGAAGTCCTTGAATCTGCAACATGGTTTGAAATCATTACATATTTATGATCATCATCCACAGTACGACTGCTCACGGCTGAACATAGGCCTCTCCTTGTTCTTGTCATTTTGTTTTCTTGTTTGATGTGGATAAAACTTATTTTGAATTCTTAAGTTTTAACTGTTTTATCAAAACTACAAATGGGTATCCTGATAACTTTAATATTTGATTCTCTAAAATTGCACTGTCAGACAGAACCTGAAAAAATTCATTGTCTACTGTCTTTTGTACTTTACCTTAGGTGTAAAATATGGCCTCCAACACTGTTGTAGCAAAGCTAACTTACAGACCAATGCACAGGTGGAACATGCCTGATATATATATATATATATATATATATATATAGCCTAATAGGCCGCACCACTTTGCAAGAGTAGAAGTTTATTTCATCCACAGTTACAAAGGTTCATGGAACTAATATTTGGGTGGGAAATGTTGCCCCAACCTGCCTTTTGAGTGTTACAGGTTGAAGATGACATCCTGGCAGATGACCTGGACTTAGCGTGAAGAGAGGATGGACGAGCGGTCCTTTACTGATTAATATGTATGGATGATGGTGGCCCACCCCTTTGACGTCGGTGGTTTCGTCTGTGGGCTACGCGCACACATGCCGCATGAGCGCTGTACTAAGCTGGACTGCAGCATTGTTTGCTGACCTTTGTTGCTGATCAACATCAACAACTGACTGAGCAGTCGACCGTATGGGCGTATAATGACTAAACTGTATTTTTATGTAACTGTGTTTTATATAAGTTACTGAGTTTTATATAACTGTGGTTTCTATAAATGTGTTTTATATAAATGTGTTTTATATAAATGTTTTTTATAATGTTTTATAGAACTGTGTTCTCCGTAACTGTGTTTTTGAAACTGATTTTATGAGAGTGTTATTGTATTTGTGTTATTTTTCTGTGCTCTTTTAATTGTGATATTGTCATTTTGTTGAGGGCTATATCCCAGAATGGGTGATGCCTGTTGTTTGAAGGGCTAGACCCGTGATGGGTGATGCCGTGTGTTGGCTAGATCCCGTGATGGGTGATGCCGTGCGTTGGCTAGATCCCGTGATGGTTGATGCCGTGTGTTGGCTAGATCCCGTGATGGGTGATGCCGTGTGTTGGCTAGATCCCGTGATGGGTGATGCCGTGTGTTGGCTAGATCCCGTGATGGGTGATGCCGTGTATTGGCTAGATCCCGTAATGGGTGATGCCGTTTGTGGGCTAGATCCCTATGTCGGTGATGCCACGAGTTGGCTTAGCCATGGGTGATGCCTGATGTTTGGGTGGCTGAACCCTGGATGGGTGATGCCTGTAGTTTGTAAGGCTAGATCCGAGGTGGATGATGCCTGTAGTTTGAAAGGCTAGGCTCGAGATGAGCGATTGCCTGTTATCAATGTTGTAAACTATTTGTTTGAATAGTATGTTTATTAATGTGAGAATCTGTTTGAGAATTGAACTGTCCCTTGTGGTTCAGTTGTTGCCATCTCTGTTTGTTAGTTTTATGCAAGCTATAATTTACCTTTCGTTATTATGTGTGTGTAAACATGTAATTGCAACTGAGATAACTGTTTGATAATATTGTACTGTCTGCTGATGATAAAATTGTTTACATTTTGTTTATAAAGTACTTTGTTAAAGCTGCAATACTTTACTTGTTAATTGTGATCACTATATTAACTTGAAAGTTTACTGATTAAATCTAGAGAACTATTGCTGATTTTCTATTGTTTACTGATACCACATTGGTAACTACCAGTAACTGTTTGCTGATAACAGTTCACTGATAATAACTGTGTGTTGATGTCTTAACTGTTTACTTTTTCGTTTATTCTATACTTTTGTACTAACCTGTAATTCATTTTTGTATTGTCATTGTATCAATATGAGGTTGTTATTGTGATAGTAACTTGGTGCTTGCTCTAGCATGTGACTGGTTAAGATTATAACTACACATCTTAAAGACGCACACCAGTAATTTATCAATTACCCACCTGAATGTAGAGTCATAAAAACTTTATAATTTGTAATTTTCAAGCGCAGAGAGCGCGCTTGTTGTCAGTATGGCCGTATGGGCGCAGTGATATGGTTTGTTATATTGTAGAGGCATAAACGTAGAGCAGAGCCATCTAGATGACTAAATGATAACTAAACGATACCTAAACCCGGAAGTTAATATTATTTTAATGTAGTGTTAAGTAAATAACCAGTAAAATATTAATTGCATTTGCTGGTAATGAATATTATATAAATTGTGTTTCATTTCTGTATTTACATATATTTCTTAACGCAGTATTGGTTGATATCGTCTTTAATAGTTTGGTTTAGCTTTGTCGCCCGCCAACACATTTCGGTAATTTAATAACTAATTAAATTGATCAAGATGTATTTCGACGCTTTAGCTAAAGTAACTGGAATTCTATATTGTTTCTTAATTATAAAGATTAATTGAAAGTTCATACATACGATACTTTAATTAACGTAATTAAAAGTATAGTGTTTTGATACTGAGTAAGTAAAATTGATGCGACGGCGGGCGGCCATGACACTTTTCATCGAACTTTGGTCAAGTGAATGAAGAATTCAAGAATATAATGCAGTTTTCAGTAAATTTGTGTGGTTTTATTTGTGGATCCTCTGGGGGTGTCCTGATGATGGTGCCACGGCGCCGAAATATACTTTTCTTTATACGTCTGTGGGTTATGTGCAATTTTCGTAGGTTATTTTCAAGCATTGATTTTCGAGTATACCTACCTCTGGCGTAGTGGCTTAAGTAGTTACCTCGCAAGTTAACACCGCATCGAGTATTGTGGGTTCCATCGCCATACGGGACAACACTTTGTATCATATACAAATTGTTTTTCGTATCTGAATGTACCTCGTGGCCGATGGTTAAAGTGCACAGATCTCAGGAAACCAGAAAAATTAAAAGCTTTAAAAGCAATTCTTCCATTCCATTTAAATGGTAACAATATACCTTAGGACAGGATCACGTTAAAACTCATTGTACACACACACATGTATATGTACAATGCACTTTCATACTGTATCGTGTTTTTAGTATGATAAATATTAATTAAAGAGGTTAGGTTTGCTAAGGGTTTGCTTGACATACTTGCATGATAGAGCCTTAGATTACATGATACCTTACTTTATGGATAGAGCTATCATCTTTTCAAACGTAGTTCCGCTCCTCAAAATATTCGACCTTAACAAAATAATAAGATTATGTGCTACAGCTATCATCTTTTCAAACGTAGTTCCGCTCTTAAACACTCACGTTGCATGTTTATAAGAATATATAAGAAAAACATCCGGCGATAAATAGACAACCGACCTACATGCCCTACATTAGAGGTGTTACGGATAAAATTGGAGCCAAGTTAAAAAACTACTCCATTCCGACCGTATTTACACCAGGGGCCAAAGTATACAACATGGTGGGCACACCAAAGGATGTTCTGCCGCTACAAACCCCAGGTGTCTATAAAATCAACTGCAGCTGCGGAAGCTCTTACATAGGGCAAACGAAGCGGGCTATCGCTGAACGTATAAAAGAGCACATCGCAGCTATAAAGAACCGTCAAACGAACAAATCGGCGATTGCGGAACATTTACTTCAATCGGGCACCAATCACTGGATTGAATTTCATCGTCCCCAAGTCCTCTCCACGGAACGCCACTTTTACCCAAGAGTTGTGCGTGAAGCGACCGAAATCAGAAAACATAAAAATTTCAATCGGGAAGAGGGCTTCAAATTGTCATCGGCGTGGAATCCAGTGATTCGACTAACAACACCCCACTTTAATGCGCAGTCGGCGAATGTTCAATATACAGATACGGTTAGTGTATTTTATATGTTGTAGAAATAGAATCTTCTACCTCGCACTCGGAGACGTGACATCGCAACACCAGTCAGCTTGCGACCACGGGACGTGCAACCGTCTCGAAACGTCAAGCAAAATAAGGTATGTAAATACCTAATGCATGTTCGCGTTAATTCCCGTATATAATATATATTCTTGTAGTTCCGCTCCTCAGAATATTCAACCTTAACAAAACAATAAGATTATGTGCTACTTATGTTTTTATAAAAATCAATTACATTGCTGTATTCTTGTCTTTTGCAATAATCTTGAAATGACAGAACAGTCAGCTCTAAAGAATATATGTATATAAGAATATACGTTTCTTATTTTATTGTTGCTTAAGTAGTTATATTATAGAATGGAAGGTGCATTCTCTAACCAGATTGGAGACATCCTAAAAAAAGAACAGGTCAGAAGTATGTATAATCCATATACAAGTAAACTATGCGATACTGTGCAAAGCGGACTGTATTTCGCGTAAATGTGATATGGTTCGTTACAAAACTGTAAATTCCGACAAGCCTGGGCGCGCCCTTCAAAAAGTGTGTCTTGCTGTTTCTGTCAACCAACTGTCAGTGCATCCGCTTGTGCGCCGGCGCCCGTGCGGCGCGGTGTCCAGAAGGCGCGGAGGGGGGGGCGCCTAGTGCTGTGCGCAGCGTGTCATAGACATTCTGCCGGGCCGCCAGTGAGAGGGCATATCCGGTTAAATGCTCTTCTGATAGTGCCGCCGCTGGTCTTGATGTCGGCCACTCTTGTGACTCCGTCGGACCCCGGATGGAGCTGTGTTACTCGCCCGAGTACCCAGCGGGCTGGTGGGAGAGCGTCATCTTTCACGACGACCAGGGTGCCTTCTGTCAGCTGTCCGGACGACTTCTTCCATTTTGTTCTGATTTGAAGTTGTGAAATGTACTCCTTGTAGAATCGAGTCCAAAAGTGTTGACGCAGGAGCTCCACGCGTTTGTATCTGGGTATATGCAGCGGATTACAGTCAGCCAGTGGTGGCTGAGGTAGTACAGATAATGATCGACCGATTAAGAAGTGAAATGGAGTGAGAGCGGTGAGATCAGACGGGTCAGACGATAGAGGCGTTAAGGGCCTTGAATTTAAAATGCCTTCAATTTGACATAAGACTGTGTACATTTCTTCATACGTGAGATGTGCCAAGCCCAAGACTCGCCTAAGGTGATGTTTTGTTGACTTCACTGTGCCTTCCCATAACCCACCAAAGTGTGGGGAGTATGGAGGAATGAAATGAAAAGTGATGCCTTGTTCTGCCACATGGTTGCTTATCAAATTCTGATTCTTCGCCAAAAACCCCGTGATAACATTTGACGCCCCTACAAAGTTAGTGCCATTGTCTGAATATATGTGAGCAGGTTTTCCTCGGCGGCTGATGAATCTATTTAGTGACGCTAAGTAAGATTCCTTTGTCAAATCGGTAACCAATTCCAGGTGTATAGCTTTAACTGCAAGGCATACGAATATGCATATGTATGACTTTATCAACTGACTACCACGCCCCTTACGATTACTAATCATGATTGGCCCGGCGTAATCTACACCGACGTTATTAAATGCGAAATCAGAGTGCATGCGTGGCTCAGGTAAATTACCCATGATTGGTGTAATTGTTTTTCCTTGAAAGCGTCTACATGTGATGCATGATTGTACTGTCTTTCTGGCTAGATTGCGACCACTGATAGGCCAATATGTTTCACGTATGTGGGCGAGCAACAGCTGTGGACCAGCATGGAGAAGTTTTATATGTTGAGTGGAAAAAATGAGTTTGCAAATGTGATGATTAGCGTGTAAAAGCATTGGATACTTTTTACCATATTGAAATCGCGAATTAGCGAGCCTGCCGCCCACGCGAATAACTGCGCCAGCCCGATCAAAAAATGGATGTAATGAAATTAATCTGTTTTTTATTGGTAATGTTTTATTTGTTGAAAGTAACTCATATTCAAAAGAAAATCAATTTAACTGTGACATTTTTACTAAATTTAATTTGGCCTGATATAGTTCTTTTGTTGTTAATGAAATAAAGGTGTTTGAAGCTGAATTACTTGTTTGTGTTTTTGTTCTACAATTATGTATAAATCGCAATATGTATGCAGTTATGCGTGTTAATTTTGTGAAGTTAGAGTAATTGTAAATGAATGAATTGTTGTCCGTCTGTGAGTAACATTGAATAGTGTTTTTGTGGCTCTGGGGTTTTGTTTCTGGAAGGTCAGAACAACTGCTGTGCCCAGGTGATGTTGGCCAGCTGCTATCATCATCCCTAAGAAAGTCTGGACCAGAGAACCACAAATCTGAATGTATGAGTGTTGATGCTGTGACACCCCTAGATATGAGATCTGCGGGGTTCTGTTTTGTAGGTACATATCGCCATGTTTGTTTATGTGTTATTGTTTGTATTTCATTAATTCTGTGACTTACAAATGCATTTAGTTTGTGTGGTGGCAACTTTATCCAGGACAGCACAATCATGGAATCACTCCAAAAGAAACAGTCTGAAATTATGTGTGAATTGCGGAGAGAGTCAATGACCTTTTTGTAAAGGCGAACAGCTGTGAGGGCTGCACATAGTTCTAGTCGTGGAATTGTTAATGATTTTAGTGGTGCCACTCTGCACTTGGCTGTTAGTAGCCGTACGTACACTTCACCATCTGTGGTGTGTGTGCGCACATATACACAGGCGCCATAGGCGTGCTGAGAGGCGTCACAGAAAGTGTGTAGCTGTATATGTTTGGGTGAATCATAGAAAACTCGTCTCGGTATGACTAATTGTTTTAAAGCTGATAGTGATTGTATGAACTTTTTCCATAGTATTTCTATGTCATGAGGTACACTGCTGTCCCACTTTAAGTTTTGTGACCACAACTTTTGCATTATTATTTTGGCTTCTAAGACTGAAGGACTTAAAAGGCCCAAAGGGTCAAATATTTTGCCAATGATTGACAATATTTTCCTTTTTGTAATATTGTAATCAACCGAGTCTTCTATGTCTGTTAAGTATGTTATTGTATCTTGATTTTGGTTCCAGTATATACCTAATGTTTTTGATGGGTCTTTATTACCTAAATTTGTGGTACTGTGAAGTGAATCTGATGATAGGTTTGCTTTTTGTAAAATATCAGGACTGTTGGACTGCCACTTTCTGAGATGGAATTGTGCTGATTTTAGAGCTGCATTTACTGACATTGCTATTTCTATTAACCGAGACTTCCGGTCTGAGCCCGTAATCAGGTCATCACAATAAAAATCATGTATGATGATCTCCGACACGTCCTTGTCATGTTGGCAGTCCAACCCAACCTGTCTGATACAACGTGTAGCGAGGTAGGGTGCTGAAGCTGTCCCATACGTTACTGTATTTAATGTGTAGGTTTTCAGTGGTTCTGACTCATCGAAACGAAATACAATTTGTTGTAATGATCGTTGGTTTTCTACGATGGATATTTGCCTGAACATTTTTTCAATATCAGCTGATATTATGTATTTGTGTTGTCTGAACCTAATAAGTATAGAAATCAAATCATCTTGTACTACTGGTCCTATTGCCTGTATATCATTAAGTGATATTTTGTTAGATGTGCGTGCCGATGCATCAAAAACCACCCTGAACTTTGTTGTGGTGCTGGTGTTTTGTATTATACCATGATGTGGTATATAATATGAAGGTGTCAGACTGTTACTGTTTGTGTTTTTAGTCATGTGACCTAGGTCAAGGTATTCTTGCATAAAAGTTAGATATTGTTGTTTGTATGTAGGGTCTGATTTGAATCGTTTTTCTATGTTAAGGAAACGAATCTTTGCCTGACTATATGACTGGCCTAAGCACCCTGGCGATTGTTTGAACGGTATAGTGACCACAAATCTACCATCAGCATTGCGAGTTGTAGTTGATGTAAATATTTTTTCACATGATAGCTGAGTAATGTGAGGTGTGTCTGAAGGAGTAGATATGTTTTCTAATTCCCAAAATTTGTTTATATTATCTGAGATCTGATTCACAAAGAATGAGTTTTGAATTTTATTTTGAATATGAGTATTTGAAATGCAGCCTGATATCAACCAGCCTAAATCTGTTTGTTGTAGAACTGGTTGCTGTTTTCCTAATTCCAATCTTCCAGTACCCATGACTTCCCAGAATATGTCTGCACCCAATAATAAATCAATAGGGGCTGGAATGTTAAAGTCAGGGTCTGCCAGTTGTATACAACTAGGTATTTGAATGGTATCTTTGTTTATGTATGTATGTGGAACTGTACTGCAAATTTGGTTAATCACAAGACATAAAATGTCCGTCCTGTAATTTTTATTGTGTGCTGATTGAATGTGAATGTTAGTATTTTTTGTTATGTTTGTGCACTGATTATTAATACTAGTGACCATGGTGTCTATAGTTTGAATGGGTAAGCCCAGTTTTGAGCACAAGTGCCTAGTTATATAGCTTGAGGTGCTGCCATTGTCTAGTAGTGCTCGTACCATATGTGGTTTTCCTTGTTTGTCATATATTTTGACTTGTGCAGTTGACAGTAATATTGTTTTGTTCTGCGTGCAACTAGTTAATGTGACAGATGATGGTTTTGGTGCATCTAAGTGTAAAAGTGTATTATGTTTTTTGTTGCAGTACTTACATGTCCCTCTTCTGCATAATTTGTTGTCATGACCAGGTTTTAAACAGTTGGAGCAGATTTTTAATCTATGTACCTCTCTGATTCTTTGTTCAATGGACATCTGTCTAAACTTTTCACAAGAAAATAATAGATGATGCTGTTTACACAAAGGACATGTGGGTACTTTTTGTGTGTTCATTTTTGTAAATGACTTTGTGTTTTGTCCCACTTGAGTATCTGATTTGCTATTGTTGTTAATAATTGATTGTTCTAAAACTTCTAATACATCAGCACGACCTCTTAAAAATTTATTCAGGCACTCAAGTGTGGGCATGTCTGTGAGTGTGTTTTTGTGTTCTTCCCAATATCTTAATGTGTTTGAGTCAAATTTACTTGACACTAAATATATTATTAATGTATCCCAGTATTCTATTTTTTCACCTAATGTGGCTAATGCGCTGAGGTTTTTCTGAACTGTGTCAATTAATTGTCTCAAACACACCGAGGATTCTTTTTCAATATTATTTAAGTTGTATAATGCATGAATGTGATTTCCTATCAGCTGTCGTTTGTTATCATATCTTTCACACAACAATTTCCACGCTACCTCAAAGTTGTCACCTGTAATTTCTAGTGATTTTATAACTAATGATACACTGCCCGATAGTGAGGAACGCAAGTAGTGAAACTTTTGAATGTTATCTAATGTTCTATGCGTAATAAGTGATTGAAATGTGTCTCTGTACTCAAGCCAATCCTGATGATCACCCGAGAAGTGTGGCAAGTCAATAGTGGGTAGTTTAATAAATGATTTGGTCCCACCTGAATGATCCTTGTCTGACTCTGGATTAGTTACCAGCTTGTCATTTAACTGAATAAGCCGGGAAGCCTGTGCCACCAACAACTGGTAATCATTTTCAAATTGTTCACTTTCTGGGTCTGGATCATCGGTGAACTCTGAGATGTCAGCGTTCAATTCAATAAGTGTCTGAACGTCCTGGAAAGTTTTATGTATTGTTTTAAACTCCAAAAGTCTGTTTTTTAGCTCAATAACTTGGATATCTGTTAATTTATTATTGGGCAGAATGAGGTTAATATATTTTTTAAATAATGTGAGTTTCCTTTTAACAATGCCACGTTGTTTGATTAATTCTGTATCATCAGGTTTATTACCTTTAGTGGCCATTGCTGTGAATTAAGGACACACAATGTTGCAAAAGAAATAAGAAAAATATGAGCAGGAAATGTTATCACAGAATTTGTGTAGATAGTTGTGCAATACTTAAATTATAGCAGCAAGCGGCAGAAAGCAAGGCTGTGCAAAGTTTGAGTGCACAGCTAACACGTGGTGGGCGAAGCCCTAGGCCGCATGCGCGTGGGATGACCACGTGGGGGCTCCTTATTGAGGCAGGCGGCTGGCAATTTAGGCTTGGCAAGCTATCCAGATGCTGGGGAATGTTATTTTGGTTTTAGTATTATGAAAAAAGGGCTAATTTGATGAGAAGGATTGACATGAGAGGTTATGAAATGCTGATATTTTGTGAATATTTTTGCTTATTTTTGATTGAAATAAATTTGTACTTAGTTTGATAATGTAATTATCATGAAAATATGAGTCTGAAAAGTCTGATTCAGTAATTGCTGTAGCAATTTGAAAAAATCAGTTGAAAAGTTAATAAAGGAAAAAATAATTGGTCTGATTATCTGTTATCCTGATGCTGTGCTGCGCTGAGACCGTCGTGGCTGTCTTCGACTGTCGTTGTCCTCGCCGTGATGATTTTTCTAGAAGTGGCCACGTTGCTTCTTGTAAAGATGGTGTTTATGGCGACGGTCTTCAAATACGTATGGATGGCTTCGAATGGACCAATGTATAATCCATATACAAGTAAACTATGCGATACTGTGCAAAGCGGACTGTATTTCGCGTAAATGTGATATGGTTCGTTACAAAACTGTAAATTCCGACAAGCCTGGGCGCGCCCTTCAAAAAGTGTGTCTTGCTGTTTCTGTCAACCAACTGTCAGTGCATCCGCTTGTGCGCCGGCGCCCGTGCGGCGCGGTGTCCAGAAGGCGCGGAGGGGGGGGCGCCTAGTGCTGTGCGCAGCGTGTCTTAGACACCTACCCTAAACAGAAGAGCATGCATGAGAAACTTGATAGGAGTGAATGAAGCAAGAGAGGTATGTCAGGATCGTAGCAAATGGCGTTCCGTAGTCTCTGCCTACCCCTCCGAGAAACATATATTTTATATATTTTTAACGGTTATTTCTTTTCAATGCTCATTTATGCTACTATGTATTTTAATTTATATTTTCAATAATTAAAAATATATATTTTTACGAAAATAAACATATTTAATTTTGTGTTTAAGTGGTCGAATTTTCCGGAAAATTTTTAGATGAATTTTCCGACCTTTTTGTGTTTTTTTACACGTAAATTCAAGTTTAGTTACTCTGTAAATGCATGTCAATAATAGAGTATAGTCCAAAGAGGTTGGTGCCTTAGGTTATATTTCTTTGTACCATGTATGTTTGTCAATGATAGAGTACAAACCATGCTCCTTGGTACAAACCTTGGTTTGTACAAACTTGGTACTCTATTATTGACTTGATTTTTTTAATCATAGTCAATAACATAGACTAATGATTGGTCTCGCTCTAAGCGATACCAATCATTTGTCTAAGGTCAATAAATAATTTGCTAAAAATAGCTAAGCTATCCTAAAATATTAAGAAATTGACCACAAACAAATATTAATAATATTACAGACAACTAGCTAATACCTATGATCTATGCTAGTACATCGCATTAAAATTTCTAGGCATGGAGATTTTACGTTGTGTATGAATAAAAACGTCAGAATAAACTTAAACAAAATCCATTAAAAAGTTACGGTAAAATAACATTTGGGGTAACCTCGTCAGAAAACGCAATTTATTTTTATTAGGTGTAAAGAGTTTTCTGTGCGACTAATAGTTTGTCACCTGTAATTGCACCCGCTCTTCCGATATGCCGGCCGCAGGACGAGCGTAGCGTCTCCTTAAACTTGCATTTAACTTTAAACTTAACTCTTCTTGATATCTAAAAAATGTTTTTTTATCCTCTGATAAATGCCCGCTAAGCCAAACAATGCAACATTACTAAACATTACAATGCATTAAAGCAAAATGTTGACGTTCCCTGGAACGTCGAGATCGAGATGTCAGATGCCAGCATCTGACATCTTCCAGTACCACAAAACCAGAGAGGTTGGACTACGTTTAGAAGGTTATATTTCTTTGCACAAAACCAAAGAAATATAACCTTAAAACCTAGTCCAACCTCTCTGCACAAAACACGCACGATAGCGCATATTACGTTTAGAAGGTTATATTTCTTTGCACAAAACCAAAGAAATATAACCTTAAAACCTAGTCCAACCTCTCTGCACAAAACACGCACGATAGCGCATATATAACGATAAATACCCGATCAATTGACATATTCCTTTCCAGTGATACATATCTATGTACCTTTGCGCTCTTGCTCCTTGGTTGCGCTCATTGGATTTGACATAAGTAATTTGTTTTTGACAGAACTGTCGCTTACTTACTTAGTAGAAATTCTTTGTTTACAAAAAGTCTATGTTCTCGTGGCACGGACTATAGTTTCTTTGTCTCCCGTTACTTAAAATCCACCGAGACAGCACTTTTATACCTCCCAGCAGTCCTACTTACAAGGGCACTCACATTAAACATTACCTTCTTCGAATTTTTCTGAGAGGGCTGGATACTGTATGTAGGTACACAATTTTATCATGGTATGAAATGCCCCAATATTTACTCAACACTTTATGGTCTTTAATGAGGATGTTTGATATTTCTTCTTCCACCAGACGGCGCTTAGTATGCGTCAGGTCCAAACTGACGTCAGATATGTACAGACGCAAGGAGCAAGCGTACCACACACATAATACAAACAAACACAGACGTACGAAAATATAGGGCTATGACACTTTTGACAGGTTTCTGGACCTGATGCCTCAGTTTCTGGACCTGATATGTGGCAACATAGATAGATAGATAGATAAATCTTTATTAAGTTGAATATTGACATGATGATTGAATACCTAATTTAATGTTGTATGTAGATATGTATTCCCATTGTAATTTAATTTAATGTTGAAATTCTAGTGTCTTATAATGAATGTGTTTCTATGAGTTTATGCTTGAAATAAATGAATTATTATATATTATATTATATTTATTATGCAAATACAGTAGGTACAAATTAGGTATAATAGCTTAAATTTAGGTATATAAATAGTAAATGCGCAAAGGCGGCCTTATCGCAAAGTGCGATCTCGCATAGTGAGCATTATTTCAGACGACACTCATTCGTCTTACCGTAAGGACAACTAGGTGTACGAGTAGTTAGGTATAATGATACCTGATAAATAGAAACACGTATTTCAAGTGAAAATATATTTATTTCTTATTATACTAGACTTTGCCCGCGTACAATAATGTATCTCCGCGTAAATATGTATCATTACTCCAAATATTCCTCAGGAATCACACTCTATTTATTGGTGACTATTTACCACAAAATCCATTTGGTAGTTCTTGAGTTCGTCGCGTTCATACAGACAAAATGGAAAGGGAACCTCCATTTTGTCTGTATGAACGCTCTCTTTTTATAATATCTCTCTTATTTAGAGATATAGCAGATTCGGCGCCACATATGTATGTGAAGTTGCTATTTTTGGCCACTTTATCTGTTATGACATGACTAAAGTTTTCTGTATGCATGTTTACATATTTTTTGCTGAGTATAAACTGAATCATGTTGCGATAATAATGTTCTTATTGAGTTAATATAACGTTTACAAGTTTAGGTCGTTTGAATATTTGGAGGTCTATGATAAGAGCATGATAAGAGTGACAAAGTAGTTTATTATAAGGAGTTTTGATTAAGTATAACAAAGAAATACGAAATAACATAATGTGCTATTTTATGAATAATACGAATATAATCAGTATATGCCAAATAATCAACACATACCGATACAAATCCGCGGACCTTCTCCAAAGGGGAAATAGGTATAAGGCTTTATCTTGTGTCTATTGCCTGGCAAAAATCTTTCTGGGAAATATCGGTCTGGTTAAGCAAAGTTTCTAGAATCACGGTGAATATGATAAACGGGTATATGTATCCGGACACCTTCATCTAAGTGTAAACCAGTGGGTAAAGTGTATTCTTCCATTACTTCACGAGTCAGATTGGAAAAAACTGGATGCAATCGCAGAGTTTCATCAAAACACGCAGAAAGGAAAGGCAGGTCTGTTACACAATCACATTCAAGTTTATTGTTATGCTTTTGCAGATACTCATCTACTTCCATTGGAACTTTCAATTGATAATGAGGGTGTTTAGCTAGCTCAAACAGTGTCAAAGTAAGTGTAGCCGATGATGTTTCATATGCGCCGGCAAAAAATGCCGGACACTGCCCAACCATTACTTCGTCATCAAATTTTACAAGGGCTTTCTTTGATTCGTTATTTTTCATACTTGTCATACTTTCACCAACCAAATATTCATTTTCTTTTAAAGATGAAATCAAATCTACAAAATCGTCACGAGGTGTATATTTATTGTCAAGTAACTTAAATACGTTAATAACCAATGTGAAAAGAGAATCTGTTGCCTCAGTCATTTCCACAATGACTGTAATCCTAAAGCATAAAATATCTTAGGCTAGACAGCACGAAGTATATTTTTACCTCGTATATCGGTATTACCAAGGAGCAATTCACCCATTTTTCTAAAGGATTATGTTCATAGTCGCTTTGTTTTTTTTAAATTAATCTCGATAACAAAAGCACACGAACCGACACAATCTGTCATAAATCGGGCTATTAATGTATTTATCTCAATACAATTTGAAACACTTGTTTCATACTCATCGATATATAATACTACCTCAAGCATTTTGTCAAAAGTGTGCGTGCATTTTTCAATAAGAGGAAACATATTCTTCATCTTGGCCGCTGTAAATAACGGAGTAAAATTCTGACGAACCACTTTCGCTTCGCTGTTTGCGTACTTCGATACTTCTCTGCCATGAAAGTAGTAAAAATCCTTTGACATAATCAATTTTAGCAGTTCCGGATCTTGAACTAAAAGTATTCGTTCGGTTCCATAATAAACTCCGATATATGGCTCGTCAGGAAACTGTTCGAATATTTTCTTCGTAACATTACCAACAAATGTCTTCAGCAGCATAAAATCTTTGTAATTACCAAACAGAAGGTGTGGTTGTACATAAAGTACTTTCTTTTTCTTCCAGTAATCATACTTTTGAGTTAACACACGGTACAGCAGTAACAGAAATAAATTTAACAAAAGTAACACTGCCCACATTTTATAATATTCTAGTGGATTTGGTAAAAGCCGAAAAATATATTAACGTTTTAAATGACAACGCAACTATAAATTACTATCACTAAAAGATTAAATAAACTAAAACATATTGAAATACAATGCTAACTTATTTTTATGCTTTGGGATAAGCCGAATATTTTTTATACACAATGTCTTTGATGTCTCATCTTTTCTGTTAAGATATTATTATGTATACCAAAATTTCTATAACATTAATCTGTAATGCGGGGTGACAAAGAATGCAGATACGCTATGGTTTTGGAAGTCTTTAAGGCCGATGCACATATATCGAAGCGCAGTTTTGACCTGCCTACGGGGATACAGGCGTGAGGCAAGAAAAATAAGAGGACAATGAAGATAGTAATAGTTTGACAGTGAAAAATTCGCTGCACTCTGCGTCGCTATATGTGCGCCGACCCTTACTTTACCCTCATGAACAAAAAAATTTTGCGTTATTGAATTGACTGACAGGTAACGCATAGCCTAAACTACTGGGCGCAAGTAACTGAAATTTGACATGTTACTGTGTTCCTTGAGGGGTTAAGTTTTGCACTGAGAAGGGAAAATGGAAAAATACACATATTATTATATGATGTCCGTGCGCAAGTCACCCTACTGTTTATATACTTGTGATATCAATTGTAAGTAAACCAATAAAATTATTGTATATACATACATACATACATAGTCTCACGCCTATAACCCCGAAGGGGTAGGCAGAGGTGTATTTCTACACCCACTTTTCGCCAGATATACTTTAGTCGCACGTAATAAGGGGCGAGCCTATTGCCGTACCGGGCACATTTCCAGATTCCGTGCTGCTACTGAGAATTTTGTGACAGAAAAACCCAATAACACTGCTCGACCCAGGAATCGAACCCGAGACCAACCGATCCCACGCGCACATTTATGCCGCGAGACCAACGAGGCAGTCGTATAGAGTTTGATGTCGAGTTTTCCGTCTCTACGCAAAGATGGTATTTGCATCGTCTTATCCCTTAGTCGCCTCTTACGACACCCACGGGATGATAGGGGGTGGTGAACACTTGTATTCTATGCCGTCAACCACACGGCTTATATTGTATATAACACTAAATAAAAACATGCGTGCTAAATTTTAGACTGACTGACTGCCTCGTTGGTCTCGCGGCATAAATGTGCGCGTGGGATTGGGAGGTCTAGGGTTCGATTCCCGGGTCGGGCAAATTGTTATTGGGTTTGTCAGTTAGGAAATTCTCAGTAGCAGCACGGAGTTTGGTCATGTGCCTGGTACGGCAATAGGCTCGCCCCCTATTACGTGGGACCTAAAAAATTCCTGGCGAAATGTGGGTGTAATATCACACCTCTGCCTACCCCTTCGGGGATACAGGCGTGAGTCTATAAATAAAAAATAAATTAGATTGTGAATAGGTTCTCATTATCCTAGGTATGAAGCCACACCATAATCAATGTTAATCTCGATGAACATTGAGAGTATTCTTAGAAAAATAATGTAGTAATATGGCTTGCCCTTTATCTCAGAGAGCAAGTTAGGCCATCGGTCCCAGGGATCACAAAGATCCTTGACTTGTTGGTCCACCTTACGGGTGGCCTACCTCTACTGGGACTGCAAATTTTCCTACCCCAACGGCTATCGGTTCTTCTAGCTATGTGCCCTACCTACTGCCACTTCTGCTTATCTATACGGAGAGCTATCATATGTCAGCGACTTTGGTTCTCCTGCTGGTCTCCTCATTTGAAGTGCCTTCGCCTTGTGTCTTTACGCTTTTTAATAAGACCCATAGTTTGCGGATAGGCAGATTGATTTATTAACCAATAAATAGTTATTGAACGAATGAGGTAGCGATAGCCTAGTGGAGATACCAACAGACTGCCATGCAGTTGGTATTGGGTTCGAATCCACGGCGCGCACCAATGATTTTTCGAAGTATTAAATTGTTAATTATCGCTTGCCCCATGCCTCGGAGAACACGTTAAACCGTCGGTCCCGTACTGTCATGAATATCTAGGACAGTCGTTACGGGGAGTCAGTACCCTCAAATAAACTGATACTGGTCTAAACCATGGAATATCGCTATTCCCTTGGGTTACGGAGGTCAGAGGGCAGTCGCTCTGTGGAAAAGATGATATTCTATCATATCTGACCTCGGGCTTCAAGGCGTGTAAATCTTGGATGCAGCCGGGATAACGTCAGGGCGATGATGATGAGTTATTTTACGAATAAAGTTTCCTAACGCAAAATAAAATATTCTAAGGCACATTGTTCTCAAGAGATTGTAGGTATTTAATTAAACGTGTTTTCAAATTATACACTGTACACGTGTTGGCAATTATTTACATAAATATTCTAGAATAAATCTTGATTTTTATATGGAGCTACATAAACTGCATAAATATAATTTACATACCTAATTACACCTTTGTACGCAGCACCATAACATAAAAGGCGAATTATGCGAGTAGGTACATATAGGTATGTTTTCTTTCTAGAGCGTTTTATTGTGTGTTTTTAAACAGCTTCAATGCAAGATTATGTTGCATCTCGTTGTAGGTACCAGGGATGTAACGGAGGTAAATTTATCAGAACCGAAGTCGAAGTCGGAGTTTTTTTTTTTGAGTCAATTAGGTTTATCGGAATCGAAACCGGAGTCGGAACCGGAATCGGAAGCAGAATCGGAGTCATAGGCAGAGTCGGAAGTGCTTAAATTAAAAACATCATTCAGTCAACCTTCCAAACGACTGCACCAAATTGGAAAACTCTTTTTTTATGTGTTTTTATTGTCAAGAGAAGTTTATATATAAATTTAAAATAACAGCAAAAGAATATCGCGATACGAAGTTCACCGGTTCAGCTAGTTAGTAACATAAATAGGTACAGTCTTCCCGAAAAACAAAGGTTAACGAAAATTTTGTCATAGTCTCACTTTTGAAATTTGACATTGAGCTGTTCATATTGAACCCACTACACTCGCACGGTGACAAACACTCCGTGAACCCGCCACCAAGTTATATCGAGAACACTGCCTTGGTTTCAGTGGGTAGAGCCCAAACGCCTTTACAGGAAACTCTCTCATCTCTCCTTCGCCAGCCCCATTTCGATCGATCATACTCATACGATCGAGTGGAAACGGCTTGCAAAGAGATTTCAAAGGTTTGTTAACAAAAGAAAAGGAAAATGCTGACTAAAACAGTGCAAAACTCTATGTATCAATATTTTAATTTTAGATCTAAAATTCTCGTTTTTATTTACCACAAAGTTTTTATCGAAATTCGTTAATTATCTCTGAGAAGTTTTTTGACGTCATAACTAGACAAAAATAGAGAAATTTGTAAATATTCAAGAATTTTCCAAGGCTCTGACTGCACTGAGCTGTAGGTATTTTGTAGTGTTAATATATTTTAACTTTATCAAGGTTACGTTCTATATTTTATTCCTAGTTAGAAGCAGCGATTAGTGCAGGTAGGCAGGGGTATGTCATATTTAGTGTTTCCTTCTTTCAAAGTCAAATTCAAAGTCAAAATACATATTTTATTCATCTAGGCAACAAAGTGACGCTTATGAACGTCAAAATTGAAGTTAATTACTTAATGATTCAACATTGTCTGTCTTTCTTAAAGTTATCAACTTTTTATATTAACTTTCATGCCTACCCTTGTTTTTGCTCAAGATTTAATGCTGATATGCGCTAATATTTGGACGTATAAATAATTTCAACCAACTTGACTGTGTATTCTGGTGATGCTAATATAATTCACGAGACCATGGACACAAGCAACACCAGAGGATTCACAAGAGCGTTTCCACCCTATGGTTCGGCAAGAGGATAAGGAGGTACACCTCTAACATCTCCTTATCCTCTTGTCCAACCTAAAATGTGAACTTTACGTACGCCTAACGTTCACATTATATTTCCTGTGACATATTTGTCAACAAAACACCATTATTATTAAGTCGTTTAACGGCCAAAGTAATGTTATAGTAGTCTCATGAGTCTAAGGTTAGATTATACATAGGTATATTCGTAGTAAAATTATTGCAGTTTCAAATAGGTACTGCATTAATAATTGACGTTACGTAACTTATTAAGTAGTATTAATATTATGTATACTCGTATTTGTAATACCTGTTATTTACTGACAATATAAGGGCAAATAATTGGTTAAAATAGCGTACCGACGGTAATTCTTGGACCTTTTTTTTATCGTGGCAGAAACCCTTTTTGCAGGCATCTCTCACGGGAATTAGAAGCTTATCTTAGGGGACCAGTGAAACTCCCCTGGAATGAGAAGCATTCAGACTTACTAAAACCACCACAGTGTTCCTCCAACCAATCCACTGAATCACGGACCCAGGTGGATTATGTTAACCAGAGGGTTAGGAGCCAGAGGGCTCCTACTGTAAGCCATAGCTAGCCTGTACTCATTGTTTTGACAGGTGGAGTTGAATATCATAATGAAGAAGCACGCACACCAACTGAATTAAAGAACAAGCGATCACCTTACTAATCCAGTTCTAGGTATTTGGTTTTGTTTCTTCTTTCTTAGACAGAATTTATTTATTAGTCTGGTGCTATGCGCCGTACAATGTGATTGTTTTGGAACACAAATTCTACCTTGAAGCAAGATTTCTAAGATCCGGTTCTTAGCAACGTATATTATACAGGACGACTTGTTGTGGGCAGCGCTAGCGTAGTGGAAAGACCAACGGACTGCCATGCAAGGGGTATCAGGCTTAAACCCACGGTACGCATCATAGACTTTTCGGAGTTATGTACGTACTGAATTGTTACTAGTAATAATCGCTTGTCCCTTGCCATACAGCGGTATATGACATACCGCATACGAGCAAATACAAATCACTCTGTATATTTTGTCGATAAAACTAGTCGGTCTGTCCTGCGACCGCGAAAAAAATAGATTTACCTTACTATCTTCTTAATATATATATTTCTCGTGTGCGTGTGTATATCACTGAACCCCTCCTAGACGACTGGAGACTGGACCGATCTTGATGAATTTTTTTAATGTGTGTTCAAGGGGACTTGAGAATGGTTTAGATTCACAATTTAGTCCACTGGAAAATGTTTTTTTACTTAATTTGTAATTAGTTGTGGATTTCGGAATGTTTCACATTGGAACCGACGGACTGCGCTGCTATCGCAGTGTCAAATCTTATATTTAATAATTTCGTCAAGGAGTACATCGAAACCTTACCTGAATAATAAAACATAAAAAAATAAAGATTTCGAGTCGACAACATAATTATATCCGCAAAATTCGGATTGTCGAGTATTTTGTTAAATTCTAATGGTTCTGATAGACAAATCGCAGTCGCCATATTGGCCAATCTAGCGAAACGTCACTGACACCCCTGACACCGGATAACATTTTGAGTACTGCCAAAGAGGTCCTACTAAGTCTTAGTACTAAGGAGTTTGTATGTGTTAATACTTTTTGCAGTTATATATTACAATTAAAACGACAATTATAGAAATATCCGCCCAATAAAGGAGATTTGTGTTACCCCGAACATAGATGATATACTATAACTAGAGAACCCCGAATTTACGCGAGCGAAGCTGCGGGCAAAAGCTAGTATACCATAAATCCCTATCTTTTCCCTTCTGGAACCAGTTCTTTTTGAAGGAGTCTAGCTCATCCCGCCATCTCCGTCTAGGCCTGCCACGATGTCGCCTGCCGTTTAAAGGGGTCCATAGGGTTGTTAATTTGGCCCATTTGTCATCTGACATGCGAGAGATATGTCCCGCCCATCTCGTGACGTCAGCGATGTTTGTGATGGAACGGATAGTGGTATTCCTTGTACGGTCTATCAATTTGACACCTAGAATACTCTGTTCCATCGCTGTTTGGTATACCTCGAGCGTGGATCTCTGTTCTTTTGTCAATGCACACGTTCTTGAGCTGTCTGTTAACCTCTCGTCTATGGGAAAGATGAAGATTGCCCTTCATTAGATCTTTCATGGCCCAATAGCTACTGCAGAAATTTTCAGTGCGTCTTGCAACTTCTTTGTTTTGTCTTGCCTGGATAGAGACTATTTGACCAAGATAGACATATTCGTCGACGTATGCCATGTTCATTTGGAATCCAACGTCTAGGCTAGCCGTGCAAATTAAAGTCTTCAAGCATTTGAGTCATCTCGGAAGCTGTTCACGAAAAGAGGACAATATCGTTGGCGAATCGGAGATTGAATGATCTTCTATCGCCAACCATAACACCTCTTTCCGCACAGCCTGCTGCCATCTTTAGGAACACGTCTTCTAGTACAGCAGTAAATATTGGTTATTATATATTTTGGGGATAGTGGGTCTCCTTGCTTGACTACCTTTCTGATGCGGAAAGATGGTCCTGATAAAGAACCATTGTTAATAGCGGCGGAGCTGCTTTTGTAAATATTTTGCAATTTGAATATTAGGGAGATCAATTTCTTGTTTAAAAAGAGCAGTGATAATGGAGTTGTAAGTAATGCTATCGAAGGCCTTTGTTTACTCATCCATAGCAAATGTTTATTTTCAGAACTAGGTAAACCTAAAATAGGAACCTGTTAACATAAAACTATTTTAACAGGTCAGCCAGAAACCACGTCGATCAATTTTATTGGTCCAGTGTTTAAAAGGAGTGATAATACATAACGTATTTCTTAATTATCCTCAATCACTTACAAATTACAAGTGCGTTGAAAGTTCACGAGAGTGTTGATCGTAGTGACCTTAAAGTTCTTAAAATAACTTAAAGTTATTCGGGACATCGACAGACCTGATAATACTAAACCGAAAGGTACTTAAAATATATTCGAAAACTTCAAAACAAAGTATACATTATGAAATATCATCTTTAGGAATTAGAGAGTAGGTAAAGAAATAATTTATTTTCATTTCAGAAATTTTCACGTCAAGATTTGCATAAATTTGTATTTTGGAAAGTACTACCAATGTGGTAATTTAAATAATATGTCTAGAATTACCGTAGGCAGGTAGGAAATTGGTCAGAGTGCACAGTGGAAGCTGTAATACATCTACCTGACCACGACAATATATCCAGACACAATGCACTGCGTTGCACAGCGAATTACAAGTATCAATATTATATTTCAACTTACCTGATATATTCACTGATGTCAGGCCTAGGACTAAGTTAGGGAAATACAAACAAAACTAAGGTGGCCACGATAGATTGAATGAATTATCCACTTAGCTATTCCTCCAAACTTGTTGTCTTCAGGACACGAGGGCACGAGGTAGGTTCACAGGATTCACAATTACAGTTTTGCAAATGTCAATGTTTAACTCAACTTTTGCCGGGCAAAACAAAGGCGGCAGTTTATAAGAATTCACAATACAAATGTCCAATAGTTCACAATGTCTTGTAAGATACGGCGTGGTCCCAAAACCTTTTATACCGGGTTTTTTCACTGACCGCGGGAAACGAACAAACTATTCGCGAAGCTACAAGGATGAGCTTTCCAAAAGGCGATCAATTTATTTTAATTACAAAACCAAAGATACGGCGTAAGCGCAAAGCCAAACGTGAGTTCAAGCATTTTCAGAAAACGGAAGTTGACAGTTCAGTGTGACCATAGTCAAAATTTACAATAGACTAAACAAATGCTACTAAATCGATATAATCGACTTGACTTATCATAAAAACTATTTCTATTTCAAACATCCACCCGCCCCGGACCGGCCTACCGGTCCGCTAATCAGTTGGTAGACGTGACAACGTTGCAACCGCTCTCCTCAGAATCGAACCGTCCACCAAGACCTCAGCAAATCGGGGAACTCCATCAGTCCCAGTTACCAAACGAAGGATGCGCCCCCTGCGCCATCTGAGTGGCGGAAGGTTAGCCTCCTTGATCAAAACGAGGTAACCAATCTTGGGTGTATCGGTCTTGTCGGTCCATTTAACGCGTTGCTGGAGTATGTGCAAATATTCCAAATTCCAGCGTTTCCAAAAGCTCTGAGTAATCTGGCGTACTAATTCAAAACGCGAGAGACGACCAGGTCTCGTATCAATATAGGGGTACTCAGGCAAGGCGACAAGTGGGCGACCAATCAAAAAATGGCCCGGCGTAAGGGCCTCCAAATCATTCGGATCTGAGGAGATCGGGCACAATGGCCAAGAGTTCAAAACGGCCTCAATCTTACAAAACACCGTTGCGAATTCCTCAAATGTAAGGACAGATTCACCGATTGTCCTGCGCAAGTGTGTTTTGGCCGATTTTACAGCGGCCTCAAAAATACCACCCCAGTGTGGACAATTTGGTGGGGAAAACAACCAATTTATCCCACGTCGGGCAAGCCTATTGCCTATATTAGCCTTGTTGGTTTCAAGGAAATTAACAACATCATTCAAATAATTATACGTGCCCTTGAAGTTAGTGCCGCAATCAGAACGGATCAAGGAAGGCAGCCCTCTGCGGGATACAAATCTGTCAAATGTGGCTACAAACGCCTCGGTCGTAAGCGAGGAGACCAGTTCTAAATGTACGGCCTTTGTGGAGAGACAAACAAAAACACACAAGTAGGCCTTAACAGTCTTGCTGTTTCGAAGTGTCGACGTTTTCACCAAAAAGGGACCAGCGAAGTCCGTGCCAACACCGTCAAACGTCCCGCTCTTAGTTACGCGATCTGCCGGTAAGTCTCCCATCAAGGGCTGCATGGTAGAAGCCTTGAGCTTATAGCAAGGGATGCAGCGAAAGACTACACTCCGGATAATTCTTCGGGCAGACAAAATCCAAAACTCGCGTTGCAAAATGGCCAAGAGCGCATTACAACTAGCATGCGAATTTTTAAGATGACGGTCAGTTACCAACAAGCGTACCAAATGACCGTCTTTGGGTAACAAAAGGGGGTGACGAGCCCCGTAAGGGTGGTTGGCGTTCTTGAGACGCCCTCCAACGCGCAAGAGACCCGTTTCGTCCAAAAAGGGGTTCAATTTAGATACAGCTCCGGATAATTTCGATCTCCCTGACTTAAGGATAGCAATCTCCTTCTCAAAATGCGCCAATTGCACAGAACGAACCCAAAAGGTGAGAGACTCCTGTCGTTCCTGTGGTGAGAGAAACGGTGTCAGTCGTTTCTGTTGTGGGTGCCTAAAATTAAAAACAAAACGCTTTATCCAAGCAGTGACACCTAACAACTTGTCGAAGGAGCTGTAACGATTCAATAGGAAATCGGGGCTGAAGGCGCATTCCACCTTCTCAAGAGCGAGTGTTCGTAGACCCGGCAAATTGGAAGTATTCAAAACTGGCGTTCGAGGCCAATCAATTTCTGGTCGGCTCAACCATTCCGGACCCCACCACAGCGAATGACCTATCAAACTAGGCGTCAAGCATCCGCGCGAGGCACAATCAGCGGGGTTGAGCTGACCTGGCACGTGTCTCCAAACAAGCTTGACTTCAGATTTTTGGATCTGGGAAACGCGATTAGCGACAAATACCTCCAAGGTGTGGACAGAAGCCTTCAACCAACAGAGAACAATTTGGCTGTCTGTCCAGGCGTAGGTCCCATTAATACAAATGCTTTTACCCAAAGTACTAGACACGTGGTTCAATAAGCGTACAAGTAGGGCTGCTTTCCGAGAGCTCCAATTTCGGGATGGTCAGAGATGTCTGAAGGGGTGCCACCTTGCTCTCGCCATAATCAGGGCAACTCTCATCTGACCTGAGGCACTGACTGTGCGCAAGTACACCACGGCCGCGTGACCACGTTCCGAGGCATCACAAAACCCGTGAAGGGTGGCCTTGTACTTCCCGGGAGCAAGGATGGCACGAGGCAAGGCGATCTCGTTGACGGCAGGAAGTGAAGATACAAAAGAGGTCCATTCCTCAACAAGAGTGCCGTGCAGAGGTTCGTCCCAGGTCAATCCTGCTGTCCAAAGCTTCTGCAAGAAGCATTTTGCCCGAAATATGACAGGACAAATCCAACCGTTTGGACCAAAGATTCTGGCGACTAGTCTTGTGTAGTTTGCGAACGAACTAGTTCGAAAGAGTGACTCCCACAGATGAACTACGCGAACTAGTTCCCCAAATAGCCCCCTCCATAGTTCACTCGTTCGAAGGACAGAACGAGTAAAGGTCTCGTCAAAAGGGAATCATTATACATATTTTTGTCTCCAAGTCTCCAACATTTTATTAGTAATTGTGCAATGTTCAATCATCTCGTCGCAGCAGCAGCAGATTTTAAAAACGAGCGAACGAACGGCTTTAAATAAGTGATATAAGGCAGAGCGAACGAACTTCTTATAATAGTTCAGTTTAAGGCAGATCGTTCGCTCGTTTTAAACCTGCTCTGCTCTTGCTGCGAAGAGCGAAGAGCTGGGAACGAAACACGAACTAACGAACTAAAAGAGCGAACTAGGTCGTTTAGGAGCGGCGAACTAGATCGTTCGATCTCAGTCGCGAACTATTACGCCCAAGACTACTGGCGACAGTAGACAACACGAGACGTTTAGTCCAAGAACAAGGCAATTTCAAGTCTTCGTTATACGTAAAGATGTCTTGGACTGGTCTGTACTGAACGCCGAGAACAGCCATCATGGCGAGGTTGTCAACAATCTCAAACAAATGTGGATCCTGCTGATGATCCTCTGGCAAGCCTTCCAAAAGCGCTGGTGAGTTGGAAATCCATTTGCGCAACTCATAACCAGCGGAGGCCAAAATACCTATCAATTCGTCCCGCAGGAGGATCGCCACGTCCGCTGTGGAGGCGGCCGAGCAAATGTCATCAACGTAAATATCGTCTTTCAAGATGGCGGAGGCTCGTGGGAAACGTAAGCCTTCGCGGTCTGCGAGCTCCCAAAGAGAACGTATTGCCAAGTAGGGGCTTGACCTTAACCCGTACGTATTGGTATTGAGCTCGTAGACGACCATGGGATCGCGATGATTCTCTCTCCAAAGGACCAGCTGGAAACGACGGTCATCAGGGTGGATAATCGTCTGCCTAAACATCATTTTTATATCGGCTACAAAGACAACCTGATGTCGTCGGAAGCTGGTGATGACGTCACAAAAGTCCTTGACCAACTTGGGACCAGAATGCAAGCACTGGTTCAAGGATACACCTGTAGAAGTCTGCGCAGAACCATCAAACACCGTGCGCAGCTTGCCAGTCGATGGCTTCAATACCGCATGATGCGGGAGAAAGTAGTGCTCCACCGAACGCCAATCCAAATTTGACACCAAAATTTAGCATTCAAATGCTAGCATTTTCAGAAAACGGAAGTTGACAGTTCAGTGTGACCATAGCCAAAATTTACAGTAGACTAAACAAATGCTACTAAATCGATATAATCGACTTGACTTATCATAAAAACTATTTCTATTTCAAACATAATATATAGTCTGTATAAATAAAAGGCACTCTCTTGATTTACGTTATCAGTAAAGAGCGTAGTTGTGTTAATATTGGAAATTTCTAAATACATTTCTTTATTATTTAAACTGATCTTGCATAAGTATAGTTCTAGAAATAATTCGTGTAGGTTCCACTAGCAACTCAAAGTCAGTGTTGTAAGAACGCTATCGAGAGCCCGTGGCAAATTAATGATCCCGTAGGCCTATAAGATGTCAAACAGTAGATAGCTCTATACTTGGCAATCCCTTAAACCCGTGGCCCCTGACTTTTTGACAGTCTTGCCATCCTATAGTTACACCACTGCTTAAAGTAAAACCTGGATGCGGAACATTGATAAGTGAAATTAACTGTGTCCTATAAGAGAATTGAAAATACATTCGGCGACGTAGCAGTGTCAACCAGCTTCTTCATAACCGTTGCACTCTTGACACATTGATCGTGGTCGTCATGTTGTAAGATTTATTAGGGCAGATGTGATTTGTTAGTTGACAGCACGCCATTTACTTCTGCTAGAGGCCACCCCGTTGCTGTTGTTTAAAAGCGCTCCCACGGCTCCCCCTTCTATTGTTTTACTCTCTGTCTACCATAAAAACCACTCTATACCTACCTGTAGTCCATTCATCAGCCTTTCGTATTCCACTGCTGGCCGCATTTGCTATTATGCGCCAGAATAGAGTTGTGAGTCAAAAGGATGAGTAGTCTACTTACTATACACTACCACCACAGTTCTAATACTTTATACTGTGCTACCACGCTGCCAAGACGTGTCTTCCCAAAAATTTTTCCTATGTCACCTCCTACGACACAATGACATACGAAGTGAAATGAGGTAATCAAAAGCATTTCGTCCGTTTCCTTCCAAAGTCAAATGACTTTTTAGTGTTTCTCTGAGTAAAACCTGCCTTGGCCAGGATCAAACTCTCTTCCCCAAAACCAAAATACCTACAACACCCTCTCTCCCAATCAAAATCCTGGATACACAAATTAGTCTACCTAACTAAAGATCTAACTATTATTAATGTACAAGGATGTAACTAAGTAAGAAGGTACTGTTACACCCGGTCCTCCCTATGCCTAAACGCTTACCAGACTCGAATTTCACTTTACTAGGCAGTTCTGCTTATTCCGACACCCATGAGCCACCCAAGAGATGATCCCATGTCAGTCTCTGTCCGATTGCCGAGCTGTTCACTTGTATTGTAATTTCTGATTCTTTAATTCAATATATTTCTAATTTCCATGGACAATTAAATCTTTTTTTTAAAAACCCAAACTCGGTCGAGCGCGTAATATTTGGTGGCAGCTCAAGGGGATTTGAGAAGTCCCTCGGAAACGTCTCCTTGTTCAAATATCGTGTAAATCTTTTGTTGTGATTCATTACCAAATTGAGCTTAACCTTGTGAAGAAAACTAACTCTATCAGTGTAAAAGTGAACAAATACGAATATAACTATTCAATCGGTTGAGCAAATCCTGTTGTGTGGTCCTGTAAACCTGCAGCCTATAATAATAAATATTTATTCTATACTTACTAAACTCGGCGAAAAGAACACGAAACTAGAGACCCGACGTGCAAGCCTGAAAAGAAAGACCTTGTGTACTTACCCTTGCGTTCAGCCGACGAAACGCAGTCACAATCACCGAAAACCACCCAAAGTCACGGTAACCCTGGGACATTTCTGCTTACCTGTCGTCGTATCGTCACGCCGAGTCTTCTCTGCATCAGCCGCAAGGACTTTCTACAACCTGAAATCATTTAACAATGTTCCTGCCGATCCTGTGAGTTATTTTATTTCTATATCTTCGGACTGTGTTAAGCTGTGATCGAAAACCCAACAAAACATCGTATTAGAAGTGCAAAACATATAGTATATACATTCTAGAACTAAGTTTAACACGAGTCTGTTTTCTTTATATTACTATTTTGTGAAATCTTGTTTACATTTCATTGTCTTTTCATCCTAATATCATTTACTAACTACAACTCCATATCTCCAAACCTTTGTTATAAATTTATAAGTTACCGTGAGCAGCGTTATCGCTTCCGCCCACGTATCCAGTGACCGAGCTTCGGAGAATAGATAACGGCGTGGTACAGTGCTCAGTTTAAGCTCGTCTTATAAATCAAGTTATAACCTTGAGACATAACTTAAATAATTTCGTTACTTTTATTCATACTTTTTATTATTTTCAAACATGAGCAAACAACCCATTCTGAAGGAAGAGGGTGCCTCTGCATCTGGCGAAACTCTTGAAGTAAATATTAACTTTCTGATAAAATTTATCTCAAAATTCGATGGCACTCGTGAATTACTTAACCCATTTCTAAACAACTGTAGAAATGCTATAGAGCTAGCCAACACCGTTCAGAAACCAATTTTATTTAAATTTATTCTTAGTCAGTTGGAAGGCAGAGCTCAAACGGCATGCTCTTTGAAGGAGTTCGAGGACTTTGAGCAACTAGAAAATTTTCTAAAAAATTTATACGGAGACCGGAAGCATTACACTTACCTGCTCACGGAATTACAAGAATGTAGACAAGAACAGAAAGAGACGGTTAACCAGTTCGCATTACGAGTTGAAACTTGTTTGTCTAAATTATTATCCGAAATTAATTTGACGGTTCCAACTTCAAAGAAAAAAACAGAAAAGAAAGGAGAACTGGCTGGCCGTGCCGCCGCAATGGAAGATCTAGCACTTCACACTTTTGTTACTGGACTTCATCCATCAGTCTCAACAATTGTGCGCTGTCGTGACCCTGAATCTTTATCGGACGCGATTAATTACGCTTGTGAAGAAGAAAAGATATTTTTGAATTCTCGAAAACATTTCATGACGTTTCAAAGTCGTGACAATGCTAGATACAACCGTGACGTTACTAGGTACCCGACTCAGAATCAAGGCCGCCCTCAGCCTCGTAAATTCCAAGGTGGTCCAATGAATACAAGTGGCGTCATTTGTAGGTATTGCAAAAACATTGGACACACCATCGAAAACTGTCGCAAGCGCCAATTTAATAATAATCGCAACCGAAATCTTAACACCTATCAGCCTGGCCCTAGTAACAATAATAGTACTGACCGTCCCCGGGACGTAAAATATATCCACGAATCATATTCGTGTACAAATCGTGATGAAAACCAACCCGGCGAAAGTTCTGATGAAAATTTAAACTATTAAAATTTCCCGACAAGTGTCGCACGGGAAATATAGTTAGAAAAGCCGACACACTGAATACTAAATCCACTGTATCCTTTGCAACATCCACTGTCTCCGGTACCAATACCACTGTAGCATTGCCAAAATCTTTAACCACTGTTTCCAATACCAATCACACTGTATCTAGTACACTTTCCAAATCCACTGTCTCGGGTACTCAACAAATAAACTCATCCACTGAATCCACTGTTTCAAACACAAAACCTAATATATCACTCGCCCAATCCTATTCTCATACTACTAAATCAAAGCGTACTATTTTAACTCCTAAATCCAATATTGCAGTTAGCAACACTGGTTCTCATCCTAGCAGAAAATATAGTATACCATTTTTTGATACTATACCTGAAACACAACCTTCTATTTTGATTACCAACCCCCAAATTCAAAGTGAAAAGAAAATCTACGAGGTTATGTCCAACACCACGAAACGATTTCTACCTCATATCGTAATAAAAAACGACATTTCCAACGCCCCGTTAAAATTTCTGATAGACTCTGGTTCAATGGTTTGTCTTCTTAAACAATCTTCTATTGTAAAAATGCCCCCTTTAGGAGAAAAACAAATATTATTAAAAGGTATAGATGCCGGTGATGATACAATACGAACTGTAGGCAATATTCAATTGACACTTAATTCAGAGCCGATAATATCATATGAATTTCATATTGTTGATGAAATTTGCCTATCATATGATGGAATTATAGGAAGTGATCTACTGAATGACCTCGATTGCACAATAGACTATAATGAACACATATTAAAAATTAAAGACATCAAATTTGATCTCATTTTTAGTCACCCAGTTTATACAATTCAACCTCGATCTGAAACTGTAATAGAATGCTCCGTCGCAAATCCCGAAGTGAAAGAAGGATTTGTATTAGATCAATTTATTCACGAAGACTTATTAATTGCCAACTGTTTAGTGTCCGTAAAACAAAACAACAGAGTTAATATATCAGTTGTAAATGTTTCTGAAGCACCTGTAACTTTAAACTCCAATTTAAATATAAATCTCATACCTATTAGCCCTTTGAAAAAATCGTATTGTTACACCACCACAGTAGACAATGAAACTAATGCCTATGCTCGAACACAAGAAGTCCTTAATCTTCTTAGAACTTCCCATCTTAACATTGAAGAAGCTAACGCCCTTAACGACATTTGCTCTGAATTCTCTGATATTTTTCATGTGCCCGGTGACAAACTTTCCCATACTAATGCACTGAAACATAAAATAATAACATCTGCTCAAAATCCTATAAATGTCAAGTCTTACCGGTTCCCAGAGGTGCACAAAGAAGAAGTTAATAAACAAATTGGCCAAATGCTCGACCAAAATATCATTAAACATTCTACATCCCCTTGGTCATCCCCAATTTGGATAGTACCAAAAAAGCTAGACGCTTCAGGTCAACGTAAGTGGCGCATAGTCATTGACTATAGGAAGTTAAATGACATAACCATTGGCGACAGCTATCCAATTCCGCAGATATCAGAAATTCTAGATCAGCTTGGCCGGAGCAAGTATTTTTCAACCCTTGATCTCGCGTCAGGGTTTCATCAAATTAAAATTGACGAGGAAGATGCGCCCAAAACTGCCTTCAGCGTACCTCAGGGTCACTTCGAATTCACTAGGATGCCATTTGGCTTGAAAAACGCTCCCGCCACTTTCCAGCGGCTGATGAATACCGCTCTCTCAGGCCTTCAAGGTATGCGCTGTTTTGTGTACCTTGATGATATAGTAATATACTCATACGACCTAAGTAGCCACATAGAAAACCTGTCATTAATCTTTCAAAGACTTCGAGATTTTAATCTCAAGCTTCAGCCAGACAAGTGTGAGTTTCTCCGACGTGAAGTCGCTTATCTTGGCCATCTAATAACTGAAAATGGTGTAAAACCAAATCCCGAAAAGGTTAAAGCAGTGACTCAGTTCCCGACACCAAAGAGCCCAAAAGATATTAAGTCCTTTCTTGGTCTGGTTTCTTATTACCGCCGTTTCATACCAAATTTTTCTAAAATCGCTAAACCCCTGACCCAACTCCTCAAAAAGGATACACTATTCTTGTGGGAAAACCAACAGCAGTTATCTTTTGATGAATTAAAATATAAACTTACCTCCGCCCCTGTTCTTATCTATCCAGATTTTTCTTTGCCTTTTATTTTGACATGCGATGCTTCCAATCACGCAATTGGTGCCGTTCTCAGTCAAGGCCCGATTGGCAAAGATAGGCCTATAGCCTATGCCTCTCGGACCCTTAATAAAAGTGAGACCAACTATAGCACCACAGAAAAGGAACTCCTGGCCATAATTTTCGGATGCAAAACCTTTCGTCCTTATCTATATGGGCGAAAATTCCAAATTATCACCGATCACAGACCCTTAAAATGGCTCTTCAATCACAAAGATCCCAGCAGCAAATTGCAGAGGTGGCGACTCAAATTAGAAGAGTACGATTACGAAATCGCCTACCAGAAGGGCAAACTTAATGCAGCCGCTGACGCTTTGTCTCGCTACCCTGTAAATCCTGTAAATAATGAAGGAATTCTTAACCTCGACGAAAATATCAGCCCATTTAACGATAATCTCGATCTCGGATTCAGTCCTTTAAACATACCTGACTTACCGCAGAATCCTTTGGCGAATTCCCAAGCTGCTCCAGGTTCACCATCCACTGCCAATGCAGATCCTGAGATTAACACTAATCCTGCAATAAACGATTACCGTAACTTACCTTCAACGTCACAGCTTGATTTCCCGCTATCTCCCACATGTAGTTCACCTAGAAACATATCGAATCCTCAAAATCCTTTCCACGACCCTCTAGAAATTCTCGATATCAATGATAACAATTATCCCCAATTCTTAATAACAATGAACAGTAAAAACTTTGAGTCAAATGCCAAAATATTAGAATCTAACTCCAGTGTCCTTACTAGTCCCGACAAAATACTCATTATCCCTACATCCATTGACCTCGACGAAAGTAACCCATATGTAGAAGATATTTTAAATGAGTTAGCGAATAAACAAGAAATTCTCAACAAAGAAAGAACTTTGCATTCATTTCTAAAAGTCGAATACAAAAGCAAAATTGTGTATTTACTCTTTACTAAAGTTAATCATTTTGATAATGCCACTTATGAAGATATATATATTAGTATTAAGAATCTGCGCAATGAATTAATCATAAATGCACCATCTAATACGAGTATTACGGATTTTAAGAATCCCTTCGATTCTCATTCATTCACTAAATTATATAACATTATATTATATATATTCCATAATGTAGATATATTTGTAACAATTTATCGTAATACTATTATTTTTCCATCCTTAAGTGAAATAAAAAAGATTCTGAAAGAAAATCATGACATACCCATAGCAGGTCATTTAGGCACGGTTAGAATGCTCAAAAGAATTCAGGAAAGATACCACTGGAAAGGTATGCGCAATGACGTGGAAAATTACGTGAGATCTTGTAAGCTTTGCCAGGAAAATAAGGCACTTCGAAAAGTTAACCGCGAACCCATGAAAATTACCACAACCTCTACAGCCCCATTTCAGCGCGTTGCTCTAGATATAGTGGGGCCACTGCCTGAATCAGGTCCAGCGAAATTAAAATACATATTGACCCTGCAAGACGACTTAACAAAATTTTCTATAGCTTATCCCATACGATCTACAACTGCAGATGAAACTAGTGAGTGTTTAATACACTTCGTATCCCTATTCGGCATACCAAAGACTGTGCTCACTGACCAAGGCACGAATTTTACCTCCGAACTCTTTAAAAGAACCTGCGATTTCCTTAAAATTAAGCAGTTGTGGTCTAGTCCATATCATCCTCAGACGCAAGGTGCCCTTGAGCGCAGTCACTCGACTTTAAAGGAGTATCTCAAGTCATTTGTGAGTAATGATCAAGACAATTGGCATCGCTACGTATACACCGGTATTCTGACTTATAACACTACAGTTCATTGCACGACTAATTATTCGCCTTACGAACTACTGTTTGGTCAAAAACCCTTCATTCCAGACTCAGTCTATGATTCTTCTTCAGAACCCTCCTATCCCGAATATTTGAAAATGCTTATCCATCGGTTTAAACATACAAGACAAAAAGCAATCGAAAATATTAATAACTCTAAGGAGAAATCCAAAAGGTATTATGATATTCACACAAGGCCCAAAACATACCAAGTTGGTGATCTTGTATACCTTCGTAATCACTTAAGACTCAGAAAAGCATTATCACCGCAGTGGAAAGGGCCATACAAAATTATCAAAGTGCACGATAACAATACAGTGACATTGCTCATTAACAGGCGTCACGTCATACACCATTATGACCAAATTAAATTAGCGACACCGCATTCAGCCTAACCAGTAATTTACCTTATTATCATATTCAAAACTTTTCAGGGCTATTCTACTATTCCTTCCTGCGTCATTCTCCATCCAAGAGCTTGTTCAACAACTGGATAAAAGCCCTGGGATATATTTTAATCCTATAAGTGCTATGAAAATAACTAGTGACCACGCTTATTTTATAATTCCGATAGATTTAAGTTATATCAAACCACATTTGGATAATATAAATGTAATTTTAGGAACATCTAGGTTTATGTGTCACCAATATGATGCAATCAAAGATTTTCAATGTTATAATATGCTGCAACCTCTCTCTTCACTCTACGACGATATAGCTCGGGATTACAATGCTATATCGCATTTAATGTCACCTAAATCCAGACGATCAGCCTGGATTTCTGGAATAGGCACAATCATGAAAAAAGTATTTGGAGTAATGGATGAAGAAGACTCTGAAATGTACAATGACGCCATCCAAAAACTATATTCAAATGAAAAACAATTAACGATTTTAATGAAACAAAATATTATTCTCTCTAAGTCGGCAATAATCAACTTCAACGATACTCTTCATACTATCTCGAAAAATGAAGCTCATTTGAATGACGTCATTGATCAGTTAACCTTAAGCCTAAAAAATGTAACGGTAGCTACTAATGAATTTATACTAAGAAATAGAATAAATGAAGTAATTAATGTGTTACATGCAAGTTTACTCACCTTATCATTTAAAGTCGAGGATATTGTTAACTCCGTAATTTCGGCTAACAGTGATACTCTGCATCCAGCTGTTATAACACCGAAGCAACTATTCCATGAGCTAGAAATAAACACTAGGTACTTACCTAAATTTAGAGAACTCCCTGTAGATTTAAATATAAATAATATAGTATTACTTTTAAGAATATCTGAAGTAGTTCCTTACTACACTAGTAATAAAATTATATTCGTTGTAAGAATTCCATTAGTTTACCAATCCCAATTTAATCTTTATCAAGTAATACCAACACCTGTGCCACATGATACTAATTCACCTAATTCCTATGCAATGATTTTACCGACGACTAACTTTATTGCTCTCAATAAAGAAAGGTCGGCCTATTGTACATTTCAAGACATGACACAATGTAAATCTTTATATAAAAATCTAATGATCTGTCACGTCTCCAAGATACTATCAGTGGGTCAAGAACCGACATGTGAAATAGAATTATTAACTAAATTTGTAAAAGACTTGCCGTCTCAATGTGAAACAAAATTTATTTACGGTGATGTTAATATCTGGCATAGTCTTGGCTCTAATAAATGGATTTTTGTACAATCTGGGATGACGAAATTGTCCATTCAATGTTCGACTAATACAACTGAAATAACTGTAAGTGGAACAGGCTTGTTAAATCTTAAACCACAATGCACAGCATTTTGCAAAGATATTAAACTGTTATCTACGTCAGAATTAGCATATAATATAAGTAATAATAAAATTAATTTAGATTTTAATTTAATACAAGATAAGTGTTGCACATTAAGTAAATTTAAGGAACTAAACGTGAATTTATCTACTTCTACTATCAAAAACATCGATTTACAAAGTTTAAAACATATCAAAAGCCTTGCTGATGATTCTGAGAAAATTCTTAATGATTTTGATGATAATTTAATAACTAATGTAATTTCTCGGACTAGTCTATCCTTTTCAATGTTTATTTTAATTCTAGCAGTTGCATTCTTCGCATTTTATTATCGCAAGGTTATTTGTAAGAATTGTATTAAAATGAATATAAAGCCAGTAGAACCTGACGAGACAGAAGTACAAACTACTCGTCCTAGAATAAGAGTTATCTAGTTTAAGTATTTTGTGTTAAAGCTCGGTCCAAATATTGTAACATTTAAGGACTCTTTATGTTAAATTGCGTTATCCTAAATTCCTTACCCAAACCTACTATTTCCCTATTTTTCAGTAAACTTACTCGTCAGGGTAAGTTTACTCTTGGCCGGGGAGGTGTTACACCCGGTCCTCCCTATGCCTAAACGCTTACCAGACTCGAATTTCACTTTACTAGGCAGTTCTGCTTATTCCGACACCCATGAGCCACCCAAGAGATGATCCCATGTCAGTCTCTGTCCGATTGCCGAGCTGTTCACTTGTATTGTAATTTCTGATTCTTTAATTCAATATATTTCTAATTTCCATGGACAATTAAATCTTTTTTTTAAAAACCCAAACTCGGTCGAGCGCGTAATAGTACGTATCTACAATCATTTCAAGGTCACATAGAATATTTAAATAACAATCGCGTTGAAACTCATAACCAGTTCATTGGATTTTAACACTGGCTCCGGTTGTGGTTATACTATTGTTAAATAATCCATTTTCTTTTATTGCAGGTAGGTAAGTAGTAGATACCTACTTGTCACCTAAATAATTTTAAGACATTGAGCACAGCATTGAGCATCACATAAATAATTATGCACATGTAGGTTATCAAATTATTTTTCATTGATGTTCAATATAAGACGTATGAGACACTTTTAATCACATACCATATGTCCATTAATTTTTTTGCAGTTATTCGATATTCATCATCATCATCATATCAGCCAAACGACGTCCACTGCTGGACATAGGCCTGCCCCAAATTTTATTCGATATTATTTATGTAGGTACAAATAGTAACAAGAGGTGAACCAGAGGTCACTAGAACCACCATGGTGTTCCTCTATACGATCCCATTGAATGGCGGGGTCACCCGGAACTACGTTAGTATTACCTACTACCACGACCCCGCCTGAGCTGGCCCGCCGAGGTGGGCCCCGTCCCTCACATGCATCCGTCATACTGGCTCTCATACATCCTCTTTCATATTACGAGCAGAAAAGAACGACGTAGTCTACTAACGCTACGAGAGGCGCACGAGGAACACGTGCGCCGCCTCTCGGGCCTCACGGAGGGCGTCCGGTACAACAGGCCCGCCGTCCGCAGGCATGTACTCACGCTCTCCGACGACGACGTCCGGTTCTGCAGGTGAAGACAGATCGCGTGGGCTCCCTATCCCGCTCCATCGCCTCCTTGCTCGACATCAACGTCTCACAAAAGGAGGCGGCGGCGCGGTGGCGTCCCAACACATCTCGCTCCGGAACATGGATCGAATCAAGGTCCGAAGCGAGAGTTCGGGCACTCCTATCGCCACGACTAGGTCCCGGCGCTACGATGCCCAAGCAGGGCATTCCGCCAAGGTGTGCAGCGCCGTGTCCTCTACTGGT
Source organism: Euclidia mi (assembly GCA_944739405.2). Lineage (NCBI taxonomy): Eukaryota > Metazoa > Arthropoda > Insecta > Lepidoptera > Erebidae > Euclidia > Euclidia mi. The sequence continues at coordinate 44,167,437 of OX123194.2, read as the reverse complement.
TCACGGCGATCTCCCCAGTGGTGACATACGGGCGTCTCCTCCCGGCCAATGCGGTGCAGGAACCGGCCGAAACAACCATAGCCGGTTATCACCTGTGTCAACCGGAAGGTGAGCGTGCCGTGTCGTTTCTCCAGCCACTCGTCAAGTACGGGCCTCACTGCCTCGATGCAGTGAAGCCCCGCGCTGGGGTGCGTGAGTCGCTGTCGCCATTCCGCCACTGGGACCTGTCGGAGTTCCGCCTTCCGCGCCTCAATCTCGCGAGGCGCAGGTTCTCCGCCTAGTGACCGGGCTTCGCGGCGCCACTTATAAAGCGACGCCAACAGCCCGACCTGTAGGTCCCAGGGCTGAACCAGAGGTATATTTTAATTTAGGTTAGATAAAATGTTTTACACAAAAAAAAACTGCCTAAGTGCCAGTCGGTCTCCCTGATGAAGAGTTCTGTAGTAGCAGGAAGGATTTGAAGGGTTTAGATACCTAATCATAAATTTTAGGGCAGCAAATATTATCTTCGTTCTTCGCAGTGTTTGTATATACGACAAAGATATATTTTCGGCTTTTGAAATGTGTTTTATATCTCAAAAACTATCCGCTAACTAGTTTTAAATAATATTTTACAGCAATATTGTCTGAACATTGTTTAATTTGTTATTTTAAAAGATAGAGGGCGGTGGGAGTTGGCCAAGCATTTTACCATGAAAGCCGTTTATCTACTCATGTGATAAAAGTGTCTATTTTTCGAACAATTGACTAGAAATTAATGATTTAGGAAACTTTAAGTAATTATGTAAGACCTATCTATAGACACACCGCACATACTATTATGTTTGAAGAAAGTAATTTTAATATCAATTCTATGTTTCTCTATCCCATACCTGCAATTGACATGTGTTAAAAGAACCGGTCATGTGCATGTCGTGCCACACACAATGTAGGGTTCCGAAGTAGCCCTTACAAAGTGACCTGAGGATAGTAGGACTCAGACACAAAATTCATTTCGTCGCTCGCAAATGTAAGTTGTAAGTTGTCCTCATGAGCCTTTATATAAGTTTTATTGAAAATTTATTATATACCTATGCACCTATTTAGCCTAGGTTATAATAAAGTTATATACCTAAAGACTACAGTTTATAAAATAGAGGGGGGAAAGAGACGATTTGCACTTGATGGTTTTGGATAAATATTTCGTTTTTTATTTTTGCCAGGCCTAACATTTTGTTGACCGTTCCTTTAAAATAAATAAAGATATTAAAAAAAATACTATTGCAAGGCCCTGAATCAATAATTAAATCAAGTGCGAATCGGATTCGCCCATGAAGGGTTCCATTGTAAAGGTACCCACTTTGATAAGTGGATTTATTCTTCACCTAACCGAATATCACTATATTTTTATCACCAAAAATAGATTTGTTTTTCATAGTGTTTGTATAAACGACAAAGTAAAATTTGCGGTTTTTTTAAATATATATATATATATATATATATATATATATATATATATATATATATATATATATATATATATATATATATATATATATATATATATATATATATATATATATATATACTAGCGGACCCGACAGATGTTGTCCTGTACTCGCGTCTTTAATTTGAAAATTTTAAACTTTTTTAATATGTAAGCTTTAACGAGTTACGATAAAAATTATAATTATAAATTTCATATCTAATGTCATTACATGTACATTTATCACAATTCTAGCACTCGCGCTATAATTATGTATTTAATTATACTTATTTTTTTTTAGATTTGATCTAACTCTCCTTTATTGAGCGGATACTTCCATAATAAAATTAATGTCGTTTTATCTGTTTAAGAAATATAACTGCAAAAAGTATTTACACATACAAACTACTTAGTAAAGACTTAGTGGTACCATAGAGCATAGATGTTTATTGGTAGTACTCACAAAGTACATTGGTATATATACGGGAGTAGAGGTCAATCTCAAGCGACTTACGGGGAATGCTATTAATAACGCTCGACTGCCTCGTTGGTGTCGCGGCATAAATGTGCGCGTGGGATTGGGAGGTCTCGGGTTCGATTCCCGGGTCGGGCAAAGTGTTATTGGGTTTTTCCGTTAGGAAATTCTCAGTAGCAGCACGGAGTCTGGTAATGTGCCCGGTACGGCAATAGGCTGGCCCCTATTACGTGGGACCTAAAAATTCATGGCGAAATGTGGGTGTAATATTACACCTTTGCCTACCCCTTCGGGGATACAGGCGTGAGTCTATAAATAATAAAAAATATTAATAACGCCATTCACGCCATCTGTTATCTGTTGTTGGCTACTTTCTAAGCCACGTGTAAACACGCCCCTACGTTCTTTTGCAGATAAATAGTAACAAATACATTTTTATACATATATCGACGGCCTCCGCGAATAATCCGGTAATCGTAAAAGTGTAAATGTTCAGGAAAAATAAAAAACCATTTTTCCTTAATAAATCCATTAAACAACAAGTATCAGAATTTTTTATATCGCATATGGAAGCTATTTTTTTCAGCTATCTGGTTACTTTAACAAAATTTAAGTAGTCCCAAGGGCTTCGTTGTAATTTATCTGGATGTATTTTACTATATTAGTGTAGGTCAAGCTCTGGTCAGTAATGTCACTTACGATATTGTTCGTGTAAATTTATATTTTCGATGACAACAGTAAAATCTTGTTGCGATTTTATTCGTGTAAATTTATATTTTCGACGGCAACGGCAAAATCGTGTTGCGCTATTATTCGTGTAATTTGGTTTATATACTGAACATTTGTAAAAAGCATTTATTAGGTTATTCGATTGTTTAACACAAACGTACACTTTATTGTTATGGTTATTACTGTTTATTCGAATAGTTTACTTAAGAATTATTTGATGATTATTATAGTATATTTTATGAAATGAAGGACATTCTGGTAAATGAAACAACTTTGGTTAGTTTCACAAAACACGATAGTTATTATTATTATAAAAAATAGACACTGCACTGAATACACGACTATTACACATGATTACACAATCATGAAAATTATAATAAGGTCCTATTACAGTTAAAAATCTTAATCAGAATCCTCATCGTGACCTGATTCAGTATCACAAAAGTTTAAGTTCCTATAAAATAGTTGATAATGGTGGGGAATTACTTGGGAGTTACACAGGTTTAGGAGATCATTATACAAAGCCTTTTTTAATAACCTGTTTCTGCCGACGCTGTCTACTTCTGCCTGCATCGTAATCTAATTCAATATAATCCTGATCAAAATATTTATAACATATTTGAAAAGAAAACAGGTTTACTGTATGACACACTAACCTCCATCACATCGTACCATCGTACTTTTTCTCCTGTCTTATCTTGAAGCCATCTTTTGGGTTCAACAAGTTCTTTTATGTTGAGGATTTCAGATTGTTGCATTTCTTTTAGGATATATTTGTCTCCGGAGACTTTAGCGCTCATGATGATACTATATACTTGGTCCGGAGTGTACAAAACTTTGTTTTTCAGAGTTCTTTCAATACATGCGTGCACACCAACAAAAAACCGATGGGTAATGTCAATTTGAAGAGTCATTGCAATGTAAGGATGCAATGCAAAAGTGTATCTATTTTTATTCTGGCCATAACAACCATCAGAGTAAAATATAATTTTGCGTATATCTTTTTTGTGTACGGTCTTGACAAATTGAAACAAGCAACTCCCTATTTCGATGCACCCTTTTTTTCGATTTGAGCTTGCCAAATGTAACAGAACCCTAGTTTGTTGAGAGCGTCAAAAACTGTAAAATTATAAATCTGGTTTTTACGTTTGTAGTGGAAAATTGACACTTCAGACTGTGGTACATTCAAAACTTTTCTAATTCAAAAATAGCCACAACGGTGTCATCGTTATTTAGTGTTTCTTTTTCTGCTTTTTTAATTTCACAACTCTTTCTTTCACACTCAAATTTTTCTTGTAATTTTCTTCTAAAGACGCCTTTTCAACGGAGTCAGCTTGCTGATATTGTGAACATAAAGTACACTGCCCCTTATTAGGCTTAGAAAAAGAATAGTTGTAGTTAGTATTAAGCACTCTTTCATACTGTCGTTTTGAAGCCATCTCAACAATATCTGGATAGTTCTGATTTGCAAACCATGACTTGTAAAGTCGGTACATTTTTGAAATATTAAGAGATTCAGACAAATATTCTTGCTTAGACTCTTTTCTCGTGTAATGCGATTCTACTTTGGGAAATAAATCAATACGATTTCTGATAGTAGAATAGACCACATCAAATGAAGCTAGATACAGAAGACTGTATCTAGCTTCATTTGATGTGGTCTATTCTGGTGCCTGCCTCGTTTATCGATCAAACTTTCATCTCTTTTATTTTTTTCTAAGGCCGTGTAAATCATTTGCTCAGTAATAGAAAGAGTGTTTAAAAAAATACCTACTTACTTGAGGGGAAAATAATATTTTAATGTTTGAAATCGGTTACTTTTTCTATTAACGGTTACCCTTTTGACATCATTGGATTTAACATGTCGTGTAATATATTGCTATTGAAATTCTCGATTGGCACATACATACATACATACATAACGTCACGCCTTTTATCCCCGAAGGGGTAGGCAGAGGTGTATTTCTACACCCACTTTTCGCCATATATACTTTAGTCCCACGTAATAAGGGGCGAGCCTATTGCCGTTCCGGGCACATTTCCAGACTCCGTGCTGCTACTGAGAATTTCGTGACAGAAAAACCCAATAACACTGCCCGACCCAGGAATCGAACCCGGGACCTTACGCGCACATTTATGTCGCGAGACCAACGAGGCAGTCGTATAGGGTTTGATGTCGAGTTTTCCGTCTCTACGCAAAGATGGTATTTGCATCGTGTTATCCCTTAGTCGCCTCTTACGACACCCACGGGAAGATAGGGGGTGGTGACACTTGTATTCTATGCCGTCAACCACACGGCGGATTGGCAAATTTATAAGTCAGAGTCACTTTGACTTTGGCGTGACTTTGAGATTAATCGCAAGATTAAGCTAAGAAACCGTGGCTGCAATTACTTCCACGTCCATCGCAACTGATTCGCCAGGCAGCAATGAGCCATGTGTCGTTGTGTGAACACCAAGTGATCGTGGCGATGGCCTGCAGTGGCCCATCGTCGGCCACTGCAGACCATCGCCATTGCGTACGGTAATGGCGAGGCATGTTCACACAATGGCGGGCGATGGCCTGCAGTGGCCCATCATGGACCATTGTGTACTGAGCCCTTAACAGCCCATCTATAAAAATCTCGTTTCATTCAACTGAGTTGACCCACCTTGGTACACACACATATTATATATTATGTCATCTCATAAGACTCATAAGTCAGAATTGCCAACTGGCTTATGTTTGGCTTTTGGTACGCCTATAACATATCTACTTCTTTTTACTTTTGTAACATCATTGCTTATAAGAGCTACTACTTAATAATTATATAGTCTAAGAGAGCTATAGGTCGGTTCACGTACATATGCGCGACGGCCGCCATTTGTGGTCAACTTTCGTGAACCGACCTATACTTACCTTACCAACTATTTATGTTTTTATTACAGCAATTCAGCAATTACAAAAGAGATCTGTATTTGGGGCTGTCAATACTGTCAAATCGACTAATCGAGTCAATGTCAAATGAAATGTCACAATCAAGGTCACAATTGACACATAAGAGGTTAGGTCTACAATTTCGCACTAAAATCAAATCTTGGATAATAATTTGCCTGTGTACTATAAAAACCATAAGTACGAAGATGTGGCAGATAGGCAGACGCGTTTTTAAGGAGGTTGTGTAAGTATATCATTAGAAATTGTATGCAATATCTGTTTTCATTGCGGTGTGTTATAATATTTTTTTATATTCATTACAGAGGGTCAACATCTAAAATCCCAAAGTGTGGTACTTTGCGTTCAGCTAGTTCAGTGCCAGTAAATGAGCAAAATCCAATATCTACGATTGATGTATCAAATGTGGATTTATTTTCAAAACAAATGAAGGATTGGTGGAATCCAAATGGAGAAGTTAGATTATTACACCAATTCAATACTCTAAGGCAAGTAATCCAACTTCATCTATTTTGCAGCCAATAAAAGTACCTACCTACCTGTAAAAGATGACAAGATATCAACATCCCATCCCGCTGCTGGGAATGGGCTTCTTCTCACTATGAGAAGGGTAAGTTCAACAAGATACGAGACTAGCCATAAATAACTAATGACGTATGTATTACAGAGTACCATTTGTGAGAGATGGGTTAGTCCAATGTTCTGCTGAACAAAGAGAGCTGTACCCACTTAAAAATAAGTCTATCCTAGATGTTGGCTGTGGTGGAGGAGTCCTATCTGAAGTAGGTATAGTAATTAGAATAATAATGAAAACATAGTTTACTATTTAAGAGAATAGAGAATTTTCATAGAAATTGGCTATTAAGCCAAACCTTAAAATTCTCTGTTGTCTAATGGTGTGGGTTCCCTATTTGAGCTGGAAAGTTGATTATGTGATCTTTATTATATAACATGATGGGTGTGTGCAATGAATATTCAATTCATTCTATCAATGCTTCATTAGTGAGATGTGATGTTTCAGCGTAAAATTCTGATGCACTAAATTTCTGCAGTAATTTATTATAAGTTTGGTAAATTAGTATTTAGTTTGATAGTGTATCAGTCTGAAAAGCATTACATTGCAACAATAAAGGATTGATGGACTAAAACATTGTACAACTGAATATGTTATTACCATAACGGCATGTTCAATATATTGAAAAGCTAATCATCTACTTTCAATCTCAAATCGGAAACCCAATGGTGCATATTGCAGTATTGTTTGGTAGAGCAACATGTCAATGTTAAGGCATAACATTTTAAGTAGGTACAACAAATTATTTGCGGTAACTCCAAAGACTGATGCTAAAAGTTATTGAATGTTACCAAATGTTTATGTTTTTAATGTTGGTCAACAGAAGGTAACTGTAATTTGAATGCATCAGTATAGTTGGAACCTAACTCATGATCGTCTGTCCCAGTGGCGGCTCGTTCAAAGGAGCGCTAGAGCAGTGAACTCCCAAAATTATAAAATTATACAACTCATATAAACTTATTCTATAAACATGCTCAATATTTTAATACACACCTATTCTCTTTTCTATAATGCATATATACAAATAAGTATTTGACTACTAAACTGTTTATCATAATTTTGTGATTTGTTAACACTCTTGAAACATACATAGCTATTTTTGTTGAGTGGAGCGCTCATAACAGCGCTCTTAGTTGACGAAAGCTTAGTACAACGCTTAATACTGAAACGTAATGAGTGCGAAAGAGAGAGCGTTCTATGCGCTGGGCGCGTGAGACAAAAGATTTGTATGAGAAATAAGGCAAATACGGAGCGGCGCTCCTGGCTAGCTTGACGAGGTGCGCATGCGCGAATATATTACCCGACTAAATTATATGACCATTTGTCACGAAGAAAAATTAAAACGTGTGCGCCGTTTTTTTTTAATAGTGTTTTGCCGGTATCATTTGAATGTAAACAAAAGCAAAACATTTCTCTGCAAACGTTGGTAATTAGAAATGGATTAGTTTTTAAAATATTGTTAATTGTATGTGTGATCGTGTATATAATATATGTTTAAGAAAGACAGTTAAACTGTGTAACTAATATGGAATATAACAACGTAAACTTTATAAAAAACTGTGGAAAAACTTTAAAAAACGACCAATATGATAAAACGCTTTGGTTATGTGGTTGCGAAAATGCGAAGGAAGTAAGAAGCTTTTTTGTTTTCTGTGTATTTTGTTTAGCGGCGCCGAAATTGTAAGCAGTTTCATCTTCTTTTTTAGTGAACACCCAATATAATCTTTCATGAGCCGCCTCTGGTCTGTCCTTTAAATTTTTAGACACTGTAAATTGAAATTATATGCAGGAATACCATTTTTTATTGTACAGAATACATACATTATGACTTCATGAAAAAATTTTCTCACATGTCTATTTGTCACTACATGTACTTTACAAAATTCTGAAACACACTAATGCTATGCAGATCCAATATACTATTGCTATTTAAATGAAATTTAAAATAATGTGTTTCATGTTTTCAGGGCTTAGCGAGGCTTGGTGCTAAAGTCACAGGCATTGATGCTAGCAAGGAACTTATTGATGTGGCACTTGCACATAGAGATGTAGACCCAAAGATAGCAAGTTTCAAACCAAACTACTACAATACTACAATAGAGGTAAATATTATTACAATATTTCAAAATACTTGCATAATAATGTTAATAGAATACTTTGCTTATAACTGGAGAATATCTCTAGTCATCTAGTAGTAAAAGATACCTACATCCAGAAATTGCGTAACACGATTTTCATGTTTTTTTACCCCTCCTCCATCCTAGTGACAGCTGGTCTAGTCACCTAGTCCCAATCATAATCTCATTCTTCATACAGTGTCACAATTCGTCGACAATAGGGGTCGTTCTCCGCTTAAATATACATAGTTCAAGAATTGCCACTAAGTGTCCCTGACTGCTGTGCAGGAGATTGTGGGTTTGTTTACCACCCAGGACAATTTTTTTAACACGCTTTCATTAGGTCGACCTGTATGTAACTAACTATGTAATGGAATGGAAAAGGTTGTAGTGTAATCAAAATTGGCAGCTGTATGTAGTTCTGATGACAATACAATAACATGGTACTGTCGAACTAATTTGATGATGGAGCCGAAAGATATGAACTGGAACTTCTTGATGGAAAATCATATCATAGCTGTTTTGGATTTCTTAGAAGTCTTGTAATGAACTTTGACCACGGTTAGATTTCAAGGTCTGATGATGAAGCCAGAAGATAGGCACTGGCATTCCATGATGGAATATCGTATCATAGTCGTGTTTGCACTTGTGAGACAGGCTTCGTAATGGACTTTGAACACGATCAGGTTTCACTAGCTGAGCTGGATAGGATGCGGGCTCATTCGCCTACTTAAAATAAATGTATAAACGTTATCAAAGACCAAAAAGTATAAAATAAATTAATAGTTTAAAAAACACTAGAAAAACACGCTTTTATAAATGCACGTAAAAACAAAAAATAAATTATTGATCGTCCACCTTGTCGTGGTGGGGGGGCTCAGTCAGCAAGATCCCAGGAGTGGACGCTCCGCATTGGCTTGATAGAGGCCTGCGCAGGATGCGTCCAATGGTGCGGGTGCGAGGGACAGTTCTTCTGTCCCTCGCAGTCGGGCGCGGTCGCGGGAGGAGAGGCGTGTCGGTGTTGTGATGCCGCGCGCCCTATCTCCCGCGACCAAATGGGGGCGCACCATTGTTGCGTCGCGGTGGGGCCGCAGAGAAAGAGGAGATGCGGTGTTGCGTTGCCGTCCTCCCTATCCTCTGCGGCCGCTGGGTGTTTTGGCGGCGGAGCTTAACACCTTCATCCGCCGCCAAGGGGGTTTTGTTCGCGGCCCGCCTGACCATCTGGCGGGCCAATACCCGTCGGAAGGTAGCGAGGAATCCTTCGGCGATACCCGACCCTCCGACACACGGGTACATAAGGAACACGGGTTGGTTTTTAGTCAGTAAGAGTCTGACAGTTCCCTTCGCCGTTCACCCAGGGCGGAGGGACTCCATGAGGATTTTCCAACCCGACACAAAATGGATCGTTCAAGTTGTCTCTATTTCTGGGCTGAAGTGTAAACTATGTACTTTTAATTATATTTTTTTTATATTTACTTTTATTATCAACAGCAGATAGTTTACACTTCAGCCCAGAAATAGAGACAACTTGAAGGATCCATAATTATTTTTTTGTTTTTACGTGCATTTATAAAAGGGTGTTTTTCTAGTGTTTTTTAAACTATTAATTTATTGTGTGATGGGGTTGATTATTTATTCTGTACCTGGGTGTGATTTACATATATTTAGGTATGTTTATCAGTTGTAAAGTTGCCATACCACCGGCTTACACTATAGGATCAAATGACTGTGTTTGAATTGTCACTAATTGTTATGTTACACAAGGAATTAAGTGCCTTATTCAATATATCTTGCCACCTGTGAGATAAATTATTATGACGTAAATTATATTGCAATGAAAAAATGTTTTACTATTTAATTTCAGGACCATGCAAAGGAATACGCTAATCACTACGACGGTGTAGTAGCCTCAGAAGTCATTGAGCATGTGAACAACCAAGAATTGTTCCTTAAATCGTGTGTGCAAACATTGAAGCCTGGCGGCAGGATATTTATAACAACACCAAACAGGACGAGGTTGTCCCAATTTGTAGTCATCTTTATGGCTGAAAATGTACTGAACTGTATACCAAAAGGTGCCCATCAGTATGAAAAGTTCATCACACCAACAGAGGTCACATTTATTTTAGAGAGAAGTAAGTATATAATTTATGCTTCTGTCGAAGCTTTCTTCTTACGAGCTGCTTGAGAATTTGTGCTAATGGCTATCCAGGTTTGTTTCGGAACATAGCTTTAAGATCGTAGTCGACGGTTCCTGCTTTGAGTCTAGGCCCGTGAATGCTGGTGTCCCTCAGGGCTGAATGCTTTCGCCCACACTGTTTCTTCTGCACATCAATATGATACCAACCAGTAACATACATTTACCTAGTGTCAAAATCTGGCAGGCACCAGAGTCTGAACAAACATGTGTCTTTAACGAAAACTGTACTCGACTCGGATTCTGGTCTCCGTAACCAATTTTAACAACAAAAAGTCGCAAACTCGTGTCTTTTTGGGACCCTTTGTCAATTTTCCAATATTTCGGAGAACTTCCCTTGCTACAAAGCCGTTCATAGAAGTTCTTGGTGTCGAAACAACGTGAGACGCCCAATTTGTCGCGGTCATCTGGAAGATAGGGCCAAGCCAGCCTCTGAAAAAACTGGGTGTCCTTAATAAAGCAAGTCGATATTTCACATCGGTGCAACGTCCGTACTGCTGCCATCTTTGGTTCGGGACACCACAGTATCAACTGCTTCCATTTGACCGCGACCAACGTAGAGCGGCTCGAATCATCTATGACGCTGTCCTTGCTGACCGGCTCGACCATCTTGATCTGTGTAAAGATTTTGCGTCTCTTTGCATACTCTATCGGTTGAATCACGGGGAGTATTCTAAGGAGGTATTCGATCTGATAACTGAGATGCAGAATTTCATCATCGTACTAGTCGTGTAACTCGCCACAAATTAAAGTACGAAAGTCATCCCCTTGATAAGTGGCGTTCTTCTACTGTACATACATTTCACACACTCTCGTAAGACCAGACTGTGGAACAAGCTATGTGCAGCTGTATTTCCAAACTAGTTCGTCATTGGTACCTTGAAGAAGCGAGCATATTTCTTTTTAAAAGGTCGGCAATGCCCTGGTGGTCCTTCAGGCACTACAGGTGTCTATCAATTGCGATCAGGAGACCCGCTTGTTCATTTGTCGCCCTATAAAATACCCAACAGACCAGAATTAGAATAAAATACCTACGCAGTTCAAGGGTCGGCACATATCTGACGGAAGATGCGTTGCGTATCATCCGTCGCTTAACGCTAAAACAGCCAAATATATGATAAATCATTCAACCTTTCATACCTAACCGATGATGCGTTAGTGCGTCGAGCGTACAGCGTCTGTTCCGTTTCCGTCAACGTATCGTCGGTCGACCTCGCGCGCACCACGAGTATTTACTTACTTTATTACTGACGCATTGGGCGACGTCTTAAAATTAAATGTCATACAAAACAACCGCACTGTAGTTGCCGAAAGCAGAAACTGACTAGACGCGTAATGTAGCAGGTCTAATTTGACGGAATAGACGCAACCGATGCAGATAGGCTCGACGTATTTTCCGTCAGATATGTACCTACCCATCTGACGGAATAGACGCGACCGATGATACGCTCGACGCATCTCCCGTCAGATATTTTCCGACGCTAAGGGTGAAAGGTGTTCCAAACTACGTTAAATACCTATTTTGCTTATAACATTCCATTAATATTGCAGATAATTGTCACGTGGAGTCAACGTATGGCGTTTTATACAACCCAGTCAACAATAAATGGAGCTTCTCCAGTAACCAACAGCTGATGTACGCCATTCAAGCGCAAAAACTTAGTTAAAGCTAAAACGTCAGTCTACATTACCTACATCTTAAATAAGATGCTTTGCAAATCGTCGATCGGATAATGCCAGGACAAAACAGAAATCCTACAATTCGAAATGATCGATGGTGTAAAATTAGATCATAGTGACCATTGAAGTCATATGTTTTAGGATGTTCGGTTTCGTAAATTAAAACAAATTGATGTGTAGAAGTAGCTTAAATAACTTCGAATCTAATATGTTCGCATATATCGAGCCGATACGGTGACGTATCTTTGTTGGAATACGTGTCGAACGAAATGTAGGTATATTTTGAGAATGTATTTTCTTATACCCAATAATATTAAATAATAATAAATGTATTTATTTGCATAAAACATGGTATAAAAAGATGTTAAGTACAAATATTCTGTTTGTTACACATGTTTTGCTTAACATTAACTTCTGAAGTTTAAATGTCTAATATTAACTTCTGAATGAATAACAAATGTGTTAACAATTATTTAGGTATAATACACAGCAAGATGTTTTCTTTTTTTTTACTTACCTTTGTAGGTTCGTGAATTATAAAAACATGAATTGTTTTGACTCTCTGATATACAAATGTAAGCAAAACTGTAATATATTGCATTATGTACAAATATTGCTGTTATTATTTATAGTCAATATACCTAAATAGCGTAGTGGGATATGGCCGTAAGGCCAGAAGGGTAACCTTCTCATTGTGAGAATAGGCCCGTGCCCAGCAGTGGGGCAGTACATATGCAGAGCTGATGATGATCCCTAATTAAAAATGATATGCGGCATATCTGCGGAACGACTATGTTCGTCAAATAGGATACTGGCATGTGACGTCACTACCCAGAATCCAAACCAAACCCACTACCAAGTATCTACTGCATCGGCGCCTGCCCCTTCTCGCAATATGATTATTTGTTTAATAATCGATTTTAAACTTTCGCGATTCGTACACATCATACAAAATAGCTTAGCGGGTCTTAATCGCGTAAACTTATTTAAGGTATAAATACCTATTTGTTTCCGACCACGCTCGGTGCAAGACGAGTGAAACGTCGGAAACAAATAGGTATCTTAAATAAGTTTACGCGATTAAGATTCGCAAAATTATTTTGTGTTTTTTTTTTATAGACTCACGCCCATAGATATTTCTATGCTCACGCCTGTATCCTGCCCAACTGTAGCCAGCTGGTAAAATAAAAATGTCTGGGCTCTACAAAGGTTTGCCACAAATTCAGATTCATTCTGCCAACTATGAGACCGTTAAACCCTTCACATCTCGCTTCATTCTCAAAATATTTTATAAAGCTCAAAAAAAACACACTGAAATTGACACCTCAGTCGCCCATATAATTTCCCCCTGCCCATACCTACTCCTGGCAGAGGATAGCACCTTTATGGTGGACGCACACCTATCCGAGCCGAACGCGTCGAACGAATCGAAGTCAAGGAGGCCTCGCACATTAGCAAGAATCGACCGCGCCGATAGAATCGACCGCGCCGAAAGAATCGAGCGCATCGAACAAATGGTTTCCATTTCCTTTACGCCTGTCGCACTGTTATTGCATGGGAATTGTGATGGATCTTGACGAGGTTTTTATTTATCAGTGCTTTATTAATGGAAGATGAAGAAACAATGCGGATATAGTACTCGTGCGTTGCTCTGTCATACCCAACTGATAGAATGCGAGCGCATCGGACGAATCGACCGCACTAACCGCGCCGAATCTGATGACGTCATTCGAATTCTTCGAGGATTTCTGAGGTGCTTCCAGATTCGGACGATTCGACGCGGACAAGTGTGCGAGGTTTCATGAGATTTCATATAAAGAATTCTATAATTCGTTTCCTTCGACGCGTTCGACGCGTTCGGCTCGGATAGGTGTGCGTCCACCATTAGGTAAATTTTGGTGGGACTGTGCAGATCCTCTTTTTTAGTACCGAGTTATAAAGAAATTTTCATTGATTGGTATATATTTTGCCTCCATGACACGTTATCATTCCTGTAGTATAGGTAGGTATTAAGGTATTAAGTGTCTGTATGGAATAAACTTTTGAACCACAAACAACTTTTCTACTCTGGACAAAGGTGAATAAATCTTTTTCTTGTAAGCACCTACTTGCTGATATCTGTACTAACACTGTCAAGTTGACTTCAATAAACCACAGCAAGAAACCGACGAAGACGAAATTGGAAAATGCGCTAATTATCGGAATTATGTGAAAAAGTGCTTTTAAGAATAGTAGTGATAAGTATAATGTCACTAATTAAGTTCTTAAAAGCGCCTATAAAATTATTTAAAAAAGATGTTATTACATTCCTGATCATTCGGCGATATGACTTAGGCAGTGAGTATTTCGTAGCACCGTTTAAAAATTTAGACAATATCTTTATTATTAGGATCACTAACAAACTCCATCCTCTTCTAAAAACATCTGAACCCTTCCAAGACAAACGGCATTTTAGGGTTTCCTGTAACGAATCCTCGTTGGGTCAATCCCCTCCTAGCCATAATCCACTACTGCCTATGACCACTTATTAATTAGTACCTAGGCAGGTATTTTGTTTGCATGCTATGCACAAGAGGACTTCGCATACCGGACACACCTGTATCATACTTGTAGGGATGCTATACCTACACAGTTTCTTCTACTGTTAGCTACTTACCTACCTACAGTCTTTGCCTACAGTTTGGTTATTGATGCTATGCATCATGTCATGTCATGGTGTATCACTGCTTGATACCCATGTTGTGAGTACGATGAGATGATTAGGTTCCTAAAGTACTACTCTATTTGACAATCATTTCATCATCATCAGCCTGCCATAGTCCACTGCTGCATATAGGCCTCTCCAATGGCACGCCACTGAGCCCGATTTTTTGCTTTTCGTGTCCAGCCGCTGCCAACCACTTTACGTATATCGTCACTCCACCTAGCCGGAGGGCGTCCTACACTACTCCAAAACGGTCCGGTTCTTCGACAAATGTGACCGGTCCACTGCCACTTCAGCTTGCTAATTTTTTGGGCTACATATGTAGATTACCTTTATTAACCAAGGTAATCGACAATCATTTTATTTGAATAATATTGTCACCGGTCTATTACCATTTTAGTTCTCGAGGATAAACTCCGATACATAGCAGTGAGGCCGACTGCTTCAATATCAGTGCTGCGACAAAAAGTATGGCATTTATTAGATCTGCCCGATTTCTGCGAAGAAATAATTGTACTGAAAGCAGGCAACGACATGGTCATACCGTTGACTGACTTGCGAAAGGGTAATGATCCTCAACATCCATACATCCTGGAAGTTTGGCTGCCAGCAAACAGATTTCAATGTAAGTGGCCTTTTTTCTGTCGGCGCAATAGAAGGCATGTAACTAACTAGCGAGCTACTAATAAACTTAGATAATTAGATAGGTACCGATAGTTAAAAAAAATAGTCTGTACCGAGGATGCAAGAGGATACGAGTCATTTGTCGATACGTACATTTTCCAAACATTTTGTAAAAGCTCCCCCAGCGCACATACAGGTATTTGCTCGATCTACGCGGCCACAGTACCATAGGCGTAACTACGCTATTGAGGGCCCCGGGCAAATGGTATGAGATGTGCAGTGGTGCGTAGATATTTGTGGCAGTTGTGAGCGCGACAAAGCACTTTCGAAAGGAGGCCTACTTTAGTCTAGCCCGTGGCATTTCGCCCATCTTAATAATTATCGTCTTGCCGAGTGTAGTATGCCACTGTGCCTCATTTGAGTTGGCATGTTAACCTGTTCATACTAAAACCACAGATTACTAAATAGTTACTACGTACCTACTAAAACCAACAAACCAGCAACATAACGACAATGCTTCTCTTAAATTTACCAACCTAATAGATTTAAATCTAATTTAGGTATATGTAATTAAAAATAAATTGACCATTGACATTACATTCTTATGTAGGTACAAGAAGGTGAAGACTCCTCCTTAAATATTAATTACTTAAGTAAGTAGGTGCTTAGGTACGAAAGCCGAAATAGGCACTAGGTACCTATTTGAATTGATAATAATCAAATATTTTTGGCATGTACAGCTTCAACAACAATACACAATAGACTGCTGACGATCGAGAATGGTGAAGATCATTCGCAGCATGGCAACGAGACGTCGACGGACACCATATACGAAGCGAAGCATCGCGATGGTGTCCACAATTTGCGCCCTTATGACTGTTGTAAGTATCTTTATACAAGGAGCGGCAGATCCTGGATTTAATTTTGGGAGGCGGGCTAATTTGAATTTGAGAGGGCTCAGGGGGGAGCTTTAACCTAGTGAAGGAAGGTTTTATATGGTTTTATCAAGGGAAACGCTGTAATGACGTTCTTCATTGTAGAAACAGATAGTTTTAGATAGCTCCCCTGTGTTCGCCACTGGGAATGCGCTCATAGCGGATAGTAAGTAGGTAACGGTCAGTCGGGACCGCTAGGGGCGCATTTAGAAAATAAGAAATTCGTAACGTGGAGAAACGATGCGAACCCAGTATTTTGTTTTGATGGGGCTTATTTTGATGCCTTCACCATGATGAGGGTAAATTTGATCAAGGCAGGGACTCAAAATCCTTCGTCATAGGAAGATTCAGGTGCTTCTGAATTTAATTATTCTTTTAAAACGATCACATTACCTAATGTTCGATGTCGTGCTTATCAGTATAAAAAAAATACAATACTCGTGGTGTTCCGGATATACGTGCCCGTATATCCGGAACACCACAGGTTTACTATTGTTTAACAAAAAACGTATGACAAAAGATCATTTTACAAACAACGTTTGAAAAACTAATCATTTGACAAACTTTCATTTCGCAAACATATTACTTTAAAAACAATCATTTGACATAATACAGGTATCGCAAATGTTTAACTTAGAAAATAATTAAAATGTTAAATAATTATTTTTAAAATAATCATTTGACTAAATAATTCGTTTGCCAAATTGGTGATTGTACAAAAAGTTAGAAGAGAAATTATTAGTTTTTAAAAATAACTAATTTCTGATCAATACTTACGCGAAATTTTGAAAATATTTAATTGCATGGTTGCAATTTTCATCTTGGACAGATTATTTATAGGCAAGTAATAATTTATAGAAACGTAGGTAAGTCTATTAAAAAAATACACACTGCCTGAATTAAGCGAAATAAGTAGAATTCGGTTCTGGCACTCGCCGGCCGCTGCCGCGGCACGCTCGCTTTGCTCGCTCGGCTCGTGCGATGTGGTCGCAGTTCTAACCATAGATTATACAGATATACTGGTATAGATGTGCAACTCCCTCTAAGGAAAAAGTTCAATAGGCATCCTCTACGCTAGATGGCGTACAAACAATTTTATTTTTATTCCGATC
The DNA here is from genome assembly GCA_944739405.2 of Euclidia mi. Taxonomy (NCBI): domain Eukaryota; kingdom Metazoa; phylum Arthropoda; class Insecta; order Lepidoptera; family Erebidae; genus Euclidia; species Euclidia mi. The sequence goes on along the minus strand of OX123194.2, from coordinate 44,149,890 downwards.
GTATAGATGGCGTTAGTAGTGGATTCATTTTTCAAAATAAAATAAATGTTGAATTTCGGTGTTAATAAATAAGTAAATGACAACTATTATGTAAAATATGCAATTTAAAAGTAAAAAAAAATAAAATCACAAAATGTAATTTTTGATAAGCGTGGATTCGATCCACGGACATCTAATTTATGAGCAGAGCACGCTCCCACTGCGCCACGCAGATCTTATCAATGTTGGCGAAATGACCGTTCAGTTGTCGCTTTTTCTTTAGTTCTTGCCCTTATCGGTAGATGGCGCTGATTATATGAAATTTATCCATGTATGGAACTTTCACGGCCCTGGTTCTAACCTAACCTAACCAGCCATTGTTTCAGTTGAGCCTACACAAAGATTGTTGTGTTAACGTAGATTTTAGTTAATAAAATATTTACCAAGCAATGCATTTTTTCAAATGTTATTTATGCTTTACGTTATTTTGCCAAATAACGTGTTTAAAAAAATAATCAATTTGTAAATTAATGTTTTAGCATAATAACTTTTTTATAGTAAATATATTGTCTAATGAGTAGTTTATTAAACAATAATCGATTTTAAACTTTCGCGATTTGTATACATCATACAAAATAAATTAGCGGGTCTTAATCGCGTACAACTAACTTATTTAAGGTATAAATACCTATTTGGTTCCGACTTTTCGCTCGTCTTGCACCGAGCGTGGTCGCGGAGAGACTGACGGAACCAAATAGGTATTTATACCTTAAATAAGTTAGTTGTACGCGATTAAGACCCGTTATTTTGTTATTAAACAATAGTTTGTAAAATAATAAATTTATCAAGTATAATTTTATCAAATGTTATTTTGTCAATTGAAAATTTTTCATTTCTTTTTGTCAAATGATCGGACACACGTATCCGCGGATATCCGAGGAAAATCAAAGATCCGTATCCGTTACTTTTCTCGCGGATATTTTACGGATCTTTCACCTTATTCATTTTCAATTGCTAGAATGAAATGCTATAGGTGGTTAGGTAGAATAAAAAAACTATTAAATTCCATTCAGAGTATTTTCCAAACATGATCTGTCTATCGTTCCGCCGGGCGTGCGTGACGTCAAGTCGTCAACTATCGTTTCAAGGTCGCGTGCACCCACATCGATTCAGTAAGAAAATAAAGATCCGTAGGTATCCGTATCCACAGATCTTGACACCAAATATCCGTAGATACTTATTCCAACCCGTATCCGCGGATATAAGTAGGTACATTTTTAACGATGCGGCACATCACTACACAATACCTGCCTGCCATCGAATTTTATGAGATCGTCCAAAACAATGGTAGGTACGGAGTTAATTATAACCAGGCGACCATGATGACTCGAACAAGGCGGAAGCGCTTGTTTGCCTCACCGAAACTCCATGACATTTATAGCTTAACCTTCGGGAGACTGCGAACGTCATAGTGCCAAAATTGTCCGGATACTACTGCTAGGCTTGTGAATGAATACTTCTAGCTACTCCATACATTAATAAACTTTATTTATCCATGGCTGTGCAAGTTTGCTTATTGTATATTTATTTACAAGATTTATCTTGTAGGTTTGAAGCACTAATAAATACTTTTTTAATACAACTCACGCACTAATAATTATTCCTGTGTCTTTACAAACATCCCAGATTCGAAACAACAATTTATAGATCACACAGTACTATCTCGTGGGTGATTCGAACCCAGAACACTTAGCGCAGTGTCATGAGGCGTCCGCTTAAGCGACTACGCCAACTGTGCAGTCGAATTACTTTAACAGACAACAGTGCCTACCTAACATAGAAGTTAAAATCATTCGAAAACGCCTACCTATCTATTTAATCGATAATATTGGCAAGGCCAATATTAATCGAATGATTTGCTCGACGTGAATACAAAAGAACAAATAGGCGGTTACTGCATGCTAATTAGGTAGCGGCAAGATTTACTAGTGAATACTTAGCTTTCTTTGTAGTCACTGACAGAATAAACAACTAGCTGACTTAAAATAGGTAGCCCTACTACCTACTTACTTACCCACTTACACTTTCACACAAATAAATTACGATGGAAAGTACTTTTAAATTTGTATTGATTGCTCGCCTCCTTCGTGAAGTAGGTACAATTTACCTTACTTATGGTGGACGCACACCTATCCGAGGCGAACGCGTCGAACGCGTCGAACGAAACGAATTTTAGAATTCTTTATATGAAATCTCATGAAACCTCGCACACTTGTCCGCGTCGAATCGTCCGAATCTGGAAGCACCTCAGAAATCCTCGAAAAATTCGAATGACGTCATCAGATTCGGCGCGGTTAGTGCGGTCGATTCGTCCGATGCGCTCGCATTCTATCAGTTGGGTATGACAGAGCAACGCACGAGTACTATATCCGCATTGTTTCTTCATCTTCCATTAATAAAGCACTGACAAATAAAAACCTCGTCAAGATCCATCACAATTCACATGCAATAACAGTGCGACAGGCGTAAAGGAAATGGAAACCATTTGTTCGATGCGCTCGATTCTTTCGGCGCGGTCGATTCTTTCTGCGAGGTTTCATGAGATTTCATATAAATGGTGAACGCACACCTATCCGAGCCGAACGCGTCGAACGCGTCGAACGAAACGAATTTTAGAATTCTTTATATGAAATCTCATGAAACCTCGCACACTTGTCCGCGTCGAATCGTCCGAATCTGGAAGAACCTCAGAAATCCTAGAAGCATTCGAATGACGTCATCAGATTCGGCGCGGTTAGTGCGGTCGATTCGTCCGATGCGCTCGCATTCTATCAGTTGGGTATGACAGAAAAACGCGCGAGTACTATTGCCGCATTGTTTCTTCATATTCCATTAATAAAGCACTGACAAATAAAAACCTCGTCAAGATCCATCACAATTCACATGTAATAACAGTGCGACAGGCGTAAAGGAAATGGAAACCATTTGTTCGATGCGCTCGATTCTTTCGGCGCGGTCGATTCTTTCGGCGCGGTCGATTCTTGCTAATGTGCGAGGCCTCCTTGACTTCGATTCGTTCGACGCGTTCGGCTCGGATAGGTGTGCGTCCAGCTAAAGAATTCTAAAATTCGTTTCCTTCGACGCGTTCGACGCGTTCGGCTCGGATAGGTGTGCGTCCAGCATTAACGTGTAATGGTGAACGCACACTTATCCGAGCCGAACGCGTCGAACGCGTCGAAGGAAACGAATTATAGAATTCTTGATATGAAATCTCATGAAACCTCGCACACTTGTCCGCGTCGAATCGTCCGAAATCCTCGAAGAATTCGAATGACGTCATCAGATTCGGCGCGGTTAGTGCGGTCGATTCGTCCGATGCGCTCGCATTCTATCAGTTGGGTATGACAGAGCAACGCACGAGTACTATATCCGCATTGTTTCTTCATCTTCCATTAATAAAGCACTGATAAATAAAAACCTCGTCAAGATCCATCACAATTCACATGCAATAACAGTGCGACAGGCGTAAAGGAAATGGAAACCATTTGTTCGATGCGCTCGATTCTTTCGGCGCGGTCGATTCTTTCGGCGCGGTCGATTCTTGCTAATGTGCGAGACCTCCTTGACTTCGATTCGTTCGACGCGTTCGGCTCGGATAGGTGTGCGTCCACCATAAGGCTCAATTTACACCGCCGCGGAATGGAATGGAACCGACTTTTTGCTACGAAATTATACAACATCCAAACTAAATAGGAGCAAAAATAGGACCCCTAAGTACTTCTTGCGCATCCCGGCGAAAGCTAGCTGCGTCCGGCCAACGAATTCAGAAAATAATAGAAGCACATTTCATATAAGCGCTCTGAAGACTAAGTTTCAGCTACATAAATTGCCGTCTGGCAGCGTTGCAGTCGTTCCTCCAGTAGGTATATCTTAGCATTCTTAACTACGAGAGCAAGAGAGACGGAGAAAGACGCCAGCGCCGCCAACTACGAATTAAAATGGGGGCAGGCTCCACTTGGAATCGGCGCACGAAACTACTCTTGTATTCTTTTATGATTTCGTTGGTTCGGGCCAACCAACTTCCCGTTGGCGCCACTTCCCGTAGATGCCACAGACGGCGGCGTCAGTACCTAGGCTAGGAGACCTGTTTTTGCTCCTATTTAGTTTGTATGATGTATAATTTCGTAAAAAGTCGCTTCCATTCCATTCCGCGGCGATGTGATTTGAGCCTAATTCTGGCAAGACTTATATATGAAGTCTGTGAAGCGACGACGCTTCTCCTTTTAACCTGCTTCAGGAGGTGAAGCTAATGATGACAAAAAACCGATAAACTATCTATGGGAAATCATTATTAAGCGTGATATTGACCAACGGCGTAGAATACAGTTCAACACGTTATCCAAATGGATAACCTTTAACTTAGCCTAGTAATGTATATACTATCGAAAATATATTTCTGATTGATAAATTTTTCGCTTTTGCAGCCGCATCCACAATATCAAACGAGACAATGGCCCTAAACAAGTTACGTGTTCGTGAGGATAAAATTCAAGACAACAGTATACTATCAGAGTTCAGGAAATCCGACCTAACGTGCCGCGTCTCAAGCTCTTCGTTATTCAGATTGAACGGAAGAAAGAGTAGTCGCGACAATTTCACCAACATTTTTCTAAAAATTCAAAGTGACTTGACCACATTGAATAACAAACTGTCTAACTTAGAAAACAAAATACAGACATGAACTGTTTGTGCAATGTTTGGAATAAAACAATTTATACAATAAATATATATTTTATTTCAAAAAATAATAAACAGCATCTTTGACGTAACTATAACATAATTAAAATACTCAGTATGAACTGTCTTGATTACTATGTACAACTTGTAAATATCAGTACTGCGTGCGTTTTATGAAATACATAATACTCTGACTAGTTATTAAAGGGGGCCAATTCTGCAATTTTTATATGACATTGATATCATATTTTGAATGGATTTAAAAGCGGTATTCTGATAACCTTATGTCATTATCCTATTATTTAAAATAAACAGTTCGTCGTTGACACATACGATCTCGTTACAAATTCAAATATCATATATTTTAGAAGAATACGTTTTTTGTGACGTAAGTATGACACTGACATGATATTGCGACTATACTTATTTAGCGGAATTGGGCCCCAGTTTATAAAACAATGCCTCTGTTGACCAACTGTTGGTATTCAAACACTTATGAAATCTCGGTACGCTAAACACAAACCAATTAAAGTAAAACATATTCAGCTTATGTTACATGTTTTCCGGTAAAATGATTGATACGACACATTACGGATGACACCAATAAAAATGTACACAAGCTTTGCATAATAACATACGAATGTTGGTAGATTATGTTTTGTGCCTTTGCTGCTAGCAACACTATACTTATAAAACTACGAATTTATGACGTCACATTGAGGAAAATATTGCACCTATACAAAACGCTCATGAATACATTTTAAAATATTGTATGCATCATATCATAAGCTGAATATACAAAATCGACAACTATTTAAATAAATATAGTGAAGTGAAAGCTACTTATGACTTAGTTCAGACTTGTGAATTATTACACCAATACCATTTTACTATTAACCTGTCAATTTATAATGTAAATTTAAATACAAGCTGTAGAAATATAACATCAGTATTGACCAGCCAAACTTGAGATTTAACATCGATCGTTTTAACATTGAATTTGCATTCTGAAACAAGAAAAAATAATTCTTAGTATCTCTGAAATGAACTACACTTTCTGCCATAGGATAGGCGGCAAAAATATTATTATTGACGTCTAGAATATGAAGCATATTTACAAAAAGGGCAAGAGACTGGCCAGATTTTCTTGGTACACTGACACACCATGACAGATCACTTTTTATGACATAGGAGGCAAAAAGACTGCCTCGTTGGTCTCGCGGCATAAATGTGCGCGTGGGACTGGTTCGATTCCCGGGTCGGGCAAAGTGTTATTGGGTTTTTCCGTTAGGAAATTCTCAGTATCAGCACGGAGTCTGGTAATGTGCCCGGTACGGCAATAGGCTCGCCCCCTATTACGTGGGACCTAAAAATTCATGGCGAAATGTGGGTGTAATATTACACCTCTGCCTACCCCTTCGGGGATACAGGCGAGAGTCTATATAAAAAAAGATATAAAAAAGGAGGCAACAGGTTTGCCTGATGGTAAGCGATTACAACACACCTGACTCTCGCAGCCCCAGAGGAGTAACAAGTCCGTTGCCGACCTTGTTGGTAGAAGGAATAAGATAAGAAGTTGAGGAAGTAAACAAAGAGGACTGGTGACAGCCATTATATTGCTTACCAATATAGTTCGCTTAACAGAATGATTTACTTTTCACGTATTGTTAGAAAGTTTACCGTCATGACCACACCTTTCTTTAACGTTGTAAACAGCAGTTAATAAATACGAACCTTCACAGAGGTTTAATATAAATATTGGCAATATTTCGTAAGTAGGACGTGTATGGTAAATTACCATTTTATGCGAAATGTTAGCTCACCTTATGTTCAAGGTTGTATACGCTTTGTACGCAGCACTGGCTCATGACAACAAAACCACACATTCGATCTTGCATCTGTAGAGCATACTCTATGCTTCGGATGAGGTCGTTGGTCTTCAACACCAATAATGCCTGTCTGTCCACATGCTCCAAACATTGCGTGATGTAATGCAAAAGATTAGGCACCTCGTTTTGGAATGTCGTTTTCTGGGAAAAAAATGATATGTTCAATAAGGATTTTCCAGGAGAAAATCCTGTCACGGAGAACTTTACATTTGTAAAGTTCAATCAACGGATTCAAAGAAAACCCAGGCCAGTATTTATGCCTGTAGCAGCACCCATGTCGTGCGTAAGTGGCGGATCCAGTAAATGGAAGGGCTGCAGGACTCAAGCTCCCCGAACTGGTCTGTTTTCTTACATATTCAAAATGTTTTTCTGGATAAAACCGTCTTACACCAGATTCAAGCCCACTCAAAGCAAAATCCTGGATCCGCCACTGCAATACGTTGCGTGTTTCCACCATAGAAGTATGGGCTCCGTAGAAAAGTAGCGCATGACAGTAAGTACCTACTTGTGACGCAAATCCGCTCAACAAATACCGCTACTAAACACACATAACGCAATTCGAGGAGCAAGTCGGTTTTACCGCAATTGCTTTTCACACATTTGTGAACTTACTTTATGCAGAACAACCGCGAATGATTTCGGAGCAAACCGAAAGTGTGTAAACACTAAACAGGTAGATTCGATAGTCATACATACTACACTTAAGTCACGGGGTAAAGGCGGTTGCATCTATGGATTTGCTGCGGCAGTTTCCTAAAGACGCTATCGTCAATACGGTAGGTGTTCTTCTTCTTGTTCTTATATTACTTGGGGTCGGCGCAGAATGTCTTTCTCTTTCATTCTCTATTATCAGACGTCATCTCATCATTCACTTCCTTTTCATTCGTGTCACCCTTCACACAATCCATCCACGTTTTCTATGGTCTTCCTCTTGCCTTATATCCCTCAACCCATATATTCATCACCTTTCTAGTCACATGATTTTCACCCCGCCTTATCACATGCTCATACCACGATAGAGGATTTCCTTTCAGCTTTTCTTGCACCGGTGCAACTTTCAAACTTCCTCTAATAAACTTATTTCTAATTTCATCCATCCTTGTCACCCCACACATCCATCTCAACATCCTCATCTCTGCTACATGCAATGTTCTTTCATTCGTATTCTTCACGGCCCAGCATTTCGATCCATAAAGTGCGACAGGCCTTATAACGGATTTGTAGATTTTTAAACCTACAGCCACATTGAAGTTGCCGATATTGCCCGCTGTAGTCCGTACATGGGTTGTACATCGTCAATACGATAGGTAACAGAAGTAAATACCATTTACGTAAACATCTCCGTAGAATATTAGTTATTGTAGCGTGATTTCGTGTTTTATGTAAGCAATTCTCAAGGAAGTGTTAACGAAATGAATCAATCAAAGTAAAATGGTAAGTGGGGACGATCGCTTGTAATCATTATAAAGGTATCTTTACGCACAAAAAGGTGCGCCAAAGTTCACCTAAATTTTCAACTCCAATAATTGGTAATCCGAAAATGTTCTTCCTAACATTTTTCATCCTAACAATCACAATTCCTAACTACTCTGTAATGTTCTCTCTAAAATCTCTCTAATGTTAATAACTCCGAAGCATTCAACTTCATAATGTCAGTAGGTAGCAATAAACATCTATTATACTTTTATTTTTTGTTTTCCTATATTTTCTCAACATCTTTGACACTATTATTCAAAGTCATATCTTTTTTGTTTAGATTTCTTTTTATTTATAATAATCAGTATTATATACATTAATTTTGCGTAACTTTATTTTCACATAATATGTATTACATATAAGAATAATAGTACCATGGTACAAATACACAATAGTACAATGGTCAAGTTCTAGAAACGAATCAGTCGTATTAATAATTATTGGTTTAGGTTAGGTTAGAACTGTGACCACAACGCACGAGCCGAGCGAGCGAAGCGAGCGTGCCGCGGCAGCGACCGGCGAAGTGCCAGAACCGAATCGGTCCTATAGTTATTGGTTTAGGTACGGTTAAAACTGCGGCATAAACTCCCAGGGTAAATGAGTCGTGTTTTATGAATTTCGGGCGGAGTGTAGCCTTGGGGGCGCTACGGTGCGAGGAATTAGAAAAATTTAGCCAAATAAGTACTATTTTTGCAAATCGTTTATTTTCTCGATTCTATCGTATAAAACACCTAAATATAAGGCTAAAAGTGTCTTGGTAAAAGTGTCATATATTTTTTATTACACTTGGTAAATGTTTCTTTATGAGTATGAGTAAAAATATTATGGTAGGTAATTATATTTAGGAATAAAATCGTTATGATAAAAAACAGAAGGAGTTTAAATATATTTACATTAATGATATTATTAATTACAATTTTCGGAAACATGAGTGTTATGAACATTGCCGGTTGCCCTACTAACCGCTCCGTCGTTTCGCGTAGGTACCTAAAAAATCCCAAGTGCTTACGGCTCAACGCGTCGCGAGCACTTGACGGGCGAGCTCAATAAATCAGTCATTGTTTATTCGTTTGTTGCGTGAGGGTGTTGAAGTTATGTTGTTGTTCAAGTAAATGAATTATTCTTTCATATGATCCCAATATTATTTCGCTGACTTTGCATTTCGCGCGCGGGGCGTAATTATGGATTAAAAACATCATTGTAAACAAATAATAAAATTATATAAGATATTTTTATGTTTTTATTGTGAATAATCTAAATAATTATGAAGTTACAGCAAAAACAATAATAAATATTGTGTATTACTTTAATTTAAGAGATTTTTACAAACAATTGTCGAAAAAAACGGCATTCCTTTTTTATTGAATGTAAATACATATGTATGTTGATAAGGTTACATTTATGCTCTGTGTTATTTTTTTATTATGAGTATATAAATAAACCTATCATATGATGTATAATACTCATATTATTCATGAGATATTGATTATCGAAAAATTTTGCGGATATTTAGGTTATTTTTAGCGGTAAACAACTGTGCACATTCCAGTAAGAGTAATTCTTATCGGATTCTTATCGGAAATGGTTCTTTTGCTTGGAAATCTAATTGGTAAGAAACTTATGTAGGTTTGAATCAGATATATAACATAAAAACGTATTTAAAAAAATAAAATACGGAAATAGGCGGCAATTAACAATCAATTCTTTGTTTTATTTTTTTATGTTTAAAATTAAAATGTTTCTTTTAATTATATTTATTTCCTCTAAACGTAAATTCAATAACCTTTCTAACCGTGTATAATACTTATATACCTCCCTTAATAAAAGCGACGAGAAAAAGGAATATGTCAGAAATATAAAATCGCGCTCAAAAATGGCGGGAAAATATTTCTAATTTTCACTTTATACTGCCCTTGCGTAGACTACATGTATATTATTTGGTGTTATTTGGTATCTTTCGAAAGCTCATTTCATTACGCGTCTATTGATATATAATATAGCGCAATCCGTTAAGTTTTAATAAAACGAACATTAGTTACTTGTGCGCAGTCTACGGCAGGGACTTTTGTCCCTTGGAGCAAGCAACGGATTTGGAAAAAAGGGTGTTTTGTCCCTTGAAACAACGGAGCGGCTAATAGTATGTATGAAAACTTTAGGATGAAAAATTTTTGGAAGAGTGATCATTCGGATTACAAATAGGAAGAACAATTTCGGGTAAAGAACTTTAGGTGAGCTAATATGGACCCCGCACAAAAACATGTAGCATTTTTGAAGTGTGACCATTTCGTGATGTTAAATTTCAGTTTTACTGGGTTCTTAGAATACAATATCATCATTTCATGTTCTTCAGAAGCTATTTAATCATACGTATCGCTTGGATATCGTTGTCGTCTCATATTAGATGACAATGCAACGCAATTTCCACCACGATAAAATGCTGTTTGTCAATGATCATGACATAATTACATGCATACATGATAGAAATTACATTGTAGTTTTGCCGTTCCTACTTGTAAACATATCAGCATAATTTTATTGCGATAGTAGGTATAATTTGATGTATGCCAGTGCACGGATTTATTGGCTGAACACTGGAACTCGTCGCTACTCACTTTGTGTGGTCCAAAATTTAAAGTCCCCCGCGACATAAGATTTAAGCTTAGGGCGCAAGAAGTATTTTAAATAAGATTATCTATTTGAAAGACCTTTTACACTATAAATGAGCTGTATAGAATTATCTTCTAGCTAGAAAGATTGAAAAGAATGAAGACCACAAATATACGTGGAGCAAAATTGCATAGTGTAATAATGGAAATATGAACTTACCTCCTGCGAACTTGGTTTAGTTTTCCCGATGCCCTTCATGATTGAGTCCCATGGTCTCCCGCTGACCATACAGACAAACAATCCATATAACTCCTTCCGAATGCCCAGCGCTTCCGCGTGGATTCTCATGCTATCCCTGTTCCGGTCAATTATCGATAACCATAATTTGGAATAGTGATACCTGAAGTTTTCTGTCAATTGCTGTAAATTAAAAAGATGAGTACAATAATCGCCTCATTAAAAAAAATGGTTGTTGTATTCTTCATACACCTCCCGCAAGATGGACAGACGATCTTGTTGGGATCGCGGGCAGCCAATGGAAGCGGTTGCTCAAGATCGGTCTATGCGGAGAGATATGATGATGAAGCACCATAATTCATCTTCGATAAAAGGATTAGAATGTGATCTGTGTTTCTAACCAAATACTTTACATATTATGACATCACGCTATGAGCCACGGATGCGGAATAGGAGCCATAATTATAAAGCGGCTAAAATCGCGGGCACAGTTAATATAATATAACGTGACCGTGAATATTTGATAAACATATCTTTCTATTTTGGTGGAAATGTTGAAAGTGGCTTTGCGAAATAGTTTGTCACGCTTTTACGAACCAAATGGTAGGAACCTCGCTCGACTTTATATTTATTTCAGCTCTATAGCTAACGTGCGTATCGGTATAACAATTCGTCGACAAAAAAAAAACAAATTACAGTAGGTACACATGAGGTACACCTAAAAAAACATCCTGCAAATTTTGCGTCCGACAATGCTAAATGGCCAATGCGGCGAGTGAGCATTTACCCAATTACCCATTATATTAATTATCCATAAGTTGTCCATAGTTACTCATGAGTTTATATAACGAGTCACAAACAAGTAATTTTTAATCGCTTTAAATAGATAAGATTTTTTTTTTATTTCTGCCAAACAAATTGACTTCATGCCGCCTGATGTTAAGCAGTCAGTGAAGTCCCATAGTGATGGCCATCATCCCAGCAGCCAGCATGGTATTATGGCATGATGGCCCTCATCTTGACGGCCTTGAGAAAAGCTTTTTCACGCCCCGCTTAAAGGACCCAGGATCATAAGTGGAGGGAAACACGTGGGCTGGTAAGGAGTTCCACATCTTAATGGTACGGCAGAGGTGCGTGACGGTATCTGTTCTGAGTGGCAGCACGTGTCGTTCGGGATAGGAAAGGAGAGGGTGGGATTAGTTAAAAGAGCTCTTCGGAGCACTCACCGTGATAGATGCGGTAGAAGACAGCCATTGAGGCCACGTCTCTGCGTAATTGCAGTGACTCAAGAGTCTTAGTGGCCTCTGGATCCCCAATGATACGGACAGCACGCCGCTGCAACCTATCGAGGGCGTCCAATAAGTACTGAGCGGAGCCATTCCAAAGGTGAGAGCAGTATTCCACGCAGGAGCGAACCTGGGTCTTGTATAACAGACACAACTGCTCCAGCGTGAAAACCTCCTCACCTTGTTCAGGACTCCGACTCTGTTCGTTTCCGAGATGCGGATTTGATGACACCCTCGATGTAGTTTTTTTGGTTGAGATTTCTGTGTATGTCCATACCTAGAATATTGAGGCTGTCTTGAATCGGTAGTGGAGTGTCCAGAAGAGAGGGATGGGGGAAGGAATGGAGATACCTTGGCTGAGAATGCACACACCTGTGTTTTCTTGGCGTTGAAGTCGACCAGGTTCTCATCACCCCAATGCGAGATGCAATTCAGAACCAGTCAAGCTCAGCAACAAGTGTTCGCCTATACTCCTCAGTACCGGCTTGCTTAGCCGCAGGGTGTCCGAGATATCGCCCATGTACAGTACTGTCATCTGCATAGCAATGTATGCCCCCAAAAGTGAGCATATCATTGATATGCAGAAGAAGCGTGGGCGATAACACGGATCCCTGAGGCACACCAGCATTCACCTGGAGAAACTTCGATGACACACCGTCACAAAGGACTCGTATACAGCGCTCATGTAGGAAGCTGGCAACCCAGTTGCACAATCGAGGTGGCAAGCCGTAGGCTGGAAGCTTGGAAAGAAGCGCACGATGCCAGACTCTATCGAATTTTCTTCCTTTCAAAATTTAAGATGAATTGTGAAGGCAATGAGCACTTTTTAGGTTACTGGTGGAAAGACAAAGACGTTGCTTCAAGAGATGGTCCACAGCAGTATACCTGTGATCATGGCTAGATTAATTTACTTATTGTGACCATTTATATAAACATAAGTATGTCTCCAATTCAAAATTGCCTAAAAGGTAATAAATAATTTTCAATTTTTATACAGCTAATTTCTTCATAAGCTGATTATAAAAATAATTCAATAAAAAAATCTACATTTACTACTTACGGCATACAAACCATGGTCCAACAAGTAGACAGTGACCTCCTTATCACCAGGATCTTTTTTCACAAGAATATTGCCAGGATGTGGATCACTGTGCACAAAACCACTGATAAAAATCATGTGAGAGTACAAATCCCCAAGTTTCTTACATAGGTCATATCTGTTGATCTTATGTTCCTAAAAGAATATGTAGAAATTATAATTCTGGGACATAACTTATTTTGTGCTATTTAGACATAGAGGTCAATCCATAATAGCACACTAAATGTGGCCTTTGCTTAAACGGCAAACCCTACAGAATCATCTGGAAGAAAACAGATGCTTTTAAGAGACTAGAGCTCCTCACCCCTCCCTCTCTGGATCTGCCCCTGAGGAGAACCATTTGTAACTTAATGGCTGATCACCTTTAAGTTATATTTCATGTTTCCATTATGAAATTTACTAATATTGTGTTTTAAATTTTTAACTTTTTATCTGAATGGACACAATTAATTACGCCCACTTATTTATTTATTTAAACTTTATTGTACACCGGTATCAACATTATAGTTATCTTATATATTAGGTAGGTAAAGTACAAAGGGCGGCCTTATCGCTTAAAGCGATATCTACCAGGCAACCTTTGGATGGAGATATTGGTAGGAAAAGAAGTGGTAGTTGTAGGTGTACCAATTTTATAATATTTATACTATAAATATATAAAATTGGTACACCTACATTTATACATTTATACAATACATATATAACATATACATACATATCTAGATAAATTAGTGCATAATACTAAATACATAATATTATAAATACACTTAATGTAATATCAATTCCTAATTAGGCAAGAGTCACCATTATTCTTAAGGAACAGAAATTATTCTTGCATAATAGATCTTTGTACACAATAATCCACGGTATTACATCAGAAAATATTCCAATATAGTAACAAAGAAAATACTTACATCAATATATTTGACATCATTGACCTGACCTCCACTGAAATATTCCATAACAAGTACTCTCTCTGTACTATACTCCCAGAATATTTTGGGTATTTTCAACCATTTATAGTTTTTAAACAAAGAGGCAACCCTTTCTGCATTATGACCTTCTTGTAAAAAATCTAACTCTTTTGTAATATTCTTTTTGGTTTCTTCTATTAACCACTGCATTTCAAAGTCAGGAAATACTTTAGACATGGTCAGAATAATAAACTCCATCCATCTTAAATCCAACTTAATATTTTTCCTAACAAAATGGTGTTGAACCTTAACAGCAACTTCAGTTCCATCTTTCAGTTTTGCTTTATGTACTTGAGCGAGGGAAGCCGTACCCAGTGGTTCAGGTTCAAATTCTTCAAATAATTCAGTTGGCTACAATATTCAAACATTATGAAATATGTTACTCAACATGTAAATACTTATATTACCTAACAATCTACAAATTATAATAAATGTGATTACATCCACTTACTTCCTGTTTCAAGTCTTCTCTTATAACTTTAAAGAGCTCCTCAACAGTATTCTTTGGTGCATCCATATGCAATATACGCATCGTCGTCACATATTCAGTTGGTAATAAGTAGTCCAGTGCTCCTATATGCTGCCCAACTTTTATATACACACCTTTATTGGCTTTGCATAAGTCGAGCAATTTTTCTGCCCCAATTTGGTGAGCTTGACTCTTGACCTCCAAATATTCTTTGGATTCTTTGTCCCACTCCTTACTATACAGTAAATGTTTGTAGGTTCTACCAATATCCACTGCAGTATACGCTGTTCTTGATAGTCTGACAATTGCCGAAGAATCCCCATCTTGCGTATAAGCTTGGATAGAACCACCAATTGCTACAGCGCCAATGCCGTACTTGACTACGCGTGATAACTTTATTGGGAACATGATAAATAACTGCACTCACACTCACTAATCACATATTTTTTATGGATGGATCTCCACACATCAGTTGGACATTTCTGTTTGCACTAGCTAAAAAACACAGCCTACGCATCTAAAAAAATATCATGCGCTACTTTGCATGTAGAGAAGACGTGATAAAATGATAATTTTAAATCAGATTTGACATTTGACAATCAGTTGACAACCGTCAACTTGATTGTCAAAAATATACAGGATGTTAGGCACATGGTTGTCCAAATGAAGTACGGATCTGGTTTGGGCCATTGCCAATGCGTTGGACTCAGGCAAATTAAATTCTGTCTCACAGTTTCAGCGATATGATTTTTTTTAATATTTTAAAGAAATACCCAGAAATTTGGACTAATATTGAAAAGATGTTAAACGAATATGAGTTTAGCTATCGTAGTGATGTTTTTTATTTTAGTTAACTATTGCTACATTTTATTAAAATAATTATTTTCTGTAGAAACCTTGTAAAAAAATCATAACAGGCTGTCAAAGTTTCGAAAAGAGCTAAAACAGAACAAAGTTCAATTTAGTATGATTAAAAAAAATAATAATAACAGTGATGGAGGTTTTCAACTTTTTTAAAAACTTCTTCAGTTCATACCCTTTAAAATGATGCATCATAAGCCTATAAAAACATTCATTATTTTAAAAAAAGAGCTAATTATTCTCGACCGGCCGAAAACATTAGAAGAAATCAAATTAAAAACGCGCGGAATAAACTGTAGGCTAATGAATAAGGTCAAAATTATAAAGTAAGGAAGTATATATAGTCTAAGCATAAGTCTAAGGTCAAAATACAATACTTCTACACTTAATATTATAAAGAGGTAAAATTTGTATTTTTGTTTGTTTGTTTGTAATGGATAAACTCAAAAACAACTGGACCGATTTTAAAAGTTCTTTCACCATTCGAAAGCTACATTATCTGCGAATAACATAGGCTATTATTATAAATAGGTCCGTAAGATATTTGGGTTTTTCGGGTACGCAAAGTAGTTCCCTCAGGACGCGGGTGAAACCGCGGGAAACGGCTAGTTTTTTTATATAGACACGCCCTGTATCCCGAAGGGGTAGGCGGAAGTGTAATATTACACCCACATTTCGCCATGAATTTTTAGGTCCCACGTAATAGGGGGCAGGCCTATTGCCGTACCGGGTACATTACCAGACTCCGTGCTGTTACTGAGAATTTCCTAACGGAAATACCCCCCGTATCACAGGATTGCTCCAAAGCATAGTGTTGCACTGTTGTTTGTCCTACATTGCTTTTCTTCGGGTTAAAAAAATTAACTTCACAATGCTCGAAGAATATTGCGATGCAACAGTGAATTTGTAAGTTGAATACGATACATGGATAACATAGAAACATAGTAAAGCATGTTCTTGTAGTTAATATAAGTACCTACCCCGTCAGGGTATATGGTGTTCTGTGTACCTAGCTTTCTTGTCTGAAAAGGCATCAGTAGCTGAAACCAGGGACTTCAGAAAAGTTCAAACAGACCCACAGATCATAGAGTAAGATTCCACAGATAGAACCGACTGGTGAGTAAAGCATAACCTAACATAACACCAGCTAGACTGGCGAACGTGTTTACCGACCGCCCGACACGTGACCGCGAGCGTGACGCCACACATTGGGCACCAGTATGACTTCCTGATTGATACCGAGCTTGGAGCTGTTAGGATGTTGGCGCCTGACTGGTGAGTAAGGCATATGAGAGTTATAGTTTCTTTATGCGTCTGTGGAACAGACTGTGGAGAAATAAGGTGTGGTGTTCCTCCAACTAGAGGGATCCTCCCCCTAGTTAGAGGAACACCACGCCTCATTCCTAGGTACTCGATCATTGGCTACTAATTCTTGACAGATGATTGTTGCAGTACTACACGGAAGATTGCCGCCTTTCGCATTTTCTCCTGAACTCAGCTCTATCCGATAAAAATATCCCAGCCAACGCGCTAATGCTAGAACAATTGGTCTTAGACAGCACTGTTTAATTGGGGATTCGATCTTTCAAAGTAGGTACCACATAACACACTTTGCAGACATCGCATGTGGAATGCACTGAGGTGACGATGTTCTTGTTTCGAGTAAGTGGTCCATGTCTCAGATACATATAACAGTGTACTGAGAACACAGGTCTGGTATATTAGTACTTTTGTGACTATTGTGAGCTTCTGGTTTCTCTTTCAAATATTGTCGCAGCTCTGCCAATACGGGTGCCTATGCAGTTATTTATTGTTTCATTGTTTTGATATTGTCGTAGATTCGAGGTAACAAAACTATAGGTCCTAGACAGTGGATAAACATACATAGTTCGTACTTTTTGTAAATACATGCATAGTACTCATAGAAGCCGTGTGGTTGACGGCATAGAATACAAGTGACACCACCCCCTATCTTCCC
The DNA here is from genome assembly GCA_944739405.2 of Euclidia mi. Taxonomy (NCBI): domain Eukaryota; kingdom Metazoa; phylum Arthropoda; class Insecta; order Lepidoptera; family Erebidae; genus Euclidia; species Euclidia mi. The sequence goes on along the minus strand of OX123194.2, from coordinate 44,132,298 downwards.
GTGGGTGTCGTAAGAGGCGACTAAGGAATAACACGATGCAAATACCATCTTTGCGTAGAGACGGAAAACTCGACATCAAACCCTATACGACTGCCTCGTTGGTCTCGCGGCGTAAATGTGCGCGTGAGATCGGGAGGTCCCGGGTTCGATTCCTGGGTCGGGCAGTGTTATTGGGTTTTTCTGTCACGAAATTCTCAGTAGCAGCACGGAGTCTGGAAATGTGCCCGGTACCGCAATAGGCTCGCCCCTTATTACGTGGGACTAAAGTATATCTGGCGAAAAGTGGGTGTAGAAATACACCTCTGCCTACCCCTTCGGGGATAAAAGGCGTGACGATATGTATGTATGTATGTAGTACCTACTCATAGAAACACCCAGACCAAGACAAACATCCATGTTCACGCACAACAAATGTTTGACTTGAGCGGGAATCGAACCCGCAATCTTCAGCGTAGCAGTCACTTACACTCCTGCTACGCCACCAAGCCGTGAAAAATGTAAGAAGTGATCTCTTTATCACAGTATAAAACATAGTCTGTCTTCTACTCTTCTGTCTGTCTGTCCCTTGTATGCTTAAATCTTAAAAACCACGCAACGGATTTTAATGCGGTTTTTTTTATAGATAGAATGATTCAAAAGGAAAGCCTATATGTATAATTGACGCGGGCGGAGCCGCTGGCGACGTCTAGTTTAATAAATAGTTAACATTATAAAAACTTCACGAAAATGAACTGTATTGATTTATAATATTTAACGAAGTAACAGCAAATAGTTCGCACGTGCAACAACCTCTTAACCCACATACCACCTACCCCAAGGTGGTCTGTGCTCTTAACCTAACTCCTTTAACGTCGTTAGTGCACTAGAATATTTCCGGGAAAACAGACATTCGTTGTCTCGCAGTAATGGACTCGTGCACACAATATTATTGGGGTCAGTAACGCTTGTGTTTACGTTCCACGTTACGATTACAGAATGAGCAGTTAGATATATCGTAATTATCTGCGAGCTGAAAGCAGCACGCGCACCGCTCGAAGCAGGTTTGCAAATCACTATATTTTTATAATAGTACCTACCTACATGGAACTGTTACGGTTACGTACCCAGCTTTATCTGCGATAAACTCGAGTTTGGGACTACTTAATGAGCTAAGTAACGCAAATATAACCATACGGATTGGCATTCGGTTTTTACCAATATACAGGGTGTCACAAGACCCATCACCAAGCCGAAGTCTACTCGTTCTTCACATCATGCCAAGTCATACTACGCGAAAATAGTACCTGGAAAACGATTCTTTTTTTTAAGCTTAAAGAAAAAGGCACATTTTATACACCGCAATGTATAGCGCGCGAAATGCATCGTGCTTACACCGGCTGTATGTAGGTACCTACATCGTGAACGTCGGCTGGTTTCAGATTAGCGTATTTTTCTGCGTGTATACGTTTCAGCATACGCGCTTCCACGCGCGCTACATTATGCGCTTCCAAAAACCGAACTCGCGTAAACGGGCATATTTCGGAATGTTGGCTTGAAATGGTAGTGACATCATGTCAGTATCAACATGGACTCTGACGGCTCAAGCTTAATACTAGCTTAGAAGCGCATAAACACTCGTACGAGTTGCGCGTGTGCCAAGGCGCACCTATAGATGCCTAAATGCGCTTCCAAAAACGAGTTTATACGCGTGTATAAAACTTTAATCTGAAACGGCCCTAACGATGGCGGCAGTTCTGTTTATGATCAGGTGATCGCGCGGCCGAGGGTAACGCCCTCCAGCTGATTGATAGTAGCGCATCCACTGCGTTGAGTGAACTTTAAAGCCCTTTATCATTGGGAAATATTGAAAATTTTGTTTGTTTGTTTGGAAGAAAGTTTACATTTATCATTCAAAACACGATTTTGGAATAATTAGAAAAAAATGTCGTCACTTTGAGCGTCAATATCTCCTGAATCAGGAATTTCCCAGGTATGGTGCCCAAGTAAAACATGTTCGTAATGATTGGTACAATATGGGGTTTCAGTTTTCGTTATGGGTCTTTTTACATCCTGTATAAGAGGATATTGCTTTATAGATACATATAATTTGTAAAGTTTTTGTGGAATTGTAAACTAGGCACATAATGTATTATACTTCGCGTGCGAAGTCGGCTGGGATCACCTGTATTAAGTAGGAGCTCCTTTTTGAGTTGTACATTCACCGATTTGTGCATTTTTAATTGGTACAGTCAGCATCAAAAGTCGATGACCACATTTAGATTTTCAATATCGCTGTACACCATAATATACCTAAATTGATCAACATGACAAGCGCCAGAAATGAATGATTATCTTATAAGGGCATAAGTAGGTGACCATAACTTTTCAAAAGTCGCTAAACAAAGTTATGGTAAAAAAAGCATAACACCACGTCACCAGTCATTCGGCCAGTACGACCAGTGACGTCCGAGAACTAAATAAAGGAGGTCGTTACATTTGATAAACTAATGTGAGTAATTATATTATTATTAAAGTATTATGAAGTAAATAACTTTATATAATACTATAGTCTTTTAAGCTAATACAATATTTTATAGGTGATAAATAATTTCAACCGCAATGGTCTACATTCGATACAAAGTGATAATTAAGTAGAAATAATATTTTACATTCAAGGGTAAATAGTTTTACAAGGAATTGAATTAAAACAGAATTTGTGTGAATTTTGAAAATGAGTCTTATATGTATATAGGGGGGTCTACCCAGAGTTTGTTTTTCAAACAAACCACGAGTTTTGCACGCGATCATCACGGAAGTTTCCTGCATGTGAAATAAATTATACAAGTATTTTTATCTAGTGAAACATGTCAAAATAATAGTAGTTTAATTCATCAATTAATGTTAAAACTTTGTTTAATTTTTTTTTATCGTCAATTTATTGATAATAAGTATTCTACTTGATAGCAAAACACTATGACGTCACTATATCATATTTCATACAAAACCCTTGACAAAGATAGTTTTTGACATTTAATTAAAAGTGCTTGATTTGACTAGTTGGAAACAACCCTATTTCCATAGATTTTCTAAAAGCGCCCTTATCGGATAGTAGCGATCGATAGAGGGCGCATTAAGGAAATGTATGAAAATTGTTCCCGTCGACTAGCCTATCATCACCGTGTAAATTTCGTACTAGACCCTTAAATAATATAAAAATCATAAACTAAGTCGACGGTATGAATTTGAACGGAATCTGCGTGATTTTTGAAAATAAGTCTTATTGTTTTACGAATAAGGTTACAATTCAATTGAACTAAAAAATCTAGAATTACGTCGATGATGGCATAAATTCAAACTGATGATTCTAAATGTTTTCGGATATTATAACGATCAGCAATTTTTGACAAAATGGTGTTCAGTGACCTTTGACAAGTAGTGTTCAGTTAGTTTTGAACTTTAATGATGTTCATTCAATACTGGCGCCCTTCTTGTTGAGCGATTTATGGGTGATATAATGTTCATTGGTTTTGAAAACCTGAATGTGGTCATCGACTTTTGATGCTGACTGTACATCTTTACCTGATAGTCCTCCTCACACAGCTTATGCTTGTACTTTCAAGCGTTTTGTTGAAACCTTCGTCACACTTGTTACGGACATACAGAGATTCTAAGATGTAAAATGTTATAAAAATATTTATTTAACTCTAATTTTGGTAAAATGATTTTCTCTTCAATAATTATGATCCAATCAATAAGTTCATACATACTACTCATTGGTCAAAGAAACCAATATAAATCTAGGATAAAGCCTAAATTTAAAAACTGGCAATCTCGTAGGCGGCGCCATTAGTTCTTTCGCGTCAGTGTTCCGCTTCCGTTGACAGATTCTTTCAGATCAAAACCTCCGAAAATGAAGGCTAAAGGAGAGGTGAGTCCTACAATTTTGTGATAATAAAGTGTTAAAACCAAGAGCAAACTTGTCAATAAACGTTAAAAATGTAAAGCGAGTGTTTGGAACTAGAAAAACAGTGATTCTATAGTGCTCATGTGGAATTGTTAGTATGAGTGCCGTACACGTTGTCGGTTCAATGCGACAAGTTATTTTCATAAAAACTCTTGTATTCTTGCTCTTTATAAAAGTGTCTACGTGAATTTTGATCAAAGTATTTCGTTACAATATCGAGACCAGCTATAATGATTGTTACAATGGATAATATTGATACACAAATTGGTATGATTTTTAGGTTATGTCATGTTGATGCTGTTCTCTGATTGAACAAGCTATTTAAGTTTTTATTCCCTGTTGTCTAATGTTAATAATATTAATACGAATTTATGAAGGACAAGGACCTATTTCTATTGCTTCGCAAGGCAGAAAGTTATGATTCTCTGGATATCATTAGTGATTTTGTTTACAGTTGAAGGAATACGAGGTCATCGGCCGCAAGCTCCCTTCGGAGAGCGAGCCAAAGCCGCCTCTATACAAAATGAGGATCTTCTCTCCTGACCCAATTGTCGCTAAGTCTCGCTTTTGGTATTTCTTACGTCAGTTGAAGAAGTTCAAGAAGACCACTGGTGAAATCGTCTCTATCAAGGTTAGTGCATTTACAGTATGGAAATTCTAATTTTTAAGCCTGCTCATAGATCAATCAGGACATATACACATGAAATGTAATGATTTTACTCAAATAATATGGTGCAACAAGTGGTTAAAACTATAGTTTTAGTATGCCAATAGACACTGAATTAGTAGCTAATAACTTGCTGTCTGAACTGATATAAGTGTGTAATACAGCATAGTATTAATTTTAAAATTTATTTTGTAGGAAGTTTGAATTAAAATGGTTATAAAAGCTTAATCAGTAAATAAATAAAAAAGATAAGCAATTATTCAAAATGGAAATCATCTGTGAGCACTGACAATTTATTATTTTTAATTTGTCTGATCTTGCATTTGTTACATTGTACTAAAACAATAAACATTGACTTTGACTATCTCCAGTACCTACTAGGCTTGAGTCCTAAAATGTAATTAGCAATTGATTTGTTCCTTTATTAGATGTTAAACTGAAATACCTGATGTTTCTTCAAAAACCAATCAGCAACAGTACTAATTACGGCTTTTAAAAACCTTTTTGAATTTGACACAAAAACGCTGTAAACCATTATGGCAGTTGAGTGATATCACAAAGTACAAAACAAAACAAACCATGAATGAAGTCTGGTCTTATGTCCCACTTTTATTTTGTTATACTTGATTTGACAGGTAGAAAGTTTGATGTTTTAGTTGTACTTACTACAAAAACATCAACAACATGAATGGCGGACATACTGTTTGACGTTATGCTCTCTGATTGGTTTTCTCTGTCACAAAAATAAATACATTATTTTTAGTTTTAGAATCCTAAAAATAACATTAATCTTACCTTTTTATAATAAATAATAAACTTTACTGACATCTAAAAATCATAATGAATCTATAGGTACTACAATCAAACCAATTTATTCTTAGTGGACACAAGTCTATTACTGTGCCAAGCAGAATTCACAATCACCACAAATATTATATTATAGTATTATATCTCATTTTGTGTTATTTTACCTGAAAATTTCAATTGAAAGAACCTTTCCAAGTATGCAATTTGAAACTGCAATGTTATTGTTGTTCAAGTTAGAAATTCTTGTTATTTTAAGCTAATATTCTCTCACCAGAAATGTATTCAAATCTAATTAGTAGTTCCTGAGATTAGTGTGTTCAACCAAACAAAATTGGTGAATGAAATTGATGGTGGGTGCCAAAGCTATAGTCTTAGTTGTAAACGGAGTGGCACGAGACAATGTTGAAGACACTTAGTGGCATTGTTTATTTTGTATAGTATATAACTAAATAATTGATAACGATTATTTATTGAAAATTTTATTGATTTGTTGTATATTAGTCTGTAGACGAGTCCGCTGTAACACCAGCGTTATTTAAGGCTTCTGCTCTCCCTCTGCTCATAGCGTGATATTATATAGCCTATGGCCTTCCTCAGTAAATTGGCTATTTAACACTCAAAAAATTTTTCAAATTGGTGCAGAAAGTCCTGAGATTAGCACATTCAACCAAAACAAACAAACAAACTCTTCAGATTTACATATTACTATATATATAAGATTATCTTAGTGTTGTTGCCTTGGCAATACAAGACCCCTCACCTTGGAACTTTCTGCTTATTTATGCATTCAATTTGTAATATATTTGACTCAATTGTGTTAATCATCATCAGCCTTGAGATGTCCACTGCTGGACATAGACCTCCCCCAAGATTCTCCACACAGACTGATCTTGAGCCGCCTGCATCCAATTGCTTCCTGCAATCTTAACCAGATTGTCAGTCCACCTTGTAGGATTGACAAGACTCCTGGTCGCAGGTCACACCGGCAGAGTTGACCCCCTTTTTAACACGCTTTTATTAATTGTGTTACAATTTTTCAGGAAATCCCAGAGAAGAGCCCAGTGAAGATCAAGAACTTTGGTATCTGGCTGCGTTATGAGTCCCGCTCTGGTGTCCACAACATGTACCGCGAGTACCGTGACCTCAGTGTAGGCGGTGCCGTCACTCAATGCTACCGTGACATGGGAGCCAGGCATAGAGCACGCGCCCACTCTATCCAGGTAAGACTCGATTTATGTAGTTCTTGTGTACAAGATATGACGCCAACACTCAGTTCACCCACAAACAAATTGAGGCCTTTCTCTTCACACGATTGGGGCGGGAGGACGAGTGCTAAGAAACTTCTGGAGGCCCTCTGACCTACCATAGTATTCAAAACCACAGCAAATCTATAACCACTCTCTTAGGGATTGTAGACTCTGCCATTCGCAGATTCTGCAGAGGTCCCTAAGAGACTGACCTAAGACCATGTTAGAATGGCATATCATGGCCTAGTTTGTTGGTCTGCCTCATTGTCAGGCATGCATCCATTTATCTCATGCTTATTTCCATCTTCTATTCTACATGATCCTAAGCAAAACTTTGCAGTAGCAGTGAACAGATATGTGATATTTATAGTTTGCAACTTGTCCAAACACATTTTATTAGGCTAAGTTGGACCGGACTTCCAAAATGTTAGTGCATTTAGAGATAAGTTAGTCCTGCACTGGAGGATGGCACTATAGCTTTAGTGTTTGATATCCTATACTGTTTTGCATATTGTCTGTAAATGTAACTCACAGGAATTTATACTCAAATCCTAACAGTTCTTAGTACATTACAAAAAATAGTCTAATGTTGAAACACCTAAAGTGTAACATTACTTTTAAAATAATATTTTCGCGTGTGTGACCAACTCCGGTGTCGGGAGTTTATAGACCGCCCTAATCTCTCACATTACCTAACAATGCTTGTCCTGAGCTTAAGCACTTAGGTTCTGAAGCAAGGTAGAGCTTGGCTCTGATATAAATGCCACGGTCACACATCCAAGTTGAGACCCATGCAATGGTATTTTACTTTAACAATTTATTACGAATGGTATGTCGAGACACACTACATGCTAGTCATTGTAAATGACTAAACCAAATATATATCTTTTTCAGATCATCAAAGTGGAAGTAATCAAGGCGTCCGCGTGCCGCAGACCGCAGGTCAAACAATTCCACAACAGCAGCATCAGATTCCCGCTGCCCAAGCGTGTGCACCACCACAAGCGCCTCAACACCTTCGCATACAAGAGGCCCAGCACATACTTCCTCTAATTTTACTGTATGCCTAATTATAATAAAATCCGCATTCTGATGTGGGAACAAATGTTTACGTTTTATTTCATCTTCTAATAATAACATATTGTTGAATATCAACAATGCAAACAAGATTATGTATTTATGGCGAGTAAATTGACTGCCTCGTTGGTCTCGCGGCATAAATGTGGGATTGGGAGGTCTCGGTTTCGATTCCCGGGTCGGGCAAAGTGTTATTGAGTTTTTGCGTTAAGGCCGGCGCGCACTGACGTCGCGGCATGGCAAAGGATTTTATTACTGATCAAGCCATTTTCATTCTTATTTCAATGAGCTTAGGATTCATATTACTTTGTTTCGATACATACAATCGTACCGCAGCCCGCCGCGGCATACTTCGGGGCGTCCCGCAGTGTGCCACGACGTAATCTGGAGGTAAATAAGTTCCTGAATTCACTTTTAGTAAATCTTGTTCTCATAAATAATGTATCCAGAATTGTTTTCTCTTCGACATATCAGTTTGTATTTGTCGTTCTTCATCTTCAGCAAGAAGTGCTACTGATACTAAATTCCAGTCAATTGGACGCCTCGGTATGACGCGGCATGCCGCGGCGTCCCGAAGTATGCCGCGGCATGCCGTGCCGTCAGTCGGCGCCGGCCATTAGGCGTTTCTCAGTAGCAGCACGGAGTCTGGTAATGGACCCGGTACGGCAATAGGCTCGCCACCTATTACGTGGGACCTAAAAAATTCATGACGAAATGTGCGTGTAATATTACACCTCTGCCTTACCCTTCAGGGATACAGGCGTGACACTATAAAAAAATATACCTATTGCTAGATTTATTTTGCTTTGTACATCGGTTCACACCGCCAAGAACCACCAAGAACATGGCATAGAAACTACTGACTAGAGACCACCTATCTAATTTGCGTTCAGGGGTGGAGCATAGAGGGTGGGCAGTCTCAACGGGCCGTCTTCTTTTTTGGATAAAACTACCCTTTCACCAAGTTCAAGCTCTCGCCCAAAACAAAATCCTGGATCCGTCACTGGTTGTGCTAGAGCAGCCATTCTCAGTGTGCTCCGCGGAGCCCCAGGGCTCCACGAAACATCTCTAGGGGCTCCAGGAAGATGTATGCCAGTAAAATAAATGTTGTTAAAGTGCACGTAGGATTCGGTTTTGTTTTATTTTAGGGCTCCGCCAAATATTTGGTTACCCAAAAGGGTGCCATCTCTAAAAAAATTTGAGAACCATTGCGCTAGAGACTCAACTATGTGAACGAAGAGGGTGCTTACAGTGCTCTTATATTTTGGTTACCCAAAGAGTGGGTACCTCGCCCCGTATACCACATAGATTAGAATATACTGGTATACCACCTCCCTTCGTGTGGCGTATTCCCGCTCCGGGAAAAATAGACAATTAGATTATCTGGCATCCGCCATTTTTGAAATTAGCGAGTATCTGGCACACTCCCGCTCCGGGAGAGCAAATTATTTGGCGCATGTGGCACCGTCCCGCTCCGGGAGATTCGCTAAGTGTTTTTAAAAACGTGGATTTAGGCGCCTAATATGCATTTCGCACTGCTTTAACATATACTGACGAAAAAAGATATAAATACAGTCCAACAGAAACTCAACAAGGCATATAATTCCATGAATGTTTATTGTTCCTGCAGTGTTCCGTGTGCTAGTGTTTGTTTACAACGAACGTCCGCGTATTTTATGAATTTTAAGTATATTTTGTTGTGTTTCGGCCAAAATTTCATTAGGAAAGGATGGGTGGGTAAGTAATATACTTCATATAAGTAATTTTCTGTGTGGGTTCAAGGCTTTTTAACAAAAAAATGCTTATTTCGTGAACCACTCCCGCTTTGCAATCGTGTTAGTCCCGCCAAAAAAGCTATTTCTTTTTGGCTATTTAAAATACTTTTGTGTAAAAGATTGTGAAAATCTAATTATTGTATAACTGTTAACATATTTCTTACTTTAGATTCATCCAAGTAAATCAATATTTAGCGAAATTTGTGATAAAATTACTGCCGGCATTGTGACCTCCCGGAGCGGGACAAATGCCAGACAGACACTTTGTTCACTGCTACATTAGTGTGGATTATTTCGGAGCATTTTATATTGCCATTATTACTAAAAATTAACATAAGATAACATAAAAAATAACTAAAAATCATCTATATTGCTTTAAATGATGTCTGAATGTCCCGGAGCGTTACAAATGTCGGTCTGGCATTTGTCCCGCTCCGGGACAAATCCCACACGTTTTATTTATAAATTCTCAAATATTTTTGTTTGCTAACACGTTTTAATTTTGTAACGTAACTTTAGTATAATAAATCTAGTTTTAGAAAATGTTATTAGTATTAAAAAAAGATAATCTGAAATTGTTTTACAGGTCATTAATTATGAGTACCTATTTAGAGTCGTTTTTCGAGAGGTTTATGTTTATGTCTCAAGCTGCCAAATTTATTACTTTACGAATGTAATTTTTTTTATAGGCTTACTATATGAACTGAACTTACGAATAAACAAAAAACATGAGCCACTTGAGCCACATCTCTCTCAGAACAAATCTTGAAACATGAGACACTTCATAACACCGGCGGGACGGCGCCTGATAAGGCCTACATATATTAATGTTCCTACTGCTAAAAAAATGTATGGAGTAAAGTGATTTTATGACTGTATGTTTTAAATTATGGTATAGTTTTGTAAATAAAACACAAATATTAACGAGAAAAAGTATAATTTATGAATGATGGTAGATTATGTATCGAAAAATGGAAAAAATGCCATGACCCTATCTTTACGTTACGATATTGTTTTAATTTCACACTTTATACATATTTACCGTATGCAATATGATAGTGTACTTAATCAAAAATCTGTAATGCTTTATTTTATTACACATGTAATACAGAAAAGCAGTAAAATTTAAGTTTTTCTAAACATCGAAGACTAGTTTAAATTGTCATTCCTAGGCTATGCCAGAGGTGGTATAGTTTGCAAAATGGCTTCCGCCATATTTACTATTTTATTAACTCTCCCGGAGCGGGAGCGCGCCAGATCTGCGTAAATGATCAAAATGGCGGCGCCTGACGAAGGGGTGGATGCTCGCATGAGTAGATTCTTAAATAGTTTAGGCAACTAGGCGTGGGGAAAGTGGGCCTCACGCTTGTGGGGCCTCGAGCGAGGCCGTTTAGCGTGAGTTGAGATAAGACGACACTTTAAATAATATGTAGGTAGGTACCTATGTCGGCATCGGGATGTACTAATTACTAACCAGCCCACTCGTGTATTGCTATTGCCGTTAGTTGATCGGATCATTCTCACTAGTTCCACCAGCAATTAGAACTAGTGAGACTTTTCTTTCTCAGTAGTTCCATAGACTTAATAACTACGATGGAACTACTGAGAAAAAAAAGTCTCACTAGTTCCATGGAACTATCTGCTGGTGGAACTAGTGAGAATGATCCAGTTAACCAGGGTATTCTGGCAAGTCAAGGCAGTTGAAGGTGGTTAAGGAAAATTAGAAAGGGGTGTAGTGTGGAAAGGGGGTGAAATTGAGGGGCTACCTGGAAAGTTGGCAAAATCAAATTCACCGTAGCGTAGTCAGTCAATCAGGCAGTTGTGCATAGTGTACATTTAGCAGTGCGTAGGCAATTGGACCACAATGCCACAGTACCTTCAATAAGCACCCCTACATTCATGTGCCGCTTTCTGTTTATAATTTTTCTCCTGCAGAAACGCCATGACACAGATTAGCCATGATCACCTTCTATCCGGAGAGGAGTAGGTAGGCCAGTTGTCGTACGCCTGGTAACCGATCATACCAAAGCGATCTCTCGGGCTGGAACTTAACTTTGACTGTTTTCACCCCCAAAAAGGTAGCCTTTGGCGATAGAGTTGCCTAAATATCGATACTTCCGCTATCGATAGGTGACCTCGAAAACTAGTAACAATATCGAGAGTGCTATCGATAATATCGGCATTATCGATACTATCGATAGTACAAATAAATTAATACTATTGACTGGAAGCAACAGTATCGATACGCTCGATACAATTACACGACAATACTATGAATAGTATCGACAGTATACATTTTTTATGTAATACTATAGATGTTATCGATAGTATTGTTGTAATAAAACAACGATACTATCAATAGTATGAAACTATCGATAGTATTACAAAATCGATAGTTTAATAAACGTCGATACTATCGTTTTCCAATCATAGCATATGTAGCAAGTGACACTATAGACAGCGCTAAGTGTTGCCCAGGCCTGTGTTATTTTATGATTGTATTCGGATAATCCATAAGATAATAATTAATTATTTTACTATACTTAGTATTTATGTGAGGTATTTACTTGCTATGTAATTGATTGATTGGATCCAACACTATCGCAGTAAACTATCGATAGTGTAGGCTATCGATACTAATGATAGTATAATATTATATTGGTGATAATGCTATCGATAATATCCATACTATTATTGTATATAAATAGTATTGCCCTGACTCACACCATCGATAGTGTCGATACTATCGGTCTACCATATTTCTCCATAGTAAGTGATAGGGGGTTCATGGGCGTCGCCACGGGGGGGGGGGAGGCAGGGGGCTCAGCCGCCCCTACCTAGAGATTCAAAAACCCTACAATTTATTCTTTTCTCCTTACTTTTCTCATTTTCTATATCAAATTGCCGCCCCCTCCCAAGCAATCTGCTGACGACGCTCTTGTGGGGCAAAGCATTTGTCGTCTGAGCTCCCAACCCCAAGAAAAACTCTTACCCCAGAGCCTCTTCAGTAGGTAGTTGCAGAACTTGCAGATGAGGTTGACTTGGGCTCAAATGAGGTTGACTTCGGTAGACGCGTACACCCAACGATATGGGCAAACTGCGATTTATGCCATAATTTACTAACACTCAAAATTTCTTTCTCACTTTTCTAATTAGAATTGGTCTGAGAATTTGGACAACCAGCCATTCTGACCCACATAAAAAATGGTCAGAAAAACGCCAGCGCATCTTTTGGACTTTAACAATGGACACCCGGCCAAATCTGATAATGCTATTATAATTATAAGAGGCGCTTTGGAGCGGTTCTTCATTGAGCTGATTGAGCACACTACCGACTAGTTAGGTACCTACTCAATAGGGCAAAATCAGGAAAGAGTTCTAAGGCTTCCTACATAACAAAAGTTTTCTTTCTATGTGTGAGCCACAATCGCGTTGCCAAACTGGACGGGAAATGCAGGAGCGGGATAAGGGATAATGAACTCACCGAACAAAACGCAACAGTATAGATACTGTAAATGGTAGCTATAAGATTCAAAAGCACGGCGCACAACTGAATTACTAAATTGATAAATACCACATAATATGACGCTCATTAATTGTTAAATATGGCTTGCCTCGCGCCTCAGAGTTGCGGCGGTTCAATCACCGGTGCAGGTGATCTTTGACAGTTGTTGTGGGGTCAGTAACTTTAACCAATGAACACAAATTTACAAAGAAGCGCAGTTCTTAAGGATTTCGTATGCCGATTCCAAGTGGGGACCGTCTCGAGTTTAGTTCGTAGTTGGAGCTGTTGGCGGCGCTGGCGTCGTTCTCCGTCTATCTGCTCTCGTAGTTAAGATACACTGACTGGAGGAACGTTTGCCTCTCTTGCTCTCGTAGAGACAGCTGTCACAGCGCGACTGCCACGCCGCCAAGCGGCAATTTGGGTCACAGAAAGTTTGTCTTCAGAGCGCCCATAGGAAATGCGCCTCTATGTAAATATCTGAGCTCTTTGCTTTAACTTAGTATGACTAGACTGACACTGGTCTAAGCCACTGAATATCGCTATCTCTTTCGGTTACGGAGAACAGACGGCAGTGGTTCTGTAGAAAAAGCTACATATTACGGTCAAATATGTTTAGACTGGAAAGCGGACCACGGGTTTGGCGAAAGTTGTATGCAGCTGGGATGAAGATAATTATCATGAACTTATTTGATATTTAGGCGGGTATTTTTTATTTATGTATAAATATTAAATAGAATGATGAATCAAGTGTGTGTATGTGTGTGTAAGACACACTCGGTCAGGGTCTACAGACCGAGCATACTATTAAGACGACCTTTAAATAACTTTACAATAGCTATCAAATAAAATATCTTTATTATAATAATTAACAAAAGTAATACATTTATTATAAAAAAAAACCGAATTTATATAAATACAGATATCTGTTTAAATTGTGATTGCGAATAATTACGACGTGACGTTTCCATAAAAATGAAAATATTAATCCATTTTGCCACGTCATTAACTCTCTATAATATTTAGCGGATAAAATATCAGTATACATATACTTCGTGACAAACAGTACCTATACCTCACACAACTTTATCATTTTAGACGCTATCCACAAGCTACATGCCCAAACGAACACGCCAAACAAATTGCAGTTGTAACGACAAATAATAGCTATCAGTCTAAAAAAGCATCTTGGAATTAACTTGTGTATGTTGAAGTTTCTATAGCATAATTTTATCCTATTTCAGAATTTGATTTGAGATTCTATGTAGTAAAAAATAAATAAATCTATTAATATCTCGTCAATAAGTTACGTTAGAATATAATAGGTACCCTACAATAATTATTAGAAAAATATTTAAGTATTTACAACGTTTTGTTGTAGACCATCAAGCACTTATCGGAAAATTATTCGTGGATTAGGTCAATAAAGTAGGGTATTTTTTCAACATAGCATTATTTAAATATTATTTATTTATCTTATACTAAATGAAAACTCAAAAACTCATCTGTGTATCGAAATTATAATTTGGTGTTATATTTACTACGTACATCTCTAAAGGTGGGTGACCAGTGACACTGGCCATGAGACGAGGCGTTATGCAACGCGTTACACAGCAGTTCGAACTGTAACGTACTACGTCCGATCTACATCCTACCCGAAGCCGTAAAAATATTTATAAGGCACGCACTAACGACAGTGGATGATGAATGTCGGCTGTACCTAGTGCGTATAGAAATAGCTTTACGACTACAACTATACCGCACCGTATTTTCACGGGTTCGGATCGGATGTAGTGCGTAACTGCATTTATGCTGTCAGTACGTGAAAATGTGGTCTACGTCATTCAAAAGATTAAAAAAATCTGCGAAATAAATTTGTGATGATGATGATGCCTTTTCATAAAATAAATATCATTATTTTTACTACGTACTAAGAGTCAGGCACATGAACGATTATGCAACATCGGAAAGACTAGCCTACGTATTCTTAAACATTCCCTGTATAACCATTAATTTTCTTATCGCGATTGTGCTTCTAATAATCAAAACAACATATCTGTACAATAATTATAAATCTTTAGATATTACTTAATACAAATTTCATACATTTATATAATTTAAGAAAATTAATTCAGACCAAAAAGTGGTCAGTTAAAGAACCTTAAACTAAGTAATTTTAATACATAGGTAGGTATACCTAATAAAAAATGTAACCAAATAGTTTAAAACTCAAACAAATTTTGATTCTTTGGCACCCACACTTTCCCTATAGGATAATCGTTCAAATGCAACTGATATTTTATACATCAGTTTCATGACATCGCTAAGTTTTGAATGTGTACTTAAAACAAGAAAATATTACGTTAAATATAATTTGATTAGTTTAACGATATCATGAAACAGGCCCTTATTGCATAATAGGTACATCCTATAATCCCATACCAGGTAAATCCATTATATTTAAACTAATCTCAAATGCGTCTCGAATTTGCAGCAATTTAAACAATTGCATAATTAATTAGTTTAGTTTCATATAGAGACCCATCAAATCTTCTTTGGTCATCTAAACTAACATGCGCGGTCTATGGCCGAATATTCAAAAAGCTCGTGAATTATTTAATTGCAGTTGTTTGTAGCTTGTATTTAACAAGTCTTTGTTCAATCATAAAATTATAACTAAAGGTACAGATTTTACAAAATACCTTATTTTGTAAAATCTAAATATTCGATATAATCTGATCCGGTATTCGTGATTTAAAGGAAATGAACATCCTAATACTAGTAGTATTTTTCTTGTTAAATTAGTTTCAGCATACGCGCTTTCAAAACAACATTTTGGAATTTTCGTTCGAGTAGCGCGTGTAGCAAAAGGCATACACGCCCACATGCGCTTCCAAAACCGTGTCAACAAACGCTATTCTGAAACAGCTCTTAGGCTATATGTATATTTTCAAGCAACATTCGCAGACGCATTTAACTTTTATAACTAATTAATATAAAATGTAAAAACTTTCAAATATTCTATTAACACAATAATTATAAAGAATATGCTAAAATTATAAAAAATATCGGTGTGCATAATGGTCAAAGTACTATCTACTAGCGCTAAATAAATTACATTTATCGCAACTCACAAATTGACATGCTGCATTGTAACATTCAGTGATACTCGCAAGTTTGGCGCGATTTACCTAAGGCTTATCACACATATGCTACTGCCCAGACGTAAACTTTGCACGTCAGGCCCAATAGTTGTTTGTTCTTACGAGTATGTTCATCTACTCTTGTTTTATTTGACCTCGAGGCCTAGTCCGTATTTGTACACGAATTGAGGACCCAATTGAGGACCTGTGCAAAGGTTAGTTAACTGTGCTGATCTGTTGTGAATGACAAGTCATGCTGAGTCAATCAATAGTTCAGATTATGAAATGATGAGATATGACAACAGAGCGTTGTGACAAGTCCAATCGACCTTTTTATATTTCGAAAACTTGCGTGCATCACGTTATATAGACTAAGTATTATTAATTTAAATTCGTATTAATTCATTACATAATATAAACATACATAACATAACTTCACACCTTTATCTCCGAAGGGGTAGGAAGAGGTGTATTACACACCAACACTTCGCCAGTTATGTTTAGGTCCCAATGTAATAGAGGGCGAGCCCATTGCCATCTACCGGGCACATTATTAAGCGAGTGATAAATAACATTTTTAATACACACATAACTTCGAAAAGTCAGAGGTGTGTGCTTAGGGTACTGGGGATCGAACCCGAGACCATCGTCTCGGCAGTCCGTTACGTATACCGCTAGGCTATCGCCGCACCCAATTATTACATAATCATATTTATCAAGTAGGTACTAAAGACTTAATAGTTTGAGAGCAACTTTAGCTGCTGCGCGTTTCGCTTGGAACTTGTTCTTGCCGATGCCGTAGACTGTGTGCCGATCGTTCTTCGTGATTGTCACTGATACTTTGATCCTCGGTATATCTGGATCGATCACCTCAGCTTTACTGTAAACAAATATAAAAAAAATATTTTATTAAAAACATAAAATAATATGAATACGGTTGCATTTGTATCCAAGAGCCTTTCGGCTTGGACCCCGCGATCCACTTTCTTGTTTAACCGGATACCAGATTTAACAAAATATTAGATTATCCACAGAGTGACAAGGAGTAACGATATTTCATGATTAAGACTGACTGACTGATTAAGAGTATGTTCAGGCTACCCATAACGACTGTCAAAGATCTTCATGACGGTCGGGAATGACATATTAATTAACTAACAATACGTATAAAACTTTGAAACCTTTGTGGTGCGTACCATGGTTTTGAACCCTCTCCATTGCAGTCTTGCTGGCTAGCAGGAATACCGATAGACTGCAATGGAGAGGGCAGAAGCGATAGCCTCGCCATCGCTTTTGGAATATGAATACTTTTCGGATGGCAATTTTATCTAATAGCTATTACCGAATAATAATCATTATGATTTGCATAATACACACAGTATGACGGTAACGGATCGTATTATGGAAAACGTGTCGACGAATACGTGTCATCGGCAGTCAATTTAAAATTCATCCCTTAGTGAAGTTTTTTTTTTTTTTGTTTTATTAGAAAGGAACAACAAACACCTGCCTATATAAGCATTCTTACGTACTGGCTTAGTATTACAAAATCGCAAGAAACTATTGAATAAATTTTGATTAAATTTGTACGGAGTAAGTCATAGACGTCGTATATTATATAAAATTAATTGTCATAAATATATGAATCAATTGCTCTGACTGACATCTGGCATATTATCGCAGAGCTTAATCTACTAAAAGTAGATATATGAATTTTCCCCCCCGTGGGATCTCCACCTTGTCGTGGTGGGGGGGCTCAGTAACCGTGGATTGGTCACCCGCGGTGAAGCTAAGAGGGATCCAGGAGGGGACGCTCCGCGTGGGCTTGGAGGGGCCTGCGCAGGATGCGTCCAACGGTGCGGGTGCGGGGGACAGTTCTGTCTGTCCCTCGCAGTCGGGTGCGGTCGCGGGAGGAGAGGCGTGTCGGTGTTGCGTTGCCGCACGCCCTATCTCCCGCGACCAAATGGGGGCGCACCATTCGATGCGTCGCGGTGGGGCCGCAGAGGAAGAGGAGATGCGGTGTTGCGTTGCCGTCCTCCCTATCCTCTGCGGCCGCTGGGCGTTTTGGCGGCGGAGTCCAACACCTTAATCCGTCGCCAAGGGGGTTTTGTTCGGGGCCCGCCTGACCATCTGGCGGGCCAATACCCGTCGGAGGGTGGTGACGAGTGCTTTGGTGATGCCCCACCCTCCGACACACGGGTACATGGCGGAAGTCGAGGTGGTTTTTAGTGGAAACACCACATACTCCGGCTCTTATTTCCCCCAAGAGTCGGAGATCCGAAGGGATTTTCCACCTCGTAAAACAAAAAAAAAAAGATATATGAATTTTAGTCAATGGTGGCGTAAACACCTACTAAACAATGATTTTTTTACATTCAATCACTATATATGAACAATTTTTGTGCCGGCTATTGCCGGAATCTCAAAAATATAAATCAGCCGAAATTTTATTGTTGGCAATTTCCTAGAAAAAACCTTTTTAAATTAACCAATACAATCACGCCCTAAAAAGGTTCACTATTCCTAATAAAAATAATCTTGTATTTTATGATTTTAATTGTATAACATGTATGTACTACATACATTTAAATTGTCAGTGTTTGTGTTATCGCTTGCTAAACGGTGAAAGAAATCAATGCGAGGAAACTTACAGGTATAAGAGTTCTCCATAATGTTCCCGAAGAAAACGTGAAGTGTGTCAACCCGCATTTGGTCAGCGTGTTGGACTATGGCCCTACCCTTCTCATAGTGAGGAAAGGCCTGTGCCCAGCAGTTGGACAAATTATGGCAAACCTAAAAGCCGGTCTAAACTGTACACACAGCTACTCATCAAGCTAGACACTTTAACCTTTGTACCGTTCTTATAGCGTAGGAAATAAGTATCAAAATCGCACAGCTACTGTCAAGCTTGACTTGTACTCGTATGTACATAACAACAAGTAAATGATATCTCGAACCAGTGGCGTAACGGTAATGTAATCGACTGCCACGTCAATGGCCGCGGGTTCGATTCCCATTCAACTCAAAAATTCGTGTGCGTGAGCGGATCGATTATGCATTTACAAAAAAAAGTATACATGTCATTGAGCTTAGTTAATAAACTCTGCTTAGTTTGGGACTAGATGGTGTTGTGTATGTGGTAGAATATTATATTGTTTTGATATCTTACCCGAACACAGGACAAGCGTGTATCTTCTCGTACAGGACTTTGACCGGTTGCTGCGGTATGCGAGAGGAGAACATGTGGATTTCCTTGCTCATTATCCTGTAGACTACCGACCAGACGGTTTGAAGGTTACCACCGCAATCCAAGTATATTGCTCCGACTAGTGACTCGAACAGATCGCTGAGGACCTGTGAACAATATGATTAACGAGGGATGAAAAAATAAGGGATTTTAGTTAGTCTAAGGCCACACCACTTTTTTTATCGTTACATTTATCTAACTTTTAAGTTATGTGACAGTTTAACTGTAACATGGCTGATTTAACCTCTTGTATGCTGGAATGCCAGACACAATTAAAAAGCTACTGTGTCTCGCATGGATCAGTGTTCCGGCATTAAAAATAATAGATATGCTTTAGGCAGTCAAGCATAGTTTTAAAGAAGACGGAAAATGAGCTTATTTTTGAGATTTTACTTTCATTAATTCTCCGGGATCCTGGAGACCGGAGACCTGACTTATTGGCAGTGGGACTACCTTGGGGGTATACCCTTTCAAACAAAAGAAGAATTTTCAAAGAGAGTGAAAAACTAATAATGTAAAGCACAAAAATCAGCTTATTTTTGAAATTTTAACAAAATAAAGAATTTTTAAAATCGGTCCATAAATACTCATACGAACGAATTTTTCATAACAGCGCCTGAACTATTTTCATAGCAATATTTTCATATGAAGACTTATGACTTTTGTAAAATCTTCCCTAAGAAGAATAAAATAAAATTATATAAAGTATTAGACACAAACCTTTGGTACTTCAATGTATTCAGCCATAAGACACTCCTCTTCGTCTATCAGATACAGTACTTCTTCTACAATCTCGTGGTCGCGCTGTTCTTGATGCTCGTAGAACATTATAATAGCCTTCGACAGTACTGGGTTCAATTCCGAACACAGAAACCTGAAAAATAACGTAAATTGACGACGTATGAGGTGGAGACAGCCTATTGGAGAGATTATCAGGCTGCTACGCATGAAATTTCGAGATCTAATCCAAGGTAGGTAAATGGACCTTGTGCAAGCTTGCTATTGAAGAAGTGAAGGAAAACTTCTTTCTCTTAGCGTTATCCCAGTTTCAATCTGGGGTCCGCTTACTAGTCTAACCGGATTTGGCTGAATATTAGCTTTTCCACAGAGCGACTGCCTGTCTGACCTCCGCAACCCGAAGGGATAGCGATATTCCATGGTTTAGACTAGTGTCAGTTTATTTAGAAGGTACTGACGCCCTGTAACGACCGTCAAAGATCTTTATGACAACCGGGACCGACGGCTTAACGTGCTCTCCGAGGCACGGGACAAGCGATAATTAACAATTGAAGAAGTGAAGGAAAACATCGGAGGAAAAATGTCTGAGAAGCCTAGATAACACAAAAGACATGTGAAGTCTGCCAACCTTCACTTGGTGGTCCAAACCCATACCTAGCAGAGGAACTGTGCGCAAGTTCTAAGTCTGGTACCAACACCCCAAATTCAAATAATTCTCTCCACATAAACATTGGTAAAAATTGAGATGTATGTTACCTAATAATACTAACAGTAACGTGTAGTAAGCAAAGCTCTAAATCTCTAATAGCTTAAATACTTTGTAAACACAGCGACAATTCAAGTCACGATTTAGTTGCAGAACGATTATAATACTTATTTTCTACGCCATAAGTACGGTACAAAGGTCAAAGTGTCTAGCGTAACGTGTTGCCGTGTGAACAATGAGTATTAAATCTAGTTATTTATAGGTTACATAGGTTTTCATTCTTCTATTTGTGATTATTCTATTAATTTAATACTAAGATACAATATTTTATAAATAATCGCTTTTTAAGGCCCATTGAGACGGAGAGAGTTTCTTGACTCGAAGATGCGATTATCGAAAGAATATAAAAAAGTTTCTTCGTCTAAACATACACACTTCTCGCTCCTTCACTTTGGCGACAATTGCCTCGCAAGGAATATTGATTGTGTCCGTGTAAACAGAATTTTAGACGAGGACATAAGGAAACTTACCGATGTAGTCCTAATTTAACAACGTAAGAGGCGAAAGTAACGTTGTTAACAAGCGCTGATCTAAGGTCAGTCATTTCCCCGGGCTTCAGATCACGGCAGTTTTCAAATATATGCGTCGTTATTAGGAAATCCAGGATGGCGTCTCCTAGGAACTCTAGCCGCTCGTACGATCGAGTCAACCTGTTACGAATGTATGATGAATGTGACAGCGCCTAAAACATAAAAATATATTTTATTAGACATATTCAAGGTTATCTATACACATACATATTATGCATGGGGTTCCCACCAAGATCTTAGGGTCCCAAGCCAACCTCACCTGCAAGTGGTGCACCTGCCAATCAACGGACGAGGCTCTGGCAAACAAAATATCCCGATAAGCGGCAATAGGCTCGCCACCTATTACGTGGGATCAAAACACTGGCGAAAAGTGGGCGTTTAATATGCCTCTGCCTACCCCTTCGGGGAAACAGGCGTGAGTCTATCTATGTATGTATACATATTATAAATCTGAAGAGTTTGTTTGTTTGTTTGCTTGAACACGCTATCTCAGGAACTACTTACTGGTCCGATTTGAAAATTATTTCAGTGTTAGATAACCGATTTATCGAGATCTCGCTATGAGCCACGGGAGCGGAACAGTAGTCCGTTAATATAGTGAGCATAACCGCGGGCCCATCTAGTTATTAGTATAAAAGTTATGACTGCCTCCGTGGTCCAGTAGATAGCGCGTGGTCAGGAGGTCCTGGGTCCAATTCTCGGGTCTCGCAGAAGGTTTCTCGGTTTTCCGAATTCTCAGTGGCAGAACGGAGCCTGGAAAGGGCCTGGTAACGGTAATAGACTCGCCCCCTATTAGATAAATGGGACCTACAAATTCACAACATGGCGAAAATAATGTGAGTGTAGTATTACACCTCTGCCTACCCTTTCGGAGATACAGGCGTAAGCCTATATAAAAATATATGTATAGTGCAAATCTTAGGGGTAATTTTGCTTATATTTATGAACAACTTTTATTCTGACAGATTGTCGAAATCTCGGCAAACAGCTGTTACATACTTAATCGACTAAACCACTTAGACTTTAGATTTAGATTATGAATGTATGTTGATTCGTAAAATGATTCATCGAGATACAATGATACGAAGTGGATACTTACCATCATTAATTTGTACAATAAATTAATTATGAAGTACTTTTATGAAAATTACCTCTAGTAAATAGGACGGATCCTTGAATTTGTAATTTAGTATATTTTCTACATCCTCTCTGCCTGAAGACAATAAGAAATTAATCTCAGCCTCAGTAGCCTTTTTTTCTGAGATCACTGTTGGCACAGGCTTGTGCAAATACTCAGCGAAAGAATCCTGAAAAAAAAATTTAAGAAAAGGTTTTAAATTAAAAATACAAGAAAAGTTTGGAAGCTAATTTGCAGTATTTTTATAAGCAGTGTTATAAAAGGTATCGTATATCGATAGGTACTATACAGGGTGTAAAAAGACCCTTAACGAAAACTGAAATCCCATGTTGTACCAATCACTACGAACATTTTTTACTTCGGCACCATACCTGGGAAATTACTGGTTCAGGAGATAGATATTGAGGCTCAAAGTTAGTATGGAATTTTTCTAATTAGGTACAAAATCGATGCATTTACCCCGCCAATATGTTCTTTAGATGCCCTATAACCCCATGGATAAGTAGGTATTTCGAGCATTGCACGCGTGCGCTTTTAATTGCGGTTTAAAAAATTTGAAAACTCAAAAAAAAATCGTTTCCCAGGTGTTATTTTTGGTTAGTATAACTTGGCATGATGTCCAAAACGAGTAGACTTCGGCTTGGTGATGGGTCTTGTGACACCCTGTATATGATGAATATAAAGCAAGGCAGTGTCAAGCAGTAGGTACCTTTGGTGGTATAATTCTCATCCACTCGATCGCTTTAGCAGCACCTAAAATGCCACCGCTCAATAGATATGTGCCGATGATAGCTTCCACACCATCAGCTACAGTCTGGAACAAAATTATATAATTATTGATTGTTAATTATCGCTTGCTAAACGGTGAAGTAAACCATCGTGAGGCATGAATACCCGATAATTCTCAATGTTTTTGTGGTGGACTATAGCCTGACCCTCCTCAGAGGGAAAGAAGAGGCCCGGATCCAGCAGAGGGGTACCTTGTTTTTTTTTAGTGTAACAGGCGGCAAGCGAGCGACGGATGATGGCCGGTAAGTTATTACGGCCGCCCATGGACACAAGCAACATTAGAGCACGGGCGTTGCCGACCCTTTGGGTTGGGAAAAGGGATAGGAGGAGTGGGATGAGGGTGAAGGAACGAAACACAACAGTTTAGGTACTGTTACTTTACGACGATATTCTGTGAAAGAGTAGTTCATTCCGCTACGCACCATGATTTACTTGTAATGTACATATTTAAGTAGGTATGTAAACAATGCACAGCTAGGCGCGCAATAGTTAAGACATTATTTTCGTGATCAGAACGCCGAGCCGCACTAAAGTTTAATGTCCCTTGGCTTTCGCGACCTGCCAATGCTTTCACACGTACTGTGTACTGTATCGTCGTCCCTAGCTAAGGAATATTAGATAATTGTCTTATACGTATAGATCACGGTTTGGATCTAGACCCTGAGACAAAAATAAAGCTTTTGTCGTAGACGAATACGCTCAATAATAACAACGTACCTACTAATTAGTACGTTGTTATACCTGTTATCGCTTGGATTTGACTGTCATGAAGATCTTGTTATGGGGAGTCAGTCAGGGAACAGTTTTTATGGAGTCAGTGGCTACTCCTGAATCCGCCACCGCACGTCTCACTTGAGTTGAGCGACTTGTTAATAATTTTACAAGTTCGAACTCTCGCCAATTTCGAATACAAACATTTAAGGTGTTTAATAAACGTCAAAAGACTACGGTAACCGGTAGGTATAGGTCGGTTCACGAAAGTTGACCACAAATGGCGGCCGTCGCGCATATGTACATTCGTGCACCAATGGCGTGGCTCCATTCTTGACGCATTTAGGGAATGCGTCAAGAACGGAGCCACAACATTGGCATTCCACCCGCGCCTCACCCCGCACCTCCACGGGGACCTAAAAAATGATTTCTGCGCAGTGGTCATCTTTCGTGAACCGACCTATATCTACTACCACGCGGAAAACAGGTTGCTTGACATCTTGACAGTTTTAAAACATAATCATTGATCTGAAGGAACACGTTTAGTTAGGCATAATACGAATACCGCAGTTCATTCATCTGATTTTTAGTTCAAGTAGTAGGTACACTACTCGCCAAACTTTATGGCCGCTCCGAACCTAGCCGCATTACGCTGCGGCGTGGAGGCAGGGCACGCCCGCGCGCGCTTTCTTCCACCCGCTAGCATCCTCGCCTCCCGCGCGTTAGTGTGAGTGCTACGTTCGTATACGAATCACATATTCGCTGAGCTCTGACAGTACCGTCGCGTTCAGAATAGTTTCATATTGTTACTTCTTTGTTGTTTCTCGTTGCTATCGTTATTGTTTCTTGTTGTTATTTGTACTGATATATTGTTACCATTTTCATTGATCATGCCTTCGCGGTCGTTATAATGTTTTACGGGGCCAAGCACGGAAAATAGTGTTTGACGTAATAACGTTTATGAAGAAGGAAGCTGAGGAAGGCCTTTAGTATAAGTTGAAGTCAGTCCAAAAGCGGACTGCAGCAGCTACAGGTGTGTCTGTTGCGCCTTCCACCTTACCATCCCGATCTTAACCCAATAGAAATGGCTTGGGCAGCAATAAAAGGCTACGTAGCTAAGAAAAATGTTACCGGTAATATTAATAATGTCATGAAACTTGTGGAGGCGAAGGTGGAGGAGGCAATGCAATGGGTGAACATGAATGGATTGCATTATGAGAAAAAGATAGACGCATTGAGGAGGAATATAAAAAGAGCGATGTTGTGTTGTGATAGAAGACTTCACCGATCAATTTATCATACACGTTAGTGAAAATGAATCAGAGGAAGAGGATGGAGATTCCGAAGTAAGTGAAGAAAGTGACGAAGAAAGTTCTTCAGATGACGTACCTTTTACGAGTATGGAAGATGTTTTATGGAAGGAGTAGCCCCATTGCAAATAAATATTAAAAAAAAATGGTTTGTCGTAACCAATGTGTTTTTTTTATTTAGAAGTCCCTTCACCTAACTGAATTTACAGTAATCGAATTTGATTGAATATGTAATTAAACAATATAATATAGCTATTCTAACAACTTAACTGAAGATTTTAATTTTCAATAATTGCAAATATTTTTTCTTCGCTATGAAATGTCCACCCGACTGTACCATGCGCAAGTTCGTATTGATGGCTACATTCAGAGCGGCCATAAAGATTGGCGAGTACTGTAGATATATAATGTTCTTTATTGACGTAATAATATGGAAAACATTTTTTAGTCTTATAGTAGTCACTTATAAATATTTTTTTTACATTCAGGTCTCCGGCCTGGGCAACTATTTATATATATGTATTTGACAGTACAATTAGCTATTATATGTTATAATAACCTACGCAATTTGCGTGACCACCATAAAATTAAATACTGACCTTTGGAAACTTGATAATGCGCAAAGCTTTAGCTTGTTAAACTTTGAGCTCTGTCTTGCACGTCGTGGGGTACCGTACATAGATATATTCAAACAACGGACACAAAGAACACCCAGACGGACATTTGTAGTTTGAACTTTATACATATGTATTTAGCTGCAAAAGTGGATGCAAATGGGAAGACAAGGGCTAAGCTTTTTCGTTTTTTTTTCTTTAAAAAAAGGTTCTAAATCCTGTGCCGCAGAGGACTTTTAAAACAAAAAAAAAAAACAATTTACGAATCACAGAAAGTGTTGTCTTGTGTGGGAATCGAACCCACAACACTCCCGAAGTGTCAAGCGGCGAGGCAGCCGCTTTAAAACCACTACGCCAATAGTGCAGCCAAGCTGATAAGCTCAAGCTCCCCGTATAAATAATATTATGTAATCTGAAACCTTCCATGACAAATGACGTTTTCGTGTTTCCCTTGATGAAAAATACCTTCATCAGAGTCAAGCTATAAGACAAACAATAATTACCCCTGAAGCTCATATTACCCAAACCGAAATAAGCCCCGAACCCAAAACTAAAATAAGCCGCCCGCAAAAGGCGCAAAACTAAATCCTGGATCCGACACAATAAGTCAAACGAACTGCTATTGATGCTGATTCAGACTTTAAGGCTTTCGGTATAGTCATCTTATTACGATCTGCAATAAAGATTATCTCTTCACACAAAATAAATTGCCTTAACAACAAAATAGTATCCGAAACAAAGTATATTGTAAACTACGTGCGAAGATTTTTTATACGGTTCGATGAGCTTTAAGATAAAATAAGACGAATGGTAAACAACCAATACGAATTGTGGGTATAAAAAAAAGTGAGAATGACCTATAAGATTTACACGTGGAAATAATATTAATGCAGCGAGTACTTCCACGAGGCAATTAAAGGAATGTCAGTGTCCTGACGATTGGCACGTGTAGACTGGCACGCTTTTTGTATCAATCGAACGTAAGGTAAACGGATTATTCATAAGTAGTTGTGTAGTCCAGCAATCGAAATTAAGATTTTCACACGTAGAAATAACATTTGTTAATTACTTTTTTTGGCAAATTACTTTTTGTTTTTTTCTTTATCTAAGCTATAATATGCTCGTGTTTTTCTTATGATTTGCTTTTTAGTAGGTATAGGAAAGTAAATAGCGGGTTTAACTCGACTTAACCCGACCTGTGACGGCTGAACCGAGAACGTGTAGGTTAAAATAGGGAGGGAAATGTTTTCACGCTCCTGTACGAATGCATTTATATGCATTCCTTTGTGACCTTCGGTGTACTAAATGGTCTGACCAATTTTATAAATAGTGATTATGTGATTAGTATTCAGCAGTTCATGATTCGTATTCAGCGTCTATTGATGTTAGCAGAAAAATAAAAAAAATATATAGAACTGCAGATATGTTTTCGCGTTTGACTAAGAAATCTTTGACAGAAAATCTTGAACGTTTTTAGAAGCAATCTGACTATATTTCCGAAACCTAATCACAGTAATCACATAAACCTAATAAAAAAAAGAAACACTTCGCTAGAAAACCTTAGCAAGAATTTTGCCAGGCCTGCCGCGAGAATTTACCCGAGATCTTAACGATCAAATGACGTAAGCACTACCAACAGACCATGAGACCAACGACGCATTTTGATTCTAATAAAATTATTGTAATACACAAGTCAATGAAGTCAATATTACAAAGGTAAACAGTTCAAAGTTTACATCCATACACGAGTGAATATAATTAAAGGTTGTTGAGTTGAATAATACATTGTTGCTACGTGCAATAAACTCGTGTATCGCATAAACTTTTCACGTCGACCTCTTTACTGTCAAGATCTTAAATCTTCGTGTGAATCATCTCGTCTGGCCATTTGATTGATTGTCAACGGCGAGTCGCAATTGCGTATGGATAATTCAAGTGTTGAATGCCGCTTAATAAGATTATTTTATTTTACACTCACGACTCGTAATTTAAATTTGTGCATCACACGTGTTGTTCCGTGTGGGGACCGAACAAGCAAGGTGGCCGCTTACGGCCGGTTTCAATATTCGATCGATCCATGGATTTGGAGATTAGAGATACGTGTTTGACATATTTTGCAAGGAGCTTATCAGATTTATATCTCAAATCTAGGATAGATCGAATTTTGAAACCGGCCGTTAGACAACTACGTCAGCCGCTTTGCCAAAAGTGACTCACAAATTAAACGAAAATATATCCAACGCACGTAGTGTGGTGGCCTCGGACCAACCAACCTAACAACGGCCACCAACAAGCTTCAAAAGCTTCAAGGACTTGCATGCCTAGCGGCCACGGGCTGCATGAAAACTACACCTACAGCGGCACTCGAGGTGTTGTTGGACCTGCCTCCATTGCACCTGTTCATAGAATAGGAAGCTACGATGTCGGCGGTTCGGCTAAGACCTCTGAAGCTCTGGAAAGACACCAATACACCGTACACTGGCAACTTAAATACACTCTTCAAAGAAGTTCCCCTAACACAAGCCATTGGCGACCGAATACCGAAACAATTTGTGTTCGACAAGTAATACAAAAACCAGCTGTACGAGGATCTACACGGAGGAGCGGTTAACCACAACGAGCTCACGATCTTCACAGATGGGTCTAAGACCGGTACGGGTTCAGGAGTATTATCCGAGGACCTAAACATTAACATCGCAGCACCGCTGGGAGCCTATAACACGGTCTACCAGGCCGCATGTTTAGGCATAATCCTAGCTGCCACAGCAATCATGGCACGTGAGGTAAGGGAACGATCAATTAGGATCCTCTCAGATAGTATGGCTGTCCTTTCAGCCCTCAAAAGCCATACTATCACCTCGGCAATCACACTTGAATGCCACCAGAACTAACAGTGGTAGGTAAACTAAACAAATTAACACTGCAATGGATCAAGGGCCACAGTGGCTCAAAACGGGGATCTCGCAGCCGACGTACTTGCCAGAAGCGGGGCTTCTTTAGAGGTGGTAAGACCCGAGCCCATTATTCCCCTTCCTTCTGGTTTTTATCGCAAGCTGGTAAGAAATAGAACCAGGACCGAGTACAACCCAGTCCTAGATTGGGACTGAAACATGTAGGCAGGCCAAGGAGGCTCTTCCCGCAGTAGACTGTAAGATAGCCAAACAAATCCTCCGGCTGTCCAAACAACAACTGCGGACAGTCACGGCCGCCTACACAGGACACGGATTCTTTAATAAACACCTATTTACTATAGGTATCACCGACAGCCCGCTGTGCAGAACCTGTATGGCAGCAGACGAGATGGCAGCCCACCTGCTCCTCGACTGCCCTGAGGTCTCCCAGTACAGGTAGCAGCACCTGACCAGATACAGCACCCTGAGGGAAGCAGTGGGCCACATCAAGAGTCTGCTGGCCTTGCTCGAAGAGCTGGGGTGGCTTGAGTGACAAGACCATTTCCACCCGCACGCAAAATACACGCCAGACGTGGAGTTGCGGAAACAGCCCGTGCAACCAAGTACATCCAACGCACATTGTTTATCAACAGTTTAAATGAAATTTCATTTTTATTAGTACACTAGCTGAGTCCACGGTTACCCCAGCGAGCGTTATTTAGTGCTACGGGCTCTGCCCCCAGGGCTCATGGGGTGATCTGGGTGATGTTATATTATTAAAGCTAGTAAGATAAATAGTCTATTCAACACAAAAATAATTGGAGAAATAATTCCTGGAAGTAGCGCGTTCAACCAAAAACACAATCTCCTTAGCTTTACCTATAATCATAGACTAATGATTGGTCTCGCTCTGCTCTACTAGACGGAGCCCTCATACTTGTAAAGTGAGGCAGAAAAAACCATGCCAGCAGGCATGGTTTGAGGCTGTCACACTGACAGCCGTGTGTCAGGTGCATATATCCACCAAATTAATCATGCAAATAATTCGCTGTACAATGCCAACTTGCGCTTTTATCCCATGTAAAAATTAGTCAGCAAGCAATAAGAAGGACTCTGGGATCACATATCATCTGTAACATAACAATAAATTTGAAATTTCACCCTAAAATTACATTAAACCAAAAATTTCATTCAGTGTTGCTGCGCGTAGAAGAACAATTTCCTCGTAGTTGAGATTTTTGTAATATAAATGTATTGTTATTGTATTTTATAATATAATCTATTGCATTTATCTAACCTTATTACTTATTTAACATATTTATGTATACTTTAATGTTTACATTAGTAATTAAATACATAAAGTGTTGAAGTAAATGTATAAGGCAGTCATCTTGAACAAATGTGAGCTCATATTGTTTTACAAAGTAACAGTAGTGATAGGTCGCACATGCGTTTGGACTTCATTTTAAGCTGTAAAGATAAGATAAGATTCCTAAAAAAGTAATTTAAAATCTTTCAACACATTGAAATTAAACTACAGTTTACGGATTTTATCGCGATCTGTATTGGTAAATGTAATAACTTAGTGAAACCATCGCGATAAAATCCGTAAACTGTAAATTAATTTCAATGTGTAACATTCGCGTAAACCCAAGAAGATACTATCTTTCAACACAATTTGGTACCTAGAACAATTTTATCTATTTTAATTATTAGTAAAAAAATCTAAAAAAGTTCAACAGTTTACGCAGTATCTTCTCGTGGTTACAGAATAAATATCTTTTGGGTCTTACATTCAGCTACTCATTACACGTAGATGCTTTTATATTAATTAGGTATATACGTATCGCAGTCATTCACCATCATCATCGTCCTAGCGTTATCCCAGTTGCATCCAAGACCTTGCGACTTGTAGCCCCGGGTCCGCTTACATACTAGTCCAACCAGATATGACAGAATATCTGCTTTTCCACAGAGCGGCTGCCGTCTGACTCCGTAACCCAAAGGGATAGCGATATTCTATGGGTTTAGATCAGTATCAGTTTGTTTGAGGGGACGGCCTCACCGTAAAGAATTTCAAAGATCTTAATGAAAGCCGGGACTGACGGTTTAACATGCTCTCCGAGGTACGGGGCAAGCGATCATTAGCAATTTAATAGGCATATATCTTTGAAAAGACAATGGTGCACGCGGGCACGCCGTAGATTCAAACTAGAAACCGTCTGTTTGTGGCAGTCTGTTAATATTGTCTATCGTTACTTGTGAGTTTTGGTGACTACATGACTATTAACAGTAAATAAACCTTAGTAAAACTTATAAGGTCAAATTTGTATACGTACTAAATAATGTATAGGTAACTAACAATTGACGGCTAGATTGGAAATAGAATGCACTATTTTCTATTTTTTTTATTTTTTTATTTTATTTTATTTATTATGGTTCACCAACAATTGTTTACATCAAAACTTACGATCTAAAATAGTCTAAAATACAAGTGACAATGTAACAATTACTTAAAGGTGAACACCGCTTGCACACACAATAAAGTGTAAGAAACTTATACTAGTGTATAGTATACACTATAATCTTACTCCTATTTTTTTACACACTGGTTACATAATCGTTAATTATTTTATTATTTTTATTGTATTTCAAGATCCTTAATGCTAAGAAATATGGACTTTATTTTACTTATACTAAAAAAATGTATATCAATTAGATCGCTGAAACGATTCACCATCTTACACATTCTTGCGCAAGGAGAATTGGCACCAAGGACAGTTCTTCTTAACGGTGGACAGAGTGGTGTGACTGAGTTGCGAGGCAGTCTAGCAGGTACGCGAAATTTAAAAAGAGCTAGCAACTGAGGGCAGTCAATCTGCTGCTTGAGGATTTTAATAGCAAACATTGCGTCATTTATACTTCTGCGACCTGCTAAGGAATGAATGCCAAAATGCTTTAATCGAGAATCGTAAGATCGCTTTTTTTTTGTTATTCCATTGGAAAACGCCAAATGCCACAAGAAACGTTTCTGAATGCGTTCAAGGCGCAAGGAGTGTATCGCATAATGTGGCCGCCAGACTACGCTGCAGTATTCCAATAAGCTACGAATTAAGTTATTATAAAGTAAAACCTTGGTGCTATTATTGCGAAACTTTTTACAGTATCTTAGAACGAAACCCAACATCTTTGATGCTCTTTTGTTAATGTTATCAAAATGAGGCTCAAACGACAATTTTTTATCATATAACACCCCTAAGTCTCGAATTGTTTCCACCTCATTGATTTTAGTCTGGTTTATGTAATAATTAGACTCTATTTGATTATGCTTGCGTGTGAACTTTACATGATAACATTTGTTGCAATTTAAGAGCATAAAGTTATTTGTACACCAAAGTATAAGTCTGTTTAGATCTTCTTGTAGTAGTTTGGTATCTTTACTTGATTCAACTTTGCGTACAAATTTTAGATCGTCAGCATACATATACACATCCGAGAACTGGAAACAATTTGGTATATCGTTTATAAAAAAATTAAACAGTATGGGTCCCAAATGAGAGCCCTGAGGAACTCCTGATGAAACGTGTTTGATCGATGACTGATGCCCATTAACAACCACAAAGAATACCCTATCTTGCAAATATGATGCCAGCCATTCGAGTAAAGAGCCTGCAATGCCATATGCGCGCAGTTTGGAAATCAGGACAGTATGTGGAACTTTGTCAAACGCCTTGCTGAAATCCGTATATATGACATCAGCCTGATGACCCGAGTCTACGGTTTTTATCAGAAATTCGGTAAAAGGAACAAGATTTGTACTTGTGGATCTAAGACCAACAAATCCATGCTGATAGTCACTCAGGTACAATTTTAAGTGGTTTTGAATATATGGACACAAAAGAGCTTCGAAAATTTTGGCAAACGACGATAAAATTGAGATAGGTCTATAATTAGAAATATTTTCAATATTGTCCGATTTATATATTGGGACTACTTTTGCAGTTTTCCATTTATTGGGAAATACACCAGTGGATAGAGATTTATTAAATATTAGGATAAGTGGATAGACCAATTCAGTAGAGCAAGCTGAAATAAAGATAGGTGGTATGCCGTCAGGACCAGCACCTTTCTTAGTATCAATATTTTTAAATTTTGTAAGTAAACTATTGTGATCTATGATAAGGCTGTTAAAACATATGCTATATTTGTGCAGGGTTTGTAAGTATTCTGAGTTAAAATTATTACTGAGATTCTGATCATCACTATAAACGGATGCAAAATGACTAGCGAACAACTCACATATCCCAGCCCCATCATTTGAAGTAACTAGTCCATCTGTCATAAACCTAGGATATGTGCTTGATCCCCCTCTTCTGGCTTTTACATACGTCCAGAATAGCTTGGGATTACTTACAAGGCTATCTTCTATAAGTTTCGTGTAGCTATTATAACATTTTCTCGCCAAATGGTCACAATGTTTGCCGATATATTTTAACTCGAGTGCATCTAATGGGTTTTTATATATTTTATATCGCTTTCTGAGTTTATTCTTTTCATGTAACATTTTTATTAGTTGATTATTAAACCACGGAGGATATTTATTAGTTTTAGGTACGCGGAATGGTACGAATTTGTTTATAGCGGAGTTAAGAATTTCGTAGAAAACCTCTAGCATCTCATTCACACCACTGAGCCCCTCGAATAATCGGTTCCAATCCTGTTCGTGCAAGAATGTGCAGATCGAAGTATAATCTCCCTTATGAAAATTAGGTCTTGCATTGACAGTGTTATATGGTAGCTTAGCATCCTTCGGCAGAGCAATAACAATTTCCAAAGGAGGATGATATTGATCGATTTTACTCATAGGGTTTAAACACATATTTACACTACAAGAAGGTAAAGTACACAATAAAAGATCTAATATCCTGCCAGCGGTGTTCGGTACGGAATTATATTGCTCGAGCCTGTTCATATAGGTAAAATCCAATAACATGTCACATGTGGTGGAAGGACTTTTATAACAAGTATTTTTAACTAATTGCCAGTCAATAATACCTAAATTAAAATCACCAACAATACAAACTTGACTGTCTGTCATTTGCTCAAATGCTGCATTACAGTGATCAATAAATATCTCTAAGGAGGAGCGGGACACTGGCGGCGGTAAGTATAATGCGCATAAAATCACTTGACGCTCTGTACGCCCCCCAGGTATATCTATAACCACCCAAAGGTCCTCGCAAACACTTTCCCAACTTACGATACGCTTAGATCTTATAGTTTTCTTTATCGCAATCAAAACGCCACCACCATCTTTAGCGCAATGTAAAGGAGATGTATGTCTGTCTCTCCTATAGACGACATATCTGTCATCAAATAGTTCACTACTCAATACTGAGTCATTTAGCCAGGTTTCTGTTAGAATAATTACGTCATAATGATTACAAGAGATATTACAATAAACTGCATGTGTTTTAGTTCTAAGACCACGACTGTTTTGGTAGTAGATTTGTAAGTTACTGAATTTTTATACAAGAAAAATAAGATTATCTTGGCAAAGTTATATAAAATTTTTACAAGAAAATCATTATAAGATATTTACACAATCTTGTTCAAAGCGTCTAAATTTTTTATGAACACATGAGCCGCGTCATCATTCTTTTTAACAAAAATCCTGCCACTTCTCACCCAGACATACTTGTATCCCCTCTCCTTCGCCCTAAGTCTCGCTGCAGCATGGAGCGCTTTGTTGGCCGGTGATAAATGTTCGACGACAAAAACAGGTGATCTATTGCCAGCGAGTCCAAAATCAGCAGTATTTAGTTTATTGTCCGCATGTTTCTTATAACCTACAAGATTATTTTGAATACGAAATAATTGGAAATATCATATGTAACAACCGATTTGGATACAACCAAATCATTGGATAATATTCCCACCATTTTTTTCGATATTGAGACTGCGCCTAACCCATACACGAATAAATTGATGCTTTTAAATAATTGTAAATTTTGTACCTACATTTATAACCAGTTACTTATCCGATAGACCACAGTATAAAATATTTTCCTATTAACTCGGGTAACTGTTGAGAAGCTGACAACACAATTCTTCACGCATGCGTCTTGATGCTTTTGATTGACACACACTGTCATAATGAGTTGCCTCACTTATGTACCTATTTTTCTTAGGCAGTGCGGTGTCTAGTATAGCGAAGCGATACCAATCATTTGTCTAAGCCTATAATATTAGTATAGAAGTATAGAAAGTAAGATGTGAGGGATCAAAAGAACCTACCTTCAATTTACACAGAAATTATACCAGACGGTAGTAGCATATAAAGGGCAACTACAACGTGAACTAGTGAAGCCCCACACAGTTTAGCATATTACAATGCAAATAATCCTGCGGGTCGCTTTTCAGTCAATATTCTGAATTGACTCTTAGCGCCAAAGTACGCACGCACTTTTAGCAATGGCGGCTTGTGAGCCAGCTTGCGGACCACTTTTAAACGCATTGAATGAGTAACATACAAAGTCGCACAGGATGGGCAGTCGTAAAATGTCAATCAAAGTTGAAATTAAAGTACTTACAGTTTACGGATTTTATCGCGATATTTTCGTTTCACTAAGTTACTATCGCATTTAAACCGAATGATCTAGAAACTATTTTTTTATTTATTATTCGCCGGCGTTTCGATTTTTTTGCAGAAGTCATGGTAGATAGTATGTCAATCAAAGTTTATCACAACTTTATTCTAGATCTAGACTAGCTGTTCCTGACCCGTAGCTTAATCCGAATTGAATTTGAGATTTTAATTTATTTGCATGGAACCCTAATGGACATACGAGGGTCAAACTGAAAGTTCTTAGAAAATCAAAAACTGATTACATTAGCCAGTTATTACTTTTATTATATCTTTTCAAAATATTGTCCATTGACGTCAATACACCGCTGCATGCGATGGAACCACTGGGAAAAGCACTTTGCCCACTCGTCCTTATGGGTCTCTTCAATGGCATCGCGATACGCAGCCACCGCTTCTTCAGCATTCATAAACCGCTTTCCTTTAAGTTTTTCTTTAATTTTTGGAAATAAATAAAAATCACAAGGCGCGAGGTCGGGGCTATACGGCGGGTGACCCAGTAATTCAACGTTTGATGTCGCCAAATAGTCGATCTTCGCTTGGCGGTGTGCGACGAGGCGTTGTCGTGGTGAAGGAGGATCCTACTGCGAGGTCGTTTCTCTCGAACTTTTTCCAAGACAAGTGGCAAACAATTGGTAGTGTACCATTCTGCAGAAACTGTTTTTTGATCCTCTAACACAATTGTTGCGAAATGACCTATCCTTCCAAAGAACGAGGCCACCATTTTTTTTCCCGCACTTCGATCTCTCTTCACTTTAGTTGGCAACTCCTCGAAAGGAAACACCCACTGAGCAGATTGTCTTTTGGTTTCAGGATCATAACAGTAAATCCAGCTTTCGTCACCTGTTAGTATGTCGAACACAGCATTTGAGTCACCTCCGTTAAATCTTTCAATCATTTTACGGCACCAATCCACACGATGGAGTTTTTGAGCCTTAGTCAAATTATGAGGTATCCACCGGGCGCAAAGCTTCCTGACCGCTAAATGTTCGTGGAGGATTTTGTGCACTTGACTCATACCGATGCCTAAGCTTGTCCGAATCTGCTGATAGGTCACTCTTTTGTCAGTCTCTATCATACGCCGCACAACACAGATGTTATTTTCAGTCGTCGCCGTAGAAGGCCGTCCCTCACGTACATCATCAGTGAGATTAGTGCGACCACGTTTAAACTCATTAAACCAGTTGTAAACAGTCGCACGAGATGGGGCTTCATCGTGAAAGGCCAATCGTAGTCTATCATAACTTTCTTGTTGACTTAAATGACATCGAAAGTCATAAAAAATCATTGCACGAAAATTTTCTCGTGTTAAATTCATGTTGACGTGACACAGACAATTTTCAATTTGCCGCCAAATCGTAAAACAAATGACAAATGAATGAAATATATACTCAGTAATATTGGCAAAGAGTTCTATTTTCAAATTTTAGAATATTTTTTTTATTATATTGTTTATAAGTGGCCAGTTCTAAGAACTTTCAGTTTGACCCTCGTAGCGTATAAAAATTATGCCTCATAGCATGAGCTTTTTACCCATATAAGTCTCGTCAAATTTTGCCGCCCTAGGCTCGGCCTATAGGGAAATAATCCGCCCCTGGTTGCAGTTAACACTAACTAACTATGCCATGACGTGTAGCCATGTATACCACAAATAGTAAATTATTGTTGACTGCCTCCGTGGTCCAGTGGATAGCATATGCGACTGCTGATCGGAGGTCCCAGGTTCGATTCCCGGGACGGGCAATAGTGTTACCACAGTATAAAGACATACAGTAGTTTGACGCCTTTGATCTCGTCGAAAAAGCCGACGTCTAGACAAGGGTAAGTAGGCTAGGGCTGCCACATGTAAACAATACCTACTTATTCAAATACCGTCTATTTATTTTAGAAAAATATTACAATTGCTACGCTACATGAATAATATACTGTAAATCACTTATCTATACATATACCTAAATAAAATTGGAGTGTCTGTTTGTAATATTAAAATAACCGCTTTTTACTAAATGCATATGGATGTATACACGGAACATACACTGAAATGACATTTTTTACAATTTTTGTCTGTCTGTCTGTTTGTTCTCGCTAATCTCTGGAAAATAATCTCGTCCAAATAGGTCCAGCCGACCTATTTTGACGGGACCCTCACTGGCCTGATGTACCAAGGAGTAACTTAGGCTAAAAATTAACCGGGTACGCGAAGAAGTTCCCTCAGGACT
Source organism: Euclidia mi (assembly GCA_944739405.2). Taxonomy (NCBI): domain Eukaryota; kingdom Metazoa; phylum Arthropoda; class Insecta; order Lepidoptera; family Erebidae; genus Euclidia; species Euclidia mi. The sequence continues at coordinate 44,094,538 of OX123194.2, read as the reverse complement.
CGGGTGAAACCGTGGGAAACAGCTAGTTTATTATATTATAATAATTAACGATAAATAATTATTAAAGTGTCGGTCAGCACCTATTTCATCCCGCAGGTGTCGTGGGAGGCGGTTAAGAATATAAAGCATTTTCCGTACAAACCAAGTTAACATAAAGCGATTGACATAGCGGTGGTTTAATGGATGGGTAACCTTGGGATCAGCTTGCAGAGCCTATGTTATCGATATGAAGTATTTTGCAGATTTTTTCGTGCAAACTACGTTAAGGTAAAGCAATAGACATCATGGTCATTTTATGGATGGGTGACCGGGCTATGAGATTACGGAGAACATGTGTGGGTTTTATAATAGGGGGCCAAAAATATGGTTATTTTTGAGCTAGGATGCGCCGTTACCAAGATACATAATAATATGTAATAGATACTTACCTAATGCGAAGGTACTAGGTGCTTATTGAATGAAATTAAAATCACACCAGAATCGTATATTACCTTACAACGCATATTTTCTTACGTCTGCCATGTTGTTTACGTACAATAATTGCTACTTTATTCTGTGATTTGGCCAGACATGAGATATTGTAAAAAGTTAGTAGATTAGTAGGAATGTGCACATTATTTTAAGTGGTTATAGGTACATACATTTCAAAATAATATAAATAATTATAATTAATGAAATTTTCTTTTTTGGTATAAGTAAATTGATGAAATGCCAGATTTTTTAAATCCTTATTTATTTAAATCTTTAATCAGCATCAAGAATTTCAATGTCTCACAGCACAAGTCGTATGCACCATCTTAATTAATATTCATAAGCAAATAAATAAGTAACGAACAAAAAACAAGCACGTGCCAGCCCCCGAAAACATGTACCTAGTTACGAACTAAGGCGATATACGTAACTAGGTACCGCTCTGCCCGCGTCTCACCGCACGATTGACCCGTCTAGACGCGTTCGTCGAACGACTGTATGGATTATTTGACTGTGGTGTTACTGGGTTTTTCCGAATTCTCAGTAGCAGCACGGAGTCTGGTGATGTGCCCGGTAACGGCAATAGGCTCGCCCCCTATTACGTGGGACCTCAAAATTCATGGCGAAATGTGGGTGTAATGTTACACCTCTGCCTATCCCTTCGGGGATACACGCGTGAGACTATAAAAAAAATATTGTTAACATCCGATTGTTACCCTTACTGGCTCTTACACTAAACTTTGAATTTGCTTCAAATATTTATTTAGGCGCAGTCTTTTATTTATCTAAACATATTTTAAACATGAGGCGCTTCACTTACTACAATTACTTAGTCATTATAAAATCGAATTCAAGACCTACCTACTTTCAAATCATTAATTTGCGTCTATGGAGTGTGAAAGAAAACAAAAGGTTATAAAGTATGAATTTTGGATTGTAATTTTTTACTGTTGATAAAGATGTATAAAGATGATTACGTATGTAGGCATAATTTAAATAGATTATATAATCAGTTAGCTTTACTCTTAATTTTACTTTTTATATGACTAATATCAAACAATCTGAAACAGTGTTTAATTGCCTTTTAATAAACGCTGTTGGTCTTCGAATAAATAAATTAATCAATTTTTTTAATGAACACATAACTTCAAAAAGTCAGAGGTGTGCGCCCGGGGTACCTGGGTTCGAACCCAAGACTATCGTCTCGGCAGTCCGTTACGCACACCCCTGGGCTATCGCCGCTAAAAATGTTGATTATCGCTCGTATAGCAATGTGTGCGGTAGACGGCAATAGGCTTGCCCCCTATTACATTGGGACGGGAACATAACTGGAGAAGTGTGGATGTGTAACACGCCTCTGCCTACTCCTTCTGGGATAAATGCGTGAAGTTATGTTATTTTATGTTAAATCCTATTCTAAAACAAAAATAAGAACTTCGTATAGGCACGATAACATCGACATAGAATAGGTATTACAGGGGGTGTAATTAGGTAAGTTTGCACAACGGGAACAATTCATAAAGACCACTATAAGATAAAAAATTTGACAAGTGCGAGTCGGACTCGCGCACGAAGGGTTCCGTACACAGATATAGATCTACATAGATAACGCAATTATCACGATTTGTATTGAAACCAAGCGTGCCGACTTTTTAATACCTACTCAAATCACGAAGTCGAAGCGATGCGCCACAGTATCGCTTGTGCGATATTCATCGTCTCCTAACACACAACGTCAGATCAAACGTCCAAAGCAAACGCGGCAACGTAATGTGAATAAAGTTTACTTAACGGTAATTTATAGTTAGGTATATTCTGGTACGACACGCAGCTTGGAATACTTAAAAACAGTTTTAATATGAATTTACGCATGATACCTATAATTTTAAAATAACTTACCTGTGATAGGAAATATGTTCCTGTCTTTGGGTGCTCGAAATTTTTGGGCTATTGCAGTTAATTATCACGCAACGAGGCATTTTTTTAGTTTTTTGCGGACGTTCGGCTGCAACAACGGACGCGCGGGGACTGAAGTTAGCGGCGACCAACCTCGACGCTTGGTCGGGGTTCAGACACGCGAAGTGCATGCATTTGCGTTATCTATGTACATCTATGTCTGTGGTTCCGTACCATCATCTATAAAAGAAAATCACGTTCGTTGTATGTATACTTAAATACTTTTTAAGTTTCTACCTGTTTATTAAGATCGAGTAACAAATTGCTTAAAAATTACGTTTGTTGTATAGGAGCCCGCCTTTATTATTTACTTTTTTTAAATTTAATTATTTATTTTGAAAGTTAATATACAACTACATATTCTGTGAAAATTTAAAGCATCTACCTGTTACAGTTAGTAATTTTGAGCACAAAATACGAAAAAAAAACACGTTTTTTGTATAGGACCCCGCCTTAATATTTTCATTTTTTTATTTTTAGTATTTGTTGTTATAGCGGCAACCGAAATACATAATTTGTGAAAATTTCAGCTTTCTAGCTATCACGGTTTATGAGATACAGCCTGGTGACAGACAGACAGACTCCTATACAACAAACGTAATTTTTAAGCAATTTGTTACTCAAACTTAATAAACAGGTAGAAACTAAAAAAATATTTAAGTATGACATACGACAAACGCGATTTTCTTTTATAGATGATGGTACGGAACACTTCATCATTCATCAACATTGTCAAATTTTTGTATGACAACGTTTCATTTGGTAGAATTATTGTTAAGCTGATTATTGTAATGACAAAAAACGTTTGGGGCATTTATCTTTTGTCAAATTATTAGGCCAGACAACTTTTAGGCGAATAACGTTTCGTCTGTTCAGGTGATGTTTCGGGAAGTTCAGGTGAAAACGAAAGGAATCGGTTAGGTTAGTATGCTGATAAACAATGCACGTCAACTGAAACAATGGCTGGTTAGGTTAGAACTGCGACCACAACCCACGAGCCGAGCGAGCGAAGCGAGCGTGCCAGAACCAAATCGCTTTTATTTCACTTCACAGGGCATTTAAATATGCTACATCGGTTAGGTTAGCACTGCGACAATAAAAGGAAGACCAAACGTAAAGTTGGCAACTGTGAGGTTGGGAAATAAAAACAAAATTATATCACAAGTTGGCAAATGATTATTCTGCGAAACGTTAGTTGGCAAGTGATAATCGGCTGAAGAATTTTCGGCAAAAAGGCAGAGATCCATTTTTTGACATGCAAAATTTGATAGAAAATACTTTTCATCCAATAAATAGATCGTTGTACTTCGCTCTTCTACGGATCTTAGACTATTAATTTTTGCTATTTCTTTATTACTTGAATCAAGTACTAGTTGTCTACAAGGGCTAGACAGTAAGTACACTCACTGGAGTCTAGTAAATACACCTTTATCTAAGGTAGGTCTACAAGATTAGCCTTACCTTCACAGCAGGACAGAAAAAGAATGTGCTATGTATAGTGCTATTTACAAGGACCATACATAATACAGCAAAAATGGTGTTATATTACCAAAAACGAAACAAATTTTGTGTCATCATACGGTATAATATTATGTGTAGAGAGCCCTATGGTTACAAGATCAATCGTATTGAAAGCAGCTGTCAAAAAATCGATAACGTTCGCCGCCATTGACCTAGGTTACGTGTCCTACATAGCATAATTATGTGTATGCGGTCAAGTATTTAGACGCGGTACTCGAGATCTTAAGAGCGACAAAATCAGCAATAGCTAAACGAAGCGAGAAGAGCGTGTGTTAGTAATATAGTGTAAGTGTATTTTTTTTATTTAATATACTCACGCCTGTATCCCCAAAGGGGTAGGCAGAGGTGTAATATTACACACACATTTCGACATTAGTCTTTTAGGTCCCACGTAATAGGGGGCGAGCCTATTGCCGTACCGGGCACATTACCAGTCGCCGTGCTGAGAATTTCCTAACGGAAAAACCCAATAACACTTTGCCCGACCCGGGAATCGAACCCGAGACCTCCCAATTCTACGCGAACATTTATGCCGCGAGACCAACGAGTACTTGAATGATAATATTAGTACCGAGGGCTCAGATGAGCGCCGTTCGCAGGGGCGGATCGTGAATTTGTGGGGCCCTGGGCTGAAACTACTTAGGAGGCCTATCCTTTTTTTTTTTTTGTTTTGGGTTGGAAAATCCTCATGGAGTCCCTCCGCCCTGGGGGAAGGGCGAAGGGGACTGTCAGACTCTTACTGACTAAAAATAAACCCGTGTTCCTCATAAACCCGTGTGTCGGAGGGTCGGGTATCGCCGAAGCATTCTTCACTACCCTCCGACGGGTATTGGCCCGCCAGATGGTCAGGCGGTGATGAAGGTGTTGGGCTCCGCCACCAAAACACCCAGCGGCCGCAAAGGATAGGGAGGACGGCAACGCAACACCGCATCTCCTCTTCCTCTGCGGCCCCACCGCGACGCAACAATGGTGCACCCCCATTTGGTCGCGGGAGATAGGGCGCGCGGCAACGCAACACTGACACGCATCTCCTCCAGCAACCGCGCCCGACTGCGAGGGACAGAATAACTGTCCCTCGCACCCGCACCATTGGACGCATCCTACGCAGGCCTCCATCAAGACCACGCGGAGCGTCCACTCCCGGGATCTCGCTTAGCTTCTCCGTGGGTGACCTAACCACGGTTACTGAGCCCCCCCACAACGACAAGGTGGAGATCCCACGGGGGGCGGCCTTAGGGGCCTATCTAAGTACTCAACTGCAACTATGTGTGTGCGTGTTTGTGTACGTACGTATGTACGTACGTACGTCTGGATGTGTCAAATTTTTGCCCAACGATTACTCGTAGAGAAATGAAGCTATCGATCTGAAATATTGACAGTAGGTTTGTCTAGTGGTGGAATCGCGACCATTAGTTTATGTGCATAGTCGGCCATTTAGAAGTTATTAAAAAAACTAAAAACGTTTTATTTTTAACATAACTCGAAAACTATTAGGTAGTCTAGCGAAAAAAATGTATTTGAACTTTTTTGTATAAAATTGAATTCTCTATAAAATTGACCATGACCTTTTTTTCGTATCTCTCATAGTTTGTGTTATTGGCAATTAATCAAAAAAAATGTGTTATGTTCGATATAAATCGAAAACTATTGATCTGATAAAAAAATGGCATGAGAGTTTTTTTTATAGGAACTACAATGTTCTATAAAATTTCTCTTGACCATTTTATTCGTATCTCTTACAATTTATGCGTTATCGATTAATTATTGATTAAAAAGATTATAGATCTCTTCCACTTCATCAGCCGTGCGTCCGAGTAGAAGACAGACAGCATGACTTTTTCGAGGCACATTACACTTGAAACACTCCCCTTGATGTCATACTTTTCCTATCATCGTCCTATCCTTAACCGAATAACGCATATTGGAGGATCTAAAATATCACACATGTATTTAAGTTGTATATACATTGTTAATAGCACAACGTTACTTATAATTAATCGGTGTAATTTAAATAAGAAAAGAAATTGAATAAACGAGTGCGAATAAATGTTAATTTATCGAAAAAAAAAATATTTTCAATTAAGGGGGAAATGCGTGTAGAGGCATAATTTTTTTTTTCATGAATCGTTTGAATATAAATCTATTCAAAAACGTAGATTTAAAGTTAAAATTCTTATTCGTTCAGAAGTTATAAGCGATTTGGAAAGTGCCCTTCGGTACAGCACTGTTCTGTCACTATTTTAAACGCGTTTTTCTTGAAATAAGATTTTCGAAACGGTGTACCTACACTCTAGCTTTAAAAATTTAAACCAATCATCTTGAAATTTAGTATATAATTTCCTTACACAGTTGTGCTGAATATGAACCTCAAGCATAAGCGATATTTTTATTTTAACTACTTTTTATAGTAAGCAATATATGAAAAAATGTTTAAAAAAAAAGTTTACATTTTAGAGGCCTATTAAAATAAGTTATGTTAACTTATTTTAATAGGCCTCTAAAAATGTAAACTTTTTTTTTTAAATTGAGTTTTATATAGAATACACATAATATAAAATAAAGAAATTTTTCTGTGCCATTGATTTCGGATAAAATAATTGTGGCTTCCAATGTATACACCAACTGCTAAGTCGGATGACAACCTACGATGTGTATCAGCTGATATCTCCGCTACCTTATAAGTTATATTTTTGTAAAATATGAAAAAAAACGTCATGAATATATGTATAAAATAACCTAATAGCTTCAATAAACAAAACACTATTCATTTTTTATACCTTAAAAAATTATTGAAAATCAGCATGAAAACATCCTTTTATACGTATTTCCCCAATTAACTCAATTCATAGAAGTATACAATTTTTCACCAATGTTTCCTTATGACGTTATCACGTAAAAATATCGTCCGTAATCCGATTTTACAGACAACCATTTTTAAAATCAAATTATCGCCTATTGTTTTTAGCGGGTTCTGGGGGCCCCTTGTAACCTCGGGGCCCTGGGCTGCAGCCCAAGCAGCCCTTAGGTAGATCCGGCCCTGGCCGTTCGCTTCTCATTTCTAATATTGCCATCTTTAGGTTGCCATAGATAAAATCCGCAACGAAATTATCCGATAAAGAACCAAAATTACCGACATAGTCCACAGAATTAGTAAGCTCAGGTGGCAGTGAGCTGGCCATATTTATTTTATAGAAGGACTGATGGCCGATGGAGCAAGCGTGTTCTAGAGTGGAGACCACGACTCGGTAAGCGTAAGGTAGGGCGGCCCCCGGCTAGGTAGACCGACGACCTGAAAAGGGTGGCTGGGACAGACTGGATGCGGAATGTTGAGGACCGTGTAGTGTGGCGCGTGTTGGGAGAAGCCTATGTCCAGCAGTGGACTGCGATAGGCTGATTCATTGATTGTTTATCGGCAACCACGTGACATCCAAGAAACGCGCCAGTTCCATACATTTCTGCACTAAGCTTATATAATAAAAGCTAAATATTGCTGATCGATGTCACTTGTCTAGGCTCTCTGCCTACCTGAAAGTTGGATGGAAGATGTTGCTTTTAGCGAAAAGCACGAGCTTTGTACAATCCGTAAAATTGCATAACACAATATGTCGTACGTCCGCCTAGTGACGGATTAAAAGGAAAATACACGAAGAAAATTCATAGTATAATAATGAAGAGACGAGAAACTTGACATCAAACCCCATATTAAAAATAAAAAAAAAAAAAACTTTTGGCCAGGTAGCATAGTAGGCCGTATTTTTCCATTGACTCACAATTTTATTGTGTCTCAAATTAGGAGAGACCTGACGCAGTGGACAGCAAAATGCTATATGATGATATTTCATATTATAATGTAGTCAAGAAACTGTTCTAAATACAACAAGTTTACAGTACGCGACGAAACCGCAATGACAATAGAGCTATATGAATGTGTTCATCGTACCTTGTCGGGCACAGCTTGTGAGTGTATGTAGCATTGCATAGCGTTCTGCGCGCGGCCCTCTGGCTCAATCTCGGGTGCTCCGACGTTGGCGTAATGTTCGTGAACTGTTTCCATACTCTCTGCAGATATTTCGCCGCTCAGCACCTCCGATGTGGGGAATTGTAAGCTGATCATGAATGTTGGACGAATCTGGAAAAAGGTGATGTATTTTAATACGTAACAGAAAACTCTTATAAGATGACCACAAGACTCGGAATTAAAAGATGTTGTATAGGACTCGCGTAAGTGTACAATAAGAGTCAATACGTAGTGTACAAATGCGACAATAAAAAAATAACTTCCTTCGAATCATATATTTATTATTACTAGAGCATGCGCGCGCTTCGCCCGCACATTTCTCCCGATGCCGTGAGAATTTCGGGAAACCCTTTCTTAGTGCAACCCTATGGTCCCCAAGGAACACACATGCCAAGTTTCATCTTCTTGCGCCAAGTAGTTTTGGCTGTGGCTTGTCTGACTGACTGCAGTCAGTAACGCAAGGATTTTTATACAGATTTAAATAGATACTACTACTACCTACTACAGTCTTAAAATAAAATGAGAATTATACGAGTAAACCATCATCATCCTAACGTTGAATCTATAGCAGGTTTCACTCGAGTATCGAAATAGGTTCAACAGAAGATTTTTTGAGGAAGTGTCTGTTATCTGATCTAAGTATACCAAAGGAGTAGCGACATTTTATGGTTATTACCAGCCGTTGACCTCTGTAGTTGCCTTTGAAAATGACGCTTTCGCGCTTGAGCATATAAGTTTGGCGATATTTCTCTGGAAAACTGCCAAACTTAAATGTATGTCATTTTAGAAAGCTGTGGGAGGTTTTCTTATGTATACCTAGATCAGTTAACGAGCTACGGCTCGCCTGTGATTAATCGGCCAAGCTTTGCCGAGAAACATCGGTTATTCCAACCAGGCGAATCCTAGAGAAGAAGGAAATGCGCCGATCTTTTTCCAATCTCGCCTACCCTCGTTATCCTGATTAATTAACAGAAAAGGATTGGTTGGCATTGAACATAAGGCAAAAGAATGAATGCTGTTATTTTACGTTTACGAGAGGGTTCTTAACTTCTGACTGAACCGGTCCGCCGACGCGGCCATTCATGTAGTCGGTGGATTTTATTACCCTAGTCTTACTAGGGTCATAATGTGGCATTACTTGATGTTTTATACAAAGGAGTAGGTATGAATTTCAGTGTATGGAGAAGATAAAATGTGTAATTTTCCATCCGCTGCAACCATAACGAGTACCTATGTGCTGGATTGCACTTGCCTGCTTTATTTTTCAAAATCAACGTTTCCAGCGATACCGTAATCAACAGTTCCAAGACTAAGCATAGTTTTCTATTGTATAATATATGTATGATGGATCAGATCTGACAATAACAGTAAGTATGTACATATGTCAAATAACTAATATTAGTAGAAAAACATAGTCATTAACTTTTTTGCTCTATAATTATGCTGGTAACAAGCAACAAAATTAATTCTGTTATAAAACATATGCACGTAGTTCTTACGTACAATATGTAATTAATTAAACTAATAATTAATGTAGTCCAACACAGTTACTGCCTTAACTCCTAGTAAATTATTATTAATCCGTAAACAAAGAATTATAAATAAACTGATAGGTACGTCGTCTTACTAGGCTACATTGTTCTACTGACAGGCTTTTAAAAAACCTATATTTATTATAAAATGAATGATTGTCACCTTTTTTCCCCTGTCTGTTTGTATGAATGCGATAAAATTAAAAACCTACCGATCGGATTTAGGTACGGTTTTAACTAATAGTTAGGGTGACTCCTGAGGAAGGTTTTAGTGTATAACTCATGTAGACAGAGACGCGTATTGATTAATTTGGGCTGATTTCTAAGTCTAGGTCACTCAAAACGATTTATTTTATTAGTAAACATTTAACAAATTTTGCACTGCTTACGACGTGGAGAAGTAAACGTTTGGCATTCTATCATACATGTCTGAATATTTTTATTTGCGTGTAAGGCACTGGTTTATGAATGAGGCGTAAATCTTAAATGAACCGCCCGTACTCCAGATGCAGGTAATCGATATTTTTATTTTGTAGGTAGGTACTAATCGTAAGATAATATTAATAGGCCTGTGTGGGGAACCTTGGGGGAGACCTATGTCCAGCAGTGGACGTCTCTAGACTGACATGAATAATCATAAGAACTATTGCTATTGAACGTTGAAGTAAAAACGGCTGCACTATTAAACTGGAACAGAGCAGCTACTAACCTTTTTTTTTTTGGTTTCGGGTTGGAAAATCCTCATGGAGTCCCTCCGCCCTGGGGGATGGGCGAAGGGGACTGTCAGACTCTTACTGACTAAAAACCAACCCGTGTGCCTCATGTACCCGTGTGTCGGAGGGTCGGGTTTCGCCCAAGCATACGTCGCAACCCCCCGACGGGTATCGGCCCGCCTTATGGTCAGGTGGGCCCCGAACAAAACCCCCTTGGCGGCGGATTAAGGCGTTGGGCTCCGCCGCCAAAACACCCAGCGGCCGCAGAGGATAGGGAGGACGGCAACGCAACACCGCATCTCCTCTTCCTCTGTGGCCCCACCGCGACGCATCGAATAGTGCGCCCCCATTTGGTCGCGGGAGATAGGGCGCGCGGCAACGCAACACCGACACACCTCTTCTCCCGCGACCGCACCCGCCTGCGAGGGACAGACAGAACTGTCCCCCGCACCCGCACCGTTGGACGCATCCTGCACAGGCCCCTCCAAGCCCACGCGGAGCGTCCCCTCCTGGATCCTACTACTGGAGGCTACTAACCTAGCAATAAATAAAAGACATCAATAAGCGAATAATAATTTAATATAGGAATATTAAATTATTATTCACTTATAAATGTATTTTATTTATTGCTTTTGAAAGCATATATAGGGATATATGCTTTCAAAATGAATCTCTTACTTAACAAAATGTGCCTACCTGAGTGACCAGAATGAGATGTATATTTTTGGTTACCTACCACATTATAGGTACGAGGTGAATTTCATTGCCTTCAATTAATATGGGTTTCCCATCCACTCATCATTGAAATCACATCATTACAAATAAATTTAACTAGGTACTCATAATACGAGTACGTACCCACTCACTATAAAAACGATGAAAATATTTTTATTTTTGTCGTTACTCGTATAAAAGGTATAGGCGAAACATGGTTCTAAAACGTCATTGAGGTACAAGCGATCACAATAGCTTACTAATCTAATACTAATAGATATTTAATTTTGCTTTGAGTTTGCATGGCAATAAACGTAAATCTATTTAGACCTCGGAACAGAAAAAACATTTCTGTTCCGTGATTTAGACCGAGTCTAAATCACTTGACCGTTTGATCATCGTTACATATTATACCTAAACGATTCGATTGCTGGAGGATCATGATATAAATATTATATACTGGTAAGGGTGGTCTAATACTTCTAATTGCCAAGGCTAGGATTTAAACAAATTGAGAAATTGTAAAACAGAAAAGTTAAAATGTTCATTAAATTAAATCAATAAATAAAATAAAAGCTGCTATTCGCGACTGTACAATATGGCTCCGAGACAATTTTAACGATAAATGAGGATACGTTCTGCCTAGTGGCTAGAGCGACAGAACTCAGAATGCAGAGAGATTCGGGTTCAAACCACGGCGCGCACCAATCACTTTTCGAAGTTACGGCATATTCAATTGTTAATTATCGCTTGCTAAACGGTGAAGGAAAACATCGAGACATGAGACGCCTGCCGACCCGCACTTGGCCAGCGTGGTGGACTTACCCTTCTTATAGTAAGAAGAGCCCCGTGCCCAGCAGAGGGAACGTTTATTTAAAGGGGCTATGATGATGAGGACACGTTAATTATGAAATTGTCAATGATCAGTGGGCACCTACCGCAAAATGGTTCCTTGAAATGATCATACAACTACCTACGTAGCATCGATTAAAATGAATGAATATTTTCTATAATTTTAAATAAAGAAACATGGATTGTAATAGTCATTGTGTTTTATATTTCTATAATTATGTTTAATAAATATAATCACATATTTTACAACGGATAATACATTCTTAAGGCATTGCTGCAATTCATAATTTTATTGCGGTAGTACATAGTTCATTAAGAATATAATAAGTAACATAGCAGAGATCTTTCATCAGTCATCATATTCATCATTGAGAATAACGCGTAAAGGTAAATAAGACAAACAAACTTTTTAAAATTGGGCTAAGAATCAGATGCACATTTTTCTTGAACAGACTTTGATTTTAGGTATTCAATTGCATAGTTATAACATATAAACGTTTCATAGGCTGCCAAAACATCTGTAAGTTCAAAATATTTCTCATTCCAATTGTTTAAACTAGGTACCAGATACCTATGATAAAATCTTTTCCTGTAACTAAACCCATAGATTCTACATCACAACGATGAAAAATAACTATGTATTACGCAAATTCGAGTTTACGTCAACAAAATATGTTGCATTTAGCGTCTTGATTTAGCTGATAAGATGGTTACCAACAGCCCTATCGCAACATTGTATTGAACACGCGAACACATGAAAGGGCTTGAAATAAGGTCAAAGTTGGGAAAAGTCGTCCGATGCGCTGAGTCCATATGACACATCACTATAATCGCTAGTATATTACTTAAAGCAGGACTGTACTCAGTCACTGACATTACACCCATGACACAATAATTTCGGCGGTCGACACGATCGCACGTGTATTTAAAAAGATATTCGCGAATTGTAAACTTTGTCAAGCCTTATCAGTCCGATAGTATTTAATCAATAAAGTAAATACGCGATTTGGAATACATAGTGATTTAGTGCTTGAGTGCTAATTTACAAGGTGAGTATTTTTTATTTATTTTGTCTTAAAGGTAGGTACTATAAAGATGGGAACAATTTGCAATATTTTAATGTTTGATCTGCAGAAATATTTACCGGGAAAAAGTGAAAATACTTTTGATGCCAGTTAGAAACGGTTACAGGCAGGCAGGCATATGGGCAATTGCAATTTTTTTTCGAGTGTCGCACATGATTTGTATTAAGATTTTAAATCTTATTATAATTATGTTTATAAATATTGTTACTGAAAAAAAAAACTAAAGCATGAAGACAGGTCATGGAAATAGGTGTGAATATTCAAGTAGTTTACACACAGTAATTTACAATATTTTATTTTATATCTTTTCCAACTTGAATTGAGATTATTACAGATAAAACAAAATATACATATACCTGCAACAAATCGCGCAGAAAATGTATTTTTTGTCTTTTGGCAGTTTTTTTTACTAATCATGTTAAGTTAGTAGTAATTATTTAAAAAGAACTAAATAAGTATGATATGTCATGCAAAAAAGTTAACTTCTTACAATGCGGGTATGCGGATATAATTATGCGTAACAAAAAAGTGCCGTGATTAAAGATCAAATTATGCAATCATCCTAATAACATCATCATTAGTTTAGTAAATAAAAGTGTATAATTAGTAGAGTATTTACTTTTGTAATCAGTAAATATTGATGTCTTTTCTGTATTGAAGATATCTATTGGAAGAAAGACAATATCTATGAGGACTAAAAAGCCACCTTTGTTAACTTTAACTACGCTACAATATAGTTGCTCCGCATAAAAATGTTTTCCATGTCTATTGCAACAATGTTATCATAGAAAATCACAAGACGGTTGTACTAGCACTTTTATAATTATATACTACTGTCATTGGTGCAGAGGGTCTTTGATAAACATCCACGTGCATTTCTACACATATACACAGCATGAAGTTGCACAGCCTAATTTGTGAGGATAATGCGAAGATAAATATCAAGAAAATGTTTGTGGTCTCAGAATGGTGTTTGTTTGTAGTTGTTTTCTTAGTAACGTATAGATTAAAGACATAAAGACATATTTATTTCTGCATTTTGGTTGTTTACAACACTTATACATGTCAAAACCCTATTCTAGATGATGCCGGCTTTTCCTAGCTAAATAACTTCTTGAGAAGAAAGGCCGAAACAAACTCAGTCATTGTTTTTTTTTGTCACTTCAATTTCTTTAGTAGATTATAATACCTACATAAAATTCTTTAGTAGATTATAAATATAAAGTAGATTATAACACGTTGTAGCCGATATCAGATGCGATAGTAGGTACTTTTCTCAGCTACACTCTGACCGCATTGGTGTGGTGGTTTGAGCGGTTATCTCACTGCTTTACCTTACGCCGAGTGTTGTAGGTTCGATCCCCACACGGAACAATTTGCGTGTTCTTGGTCTGTGTACTGTGTGCAATGTTCCGCTTGTTAAATTAACGTGAGCCATTATTTAAAAAACAAAGCGTGATGCCTGCCATGAAATGTACAGCGGCATCGCCAGCCGATTGCCTATGCAGTCGCCAAGTTGATATGGAAAATGGGAAAATGACTGAGAAAAGTATGAATTGTAGTGGTTTTTTAATCTCTAGGAGGGGCATCTGCCCCCTCTGCCCCCCCCCCCCCCCCCTTGGCGACGCCCTTGGAAATGTATATAATAGATATTTCTATTATATTGTGCTAGTAGATTGGTATCTTGTCTAGACCTACTGACTACTGCACTAGGTACCTACTTTATTTATTATCATTATTTCTCACGCTCACCAAACATGACTTTGTATCAACATAACGTTTTGAACAGAGATTATACGAAAATTACGATGATATTTTTCTTTCTACCCTCTTCTCATTTGAAAAATATTGTAAAACTCAAATAGGTATGTTTATTTATATAGTACCCATGGAATTTAATGTTTTGGAAACGTCAATAAGTAATTACTTTAACAGATTAATAACAAAAATAAATTAATAAGACATATTCGAGTATCACAATGGTTCATGCGAATGCTATTTGTTAACTATTGTTGTTTCATTAATGAAAAAGATCTCCTCATTGCCTGTTATTTGCAAATATGCTATCAATAAAATGAATATCTTCTTTCTCTTAGCGTTATCCCAGTTTCAATCTGGGGTCCGCTTACTAGTCTAACCGGATTTGGCTGAATATTAGCTTTTCCACAGAGCGACTGCCTGTCTGACCTCCGCAACCCGAAGGGATAGCGATATTCCATGGTTTAGACTAGTGTCAGTTTATTTAGAAGGTACTGACGCCATGTAACGACTGTCAAAGATCTTCATGACAACCGGGACCGACGGCTTAACGTGCTCTCCGAGGCACGGGACAAGCGATAATTAACAATTCAATACGCACATAACTCCGAAAAGTCATTGGTGCGCGCCGTGGATTCGAACCCGATACCCTCTGCATGGCAGTCTGTTTGTATATCCACTCGGCTATCGCTGCCTTTTTCATCAATAAAATGAATATCGTGATATTATTTAAAAACAATTGAAGGATTATACTATTACAGACATTTTTCCTTTCTTTAGTAAGTAAATCTTTTTCTTTCTTTTTCTAAAAGACAACTCCCGCACTAGGACTAAATCCTATGTCGCGGGGGACCTAACATACAACTAACGGACACAATGAACACCCAGACTCGAAACAACAATTTATGCATCACACAGTCATGTTCATGTCAGTTCATGTCTCGTGTGGGGATCGAACCCACAACACTCGGCGCAATGTCAAGCGGCGAGGCCGCTTAAACCACTACGCTAACCGTGCCGTCAAATATCTACCTAGTATGTTAATATTATTCTGTAAGAAATGACAATGAGCGAATGCGTTTATTATTTTTATTGTTCATGTTTTTTGAAATTATGACCAGTATAAAAGGAAGTTTGAAGAAAATTAACATCATGATTTATGTTATATTTATAGTCATAACTGTCATAAGTCATAATTAATCGAAGTTAATATTTTAAATTTTCTTTTTATATTAAGAGATTTAGAGAGGTGTAAAAAATATTATCATCTAAAATTAATAGTGCTTTCTTATTTGGGCAAAACGCTACAAATTATATCTGAGTGTAAATATAAGATAAAAACAAAAATTTTAACCAATTATTACATTTCGTATTCACAATAAAACTTAAAACGGTATTTAAGTGTCGATCGTGAGGTTTTGGGTTCGATTACGCTGTATTTTAAGAAAATAGTATTTTGTTTTTTTTTTTTGCAATGAAGTTTACCTTGGCAATAGACAAAATTATGTAAGAGCTATGGCAAGGCCGACACCTATTACCGAGGGACTCGACTATTAAGTATTTAATAAGTATGCACTTAAATAATTTGATACATTTATTTACGTCTATACTTATTAAATATTTCAACAACCGTATATATCGGTGTTAGCCGATATATACGGGTGTCCACTAATCTACGTTTTGTTTTAGATGCGAATTACCGTTTCACCGGCAACGATTTGGAGCTTTAAGAATCCATCGACATCTGCTAAAAATATCTTTATCCATTCATATTTTCAGATGGGTAAAGTTCTGATTTATGGCATCATAACAATATTCATAGGAATATTGATCGCTTATTTGAAAACACGTCCAGACACACAGCCACCCAACTTGGATCTACAGAAATGGTGGGGGACTGGCAACAAACCAGATAGGGAAGATACGTCCATCAGACCATTCAAAATAGATTTCAATGATACGGTAAATATGAATATTTTATTATTTATTGAACAATTTCGTAAGGATTTGTTCTTTTATTATTCAAAATGGACAATGTGACGAAATTTATAATACTTTAGATTGAAATCAATAAAAACCCTACTTTTTCAGTTTAACAGTCACAACATACGATAGCAACATTTTCATATTAAATTTCCAATTATTCCAGATGATTCAAGACTTAAGGCAGAGAATAAAAAACAGACGCAGATTCACGCAGACATTAGAAGGCTTTCAATCAAAATTCGGAATGAATTCAGAATACTTCGAAAAGGTTTTGAACTACTGGGTAGAGAAATACGATTTTAAGAAAAGAGCGGAGCATTTGAACCAGTTTCCCCACTACAAATCTAAGATTCAGGGTTTGGATATACATTTCATGAGGGTAAAACCTCAGGTTGACAAGAGAATAAAAGTTTTGCCGCTTCTAATGGTACACGGTTGGCCGAGTTCATCTAAAGAGTTTGTCAAAGTGATTCCCATGTTGACAAAAGTCAGTCCCGGCCACGACTTTGTCTTCGAGGTGATAGCTCCTGATCTACCTGGATTCGGATTTTCTGAGGTAAGTTGTATTTGTTAATGTTACATACCGCGCTGTTCACAGGTGAAATAATTTTTTTTAAGCGGGCAAACAATTTTTTGACAATATTTTCTAACGCGTCATGATACCAAAAGTAGTAGGTACCTAATTATTTACAAATATATTACTATATATAAGAATATTTTGTTATTAGTTAGAAATTGAAACTATATAAGAATCTTTATTATTATGGTTCTCTAAAATTTTTTCACAGTGCCCTAAATGCGTTACGTCGTCGCGACGTTGGCGTTTGTCGCTTGCGGCCGAACTCGTACACGAACGTGGTTAATATCTAACGATCAACAATGATAGTTTCAATAGCCAGATAATACGGACAATCCTGTCGCTATATTATGTATTTTAACGCCTTCAGGGTAAAAATATGGTAGTAACGTCGGTGCCCATAATTTGAAATTACAATTCTGTCCGACTTTCCGTTACCCAGATATCAGTATAATGTATCTGGCCGCGGCTGCAAGTGGCCACTGAATGCAACCCTATGTGCCTATATGAATCACAAAGGGCTGCTTCGTCGAATATCACACATTTATGTGTAAAATAATTTCTTTTTCAGGGTACTAACAAACCAGGTTTAAATCCAATGCAGATGGCAATCGTATTACGCAATTTGATGTTCAGGCTGGGCTTTGAGAAATTCTACATTCAAGCTGGAGACTGGGGTTCACAGTGTGCTACACATTTGACTACTTTGTTCCCCGAAAATGTTTTAGGGTAAGTACTTAAAGTAACGGATATGTTATCAGATAATTTATCACACGTATCCTAAGAATATCTACGCGTGACGGAGACTTAGCAACCGCCTCAGAGTGATTACAACTAAGACAATTTAGTAGTATTTGATAAACAAACTGATTATCATTTTGTTTATCCGTATTCGTGGTGCGTGACAGGTAGCGCTGTCTGGCTATATTATGTCACACTGGACTATGCCTGCATAGTACATAATTATGATGATATCTAATGACGTCAAACAAATATATTTTTTGTTATATTTTGCTAAGTACATATATACAAATAAAATAGACATTAAATTATATGTATGTTAAGCATAACAATGTCTCAGAGGAAAAGCCAAATCGCACTTTTTATCGATTTGCTTCATTAAAAGTCTAAGAAACTTTACGCAAAGTGTTCGATTTACACCTTTCCTGCTGCTTGACAGTTTGCAACACAGCAATACTATATTATAAAATGGTGGAAAAACCTTTTAAGTATAATAATATCCAGAGTTATTAGGTACACATTTCTGTCATAACCTCATAACTTGGGCTGCAATCGCGTTCATTGCCCAACTACCATACATTTCTAACATAGTTAATACATATTATAAAGTATGTTTAATAATTTATTCACCCAAAAAAACTTTGTTACGTCAATGATTTCGCGTAAAACTTTAAACTTTTAGTGTGAACTTGCTATTCGATATCTGTCGTCGTTTATAGATCTATAATATTTTTTTATGTTAATGTTTCAGATTCCACACAAATATGCCATTTTCTTCAAGACCAATAAGCAATATAAAACTGGTAATTGGGTCCATTTTCCCAAGCCTCTTTGATTCTGGTCGTCCAGAAAGGGTGTATCCATTGAAAAACTTTACGTCTTACCTTTTGAAAGAAAGCGGTTACTTTCATATACAGGCCACAAAACCTGATACTATTGGTAAGCAATTTATCATCTAGATATTATTTATTTTCCTTTATTTCTAGTTACTGCCGAGCCCCCGGTTACACTGGTATTATTTGGGACTACTGCTCCTGATCTTTGGCTCATAGCGTGATAGCATATAACCTTCCTCGATAAATGGACTAACGAACACAAAAGTAACTATTCAAATGAAACTAGCAGCTTTATAATATAAGTAATTGAGTATAGATGCTCGACTAGAACAATAAGTCGATCATTCACAAAAATTTGGAGTTATTTTAATTCCAAAATCAGTTAAATATTAGCGAAGTGGACACATAATTAGTTACATGCATATTTGCGTTTCCTATTGTAGTTCTTGGAATACTTGTAAATTGAAAAAAAAAATTGGAGTTGGGTTATAATTTTTCTGGCTCATGAAATCTGAAAAGATGGCCTATACGGACCATAATAGTCCGGATAGTCGCTACCATACAAAAAAAGTGAAAATAACGTTCCTTAGTTTTAAAATAAACACACAAAAGTTTATTTTGGGCTCTTTGATCTGTCGACTTGTTGGCACGTGCACTTTTTAAATCTGAAAGTGCAAGTGGATTTTACATAAGTTGTGAAAGTAGGTTCGAATTTCGACGTGTCTGCATCAGTTGCAAGTTTACAATACGACCATTATACAATAATATACTTATATATTTTTTCGTAAAGGGCAACCCGCACGCAGAAGTGCATTTTTTATTTTTAGTTATTTATGTATAGCATTTACTTTTGGGATAAGCATTTCGTATACTTGAAGTCGAAACAAAGATTTTAACATGAATGTTTAAATAAATTTCTGGTTTAGTGGAACCTACTTGACTAGTTTCCAAGATATCATGCTGAAATACCATGTGCCTTATAGTCGACAGTACAAAAGTACTTTTTAGTTTATTATACATACAACTCCCGCACTAGGAAATTAGGAATAAATAATGAATCGCCGGAGACTCTACAAACATACAACCAACGGACACAATGAACACCCAGACTCGAAACGACAATTTATGGATCACACAAAGTGTTGTCTCGTGTAAGAATCGAATACACAACACTTGGCGCAGTGTTAAGCGGCGAGGCGGCCGCCTAACTCACTACGCTAGACGTGCAGTCTTATATAAATAACTAGAGGACGTCAGCAGCTACGCCTGCACATTTTCTTAAATTTATCTGTTTTGACCGATCCCGTGGGTATTTCGGGAAATCCCTTCTTAGTGCACCCCTACGGTCCCCAAGGAACATACATGCCAAATTTCAGATTCCTGCGCCCAATAGTTTCGGCTGTAGCTTGTCTGTCAGTCAGTCAGTAACGCAACGATTTTATATATTAAGATATTGTTATTTTTCCAGGTGTTGCCTTATCCGACTCGCCGGCGGGCTTAGCCGCATATATCATGGAGAAAATGGCAATATGCAGCAACAGAGACCAACTGGATACTCCACACGGTGGCCTAGACAATTTGGAATTAGATGATGTGCTGGACACAGTTACCATCACGTGGGTTAACGAGTGCATCGTCACTTCAATGAGAATTTACGCCGAGGCCTTCTCTTCAGACGAAATTTACATTGTGCATAAGTAAGTATTTAGCATGATATAATAATACTCTGCAAGCATTGCCCAAACTCCACCGAAATAATGACAGAAATACACTTGGTCATCACTTCGTCAGCTCGTATTCTATTGCTTACGGAATTTGTACAAACAACTAAGCGTAAATAAAAGGTGATGAGTGCGCTCATATTGGAATTGTCGAGGAGCACTTTGCTAATCGTCCCAATGAGTAGTGTGGCTCTTCGAAAAACCATGCGTATTGTACGACCCCGAACGTAGAGTCGACATCCACTATGTAGGTAATAAATGCACTGAGTGAACGAATTCGAGTACCTAACATCTTTCGTACACCCGAATACGAGCTAAGTACCTACTAGTGGACCAATTCTCGTGATTATATTTGTTCAAAATGCATTTTCGATTTATTGTCAGTGCCATACTTATGTTATACTGTATGGTATTCTCCTAAATTAACTCATACTTTAATGATATCGTAACTAGATCATAATTATATTCAACAAAGTTCGAAATTATAATATAAACGTCGAAGTATATGTGTCAAATTAGACGCTGATGACATTAATTTTGCAGAATACTAAGTGTGAGAAAATTCAAAATCTAATATCATTTAGTTAAAAAAATAGTGTCGATGTCAAATAAAATACTTGGCCTTCAGGTGTAATGCCGCCATAACCTTAATTTTATCTAAGATTTCTCGATAATATGCAGTTAAGATAGAAAAGATAAGTTGTAAATGTCTAGACCGTTGAGGATTTTCAAAGGCCTTTGCAAAATCAGGAAGTTGTTAAGGCAGGTCGGTGCGTATTCAAATTATACCTCTTATGCACCGAAAT
Organism: Euclidia mi; assembly: GCA_944739405.2. Lineage (NCBI taxonomy): Eukaryota > Metazoa > Arthropoda > Insecta > Lepidoptera > Erebidae > Euclidia > Euclidia mi. The sequence goes on along the minus strand of OX123194.2, from coordinate 44,073,251 downwards.
CGATACCTAGTCGTATGAAATCGATACCTACCTATCTAACTTCCATACGGCATAAATTTGCATAGTAGCATCAAATATTGTTAATGCTGGCATAATTATTATTATTAATACGTTTAATGAACTCTAAAGGACGATATTTGCATAGGAATAAAAAATAAAACCGTTCTTTATTTTGTACTAGCTGTTCCTTGCGTTATTTTTGGTATCTCGACGACAGCGCAACTTACAGGGTCAAATTACAGCTTCTATATAGACCTATAAGTCCTGTATTTTCCACTGAAAGTGCGTTTAAAATCGGCTACTATGGGTTGAGCTACACCTATCAGCATCGCATCGTACTTTTATATGCTTCTATCCTTTTCTGTCACTCAGGACCATCATTTACTAGAGCGAGAAAGAGAGACGGAACGCTTCAGCACGCCGCGGAATCGAAAAGGCGATCGTGTTCCCTCTCTCTTTCTCGCTCTAGTAAATGACGGTCCTAAGTGACAGAAAAGGATAGAAGCATATAAAAGTGCGATGCGGTGCTGATAGGTGTAGCTCAACCCTAATCCATCGGATCACATAGTCATCAGTAAACTTTTTTGAATTTTTTGCGTCCGTCTTTCTGTTTCTCGGGGGTAATCTTATGTACTTGAGAAACAATTAATTTGAAATCTCAGACAGACACTTCCAATTTGTTTGTAGGTATCTATAGATCAGTGTGTATAACCGGTATCATTACATTTCAGTATCCCCACGGAAGTGCCGACAGCCGCTATAAAGTTCTTGTACGAAGTGGTTTACCAACCGGACTGGATATTGAGAGACAAATTCCACAACTTGGTACGTTCCACGATTGTGGACTATGGAGGACATTTCGCAGCGTTGCAAACACCAAAAGAACTAGTCGATGACGTATTCGACGCGACCGAAGAATTCATAAAATTCCACAATACGCATAAAAAGGAGTAAGATTTATTGAAGATGCACAAAATATTTAAAATTTCTTTGCTACACGGTTAAGTAACGTGAATAAGGGCAAATTTTTCTATCGTCAGATAAAAGTTATTCGACAGTTAAAGCGCAACATTGCTAAATTTTTCGCAGTTTTTAATTTGTAGGTGTTGTATTTTATTCTGTAAATAACTAAAACTATACACATTTATATAAATAGATGCATTAAGCCTCGACTGATTTGTATAATATAATGTTAATTGTAAGAATTAATAACACAGCTTTTATTACAATATTATGGAAGGTAAATGCATTTGGAATATTAATTCCATATTATTATTACAATCAATTTTTGATACCTACATGATTTCTAAAATTTTAAAAGACAAAATAATGTTATCATGGCGACGGCAAAGTGATTTATGCGCCATTTTTATTGAAAATCGACATCTCTAATGATATCAAGAACCTATTATATAAGATATTATATTAAAAGATAATTATTGATTTCTCTATAAAATAGCGTTTAGTTAGTTTTGCCTTTCACTTGTCGAAAAATCCTATACACAGTATTGAACATATTTCGGTTAACATACACCGTCCTGTAGGTATAACGAAAGCCTTCGTTTCGAGTTCGACTGCGTGAAGTTACACGGCAAATTGTCGGTAAGATGCGACCTCTAAGCAGTGCTGCTGGGCTATACCGTACAATATAAATCACAACCACATGTCACACGGTGCGTTGCGATGTCCTACTGTACATGGAGACATATCGCACGTATCAGGGGACCAGGGAAAATAAGCTGAAAATATCAAAGGACACCGTAACGCACCGCAGTATTTAAAGAAGTAATTATTTGAGTTTTCATTGACATGACGCATCTTAAGATCGAGCGGCATTGTACTACTGCTTCGTACTGCACTTGAAACATTCAGTGCATTGCGATTGAGCAAAGAGACGTCGTGTAACCTCACTCCATTATAGAAGTTGCGTTTAGATTGCGCCCGTGCCATTTGCGGGTCCGATGTAAGTTGCGTAAGAGCGCGGACATAAGTCTATACATTTTGTGTAGAAGCGACGCGACGCAAAACATACAATAAAGAAGACAGGGCCGAGACGGACGAGACGCGGACATTTTATTGAAAGGATGCCGTGTCCGCGACGCATCCTCGTCTTGGATGCGTCGCGGACACGGCATCCTCTATGTTCTCTAAGTTTGTCCAGCGCCTTAGACAGCAAGGCTTGTTTGTCTTAAATAGAAAATGGTTTTAACAGCCGATAACAGTCACAGTAACAGTCACAATGACAAAGCAGTAGTAATGCGATAAAGACAAATGTTGTTTAATGAATGTATACGTAGTTTTAAAGGTAATACGGTACGTATGTATAAGGAACAAATGTAAAGAGGTATTATTTAAGATATATTAAGTATCTGCAAAATACTGCTTTCTTTCAGCTTATGCTGTTTCTAAGCGTAGTAGCACACCTGAAGAAAGTTCCGCGCCGAACGTTCAGCGACTGAACTATCGGTCGTAGTATTTGGTTGACATGACACACAAATTTGCGAAACAGTCAGCGTTGTGTGACTCCAAATTTAAAAATCTCTACGAGCGCATTCAACGGAACGTGCCGCGCGGTAGGTGATGCAGATGTGTCGCCATACTTAGATATAATGTTTAATTTTGTTTTGTGTGTCTTATAATTACTGCGTAAGATGTAAAGGGTATGATTAATTCGTTTTACAGTCATTAATGATGTTGTAACTAGTCCTCAACAAATAAAGTATTTTGATTTATTGTTTTTGTTTTACTTGATAAAAATAATATTAATTAAATAAATATATTATTTGAATGGTAATAATTAATTTCATGTCGAAATGTGGGTGTAATATTACACCTCTGCCTACCTCTTCGGGGATACAGGCGTGAGTATATAATTATATATACCTATTATTTGACCCTCCTTTTTACAGTAAGTATATAAAAAAAAATTGGGCAAGTGCGAGTCGGGCTCGCGCGCAAAGGGTTCCGTACCATCATCTATAAAAGAAAATCACGTTCGTATGTATACTTAAATACTTTATAAGTTTCTACCTGTTTATTAAGATCGAGTAACAAATTGCTTAAAAATTACGTTTGTTGTATGGGAGCCCCCCTTTATTATTTACTTTTTTTAAATTTAATTATTTATTTTGAAAGGTAATATACAACTACATATTTTGTAAAAATTTAAAGCGTCTACCTGTAACAGTTAGTAATTTTGAGCAAAATATACGAAAAAAAACACGTTTTTTGTATGGGACCCCCCCTTATTTTTTTATTTTTTTTTATTTTTAGTATTTGTTGTTATAGCGGCAACCGAAATACATAATTTGTGAAAATTTCAGCTATCTAGCTATCATGGTTTATGAGATACAGCCTGGTGACAGACAGACAGACAGACAGACAGACAGACAGACAGACAGACAGACAGACGACGGAGGCTTAGTAAAAGGGTTCCGTTTTTTACCTTTTAGGTACGGAACCCTAATGAGCATGTTCCAAAAAATATCTGTTTTCTAAGATGTACATTTAGATACATGATTAGACTCGCTGCGCTCTACTAGATACCGGTATATCTAAGAACAATAGATTCGTAAATGCGACAACTCATTCACTCAGTGTTCCTCACTGTTCGCCTGTCCCAAAACTCGTTCGTGTAGCGTCGGTCACGCCGAGCGGCGCACGGTGGGCTGAAAAATCAAAATGTGGACTTAGGGGCTAAAAGGCTTGTTTTTGGATTCTTCTAATGAAAACAATACTTTCTTATTCTTTGACTTTTTTTGATAAAGTACATACTTACCGAGATAAAATTGTTTGAAGTTTGTATGAAACTAGTGGAAAATAAAAAAAACTAAATCGATTTTTTAATAATACCACTGTTAACAAGTCAATACAACAAAAATGAAACAATAAAATATCCACACAGGTCACAACATATAATGCTTTCTCGGAATTTTGACAAAATCAGATAAACTAATAAATTTTTAAAGTTTCAGATATATGACTAATGATGATTTTTTCAAGTGTAGCAAGTGGATTGGGCCTACTGGGGATACCACATTAAAAAAAACGCGCCTAATATTTAACCTCTCCGGGTGGTGTCGAATAAAAGATAAAAAAAAATATTCCGCCAAAACGCAAAAAAACGCAGTTCGCGATATAGTGCATAAATAGCCAAAAAATATCTTCTGGCATAAACTTTTATTGTTTTTTTAAGATAGTTTAAGAATTACGAGCAATTCTCATTTTATTGTTTTCTTCCATACAAAAAAATCTTTAAAATTAAATAACTCAAAAAACACGCGTTTAATCAAAAAAATTGTATTAATAATTTTGAGTTGTATTTGATTATAGAATCCAAAAATGGAATTATTTATCCAAGAATTTACAATTACATGCAGTACTCCTACTAACGAAGCAAATAAAAATGGCTAACCCTTCACGCCAGCGCAGCGTGGTATAGTAGACCAACTCCTCCTATTCACTCATAATGCTACTGTGGCGTAGGAGAGATCTATGTCCAGCAAAGGACTGCCGAAACCTTATGATGAATGTAATCAAAGCGATCATGAATGCATTCCACACACATTGAACGGGACCGATTCTAGAAAGCTTATGGCTGGTCCCGTTCAATACCTAAACTTTATCTTTATAGCCTGTATATACTTACTGGGTGTTGATTTGCAATTGCAAAATATTTTAAGGGGTGAATATACATATAACTGACAATATATATAAAACTGAATACAAATACATGAAAAAATAAGTCACAAAACGTTACAAAAAATTTTCGCCATCATACACTTTGCAAATTAACTCGGTGTATTGACCACCGCCGCCGCTCAGCTGATCGCCATTGTAGGTGCCTAACCCACACAATCACACGTACCTACAGTGACTGCGCGATGCAGTCTTATTTTGCACGATTCAACACACACAATTCAGTTTATTCTGATTAACTATCTAAGTAACATTGAATGAAAATATGGTCTTAAATCATCTTACACTGTTCAAAATAATTTTAGGTGAATAAGTACTGTCTATGTTGTATTATTAAAATATTTTGCAAATATTGTAGATCAACATATTGTATATAAATTTCTTGCGTTACTGACAGACTTACAGATAACGCACAGCCAAAACTATTGAGCGCAAGAAGCTGAAAGGACCATGGACACTTTTGTATGAACACTGGACCCACTTTTCAAAAGTGTGCAACAGTAATGAAACGTATGTCATATGAAAGCTCTTGGCATGTTCTTTATTTCATTCTATGGCAGCTAAGTTCAAATCCAGCGCAAAAACAGCGTTTTGGTACGTTAAACTTTTTTTTTGTAAATTACAAATGCGCGTGAAATATTATGCAATGCACATTTTTTCATTTCATTTCAGCCTGTTAGACGCCCACTGCAAGACATAGGCCTTCCCCACTTGGATTTTTCCGTAGGTAGCTTGGCAGGCGGATTGGCGAATGCAGGGCCGGGGGCAGAGATATGTGCGGGATATAATAAATCATAGTGCACAAGTGTGTGCAACACAAGTGCTGTCACTCACTGTCATATTCCGATGGGACCGCATATCCGACATAATAGGAGAGAGATTAGATGCAAGACCAACGACCTCAGATCAAAGAAATAACTAGATTTGAAACGGCGTGCGAACGCAACATGCTTAAAAGCGCACATTAAATTGTTTGTGTTAGTGTCGATTTCGCGATTGATTGGCATAGCGTGCGTAGTGTGCGTGAAGCCTATACGTACACGTCTCTAGGCGGCGAAAAAGTGGCGACATTGCCGCGCGTATAAAAGTGCGGCCGGGGCTCTCGTTATTTATTTGATCTGAGCCAACGACAAACTTTTCCAAGTCATGGAGGTGTAACACCGCCAACCTCCAGACTTTGAGCTTTGAATTGGATAATTCTTAACAGGAAAACCTAAAATCCCTTTTTCTCGACCCGAGAATCGAAACCGAGAACTCATAATGTGCAGTCGCTTACACTACCACTGGGCCACTGAGACAATCAAAAGTGCTTTTATTGTATTTAGCTACTAATTGGCAGGTAATTATAATTAAATATCAAAGTAACACAGATTTTCAATAACGCAGCAAAACACCATTTTCGCGCTGGAATTGAGCTAAGCTGCCATAAAATAAAATAAAATAAAGTACACTTCAAGAGCTTTCATATGACATATAATTCATCACTGTTGCACAAAGTTTAAAAGTGGGTCCAAAATGGCACATGGTCCTTTGCCATGTTTGTTCCTTGGGGATCCTAGGGCGCACTAAGAAGGGGTGTAAGTGCGGGCGTAGCCGTGGGCATCCTCTAGTTTATTACACAAGCTAAGCCCCACATGTTCGAAAAAATGTCTGTCATAAAAAGAATGCGTGCTCAATATTTGTCACAGTTGTGTAATATAAAATGCAAGACATCTTTAATGCAAAAGAGTTTTTTTGGCATTGCACCAAAAATCTTAATATATAAAATCCTTGCGTTACTGACTAACTGACAGACATGCTACAGCCGAAACTATTGGGCGCAGGAAGCTGAAATTTGGCATGTTTGTTCCTTGGGGATCGTAGGGATGCACTAAGAAGGGATTTCCCGAAATTCCCACGGGATCGTCCAAAACGGGTAAATTTAAAAAAAATGCAGGCGTAGCTGCTGGCGTCCTCTAGTCTACAATAAAATACCTGACAATATCAAAAATATGCCTCTAGTAAAATTTAAAAAAGCTCTCACATTATTACTAATTGACAAACAAAAAAAACTTTATTATACAATTGAATACTTTTTAAATTATAATTTAATACCAAAGAAGATTTAAAGTATTATAATTTAATGTCAAACTAATGTAACTAATGAATGAATGAGTGCGTTAAGGAATTCGAATTTGTAAATGCTAGACTATTGTGGATGAGAATGAAAGTAGGACTTACTCGTCTCTTTATTGTAGAGGTTTACGCCCCGGTCAATATAGTAGCGGTATGTCACAACGAGAACAAGACGAAAGGCAGGCATTTTGGGAGAATTTAAGAGAGATTTTGAGGAAATGTAAGGATAACGAAAGATTGATCTTGTTAGGTGATGGGTGGTGATTGAATGGATGGGTGCGAGTAAAACGAGATGGATTTGAAAGGGTTTTAGGTGGATTTGGTGATGAGAGTGTGAAAGAAAATTGAAAAGTATTGCTTGAGGTTTGTTTAGAGTGGAGCCTTTGTGTGACAAACACCATGTTTGATCACAAAAGGATACACATGGATACGCGTGAGGCTAAAAATGTTAGAAGAAGTATGATTGATTTTGTAATTGTAGATGAACGTTTGAGAAAGATTGTGTTAGATACAAGGGTGTATCGAGGGATCGGCATCCACACCGACCACTTCTTGGTGATGAGCCGGATAAGTGGGCTCTTTAAAGGATGGCGACACCGAGAACGTAATGAAAATAGGGTCTTGGAAAGAATAAAAGTAGAAAATCTGCAAGAGAAAGATGTGAAAGATGAGTATAAGCGAAGATTGATAGCAAGCTTTGAGAGGTTCGAGGGCATAAATGAAATGGAAGAATTATGGCAATCTTTTAAAGAAGAGATAGTATGTGTAGCGTCTGAAGTATGTGGTGTGATCAAGAGAAGGAAAATACGAAAGGTTAAGAATACATGGTGGGACAAAGATGTACAATCAGCAGTGTCAAAGAAGAAGAAAGCTTGGTTAGATTGGTTGGCTGTCAAAGCAAATGAAAGAATGGGAAAGGCAACGAGTGATGACATAGATGAAGCAAGACAGGAGTTTGTTAGGTCAAAAAGAATTGTGAAAGAAATTGTTAAATGAAAAAAAGAGGAAAAGAAAGATGAGTTTGATAGCAGACTATCTGAAGATTTCCGGAGAAACAAAGCTTTTCCGGAAATCTGTTTGTGCAGTTCGAGGAAGAACTCAATCCTCAGAATACACGTCAATCAGAAGCAAGAATGGAAAGATACTGAATGGTGAATCATGCGTGCTGAAGAGATGGAAGGAGTATTTTGAAGGTTAATTTGAAAGAACGGCGATAAAGACATCGATCGATGAAATGAATGGTAATAATAGCAATGATGAAAGCCATATTGGCGTGGATGAGATTGTGAAGGCGCTGGGAAGTATGAAATTAGGTAAGGCTGCAGGATATGATACGATTACAGTTGAAATGCTGAAAGCTGGACAGGGCATCATGATTGGTCAGCTGCAGCGCTTACTTAACTGGTGCTGGAGCACCGGCCAAGTACCTGATGACTGGGCCACAGCGGTGGTTGTGCCTCTTTATAAGAGAAAAGGCTCGCAACAAGACTGCAAGAACTATAGAGGCATTAGCCTTCTCAGTATTCTTGGCAAATTGTATGCGAAGGTACTGATTGAAAGAGTTATGGAAGTAACCGACAAGAAAATATGGGATGTACAAGCGGGATTCCGAAAGGGTATGGGGTGCACGGATCAAGTCTTTTCCTTGCGGTGCATAGCCGAGAAATTCTTGGCCAAAGGTCAAAAGGTATTTGCGCATTCGTGGATTTGGAAAAGGCTTACCATGAAGTGATGAGGAATGAAATGTGGTCGGTACTGTCGATGTACGGGGTGAACAGCAGCCTCATACGAGCTCTGAAATCTCTTTATGAAGATTCTAGAGCTTGTGTGAGGATAAATGGGTCGTACTCTGATTGGTTTACCATCGAGACAGGTGTTCGACAGGGATGTGTAGCGTCGCCGTGGCTGTTCAACCTCTTCATGGACAGTTGTTTGCAAGATTTGAAAAATAGTGACTGTGGATTAAGGATAAATAAAATTGTACTACAGAGGCAAGAAAACAATGATCAAATTGTCACCTATTTAGGAAGCACACTTTGTAACGGTCGCAATCAATTTCTCTATTCGACATTCTTATGAATCAGAAAAATGTTTCGAGAAGTGTTCGTTCAGGTACTGTATTGTTACAGGTATTGTACTCGTTTGATCCGTTACATCTGTATATATAAAATCCTTGCTTAACTGACTAACAGATAACGCACAGTCGAAACTACTGGGCGCAATCAGCTTAAATTTGGAATGTATGTTCCTTGGCAACCGTAGGGGTGCACTAAGACGGGATTTCAAAAAATTCGCTTGGGATCGAGAAAAACGATTCAATTAAAATAAAATATGCGGGCTGCGGGCATCCTCTAGTAAATAGTAAGTATGTAATGCAAATAGCTAGTTTGAAAGTAGGTATTCATCTTACCTTGCGTTCAGCCAAGAATTCTTCCAACTGTTTCGGAGCAAAAAAGCCAGGTACCAAGAAGTCCTTTCTTGGACTGAATTGTTCCACTTTCATACGTCCTCCTAGGTTAAATCTCTCACCAGCATAGTAGAGATTTCTGAAACGAAATAAATACATTAGAAACAAAAATCACAGTTTTTCGGACCCCGGGCTCTAGGCGTACGTTTTGGATCACAACCGGGACAGCGCTAGGATGATAATGATGACTTGTTTGTTTGTTTTTGATTTTCATGTGTGACCAACTCTGTTGTCGGCGTTTTCAGACCGCCCGAAGGCCGACATGGCCTAACGATTCGTATCCTGAGACAAGAACTGGGACCATCAGCTGTACATGCCCTCCGAAGCACGGTAGCGCTCAGATGTAAATGCCACACGTGGTCACCCATCCAAGTGGCGACGTGTGCAAGCGTTCCTTAACTTTGCCGATCTGTTACCGTAACGTCCATGATCATGACTAAAATCACTATTCAAATAGTAAATATTCATCAGAATGTTGAAGTTGGTGAATGTTTTCTTGCTCTATGAGACTTGACAAGCGAGATGCCACATTACAAGTACTTACAGTTACTTTTCTCGTTAGTCACAGAGAGGATAATACCTATCGCTCCCAAGTACCTTTTGGAAAAGACGGAAACTCTACATCAAATGCATAACAGTCAGTCTGACCAGATATATACGAGTATAGGCCTATTCTATTCTACCACATACACACATCACCATCTAGTCCCAAACTAAGCAAGAGCTTGTACTATGGGTACTAGATAATGGATAAACATACATAATTATATCTTTTTTTTGTAAATACATACATATTATACATAGAAACACCCAGAGCAAGACAAACATCCATGTTCATGCGCACAAATGTTTGACTTGAGCGGAAATCGAACCCGCGACCTTCGGCGTAGCAGTCGCTTGACACTCCCGCTGCGCCAACCGGTCGTCAGTAGTAGGGTTTTCGCGTACCCGACTTTTTTCTGTACCCGGGTACCGGGTAATATTTTTAAATACCCGGGTATACCCGGGTACCCGGGTATACCCGGGTATTTACGTAAGTATATTATATTGAGTAGTACCCGGGTACAAAAAAATATATATACCTGGGTATACCCGAATCCGGGTACCCGGGTAGAAAACCCTAGTCAGTAGTTAGGTCGTCATAGTAGATCAAATCTTCCTCACTCACAATGTTATTGTTAAGCAAATTAGAAAGACTTTAGGGCATAGTAAAGTATCACATTTACCTGTTACTGATGAGTCGGCATTTGATGTTAGTAAGTTGACCTTCATCCTTCTGAGGGAATTTATGGTATAGGTATAAACTTGCAGCGAACTTCAGGAAGGAATCACCGAGTGTTTCCACTCTCTCCAAGTTGAAGGTGTCGTGGCATTTGATCGTGGTCAAGGCAGCTAACATCTCTTTTAATTCTGGTCCTTTACTCTTATTTTTTAATTGCAGAATATTGATCTTATCGTTGTATCTGTAAAAATAAAAAAATATTTAGTCTTTTTGATGTCATCTATAAGATGACTTTTCCTACTTGTTGCCGTTTTAATATATACCAAGAGAATCACGATTCTATACAAATATTTATGGACGCAGTCGCTCTATGAAACCACTAACATTGTTGTCAAATGTGGTTTGACTGGAAAGCGGACTTCAGACCCAACGGCTCAAAAGTTCTTGCATGCCTAGCAAACCAGATTAATCTTCGTTGAAAACATACATTTAAGTCTCCGTTGCTGCCAAATAATAAAATATAAGAATTTGCCTGGACACTGTCCACGTGAGAGTTAGTGTTACTGTCCAGTTATCGCGCTAAAAAGAAGTATACGGCATTATCCAGCCTGCTATCTCAACACAAATTTTCCCATAATATTGTCATTGCGACGTGAATGAAGGGCAAACACTTTCGCATTTATAATATTACCAGACCTAGACCCACCTCAGAAATCACACTATCTATTAGTGAAAACTGTACACTACAGAATAGGGTAGTTTCCAGGGTCAAAATAATTATATTTTATTTAGTCCGTATTTTAGATGATAAAAAAATATTGGACACGTATTTTTTCTTTTTTCGATTAAATAAAAAATAACAAAGATATAGCCCATTAAGTAACGTGTGACGTCACTTAGTGCGAAAAAATGCAGCACGGCGTGACGTTATACGTAACTTTAATAAGCTATATCTTGGTAATTTTTGGTTTCATTTACAAATAAAAAACTACGTATCGCTTATTTTTGAATAATCTAAAGGACGGACTTATAAAATTTTTTTCGTCAACTAGCCTATTGCGGTCATACAGACAGATGCCAACTTGGGTATCAGTGTGCACGGCTAGTACGTAAGTATACTAACTTGGCGGGTGGTGCTGATATAGCTGCGGACGCACTAACAACCCTGGGCGCCGCGTATATCCGTGACGGCGACTTCGGCTGAACCAGCGGGGCGGAGACGAACTCGTCGTAACACTCTATATCCATCACCGTCACCGTTGACAGGTTACGTTCTATGTCGATTGGCTCCATTCGCACCTGTTTATTAATGGAAATTTTAGCAAAAAAACTGCCTGCAAGTTTAAGTCTTTAAATTTGGATGGGACAAAACGGGTCCCAACGGGTCCCAACGGGTCCAAGAGACTTACGATATGAGAGATGTGTTTATCCATTCTAAAGTAAATTCTCTGGTGCATTCATACACAAATAGAAAAACGCAGTCGTTTTTTAGGGTTCCGTACCTCACAAGGTAAAAAAAGGAACCCTTATAAGATCACTTTCTTGTCCGTCTGTCTGTCCGTCTGTCTGTCTGTCTGTCTGTCCGTGTGTCACCACCGATTTTCTCAGAAACGGGTGGACCTAGCAAATTGAAATTTATACCAGATACTGAAGTCTGTGGTTCCTATTAGGTGTATAAAAATTAGGGTCCTGGGTCAACCCGATAAAAAGATATGGTCAAAATTAGATTTTTGCGAAAACTTGTAAGTACCAAAATTAACCTTAATTTTCAACTTTTTTTAATTTTCGGAATTTTTCCTTTACTTGTGCTGTAAGACCTTGGTTTTGACCAAAATTGACAATTCTAGGTCAACCGTAAGTACCCTATAGGTTTTGGGTCGAAAACCTATATGGTAGTTCCCGTTGAACTAGAATTACGAAATTTGGCCAAAAGCAGGGTCTTACAGCACAAATAAAGGAAAAATTACAAAAATTTCAAAAAGTTGAAAATTAAGGTTAATTTTGGTACTTACAAGTTTTCGCAAAAACCTAATTTTGACCATAATTATCTCCTATGTACCTCTACAAAAAAAAAATTGGAAAATTTAAGGGTGTCCCCATACATACATAGTAGACTCCATTTAAGATAGTAGGTACTCTTTTTATGGGCGCTCGTACAGAGAGAGTTAAAGCGCCCCTTATGGAGAGAAGCGATCGATAGAGACCGCTAGGGGGCGCATTTAGAAAATGTATGGAAATTGTTCCTGTCATCTAGGCTATCGTCCACCGTGACGATCGAGTGCAAACTGGTACTAGAACCTCAGATTTGGAGGACTAGCGTAATTAGCATCAACCTCAAATAAGGTAAAATGCGTACGGAACCCTCGGTGCGCGAGTCAGACTCGCACTTGCCCGAATTTTTTTTTTAATTAGATGATCAAAATTCTATTAAGCAAAGATCAGCTCAATAAAAGTCTCTGTGTCTTCTTCTGGTCAAATATTACCGATTTGACGGAGTCTGAAATATACTTACATCCCAAGGATATTCTTTGTTTAGTTTCTTCTGTTGTAGCTGGTACAAACTCTCTTTCATTGACATTATATTAGGCCGCCTCTTGTCATCATCTATAGGATTATTTATTCTAGAACAAAATGGATACATTTGTTACCCTACAGTTATTACAAAATGGATACAATTGTTACCCTATTGTTATTCTACAGATTTCTTACGGCTATGAGAAGGAAGTAACTATGTAATTATAAAGTTAAGATAAATATTACATATATTTAAACGTAATTTTAGCAACAATACAGTTTTAATACAATCATGGAATGCTTTATTAAACCCACATAATTAAGTTTTCATACAAATTTACATATTGCGTGACAATCTTTACAAAGAAATAAGAATAAAAGTTTTCAATTGTGTTTGATCTCCTTAGGAGACAATATTTTGTGTAATCCTGTTTAGAGTCTGGGTCTTCTTTGAAAACTCCCCGACACAGAATTTATTCCTAGTTCTGGAGGAGTCTTCAAAAAATAATATTTGTGTTTCGCCCCTTTGAATATCTTACCTGTCAACCGAATTGATCTGTGTTGGTTCCTCGACTTGTGACAGTAGCGAGTTTACAGCGACGAGCATATTGACTTCGATAGGCTGCCACTCATCACCTATCAAACATAGTTGGCGTTTTAACCATAGATTATACAGATATACTGGTATAGATGCGCAACTCCCTCTAAGGAAAAAGTTCAATAGGCATCCTCTACGCTAGATGGCGTTCAAACAATTTTATTTTTATTCCGATCGTATAGATGGCGTTAGTAGTGGATTCATTTTTCAAAATAAAATAAATGTTGAATTTCGGTGTTAATAAATAAGTAAATGACAACTATTATGTAAAATATGCAATTTAAAAGTAAAAAAAAATAAAAATCACAAAATGTAATTATTGGTAAGCGTGGATTCGATCCACGGACATCTAATTTATGAGCAGAGCACGCTCCCACTGCGCCACGCAGATCTTATCAATGTTGGCGAAATGACCGTTCAGTTGTCGCTTTTTCTTTACTTCTTGCCCTCATCGGTAGATGGCGCTGATTATATGAAATTTATCCATGTATGGAATCCCTTTCACGGCCCTGGTTTTAACAAAGCAAAGACTAAACATAACACCAGATTTAGTGTCCGATTCAGACCGTTTAAAATATACTTTTAAAATAAGGTCGTTGTTCCTTTTGTAACAAGGTATGTTCCAAAGAATTTTAGAGACAGCTTTACAAAAAAATGCTTCAGACTGCATATAATATAAATTTTACACAGAAAAAGCCTGGCCTTAATTGTGAATTATATTAACTACTTACAACTATAGCATCTTTAAACATAATTATACCTTGCATAATTATTAACACGGAGTATAAAAGCATAGTTTTTAATGTTAAATAATGTTTGCATACAAGTTTTACGATTAAGTACTACAATTATATTTCAAGTTATGTACTAATGCGAAATTTTGCGATGAAGATATTGTGTAAAAACCATGGTTAACTTCATCATCATTATCATATCGGCCGATAGACGTCCACTGCTGGACTCCGCCAAGGCTCTCCACACGGACCGATCTTGAGCCACCACATCTTGTTTAACTCGCTGTTGCGTTTTACACGATAGTATTTTTTTTTCTGCCGATCAAATTGACTCCATGCTGCCTGATGTTAAGCAGTCAGTGAAGTCCCATAGTGATGGCCATCATCCCAGCAGCCAGCATGGCATTATGGCATGATGGCCCTCACCTTGACGGCCTTGAGTAAAGCTTTTTCACGCCCCGCTTAAAGGACCCGGGATCATAAGTGGAGGGAAACACGTGGACTGGTAAAGAGTTCCACATCTTAATGGTACGGTAGACATTCTTTTCATAAAAGTGGAGCATTTTACGCCTTCATAATCGAATTTGTATAAATCTTAGCGTCTTTCAATATATGAAAAATTGCCAATCACAATGTCTCGTTCCTTACTTCAATATTATGTAGTTTGTACTAGTGATGTTCCGGATATCCGTATCCGTACCGCGGATACCCGAGGAAGAAGAAAGGTCCGTATCCGTTACTTTTCTCGCGGGTCTTTTATGGATCTTTCACCTCATTAATTTTCAATTGATAGCATGGAATGCTATAGGTGGTTAGGTAGAATTAAAAAACTAAATTCCATTCAGAGTATTTTTAATATAATTTCAATACCATTAGAAACATTATCTGTCTATTGTCCGCCGGGCGTGCGTGACGTCAACTACCGGTTCAAGTTCGCGCGCACCGACATCGATTCAGGAAGAAAATAAAGATCCGTATCCGTATCCGCGGATCTTGACACCAAGTTTCCGTATTCTGATCCGTATTCGCGGATATACATTTTTAACGATAGGGCTCATCGCTAGTTTGTACTCTCTAGCTTTGTACTCGCTAGCAAAGCAGGATTTTTTAAGAGTTTAGTACTTATTGCTATCCATAACAGCGGTACCGTCTTTGGATATATGCTGATTTTCTGAATGTAAAATTTTAATTTGTCTTTCCTTATTTCAACTATTATATAGTTTGCACTCCATGGCTTTCTTGGATATTTCAACTCGTAACATAGGATTTTTTAAGCGTTTAGTACTTATTGCTGTTTGTAAGAAGTAGCGTCTTTGGTTTTATGCTGACTGCAAAATCGCCTATCAAAATTTGGCTTTAATTAATTAACTATTATATAGTTTGTAATCTCAAGCAGTGGCCATCTCACGCCACTTCAAAGCAAAGGTTGAGGGCGAAACGGTTGTCTCAATTTATCTACAGAAACAAGACCTGCGTATCTGCTCCGTAATCTTCTTGAAACTTCAAAGTGAAAACTGATGATTTGTGAGCCAATTGGTTTATCTTGGCGACAGTTTGATTGTATCCATTGAGTCTTACTCACAGCAAACTCATTGTTACAGATCTTGTGTCGATTTTTGTTTAAGCCAAAATTATGCTCGTTATAATGGGCGTACTATTTTTTTTATTAAATGGATGATGAAGTATCCATATTTTGTCCGTCATAAGTCTCAAATGAATCATCCATAATTAGTAGTTAATTAACACGACATTCTAGTAATCGATTTTAAACTTTCGCGATTTGTATACATCATACAAAATAAATTAGAAGGTCTTAATCGAGTCCAATTAAGTTATTTAAGGTCTAAATAGCTATTTGCTTCCGACTTTTTGCTCGTCTTCCACCGAGCGTGGTCGCGTAGAGACTTTAACTTTAATTTATTTTGTACGACATTCTAAGACCACCGTAGGTCAATCAAATGGATGACTTGACTTCTACAAAAGGGTACTTGCTTCTGTACCATTCTATATCCACCGATGTGTGACTTCCAAGAATGTTAGCCTCTTTCGTAAACCAAACATAAGCTAGTCCGGATAAGAACTTATTTCCAAGATGTGTATTTATCTTTACGTCCATCATTACATCATCTGTTCTTCTGTACTAATATTAAAAAGCTGAAGAGTTTTGTTGGTTGAACGCGCTAATCTCAGGAAGTACTGGTCCGATTTGAATAAAGGTTTTTCTCTTGGGTTTTTATCGAGGATTGCTATGGGCTATCACGCTATGAATCACGGGCGCGGAGCAGTAGCCGTCAATAAAGAGGGTATAACTGCTAAATCCGCTAGTTATAGATATACTTCTTCCAATGCTCAAAGTTATTGCAGAACTGAGCGTCACTTGCGCGATAAAATATATCAATAGCCTTGGTGCCCATTATTGGTCACGTCGTTCCGTATAAGTTGATCGTGTTACCTTTGTGCCTGACCATTCGCTTCTCTCCATAATTGTCCTTTTTCGTCTTCAGCCATTCTTTTGAGTCATGGATTTCAGCTTCAGTGCTTTTTCTTTTCACCGTCGTTCTTGAATTATCTTCTGCTAATTGTAATAGTACAATTAAAATATTTTTTTATATAAAATATTTACTCGTAGGTTGCATATTGTAGCTTTGTTTCTTAAATTTTTTGACTTGTTACATTTTTACACACAGTATGCTTCTTATTATTTCCAACAAATGGAATTATTTTTTTATTATATACGTCATTATTTCAGAAAAATAGTCCGTGCCACGAGAACATAGACTTTTTGTAAACAAAGAATTTCTACTAAGTGACTTAGCGATAGTTCTGTCAAAAACAAATAATGTCAAATCCAATGAGCGCAATGGTACATACATAGATACGTGTCATTGGAAACTAATATGTCAATGGATCGGGTTTTTATCGATATTACGCGCTGTGAACAGGGTCTTTTAAGGTTTTGAGGTACTGACGCCTAGAATGTCAACATTTGGCGTTAGTTCATTGAAATGTTACATTCTTGGGCTTAACATGCATTTATCAGAGGACAACATTACATTTTTTTGTTGTCGAGAAGGGGTAAATGTAAGGTTAAATACATGTTTATAGGATCGCAACGCTCTTCCCGCTGCCGGCATCTCGAAAAACGGGAGCAGAATAGCAGATGGCAAACTATTAGTCGCGGAGAAAATTATTTTTAGGTACCTAAGAGAGAAATCACGTTTTCAGACTACCGTAAGTTTTAATGGATTTTGTTTAAGTTCATTCTGACGATTTCATTCACAAACAACATAATATCTCCATCCCTAGAATTTTTTATGCAATGTACTTAGTTATTTGTAATATTATTCATTGTTGGTCAATAATTTAATGCAGTAGGATAATACAGTAGGCTACTTTGAGCAAATGATTTATTGTCTATGATTT
Organism: Euclidia mi; assembly: GCA_944739405.2. Lineage (NCBI taxonomy): Eukaryota > Metazoa > Arthropoda > Insecta > Lepidoptera > Erebidae > Euclidia > Euclidia mi. Next base: position 44,055,480 of record OX123194.2, on the reverse strand, counting down.
AAAAAAAATCATGTCCTTAATAGAGTAACATGTATGTACTCTATCATTAACATACATGGTAGTCTATTTTTCCTTAATTTGCAGAATCAATTACGTGTAAAACGACAAATAAATCGGCAAATTTATGAACATTCAACTATTCAAACACAAAATGAAATATTTTTATTTCAGTAAAATTTAACAATATAAATTTAAAAACATAGTGGTATAATTAGGCATTGAAAAAACAAAGACTGTTCAAAAAGTATAAAATCTAAAACACAACTGTTTGCAAAAAGGTTGCGGAGCCCTGAATGTTTGTTTACAAAAAGTCTATCATCTCCTGGCACCTACTATAGTCAAGAAATCAAGAAAAGAAAAATTATGTTCTTTTTTATTACGTGTTTCTTAGGGCGTAGGAAATAAGGATTAAAATAGCACGGCAACTGCATAGCTTGACTTGTAGCAGTGTGTACTATAAACAACATAGCGGCTCTCTATATTACTACGTACGACAGAAAAGGACAACTATTACACACACAAACGTACCAAAGGGGAGCTGTAAAAATGACCCATGTTTTAATAGATATGTACATAATCAAATCAAATCTTCAGCACCTTCAAACGCCTGAATTATTATAACTAAACTCACTAATAAATTATGACCAGAACTTTTCCACTATATACACCGCACAACATTAAACACTATTTCTGAAGCCGGTCTATCGAAATCATATATATATTTTTTTGCAACAAACAAATTATTTACTTTGGTGCAGAAATATATCTTACCACATTGAAATTAAACTAGTTTTTTTATCGCGATATAACGTTTTTACTGAGATTACATCACAACCGAATTATCTAGAAATATTTATCCGACGTTTCGATTTCTTTGTCAGTAAAACCATTATATCGCAATAAATGCCTTAAGCTGTACTTAATTTCATTTCAATGTGTAACATTCAAGTAAAACCAAGAAAATACAATATTAACTCATTGAACAGGTAATTTCAGAGACGAAATTAACTTTAAATCACGAATTAATCATTTACACTTACTTTTATGACGACGTGGTGACTCAAATTTTGTTTCCTTGGCAATCTCCGCTAAAAGTTCATGAGCCATCAGCAGCATCAATACTCTGAAATTTACGTGAACATTTTAACAACTAGAAAAAATTTTCGATTTCAGACTGGCAACTTTGGTCGAAGATTCCTAATGTCTATACATCGTAGAAATAAATCGAAGTGCCTGTTTGTGGTTTTAAAATAACCGTTCTTCAAGTGCATATAGTTCGTAACGCGATACCAAGTCCGAAGTGATCTCTGGATTTCTGGAAAGGCTAAACCGATTTTTATGGGACTTTCACTAGATGATGGTGGACTTTGTAGAGCTACACATGCGCTTTAATTTGACCCATAGGTGGTGCTATTGTCGAGATACCGGCAATAAAGCGGGTGAAACCGCGGCCACAGCAAGTTATTTATAAAATGATCGAACAATATTCCAAAATGATATTACCTGTGTATAACACTTGGAAGCATGATAGCTTTGTACCACAAAACACCAGGGAAGTCGTATTTGATACAATACTCTGCGACGAATATTTCCGTAAAGCCCCTGTTCTTGTCATCACCTTGCGAAGCAGATACAAGTTTCCTTTGCTTATCCGTAAACGAATTTATCGTAGCGGCTCTAGGCAACAGACAGTTCATTCTTGAACTGATGTTTCGAACCTGAAAATGATAACATTATATTATATTTAATATATATATATATATATTTTTATCTGTTGAATGTAGTAGAATCTTGCTGATTTAAGCATGAATTAGACGACTCGACCGGGGAAGTACTACCCTCTCACAGGACATTGGGAGCACTGGTAAAAGCTGTCCCCCCTAGAGATTAAAAAATCTCTACAATTCATACTTTTCTCAATTTCCATATCAACTTGAAGACCCTCAATAAGTGTTTTAGTAAAACTAATATGAATTTTGAAAGGAATGATCCATTTAAGACAAATTATAATGTTGCACTTACCTCTAAAAGTGGTTGATCTTTCGCACCGACGATTTCTAGTTTGTATTTGTCAGCATAATACTCGTTAAACGTAACATATGAGCCAGAATCAAACGTAGATTCTGGCGTCATATACTCCAAAACTTTTGATACAATGTACCTATGAAAGAAAAAATATTTGAAAACATTTTTTTATATAATTGTGTGTATTTAATTGGATGATTTTAATTTTTATAATACACTCATGAATTCAATTATTTACATAATAGTTTCGATAATGAGGGTGTTTGATGTTTCTTCTACCACCGGTCAGATATGTACATACACATACCCACACACGAAAAAACACAGACGTATGAAAATATAGGGGCTTTGACACTTTTGACAGGTTTCTGGCTCTGACAAGGACTTTATAAGAAAGGACTGCGCTCTTAAAAATAAGTGAAATCTTATATGCCTGTCATAAGGTCTACTTTACTCTGCTAATGGTTATGGAGGCAAAACGGTCGAGATAAGATAGCGAGCACAGAGGCCGTTTGTCCCTTTCTAACAATGGCCATTATAAATATATTTTTATTTTAGTAGTTCTTGAAATGAAAGAGTGCACAATCGGAGATATTTCATTGGAGGAATTTGTTACAATGATATATTAATTATGATTGAAATATATTCTCTAGTAGCTATGGTATCATCCGTGTTACTAATATCAGTAATATTGAATTTTGATATACGCTAGAATATTTTAGTAGTAGACATGAGAATTTCTAGCACTGGCAACATTAAAAAATATGGCGTTCGGCAATTTTATTAACAGCTGTCTAGGTGTCTAGTACTATTTCGGGTAGGGTGTCCCTAATTTGCCGTAGCCAAATAATACCTACAAAGAAATTTATTTTTGTTTCAGTATACCTAAAAAGCCAGATTTGCGTCAAAAATGGATAGATGTGATACCGGGATCGATCACAAAGAACTCTGTGGTATGCAGTCTTCATTTCAAATCGGAGCATTTTACAGAGTCTTGTTCACGAAGAGTAGCCTTTTCGCCTTTAATTATACTCAAATCCATATAAAAGTTTAGATTAAAGTGTAGCAATACCCACCTATTTCGTCATCATGTTAATATTAGAAATAGTGCTTTACTACAATTTGTCAGGTTTAGGTATAATATCAATCACTTGAGCTAAAGTTCAATGAAGTAATTATTTACATACAATAACGTTTGCCTACCTACTTTACAAACAATTTTGAAATAGAGGGTAAAATAAAAATAATATCTATAATCTCAAGTATGTTGGAAGTACGTAATTTCCGTAGAAACTACACAAAATTATAGACACCCTAATAGAAAGAAAGGGAGAAACGGCCTCTGTCCTTGCTATCTCAAGTAGACCGTTTTTTGCGTACAAGTGATCGGTCCAGTATTATAACGTCCTTGGGATCTGATGCCTCAGTGCTGCCGCGTAGTGAGCGTCATTTCAGAAGACCCTCATTTATCTTTATTTTATATCAGTACATAAAAATTAAACTGTAAACTATCGATCGCATTCAATAAAAAAGGCATTATATGTTTTGACGGTTACGACTTACAATAATTTAGTAATCTTAGATAATGATGAGAACAAGTTTTATGCATAATTATGGTATTTTACACGCCAATATTTTAAAAATACTCTATTTGTCTCTAATCATTATTCCTATTTATTTTATTTCTTATTAAAAAAAATATTTACACACCAATATTTTTCAAATACTCTATTTGTCTTTAATCCTTACGTATTAATATAACACAAACATTCGATTTTGAACTTTAATCCCATTGATATAACTATGGTTATCGTACTGACCTGTCTGGCAGAACTCTGTACCAAGGAGTAACTACACAATTCACATAATTCTCTGGAGTTACATTCAACGCTATCCGCTCCTGCGTACAAACATTAAATGATTATCTTATAAACTTAGATTACATTATCCAAATATCAACTATATCCATATCGAAATAAAGCAGTATTCGCAAAAGCAAATACAATAGATCTCTCTTGCTCAAACGTATGTATCACTTTTTACGTATTTTCAATATATTCATAGACAATTTTGTGCTTAGATTTGAGATTTTACTTTACACTTTAAACTCAAGAGAAGTCATAATTCTAAACTAAAAATTCATCATCATCATCATCAGCCTTTAACAGTCCACTGCTGGACTAGGCCTCTCCTTTAAAAGGAGGAATTGGCCTACTATACCACGCTGGCACAACGGGTTGGTATAGGGTTTGTATCAAGTTTTCCTTCTCGTACAGTGCTGTTCTCTGCATAGTATGGTCCCTCTGTCGGCTCTTACGACACCCATGGGATGATATGGGGTGGTGACATTCCGTATTCTTAATCCATCACCACACGGATTACTAAAAATTATTAGCCTCTTTTTGTAAATGTAGTCGGTTAAGTTTAAGCGGCAGTCAACCAATAATTAAAGGCTGTTAAAGATATGGTAGAAACATAGCTTACACATTACACTTATTTAAATACCTCGAAAGAAGTTGGTTGCACCGGTTGTATAGTTTTGTGTGTAGTCATAATTTGCCAGTCGATGTCATACCCATTGTCATATTTGACGGGGACCACGTACATACAGTTTACTTTGCCTTCAAACACTATGAACTTCTTAGCGACGGCCAGGACTTGGTCGAAGAGGAAGAAATGGAACCTTAAATATTAATACAAAGAATCATTACCAATAATAAATAAAATTATGATTGTGGTGGTAAAATTGCACTCAATTTTATACTTGACAGTAGTTAAACTTATAACCTACTTTACACAGATAAGGCTAGGAATAAGCCAGGATTTGAATTTAATTGGCATGCATTTAGTTTCTAAATTTCTAAATCTTTAGCACCATACAAGTGTAAAAAGCAAAAAAAAATTGACATTGAACTTTTAAAATAACTTACTGTTTCACTAATTCGAATAACTTCGTGTTGAGTTTTATAACGGCATAATTGACATTTATCGAAGTTGCTACTTCCCCCACAGTCATAAACATGGGGAATTTGCACAGTTGCGGTAGTGGTTTATGAGTCAAAAAGCCAAAACCTTCTTTCCTTTGCAGCAGATTATACAAAGCTTTCTCACGGGAATCTTTGGGCTCTTCGAAATCAGCCGACGATTGAATAATATGAAGATAGAAAGTGTCATCGTCAGGGTTGCTATTTAAGCAGGCCGGGAACTGAAAACAAATTAAAATCACTTTCAATAACAATTGTCATTTATTAATAACAAGACAGTAACGGATTTAAGATCGGACAACGCAATATGTTATATACATATGTAAGTATAATCATTATGTATGTGTCCGAGTAACTCTGTCAGGACCACCATGCTCAAACGAATGGCCATGTCTCGTTTTTTACCCATCTTTATTAATATTATAAAGTTGAAGGCTTTGTTTGCTTGTTTTTTTTGGTTGAACGCGCTAATCTCAAGAACTACTGGTTCAATTTGAATAACTGTTTTCGTTTGGATGGCCCTTGTATCGATAAAGGCTATTATATATAATACATATATGCGGAGCCCTATATAACGCGGGTCCAGCTAGTTTAGTATAAAATTAAGGTTGATGAGAATGACGGCTAGACCTTAACTTGATCACCGAATTGTAGTGGATCACACTGCCAACATGATCCACTACAATTCGGTGATCAAGTGAGGAGCGTAAGAATAGGGTATTTTACCCCATGTGAAAAAAAATATAATAACGTATATTTAAGATAGTATTACCAGAAAACATACGGAATATATTAGTTACAGCTCATAAAATGAATAAATAGAATTTTAAAACCATTTTAAAAAAATCCGTTTTATTATCTGTGATTTAATTACGCGAAACGGCAGCCGCCATGACGAATGTCATTAATGTCAAATGACGTCATAAACTTAGTAGAATTTTAAACAACTAAACGTCAAAGAAAAGCAAGCATCAACAAGTAACCATGGTAACTACGTTGTTTGCTAATAATGTTGCGTAAGCAAGATGGCTTCCAACGTTTTTGTCTGATAAACCGCGAACATTTAAAATGTAAATTTAAAAGTTGTTTAAAAAATACTTATCAACTGAATATATTTTTTGTAATTTTTCTACTACTTTCTTAAAGTCATAGGATCATCTTGAGACACTTTTCAAAAAATGGTGTAATACCCTATTAAGCTTTAGACATTCATTTAAGTTTATAGACTCATTCTCCGGCTCAAGATACTACAGCTCTTTCTCTTCACAGTAACGATCCTGCTCTTGTCAGTGACAAGAGCGTCACTTTAGAGATATAGTAGATGGCAGGAATGGGAGGATGGCAAAGTGAGTAGAGGAAGAGAGACGAAGAGTGGTATAGAAAATGATTTAAATTCATACCTGTATTTTATGCTTGCGCGTTCTCCTCTTAGTGCCGGGCTTAGGAACATTCTCACCATCACTGCCTTTACAGTCGTCGTCCCGCCAATTTGGGAAGATTGACTTCACTTCATTGTCTTCGAAGTCGACATACCTGAATCATTCGAACAATAGCTGTGATTTTGTTATTACGACCTTAGCAAAGGTAATAAGTATTGTGCTATTTCATCGCTCAAATTTACAAAGATACCAAATAAATAATACACAACAGAATCGCATACAATCATATTATTAGTCGTATAGGTGAAGCTTAACTATTATTTTACGTAGGGGGAGAAACACATTTTAAGCCAAACGGAAAGTGAAACAGAAGTAATAAATAAATTAAAATGTTTATTTTCCATATGTGGCTGGGACAACAGTCGTTCTTTCAGTCTTCTTAGATCACAATAATGCTAGAAATATGATCAAAGTAACTACAGTAAGGGCTACTTTCATTGCTGTCTGATAAGTCACTTTAAAATTAATTTGACAGATTATACACACGTCGTTTCAGTTTTGAATTGATCTGGCAGATAGGATACAGAAGTGGTGAAACAGGTCCGAAGTGTAAATTAATATACGTACGTGCATTTTCTTGGCAGTAATCCTTCATCTAACTCTCCAGCCTCATACAACTTGATACAAGCGTTCAAAGCTGCGGAACGTTTAGCAGACTTCAGATCAGGTAACGCCAAACCCTGGAATTTTAAAAGTACTAAAAAGGTACGAATAAACAATAGAATAGGTTAGAGTGTGATTAAAAATTAAAATCCTTTTAAAAGTCACACTTTTACATAAATATTGATAAAAGTAATAAAAAAAATTAGTAGCCTTTTAAGATTTGTACCTACCTAAAATTCATTAGGCGAAAGTGTTATATATCGCCTCTGCCTACCAAATCGGAGATACAGGTGTGAGGTTATAAAAAAAAATAAAGATATACCTTTATCTCTTCCTTGATGGGGCTAGCGATCGGCAATAAGATGCTCACTTGACTGTACTCTGCTCCATTTTTACCTATGACTTTTTCACGTATCCACAGAGGTGTTATAACTGTGAACTTGTCCGTCGGCACTGTTGAACAATATCGGTTCAACAAGCTTATAGCCGATACACATGTCAAGCGGGCTGAAATATGAAGCGTCTTTAATATAAATGACTATTTGTATCTTAATATATATATTTCTTGTGTGCGTGTGTATGTCACTGAACTCCTCCTAAACGACTGGGCCGATCTTGATGAAACTTTTTGTGTGTGTTCAAGGGAACCTGAGAATGGTTTAGATTCACAATTTAGTCCACTGGAAAATGTTTTTTACTTAATTTTTAATTTGTGAGTAGTTGTGGATTTCGGTATGTTTCACATGGGAACCGACGGACTGCGCTGCTATCGCAGTGTCAAATCTTATAATAATAATTTCGTCAAGGAGTACATCGAAACCTTACCTGAATAATAAAGCATAAAAAAATAAAGATTTCGAGTCGACAACATATCCGCAAAATTCGGATTGTCGAGTATTTTGTTAAATTCTAATGATTCTGACAGACAAATCACAGTCGCAATATTGGCCACTCTCGCGAACATAGAGATATAAAGGATAGAGTGGCAGAGAGGGGCCAATGAGTGTCCGTCGGTGCGAGAGAGAACGCTACAGTTAAAGCCCCCCTGCATCACTCTCTAACAGTACATGCACAACATTTCGCAATGGCGTGAATTGGCGAGCTACCTGTAACTATTAATTAATATATCACTGTTATAATATTAATAACAGGTTCTGTGAGAATATCAGTGTTGCAGTTCAACTGCAATAAGAGCTGACACAGGTTCCTTATTTGGTCTCCACGAATCGACTGACTGTATGATATTGTCATATTCTTACTGTATTGTTTTGGAGATACAAATAAAATATTTTTCTTTCTTTCTTTCTTTCTATATCAGTTTATCAGTAATCAATAGTTTTAAAGTTGTTTTTATTGATACAAATTCAATGTTTGGGGACACAACGACAACACACTTTGACAGTTGGCAACCCCATTGTAGAATGTAGAACATGTGTTGTTAAAGAGAGATGCAGGGGGCCTTTAAAATATATCGTTCTCTCTCCCACCGACGGACACGACCATGTATTGAGTTAGGTACTATTCTGCCACTCTATCCTTTATATCTCTATGCTCGCGAAACGTCACAGATACCGGATAACATTTTGAGTACTACTTAGTCTTAGTACTAAGTAGTTTTGTATGTGTAAATACTTTTTACAGCTATATAGTATCCGCCCAATAAAGGAGATTTGTGTTACCCCAAACATCAATTATATACTATAACTAGGAACCCCGAATTTATGCGAGCGAAGCCGCGGGCAAAAGCTAGTAATTATAATTATAAAAACTAATAATATTACGGGTACCATTTCGTGTTAGTACAGTGGACCCTGGGTACTCCGACAAACGTTGTGCAGGGCAGTGTCGCACTATCGAATTTGTCGGATTACAGAGTACTGCCTAGGGCCCCAATAGTCAGTTTTTTTTTACAAACGGGTACCTTGTAAACCGACTAATTACAGATCGAAACAAGATTTTATGTTACACTCTGAACTTCTGAAGTATAAATTATAGGTACATAATTATGTATGTCACATTTAGTAATAATTGTGCACAAACAAATGTATATTCTAAAATATTCAAATATTATAGATAAAAGTCATAATATGAATCAATCAATGCATGAAGCAGGAAAATATTCATCAATGAATTTTTTTGGACATCATTGAAACGCGAAATATGTACATAATAGTCATGTCGGTTTACATGGGGTGTCGGATTAGCCAGGGGTCGGATTACCGTGGGTCCCTGTATGATTTTCAAAACTGACACTATAATGAAGATGTGTTGAAATACAAAAGGAAATGGCGTCGTTTAGTCCTATTCCTCAAGCATGACAGTTTTACCTTTGAACCGTTCTTACGCATAGGAAATAAGTGTTAGAATCGTACTGCAACTGTATAGCTTGAATTAGCGCTGTGAGTATAATTTGTAGGACAAACTGCTACGCCGAAGCGCGTAGGTTCGATTCCTGCTCAAGTCAAACATTTGTGTGCATGAACATGGATGTTTATCTTGGCCTGGGTGTTTCTATGTATAATATGTATGTATTTACAAAATATTAAGTATATATTTATGTTTATCCATTAGCTAGTACCCATAGTACAAGCTATGCTTAGTCTGGGACTAGATGGTAATGTGTGGAAAAAAGTATAAGTGTTCAGTTTAATATGTTACCTCCACTAGGAGCCACAAAAGGTGGTATTTCTCCTTCCATATAAAGTTGATTTTGAATGTCATCGGTTGCAGGTTCATCTCTATCTTCAGTGTTGCCCACTAATATCTATAATAGTAAATAATTAATTTATTTCTTCAACAGCTTAAGAGATGCACATTATGTACACAAAAATAAATCGAAATACACCATTTCGAGATCTCCTTTCAGCGCATAATCCGACAAAGAAAGTGCAGCCACTTGGTTATTAAATGTTGATCTTTACTTACCCTTTGTATAAGCCTCTCGGTACATTGAAAATCGCGGTAATTTTTCATGAACTTCCCTTCGTTATCTTTATTAACCAATATGACGTAACTTGATTCAGCACTTCTTGCTCGACCTAAAAATTAATAAAGGCTATTAAAAAGATAAGCTTTCATTTCATTTACGTAGAAAATTAAAATAAAGTGATAAAAAGCTTCTATATTTTTACGCTTCTGACAGGAATCAAGGAGCACCATAGAGTTCTAGTTAAGAACCATACCACAAACCATCCTCTACGAGTGGCAACGTCGCATTTTAGCGTCATATTTTGTTATATGACAGTAAGTCCAGTTTCCTAGAATATTTTATAATTGTGATAATCTCACATTTAAAAACTAAATGAAGAGTGTATAATAAATAATAAATTAAAAATATTGCGGCCTTCTTACTTTATAAACTGTCAATCGGACTTTAGGTACAAACTTAGTGTGCAAGGAGAACTGTGAACGTCATTTTAACTAAGTATAATTATATTTTCAACCAAAGAATAACTCTTTATTACAGTTTTAAAATATGCCAGCTAAGAAATCACAAAATATGACACTAAATTGCCTCGTTGCCACTCAGACAGAATCTTTTTGTGAAATGGCATGTCTCGCGCTAGCCGATCCAAAAGATGCATAGCCGTGTATCGCGGCTGATCGCGCGCGAAATGCAGCTTGAGTTTCACTAGTCATATTTTGCTAAAGCAAGATGTGTTTCTTAGTGCCTTGCATAAAGAATGACGCATGTAGAAAAAAGATATAGGCGCACAGGAAAACAACTTTAAGGTGGATACAGACATTGCGAGGCATGCGCTGCGCTGTGGCGAGGCATGTGCTACACATGCCTCGCCACGAATATAAAGGTACACACCTTGCGAGGCATGCGCTGTGCGCCGTTCGTAGCGCATGCCTCGCAAAGTCTGTATACGGCTTTAGATTTCATATACTACAATATATATATTAAAATCACATACCTTTACTTTGTATATACGATCGATATTCTAGAGGCGGATCGTAACGCATTACCAACAAACACTGCGGTATATCAATACCTTCCTCTATAACGCTCGTCGAGATTAACAAGTTGAGATCACTGAAAAAAAAGAAACAAAATAGGATTGATTTATGGTTAGTTAGAGACCGGAGTAGGTACCTACCTATTAAGAACTTCTAACTTTCTTCTTCAAAGTCTGAGTGTTCATTGTGTCCGTTAGTTGTATTTTGGAAGTCCCCCGAGACACAGGATTTAGTACCTACTATAGTATTTTCGCTGTATGATGATATGCGTGACAGTTCTCATTTTACATATCACGCACGCACGTATTTACTTTCAACTTATGAAAATAAATTGGCAAAAAAAAACAATAATTAAAAAAAAAAAATCTTTTATTAATTACAAAGTAAATTTATACTAGTATGTATCTCTCTATTTTTATAATTATTATTAACTGTAAATAAATTATTTAAATATTATAAAATATAATCCTCAAAATGTCAGATGCATGAAACGGAACTTCTGTCAGTAGAGATTGACACCATTGAATCGACATGAACTCGATGAATAGGTGCGGCCATCTTGCTATCGAATACGTCAGTACGAGTGCATCTGACTTGTATGCGGTGTGTATTTCTGTCTGTTTGGCCTGTTCTTTTTTTTCCTTGTGTTTTATTTGGTACGTACAATGTCGGCATTGTACGTAACAACTAAAAAGGTAGTTTTAAACTCTCAAAGCCGTGAGTTAGTGCTTCGTTTGAGGACCTTCTTTGAACGAGAGCGTGCAAACCGGGGCCCGGTAATGCCGATCGACAGTGTTGTGTACAGAGTTGCGGCAGCTCTGGACATCGGCAAGGCTACAATTTCTCGAATAACCAAATAAAAATTCAGAGAAACTGGTTTTCAAGACAAGAAGCTGTCCACTCCGAAGAAAAGTGAGCGTAAAGCTCATAGATAGTTTCGATTTAGTGGCAATCCGAATTATGGGTATTATGAGATATGGGTATTATGAGAGAAATGAGTTCCCTAAATTGATAAAATTAATCAGTCCTAGAAAAACACAATCGACAATATTTAGCGACTGGGATAAATATGTCCACTTCGACCGAATTCGAGATCAGCAATTAATAATTATCTCAGTCGGAGAATATTCTGATTCAGATATGAGGTTTTATTTCGGGTGACAGTGACGAATAATAAAAAAAATATTTTAAAATTACTGCGTTCTATTTGTGAATGTATTTGCCAAAACACTTTTAATATGAATTTATTTCGAAGATCTAAAATCGGTAACTACGTACGATTCCATGTCCTTTGCCAATTAATTCGATATTTATAAATAATCGCTTAATTTTCCTTAGGTTACATCACTATAATTGTCAGTCATGAACTGTCATGCATATCATCATACAGCGAAAATACTATAGTGCGGGAGTTATTTTTTATAAAAAAGGAGTATTTAGCATCTCAATCTGGATGTGTATGAGGTATGACGAAACGATCTATATTCTATATGAACGTGCAGGGATTACGGGCGCGTCTCTTCTACCCTCGTACCGCCAATGATTCGACGACATGATTACGCCTGCAATGCTATTTGAATTACTGACGACACATTATACCGAAATTAGGTAGCGTTATAGCATACAGCTTACTTCGGTCGGGCGTAAGTTCAGCGGCAACTTTTCTAGTAGTAGAGCACAACGTAAAATCAGCCGCTGAACTTCGGTCGAGTACCTTCGACATAGTGTGTTTAGACACTAATAACCATACTTTATAATAACGTATCATGTAAAATACTTTATACTCAGGCGATAAATAAATGGTATTGTTCTAAAAACAGTTGCAGAATTATTAGCCTTAATTTAAACTCTCAACCATTGAAAATCGTGTAGACTCAATGTTTTTAGCCCCAAGTCTACCATATCATGTAAATAAAATAATAAAAGGTTTAAAAAATATCAGCACTGTAGGATATGATGGCATTTCCACACGAATAATTAAAGCTGTCAGTGAGGATATATGTCATCACTCATCATATTAGTTATCTGATTAATTTATGCATATCTTCAGGAACATATCCAAATTAAAATTAACTATTATAAAGCCATTGTACAAAAAAGGAGACAAACAATTAATTGAAAATTATAGGCCAATAGCAATGATTCCAATTTTTCAAAACATTTTGAGAAATATATATTCAATGAAATATACACGCTGATTTTTTATTGGTTTAGGAAAAAAAAACCTCATGTCCGAAATAAAATCCTCTATTCATATTCAAAATCAAAATTCACCTAGCACCTAAAACAAAAAAGTTATAAAAGTCAGTAACTGCTGGAAATACGTAGTACACACGGTTGTTTATGAGTAGGTAGTGTTCGCGCGCCGCGCGGTCATGCATGACTTTGCCGCGTGCGCCGGGCGCAGCCGTCAGCTGTTGCTGTTGTTTACCTACAGCGGTTGTAGGTTGTTAGTGCCGAACTGCCGACTGATAATGATACGTAACGGACACAGCAGTCGAAACAACAATTTATGAATCACACAAAGTGTTGTGTCAAACATCGCTTAAACCACTACGCCAGCCATGAAGTGCAGTAATAAATAATTAAAATAATAAACGTATGTAACTAAATAGCTATACCTATTCAATAATTTCTTGGAACATTACTCGGACTTAGAATTTCGTCGAAACAAGCTGTGGGTTTACGAAATCATGATGAACTAGTAGAAGAAAAACGATAAACTAAGAATTATTCGTTACGTTATTAGACATAGGTACCTACATTATCTTTTGAATAACTAGACAAAGATTTTAACAATGGAAAAGTTTAGTACTTGCGTATTTCTATGGTATTTATAAGAATGTAATCACAGTAGGTATTCAATAATGAATAAACCAATTACCTTTGCTGTTTGCTGCCTAGGTACTCGTACATCACAATCAATTTACACCTTTCACACATTGTCTTTTGTTAATGAAAGCTAATTAGAAAAACACTAATTAATTACGATGCCAAATTTCTTGTTCAAACTGCACTGAATACACTGCTAAACTGACCGATGTTTATGAGGCACTGCACTACAGCCAGGATTGTGTTTGGTGATCGTGATGGCACTTAGGGTGAGTGAATACCTCGCGTGCGCAACGATTCCAGGTGGTCTGGTAACGAATACATGCGCCTCGCCTCTTCCATATTTTCACCAGACATGTAATACATTCGCACCATAGACGCGAACTCAATATTGGAATATTCATAATGCCGATCCATTACGAAGCGCGCGCGACGTAACACGGGTACAATGACGGGGTCGAACGTGACGTACGAGCGTCCCGTTGACCTAATTTCGCGAGACTGTCGAAGTGACGAGCGGCAAATTGCAGCCGACCCCCGCCCCTACCCCTGTCGCCCCGCGTTGCTATGCGCGTACGCTGGGGGCGGGGTCTGTACTACTACCTACAGTGCAATGTTTATCTGTGTGTGTCGTGTGTTTAATATCTATCTGTGTAGGTATGTATGTGGCACGATCGAACATACATCGGCGCGCGCGATTTCTTTCATAACTACGAACTCTCGTACCAATAATTTAATAGTTTTGTTACGATTTTTATAGCTTAGATTTCAAATTTTATTAGCTGGTTAGGTTCTCTTAACGATAAGTAATAAGATGGCTTTCGCTCCAAAACCAATTAAAAATCAGCGTGTATAGCTATTTAGAAGTGAACAAAATTTTATGTAATGAGCAAAAAGGGTTTAGACAGGGTAAGTCAATCAACATGGCTATCTATGATTTTTTGTGCAGTGTCATGTCTTGCTTAGTTGAGCCATCTCCAGTCTGTACGATTCTTTGTGACATGTCTTCGGCTTTTGATTGCGTAGATCATAGGATATTAACAAATAAGCTGGAAGCATATTGTATAAGGGGTACTATTTTAGAACTAATTCGATCATACTTGATAAATCGAAAACAAATATCTGAAATATCCAAAATAAATTATAAAACAAAAAATGAGGGTCGTTTTCAAATTTGGGGCCAAAAGCGAGTTATTTGATTTAATTCTCATAATCTTAATGTTACCGTTATTATAAGTACAGTAAATTCGGTGGCATGACAACAGGCACGTGGTCCTTTGAGTATTTATTCGTAATCATTGTTAAATTAGGAGTTATACATTAAAAACTACCCCAAATCTCATTCGTATCACTGGTTCGAAATTCAAATTCTAACTTGTTTCCTTTTTTTTTTAAAAAGAGTACTGCAACTCGGCATTTTTATTTAATTACTTTATAATACAATAATAAAGGAAAACTAACTCGATATTAGGACATTACTAAATACAAAAGAAGTACGATTTCTAAGCTTTTTAAAAAAGTTCCTTTTTAAATTGTCATCTGTGTTGGCGTTATAAAATGCGCAATAAACACATGCTCCCTATACCTATACCCTGCTCTTTACCCCGCGCCATCCTTCTGCGCTCAGTTGGCCTAGAACGGGCTTGGTGTGCAGTTGTGTACGTCGTTATTTAAAGAAAAATATCCAATATCAGGTAAGATTTTGAAACTTTAACAAAAATTACCTCATTAGTGTTTATCCACGTATAGTGTTCAGTAATTTGCTGTTTTGTTTTATGTCAGTTACGTTATATAAGTGTTAAGTGCATATTTCGATTAGCGTTACGTAAATTTTCTAGAAAGTTACTCTATGGCTGGTATTATGAAAAATCTTACAAATTTCTCATTTGTGTCCCTCTCATTCGTGGCGTGTCATAAGTCACACGAATGATATAATAAGGTGCACAAATGATAAAAATATGCAACTATGTTTTCTTTTACTTTGTAGGGCAAATATTAATTGAAATTATGACTAAACCGAAGAAACAAAAGAGTGAAGAAGAGTTGGAACGACGAAGAGTGGCTAGAAGGGAGAAATATAAAAAACTAAAAAATGATCCTGAGCTATACGCCGCTGAACGAGAAAAAAAGAGACAGAACTACTTAAAAAGAAAGGAAAGTAAAAAAATTAAAAGCATTAACGAAATGACTCCACGGGAACAACGTAATCAAAGAAGAAAATGGAAAGAGAGTGCTAAAAAGTATTATAATAAAAAACAAAGCCAAAAAATCATAGAAAATGTTACGATTAGAGACGAAGAACGAAATACGAATAGTGAAAATGTGCAAATCAACATCAGTATCGATCCGTTGAATGAAGGGCAAGAAAAAAAACATAATCAAATCAGAAGTAACACAGAAAAAAATTTAATAAAAACAATTAAAAGATTAAAAATGCAAAATAAAGAACAAAAACAAAGTTTTACATTATTACTTAATAGATACAAAGCCAGAATTAGAGTTCTACAAAGACAAATATTTAAACTATCTAGACAAATAAGCAATGAGACTGAAAATATTGAGAATAAAGAAAAAGACAAAAAACTATTATTTGACGAACTTTTAAGTGAACAAATAACACAAAAATTTGCGACAACTACAAGTAGACAAGAAAAACGTACAATTACTAATTTAATTGATAGAAAGAAATTCAAACAATTTAAAGTTGCTACAGATCTTCGTAAAGTATGCCTCAGACAACGGCTCACAAAAAGTACACAAATACAGGGTTTGAATATCCAAAAAATGGTAGAAAGCTTTTATGAAGACGATATCAATAGTCGCATTACTCCCGGTAAAAAACAATATAAGAAAAGAAATGGTAAAGTTAAACAAATACGATATCTCTTAGATACCTTGAAAAATTTACATAAGAAATTTTTAGCAGAAAATACTAACGTTAAAATCAGTTATACAACATTTACAAGACTTAGGCCTTTTTGGGTTTCTCTTCCAGTTGATGATCGTGATACATGTGCTTGTACATTGCACACAAATTTTAACTTACTTATATCGGCATTAAACAAAAATAGCATTATTGATGTAAAAGACAGCCAGAATCTGATAATGCAAGTTTGTTGTGATAAATATAATATAAATTGCCTTAACCGCACATGCGATAATTGTAAGGACAAGATGATAGTGTATAAAGAATTTAAAAATGACCGAGAAATAGAATACATGGAATGGGAAAGAGATACAAAGAAAGTAGATACCAAAGAAATAAAAATAATAAGGAAGAAGCCTAAAAAATCTAATCCACGGAATTTGATAATAAAACTGGAGAATTTATTGCCTAAATTTTTATCGCATACAAGTAATATTGTTAACCAATATATTACAATAAAAAAACTGAAAGAATCTCTGAAAAGCAACGAATCGTTGATTCATATGGATTTCTCAGAAAATTATGCCTATAAATATGCCGAAGAAGTTCAGAGCATGCACTTTGGTGGTAGTCGTGGTCAAGTGTGCCTTCACACAGTGGTTGTTTATTTGAAGAAAGATATGCATACGACGGAAGCCTATTCTCTTTGCACAGTTAGTGAGTGCACACGTCACGATGCAGCCGCGGTGTGGGCTCACTTAGACCATATTATAAAATTTGTAACCAATAAATCACCACAAATAAATCGTATCCACATTTTGACTGATGGCCCTTCTAGCCAGTACCGAAATAAATATATATTTTATATTTTAACGCAACTGAAAAACTACTTACCTCAATTAAAACTTGTTACTTGGAATTATCAAGAAGCTGGGCATGGAAAAGGTGCCCCCGATGGGATAGGCGCAGTAATTAAGAGAACTGCTGATTATCAGGTTAAATGTCAGCAGGATGTTGGAACTTTTGATGCATTTGTAAGCATTATTCAAAAGCACGTTAAAAATGTCGAAATTGATATTGTCGAGGAAGGCGAAATTTTTATAAAAGATTTGTTGCTGCCAAAAGATATCATGACTTTCAAAGGCACTATGGGAGTTCATCAGGTAATTTTGTTAGTTTAACTATTTTAACTGCTTAAGGCACTTCTCATTGAATTTCCCAACGTACTTATTAATAAGTTTTTATTATTTTAGGTTGTGTGGTCGTCTGACTCTGCTTATTTGGAATTCAGAAATCAGAGCTGCTTTGAATGCTTGAATACTACGTGCGTACATAATAAACATATGCGATCTTTTAAAATTTATAAATCTCCAACTGAATCTACAATACAAAATGTAAATATAGTGCCCGAAAATAAAAGAATACGAATTCTTAGCGATATTACAATTAAGCAAGTTAACAATCAGCCAGTCATAGCTTCGACTTCACAAACTACGAGCCTTCACAGCATTAGAAGGTCCTGGGAAAATCAAACCTTTGAAGGAGATTACACTAAAGCATCGGGACATGAGAAGGAATTTTTTAAATTTATTGGAAAGTCTAAACATGAGGATGATTCTATGTCTGATTAATATCCTCTTTTCAATTGTCAAAGTACCTACCTAAAATAGTGATTCAATAAATCATAAAGACTGAAATTAAAATTATCTACCATTGATTAGTACGTAAGTATCTTATTAATTACTTAAGCGAAGAGTATATCTGAAATTACCCTTGATTAGTGCGATGTAATCAATTACTTATTTTAAGAATAGTAGTTAGTAAATTATATTATTAATAAGGATTTTCAACCTACTAATATAACCAAATGGTTATATTAGTAGGTTGAAAATCCTTATTAATAATCGCACTCATAGACATCATCTGTACTGCCGCACTCAGAGATATTTATTGGTTACTTAACCGATTCTTTAGTAACGGTTTTGACCTGTCAAAACCGTTACTAAAGAATCGGTTTGAAATAATTTGTATCGTTTAAAATAATAAAAATAAGCTAAATGTTTTTTCAAATACTTCTATAAAGATGATTTTATTTTCTTTATTTTTGAAGGCAAAATGACGTCTAGATGAATGCGGCCATGGGTACTAGAATAGTATTATAATACCTGTGGTGCGGTCATATTTGGTAAAAAGAAGGTAAAATATTGTTGATCGTAATTATTATGTTAAATTTGTAATATTTTATAAACATTTCGACTGAATTTGATTGAATTATTTGTCTTTATTGTTAAACAAAATAATATTATCATTAGTGTAACTAAGTATCTCAACAGTATATCGAACAATATCATTAGCCAAATTATATGACTCATTCGTGTCACATTTTTTTTGTTATTTTGCGTATTATTGGAATAAATGAGTGTTTGACTTGATTGTTATGAAACATTTTTTATTCTGAACATGCCTAAATACAGAAAAAATCGAATATTAGAGAAAGTTTAATTTCATGAAATCGTAACTTTTTGGCCGCAAATTTGAAAACGACCCATGAAGAGACATACTCCTCAGATATGCGTATCGTTACCTATGGAGTCCCCCAGGGGAGCGTGCTAGGTCCTTTTTTGTTTATAATTTATATAAACGACCTACCGCAATCAACCATCCATCCAATGACCTTATTTGCGGATCTCAATAACCATACCATGCATAAATGCCTATCAGTTCGAATCTGAGATTAACAGCTCTTTAGCATCTGTAGTAACATGGATTAATAACAACAACCTTAGAATAAATCTTCAGAAAACAAGCCTAATGCAATTTAGTCAAAGATTAAAACCTCCAAATGTCACTTTATCATATAATGGTACCATCATAAATAAATCAGATAATGCTAGATTTCTTGGTTTAAATATAGATGCAAAACGAAATTGGAACGATCACATTTACCAGTTAAACTCAAGAATTAGTAGTATTTCGTTTGCTCTGTACAAAATAGCGCCAACCCTTAAAACTAATGCAATTCTCACGGCATATTACGAACTAATTGAGTCTGTTCTTAGATACGGGATTTTATTTTGGGACAACTCAACACAGAGAGATATGGTCTTTAAGATGCAAAAGCGTAGTATTCGTGCAATGTTCGGTATTAAACCAACCGACAGTTGTAAAACTACTCTTTATCGTTAAAGTTCAAACATAACGTGAAGAAATAAATAAATGTTATAATACTTTTTCTGCCCCTACATACGCATGTACACACGCATGCACGTAAGAAAGCAAACGCGCACACATACACAAACTCAAGATTGAAATTAAAATTTTATACGAATTTCGTCACACACCCATTTCTGGTTTTACAAATAGAATAGTAAACATCTCGCTTTACCACGCAAGCGAGACCACGCCACTCAAAAGATGCTCAAACATAATATTATCTGTGACAGAAGGATAGACAGACATACAAGTATTCCAATAAAGCTGTAGCAGTACGTACATACCACTGAGGCCATTTATCGTACGACGACGAAGACTAACAACACGGCGACATCTATCGGACAAGACACGACAAAACCAAAGTCCTGAAACACGCAAGCGGAACTTTCTCAAGTACTTCAGTCGGACTACGGTCCACCAGGCACGATCACCTAACTTGGTCAGAGGATCCTGCCTCTAGTTGGACGAACAACACACCCTATTAGGCTAAGTTCAGATGAACGGGCGGCGACGCGCGGTAGGCTCGGCGCGCGGTTTAAGATAGTTACAAATCAATGTTGTTGTGTATAAGACCGCGCGTCGCCGCACCGCCATGCACCGCGCGGCGACGCGCGGTTTAAGATCTACAACCCTGTATCGAGCTGTTCAGATGACCCGCGCGGTTTAAGGCGGACGGACATACGGAGCCACGAAAATGGGAGACGAGATATCTATTGATTTACTTATTGACGAAATTGAAAAAATAGATGCGATTTGGAATCTTAACTCGAAGCACTATTCTGATCTATATTATATAAAAGAAAGTCGTGTTAGTTACACTATTTATAACTCAAGAACGGCTGAACCGATTTGGCTGAAAATTGGTGGGGAGGCAGCTCAGAACCAGGGAAAACACATAGGATACAATTAGTTACAGAAAATAATCTAGGAGGGATTGTAGAGAGGGTCGAAATTTGTAGGGATAAACCTACTACCTATTGACAATAAGAACGCATGCGCTGTAATAATTTAGTGCTGCGCATATGCAATCGTATATCTGTCAGTACTGTCACATTATACATTGTCATATGGTGCGCTGTCATCACTTCGTTCGCTTACTTATATACTCTATAATAATTATTGTAACAGCCTTGGCTAATCCCTACTAATATTAGGTATAAATGCGATAATGTGTATGTATGTATGTACCGATTTCACGCTAAACCGCTAAACCAATTATTCTCTACTCATAAATGCGAAAGTGTGTATAGAGATATATCGGACCATGGCTTTGACATTTGACTCTATGCAAAGTGATGTTGTTGAGCACCTTTCGGTAGATAATGTCATGAATACTGACCAAGTTACTTTGTACCCTATAGAGTTTCTGAACTCCTTACAATTATCAGGAGTACCTTCTCGCAACTTGAGACTGAACGCTGGTGTTCCAGTCCTGTTAATGCAGAATCTCAATGCACCAAAGCTTTGTAATGTCAAACGGCTACAAGTAACACCTAGAACGAAACATTATAAAAGCTATTCGCTATTGCGAGTCAGACTCGCTCATGAAGGGTTCCGTAGTGGAGCTATTTAATGCAGAATCTCAATGCACCAAAGCTTTGTAATGGCAAGCGGCTACAAGTAACACCTAGAACGAAACATTATAAAAGCTATTCGCTATTGCGAGTCAGACTCGCTCATGAAGGGTTCCGTAGTGGAGGTATCCACTTTCCACGTTTCGGCATAAAGTGGCTGTGACATACGGATAAACTGACAGACATAGCGCATCTATAAGGATTCCGTGTTTAGTTATTTTTGACTACTCTAAAAATACTGTTTACAGAAATGTTTTAAATACTTCTTGCGGATAAATTTCTTATTAGTCCCTATGAACAGAATTAAAACGAAAATTACTTTCGAATGTTGAAAGAGTTTTGTGTTACCCCGAATTTAACGTGAGCGAAGCCGCGGGCAAAAGCTAGTAAAATAATAAAAAGAAGGTCTTGGGAACAATTTTATTAGTTTGCGGTATAAAATCCGCGCACAAATTGCCACCTCCACGTCCATTCTCACTGAATGTTCACGCTAGACTGCCGCGCGGCGCTCGCAAGCCACCTGAACAGCTGCAGATATAAAAAACTACACCCACAATGGTGTAGTTTTTTATATCTCGTACAAAACCTTATAAACATGCACTAGACGACTAGATACTCACCTATTTTTAAACTTCAATAGCGCCTGTTGACTGTTTTTCTTTATATAATTTTCTTCTCTTGTATTTTTAGTTGGATTCACATTAAAACCGACGACAAAATCGTGTTTTAAGAATCCAAACTCCTTGGGATTTGTTTCTTTTACTTCTTTTAATATGTTGAACAAGACTTTTGCTGTGAATCGCTGTTTGGTGAATACTATTGCTGATAGAGGCTTTCTCACTTGGTTTACTTTTAGCAGAACTGCAAAGACAATGTTATTGCAAAAGTGTGGACCAATACATTTTTGACTGGAGTGGTCGCTTCGAAGTTCAGTACTGCACCGTGTGCTGTGGGTTTGATGCATTCGATTAACGTATATTTATAACGAATAAAATCAAAATCTTTTGGCCCGACAACAATATTTCACTATTACAATGCTACATTCCACGGCAGCGATAGCCGAGTGGATACCAACAGACTGCCAAGCAGAGGGTATCGAGTTCGATTCCACGGCGCGCACCAATGACTTTTCGGAGTTATGTGCGTATTGAATTATTAATTATCGCTGTCCTCGGAGAGCACGTTAAGCCGTCGGTCCCGGTTGTCATGAAGATCTTTGACAGTCGTTACAGGGCGTCAGTACCTCCTTAATCAACTGACACTAGTCTAAACCATGGAATATCGCTATCCCTTCGGGTTGCGGAGGTCAGACAGGCAGTCGCTCTGTGGAAAAGCTAATATTCAGCCAAATCCGGTTAGCCTAGTAAGCGGACCCCAGATTGAAACTGGGATAACGCTAAGAGGATGATGATGAATGCTACATTCCCTCTGAGTAACGTAAGCTACGTGCTATAATGCACTAGCTGAGCCCGCGGTTACACCCGCGCTACTTAGGGCTACTGCTCCGACAGTCGCTCTTAGCGTGACGTCATATAGCTTATAGCCTTCTTCGATGTATGGGCTATCAAATAAAAAACTTCAATAATAGGGTCAAAATAATTACATTTTATTTAGTCCTTATTTTAGATTATAAAAAAATATTGGACACGTATTTTTTCTTTTTTCGATTAAATAAAAAATAACAAAGATATAGCCCTTTAAAGTAACGTGTGACGTCATCTAGTGCGAAAAAATGCAGCACGGCGTGACGTTATAGGTAACTTTAATGAGCTATATCTTGGTCATTTTTGGTTTAATTTACAAATAAAAAAATACGTATCACTTATTTTTGAATAATCTAAAGGACGGACTTATTAATTTTTTTTTGTCAACTAGCCTATTATACAAATCAGACCAGTACTTCCTGAAATTAGCGCATTCAGGCAAACAAACAAACTCTTCAGCTTTATTATATTATATTAGTAATAGATAAGCATACCTCCAGGCGTGTTCATCACTGTGGGACTATATTCCTTCAGTATATTCAACATTAGCAGGAGCTGTTCCGACGAATGTTTTATTATCTTTTCGTAGCCAGTGTCGTCACGCATCGCATTTAACAAAATATTTCTATTCCTGTGGAATATAAAAATGATTATTATAGCATCGATAGCCCAGTGGTGTGTGTAACGGACTGCCGAGACGATGGTCTCGGGTTCGATCCCCAGGTACCCCGGGCACACACCTCTGACTTTTCGAAGTTATGGTTGTATTAAAAATGTTAAATATCGCTCGCTTAATAATGTGCCCGGTAGGTGGCAATAGGCTCGCCCCCTATTACATTGGGACCGAAACATAACTGGAGAAGTTTGGGTGTGTGATACAACTCTGCCTACCCCTTCTGGGATGAAGTCGTGCAGTTATTATGTTACATTAAAAGGAACACTCGCTTTTAGCGGCAAAGTCGTGTAATTATACTTATTGTGACTTTGTAATATGCCGTTACTAGGCACATTGTCAGACTCCGTGCTGCTACTGAGAATTCGAAAAAACTTAGTAACACTGTTGCTCGACCTGAGAATCGAACCAGGGACCCGATCAGCGGACGCATACGCTATTCCACGGAGGCAGTCACATTTAAATATATAACTACCTTCTACAAAGTCTTTGTTTTTTTATTGTCCATCAAGTTCTAATTCTAGTATTATGTTTTGTATTAAGGCCGTAAAAGATTAATCTGAAATTTTAAAAAAGGAAACTTACAGTGTACACCGTGAAATAGTCATTTTGTATAAACTCTCCTCTTCCTTGGATGATGCTTTTCGCTTGAGACGTTCTAACAGCACTGTGTAAGCGAGAATGCCCACAGAACCGCCGTACACACCGAGCTCCTTAATGAACGTGATCATTGATTCTACCATATTCTTCACACCTTTCACAATCTGCAAATAAAAATAGAAATATCATCATTATCATCGGCCCTGTATATACTGTCCCACTGCTGGGCACGGGCTTGTTCTTACTATGAGAAGGGTAAGGCCATAGACATAGATTATACAGATATCGCCATAGAAATATAAGATTTTTTTTATCGTTAACATCTTACTTCTTGGTCAGTTACAGAGGATGGAAGCACGGATGGACATTTGTTACACTTTAACGCACAAACTAATGAACAGATTTTGATGCAACTTTGAAGTCTTAAAGCTTTTATTTCAGAATAGCACAATGGCGTACTAGCGACCTGTTCGGGCGGGCCTCTATGTTTATTCCAGTGCCAGTCTGATTAAGTAAAAGGTAGATATAGTAGATAGCACACATCAATTCGTCACGTCACACATCTATCTTATATCTATATTATACATCACCAAGGTGAAGTTTACTCGTAGTACTTGTTTTGGACATCGTGCCAAGTCATACTAAGCAAAAATAAAACCTGGGAAACGACTTTTTGTTTAAGTATTCACAAATTTCAAGCCGCTATGAAAAATGCGCGCGTGCAATTTTCGAAATACCTACCAATCCATGGGTGCATTGGACATCTATAGAACAGGTTGGCGGGGTAAATGCATCGATTTTGTACCTAATTACAAAAAATCCTTACTAACTTTGAGCCTCAATATTCCCTGAACCAGTAATTTCCCAGGTATGAGGTCGAAGCAACAAATGTTCGTAATGATTGGTACAATATGGGGTTTCAGTTTTCATTAAGGGTCTTTTTACACACTTTTTTTTGGTGTCGGGTTGGAAAATCCTCATGGAGTCCCTTCGCCCTGGGGGGAAGGACGAAGGGGACTGTCAGACTCTAACTGACTAAAAACCAACCCGTGCTCCTCATGTACCCATGTGTCGGAGGGTAGGGTTTCACCGAAGCATTCCTCGCTACCCCCCGACGGGTATTGGCCCGCCAGATGGTCAGGCGGGCCCCGGACGAAACCCCCTTGGCGGCAGATGAAGGTGTTGGGCTCCACCGCCAAAACACCCAGCGGCCGCAGAGGATAGGGAGGACGGCAACGCAACACCGCATCTCCTCTTCCTCTGCGGCCCTACCGCGACGCATCGAATGGTGCGTCCCCACTTGGTCGCGGGAGATAGGGCGCGCGGCAACGCAACACCGACACGCCTCTCCTCCCGCGACCGCACCCGACTGCGAGGGACAGACAGAACTGTCCCCCGCACCCGCACCGTTGGACGCATCCTGCGCAGGCCCCTCCAAGCCCACGCGGAGCGTCCCCTCCTGGATCCCTCTTAGCTTCACCGCGGGTGACCAATCCACGGTTACTGAGCCCCCCCACCACGACAAGGTGGAGATCCCACGAGGGGGGGGTCTTTTTACACCCTGTATGTATTTATAAATTATTTAATTCTCGTTACTGACAGACAACACACAGCCGAATTACTGGACGCAAGAAGCTTAAATTTGACGTTTGGCGTTTGCTCTTGGGGAATTTAGGGGTTCACTAATAAGGAATTTCCAAAATTGGCACTGGATCGGGCATAAACGATAAAATTAAAATTATATAAAATTTGTGTACCCACTTTCTATTTATGAGTTTTGATCGTGATTTAGAAGTATCTCATTTTACTTGAACTGAGGTATACCTGAAGTAAAGTACTTCATTTGACCGAACAAAAATTTGTTCTGGGTCTCAAACAAAGAGTAATGATGATACTGGGCCTATTAGCCACTACGAGTCCCGTATTAGCCTTTAGAGCTGCTAACAACGAAATCTTAAATAAATAAATACACTTTTCACAAAATAATACCTTTTTCGGATCAGCACTGATATCATGTTGGTATTCTTTTAATTTGATATTGTGTTTATTCCTAGCTTGAGGCAAATCGATTTGCATAATATTCTCCTTAAGGACTTCCAAATTATGAATTACTTGTTTAGCTGGCTCCGTTGGCATCAATGGTCTAAAGAGTTGCACCATTTCATTAGGATTTGTAGAATAGCTGTGAAAAAAAGAAATTTTAAATTAGAACTAATCTCATCACGGTTGAATAGTAGCCATTGTCATATTTTAATTGTAACGTTTGGGCTTAGAAGGCATTTATCATACAACACAATTTTTCTTGTCTTTGTGTATTTTTTAATACAAGAAATAGTTTTCCAGAACAATCAGAAAACCCATTTGCATCCCTTTTTCCGAGATGGCGGTATGGTGGCGGGGTAAAACTTATAATGTCATAAATTTTGATTTAAGCCTAAGTTAACAGCTCCTAGCCCTCCTCTAAAAACATCCAAATCATAAGATTGTGTTCCCTGACGAATGCAACCCCTGGTGTAACTTTTCAATGGGTTTTCAAATTTAATCCATACTTTGAGGTTTGTTGGACTGGTCTTCTATAAGTGTTCTAACTTGGTTGGAAGTCTCAATAACACACTGGATATGTAATCTACACTAATACTATAAAGAGGAAAAAACTGTATTTTGTTTGTTTGTTTGTAATGGATAAACTCAAAAACTACTGGACAGATTTTAAAAATTATTTCACCCTTAGAAAGCTACATTATCTGCGAGTAACATAGGCTATATTTTATTTTAGAAAAAATAGGGATCTGTAAGATATTTGGGTTTTTCGGGTACACGAAGCAGTTCCCTCAGGACGCGGGTGAAACCGCGGGATACGGCTAGTTCTTTGTATATAACAGAATAACGGTGAATACATACTTTGCAAGGCATGGACCACGAACGGCACACAACGATAGCCTCTGCTTGAAGCGTGAATGTTAAAAAATAATACCAAAATATACTCGGATCGAGCCATCGCGTGCGAAGTAGATGCCTTATTTGTCTGTCATCATCTTTATTGCGAGGCATGTGCTAAGCACAGATGCGCGCGTGCCCCGCGAGCTTGTCTCGCCCGGCTCATTGCGAGCAATGCGTTGCGTTTGGACGGTTGTGTCCCCCTCGCTGTGATTTTCGCGCACAATATGGACGAGCAAGAAATTTTACGAAAAGTAACCGATTATTATGGGATCCAAAACATCATTATAATTACTATTGATTACAATAAAAACAAAAGAGAAGACATATGGCGTTTAATTTCGAATGAAGTAAATGAACCCGTCGCTGAACTGAAAATAAAAAAAATGCATCTTGACTGCTGCTACGTAGGTTGGATCGGCCTACACTGCGTGCTGTTTGGCCCAAGCAAACGCAATTTCATTCTGTCAGTCGAGGCGTGCGCGGATATCGTACGCGGCGCACACCCCGAACGTGCATGCGAGAATACGTCCACAACTAATGTAATGAGTAGAAATTACATTAGTTGTGGACGTAGCCGCGCATGCACGTTTGGGGTGTGCACCGCGTACAATATCCACGTACGCCTCGACTGCGAAAATGAAACTGCGTTTGTTCGGGCCAAACAGCGCGCAGCGCATGCTCGGGCTTTGCATTGCGTGCGCGTATCCGCTGCTGCTTTTATAATTATTAATTCAATTATTGAAAAAAAAAGAAAAGAAAAAGGTCGTCGTCGTTGGTGGGTTAAAAAGTTCTTCCGCCTGCGTTATGAATACGGAAATAAGCTGTAATAAAATTTCTTTGTCGTCCATAATGCGTGCGAACATCACAGCGACGCGGACACAACCGTCCAAACGCAACGCACTGCTCGCAATGAGCCGGCGCACACGCGCGGCTCGCACGCGCGCGTCTGTGCGTAGCACATGCCTCGCAACAAACATGAAGACAGACAAACGAGGCGTTTGCTTCGTACACGATGGCTCGACCCGAGCATATGTTGGTATAGTTATTTAACACGCACGCCTCAAACAGAGGCATTCGTTGTGCGCCGTTCGTAGCGCATGCCTCGCAAAGTCTGTATCCACCTTTGCGATGCATTCGCTGTGCGCCGTTCGCGGCGCATGCCTAGCAGTCTATATACGGCTTAGATACAGCACATCGTCTTTTTTCAGTAAAAGACGATGTGCTGTATCTTACATTAACAGTAATGTTCACAAAACAATCGTTTTGCGTTTAAATAAATTTTAACACGTTTAATTTTCAAACTGTTTTAAGTTCATTTCGGGTAATCTCCAGAACAGTAAGACAGATTTTGACAAGACTTTCCCGAGCAGACAGCTAACTGCAAAAGAGTAGTTTAGGCTACATTTTACTTCAGTTGAATATATTTTAATACTGATTAAACACCTGTACAACGTGTATCATAAGTCAGTGTTTTCCCGAAAAGTATGTACTTAGCCCATGATATAGAAGCTTGCTATAGTATTTATTTTACAAAACATAGTAAAAAATTAGTTATTTTCTATGAAGCGATTTCGTGATATGAGCTTCCATATCATGGGCTAAATACCTATTTTTCAGGTATGTATATAGAGTGAGAGAGTGGTGTGGGGTAAAAGAAGATGTAGTGACAAGCATCGAGAAAGGCATGTTAAGATGGTTTGGGCACATGGAGAGGATGGATGACGAAAGACTGACAAAGAAGATATATAAGGCAAGTGTGAATGGGACAGGACGAAGGGGAAGACCTAGGCGGACGTTCTCTGACCAGATTGGAGACCTCCTAAAAAAAGGACAGGTCAGAAGTACCCTAAACAGAAGAGCATGCATGAGAAACTGGATGGGAGTGAATAAAGCAAGAGAGGTATGTCAGGATCGTTGCAAATGGCGTTCCGTAGTCTCTGCCTACCCCTCCGGGAAACAGGCGTGAGTCTATGTATGTATGTATGTATATAGGGTTAAAAAAAGGACGAATAGATACGTACTCTAGTACTTTGCCAAGCTCGTCGACGGTAGCAATAGTAGCATGAAACGTTATCTCCAGGTCATGTAGGGTCTCTTCCACTTTTGAAGTTTTCACATTTGCATTTAAAAGAGTTGCTGTCAAACCTGCAAAGATTTTTTTTATTTAATGGGCCGCACTGTCGATACGCCGACAAACTGCACTAGAGACGTTGGAAAATAACAGAGGTATTTATGCCTTGAAATAAGTAAATTATCGCGACTAAGACCCGCTAAATAATATTGTATGATGCTAAATTTGAACTCGCTCAGCGTTTGTTGATAAGCCATGGACATAGGATATTTGACTACTATTAAAACATTAAATTATTAATTATATTTTATACATATTTTATCAGAGATAATTCATGCAAATATACAAAATAACGAGTAAAAATTGTCACGATTAAAAAGTATAAGCTTTTGAAGTTATGAGAAGACGCATGTTCTTTTCCCTCATAATAATTATTTGGACGGGATAGCCGACGCTGAGCATGGATAAAGAAAGAAATAAAAAAGTTTGCCAATACGTTACCCAGTACACGAGGCTGTTTTAATTTCGGACAGTCTTCGAAATGCTTCATAATGATACGCATTGGGTGATCTTCAACAGCGTGGTGGCATTCGTCAAATATCAGTAGGTTGATGTCTTCGATTCGTATGTACTGATGGGTCAGCATATCACACAATATCTGACTCGTCATCACGATTACCTGTAAGTAATATACAGCTTGACGTCGAGATAGCTCCTTGAAGTAGGTAGTAAGCGGCAAAGGACAGTGACAATTTATTGAACATAAACATTTCAGCTTCTAAAATACGGTAATTAGGTATCGAAAAATAAAGCACATTTTTAGGGGATTGTTGAAGAAAAGGCTTCAATTCAACATTTCAGAATACCGTTAGCTTTATAATAATAAGCTTATAAGTTGTCTGAAAAAACAAGTTTTAAGAAAACACTAAATACAAAATTAAGTTTCAAAAATATTTTGCATTTGAAATGTTTGTGAGTATACTAAGGCTGCACTTGCGGTTACAAAGTAAAGACCGCTCAGTTTTGTTATTATGTGTATCAAGTGGTTTACCGTTTTAAATTTAGAGCAAAATCTTTATTTCGGAATAATTATAGAAAGTTAATAATTAAATGCGTCTATTACATCTTTCACAGCAATCAAGTAGACATAATTGCAATACTCATTATTAATCAAAATTTAACATGATTTTTTTGTGATTTACTACTAAATTGTCTACATTTTCTGTCTAAATTGTCTACTAAAATTGTCTAACTCTATAAGCTCTCCTAGTCTAGACCAGGGGAGCTTATAGAGTTAGACAATTTTGTTTGTTTGCGTAGGAGAAAACTTTACGAACATCGACCATGTGGGGGAAGAATTCCATTGCTAACAAATATTACGAGGCTGTTGAAAGTACAGTAATTGTGCGATATGTTGAAGCGGAGATCACATAAAGATTTAGTTAAGAGCCATCCATAAATTACGCTACACGAAATTTATCCCGAATTCGACCATGTCTGGTTACCTACATTCGTCATCATCTTATTTATCTTCATACAATGTCACAGACTTCTGACCATGTGTGACATAATTTGTGGATGACGCCTAATATCTCAATGAGTTACTGAAGAAACGCAAGTCTTAGGGCCTAGTTGAAAAACAAAGCTAGGCAGGCTAGCATCAGTAGCATCTAGCACACGCCGAACTAGGTCCTATTTTTGACTACACACGACCGATCTTGTGCCTACTTCTTACTTACTCCTGTCTTCTTATATTTTTCTTTCTTACGTTTTTATTAGTTTGAATTCTTTTCGTTTTTATTTTTATTAAGTATGTTCTTTTATGTTAATTTAATTTGTTTTAAGTTTGTTCTTATTTGTTTTTTT
This sequence comes from Euclidia mi, assembly GCA_944739405.2. Lineage (NCBI taxonomy): Eukaryota > Metazoa > Arthropoda > Insecta > Lepidoptera > Erebidae > Euclidia > Euclidia mi. The sequence goes on along the minus strand of OX123194.2, from coordinate 44,024,347 downwards.
TGTTAACATTAATAATCATGTACCAAATAACTGTGTGGAGTCAAAAATAAAATATATGTAATTTAATTTCATTCTTAAAACATAAATAAAAACACTTACCTCATTATTCTGCAATTCCGCATCCCACTTCTCCTTGTCCCAGTAATCAACACCATCTTCACCGCTGTACGCACCAACACCTTTGACGGCGCAAAGATTTTGTATAAACTTTTTCTGTAAAGACAGGATACCAAAATAGATGAGGGAGTACAATAATTAACGCATAATTTTCTACAAATAAGTAATGCTTGGATGTTTTCCTTTTCAGTTTATACCAATATTTTGTACACCGCATGTGTTTATATGGTAAGATGGTTATATAGCACAGTATAAAGACATACAGTAGTTTAACGCCTTTGATCTCGTAGAAAAAGCCGACAACGTCTAGACAAGGGTAAGGAGGCTAGGGCTGCCACATGTAAAAATACCTACTTATTTAAACACCGTCTATTTATTTTAGAAAATTATTACAATTGCAACGCTATATGAATATTATAGAGTATCATTCATTTATTTATTATATTACAATAATTAACTATAAATAATTATTATAAAACAGTTTGCATATTTTCGTGCGGTGACTGACAGCTTTGCATACAAAGTGTCACTTAGCACCTATTTCATCCCGCAGGTGTCGTGGGAGGCGGTTAAGGATATGAAGCATTTTTCAGATATAGTTATCGTACAAACCAAGTTAAAATAAAGCGATTGACATAGCGGTCGCTTAATGGATGGGTAACCATGGGATCAGCTTGCAGAGCCTATGTTATCGATTTAAAGTATTTTGCAGATTATTTTTCGTGCAAAACTACGTTAAGGTAAAGCAATAGACATCACGGTCATTTTATGGATGGGTGACCGGGCCATGAGATTAAAAGAAAAAGAAAAGAAAAAGAAAAGGAAAAAAAAGAAAAAAAGACAAGAAAAACCCATTTATTCTGTTTATGTTTTTGACAGAAATATCTATATATATAAAAGAAAGTCGTGTTAGTTACACTATTTATAACTCAAGAACGGCCGAACCGATTTGGCTGAAAATTGGTGGGGAGGTAGCTCAGAACCAGAAAAAAACACATAGGATACAATAAAATGCAAAAAATATACTGGGAGGGATTTTAGAGAGGGTCGAAGTTTGTAGGGACAAACCTCCTACCTATTGACAGTAATAACGCATGCGCTGTAATAATTGAGTTGCTGCGCATGTGCTATATCTGTCAGTACTGTCACATTATACATTGACATAATTATGATGCACTGTTGTTACAGTCCGTTCACAGTTATTTTACCTCTGACAAATGTCGGTGTTTGTTTTCTTTATGTTGGAATTGTACTCTGTGATGACAGGTATGTAAAATAGGGTTACCCGTGCATAACATTTTACGCAATATTAGTAGAAATGCTTCAAAAATTCAAATGCTTGAAGCTCATGGCCGCAAAGTGGTTAGATTACCGCCATACTACTGCGAGCTAAACGCAATTGAACTTATGTGGAGTCTCATTAAAAGGAGAGTCACAAGCAAAAATGTAGGACAAGAGGCAATCAACATTGTGAATTTAGCTGAAGAACCTTTTCAATCTATCCCTGCAGCAGACTGGCAAAAACAATGCAAACATGTGCGCCACATTGAAGATAAGCTTCTTGAAACAGATGAGTCTACGGATGCTGAAATGGACAGGTTCATAATAGAATTAAATTATGAGTCTGATACAGAATCTGACAGCAGTTACGAATCATCATTGGCAGTCCGAGAATCTGACAACAGTTACGAATCATCATAACATTGGCAGTCCACATGGATCATTCTTATAGACTCACGCCTGTTTCCCTGAAGGGGTAGGCAGAGTTGTAATATTACACCCACCCAGATAATTCTTATTCCAAATAAATATGAAAATTAAATTTGCAGTTTTTGTATTTGATAATTAAAACCTCACATTGACGTAATTATGATGCGATTACCTTTGTATATTAAAAAGACAATTTTTTTATTATAACTACTTATCTTCATAGGAAATTAGTTATTTCGTAAGAAAATAAATGTACAGGCATATAGCCATGCCGATATCAAGAGGTTTTGTTACAAAAATTACTTCCAAATATTTAATACGATCGCGTAGGCAATAAAAAAATAAGTACATTTTTAGCAATACTGTATATTTAAAATGGGAGTATTATAAACCAAATATAGCAACACAACGCCCAGGTTGGCCAATCTAACAGCTAGAGGTAAAATAACTGTGAACGGACTATACTTCGTTCGCTTTTAAGGTTCGCTTACTTAATTAAACTAATAATAATTATTGTAACAGCCTTGGCTAATCTGCTAATATTAGGTACTAGCTGTGCCCGCGGCTTCGCCCGCGTGGAAATCGGTATCCCTTAAATATCCCTTTCTGTGGCCTTGATAATGTAAAATAACATAATGATCGGTTGATGAAACTCACACTCATATTTAAGTTTCTTACTTACTGTATTACAGAAGGAGAAGTAGTAACCTGTACCTGCCACCTAAATTCTTAGCTCTTTCTTTTAATAAATACTATCTAGCCGGATTACATAATTATTAGTTAATTTGAATCTTTGCACTCAAAAAGTAACACTCGAATAGTAAGTCTACGATGCTCTACTATCTATACTAATATAATAAAACGGAAGAGTTTGTTTGTTTGTTTGAACGCGCTAATCTCAGGAACTACCGGTCGGATCTGAAAAATTCTATATGGGTTGGGAATGGAGAATAAGGAATGGGGAATTCAAAAACACCATCTATTTTGTGATCAAAGATGGCGGATGGGATTTTTTTTAAATCGATATGGGTATCGTCTCCGATATTTAAAGGGATGGGGAATCCAAATCCAACATCTATTTCGTGATCAAAGATGGCGGATGGGAAATCAAAGATGGCGGATGGGAAAGTTTTAAAAAATCAATATGGTTATCGTCTCCGATGTTTTAAGGGATGGCGAATCCAAATATAATTTATTATTTCGTGATCAAAGATGGCGGAGGGGAAATCAAAGATGGCGGATGAAAAAAAAATTAAGTCAATATGTGTATCCTCTCCGATGTTTTAAGCTATGAGGAATGCAAAATTACAACATCTATTTCGTGATCAAAGATGGCAAATGGGGAATCGAAGATGGCGGATGGTTCTTGCTGGGTCATCTACCTATACTTAAAGGTATATAAAATTCAATCTTCGTTTGTTTGTATATCTTTGTACTTAAACTCTGAAATTTTAGATTAAGCATTGGTGGCTTTGGTAACTTTGTTCAGAATTTCCTGGAAAAGCGGTTTGAAAAAAAGAAAGGAATAAGCAAAAAGACCTTTAAAATGCGATACAGGGTTCGCCGGGACAGCTAGTAAAACATAAAAACTAACATCCTAACATAAACAGAATTAGTACCCAACTCAGCATATTGCTATCTTGAGACACAAGATGGCGCTGGTATTCTGTTGGGACCGTTATATTAATAAATAAAATAAATATATTAAGGACATAAACATAAAACAATAAATTATATATACATGCTCCACAAGTGAGTTAAACCTTAAAACTAAATACACGAATGGACAATCGGTAAGATTACGGAGAACATGTGTGGAGTTTATAAAAGGGGGCCAAAACTATGGTTATTTTTGAGCTAGGACGCGCCGTTACCAAGATACATAATAATATTTGATAGGTACTTACCTAATACGAACGTACTAGGTACATATTGCATGAAATTAAAATAACATTTAAATCGAATATTACCTTACAACGCATATTTACTTATGTCTGCCATGTTGTTTACGTACAGTAATTACTACTTTATTCTGTGATTTAATCAGACATGAGATATTGTAAAAAGTTAGTAGATAAGTAGGTACGTGCACATTTTTTTAAGTGGTTATAGGCACATACATTTCAAAATAATATTTAGTTTGCTCGAAAATAGATCTGCAAAATACTTCATATCGATAACATAGGCTCTGCAAGCTGATCCCATGGTTGCCCATCCATTAAACGACCGCTATGTCAATCGCTTTATTTTAACTTGGTTTGTACGACAACGACCTAGTATATCTGAAAAATGCCCTTAACCGCCTCCCACGTCACTTGCGGGATGAAATAGGTGCTGACTGACATATTCACACTTTTTATGCAAAGCTGTCACCGCACGAAAGAATGCAAACTGTTTTTTAATAATTATTTATAGTTAATTATTGTAATATAATAAATAAGTGATTTACACTATAATATTCATGTAGCGTAGCAATTGTAATATTTTTCTAAAATAAATAGACGGTGTTTGAATAAGTAGGTATTGTTTAAATGTGGCAGCCCTAGCCTCCTTACCCTTGTCTAGACGTTGTCGGCTTTTTCTACGAGATCAAAGGCGTCAAACTACTGTGTCTTTATATTGTGGTTATAGTTTATCGCCTGCGTTCTAGCAGCAGGGCCGGATTTAAGGGGGGCAGGCGGGGCAATAGCCCTGGGCCCCCACAAGACGGGGGCCCCCACAACAGAGATAAAAATACCTATACGCCGAAAAGCCGCCTCCGAGTTTATTCCTTCAAAAATTATTTTCCACATAATTAGCAACTATACCTAGGTACTTGCACAAACCTGTCAATGTTGTTTTAGAATTTTTAACAAAATATTGGCATTTGTTCACTTCACTTCATGCAATGAACTTCAAAATCGTAAATCCAAATTAATGTTAACAAAAAATCAACATTATTAAACATTCATACCAAATAAACCAAATCAACTAGACAGAAATTGCCTATACCTATGTAATTTAAATTTAGTCAAAAACTTATTTCTAAATAACGAATATAAAATGACGAATCAATTTTCTAAAAACCATAATTTATTAGCGTAAGGACTGAAGTATAAGGTAGGTATATTAAAATTTTGAAAATCAACCAAATAATCGCCGCGACGCGCGACAAGTAAAAAGCCAGGCCACGGTAATATAATCTAACAGTATTGTACTAGTCGACCAAGCCAACTAGACGAATGTCAACGTGACAAAATTCAACATAATTCAACAATTATAATCCAGAAATTATTTATCGTAACGTGCGAACGCGGCGTGTGAACGTACAATGCGCCTGCAATCGGTACTAGGAATTTCTGGATTATAATTATTGAATTATGTCGAATTTTGTCACGTTGACATTCGTCTAGTTGGCTTGGTCGACTAGTAATTCGGCCGTCTTTGTGAGTTATATACCTACAGACGCGCTATATGCGAGCTGCGGCACGATCGCGGCCGTGTGTACTTTAGGCACAGTTGGGAACAGTCTAATGTGTACTTTGCTCGAGGCGCGTAGGTATAACTCGAGTTTCGTGCGTTTGCATGGAGTTACAATACTGTTAGATATTATTACCGTGGCTAGGCGAAGAGAAAACTCGACGTAGCTTTCCAAAAGCTGCCCAACCCAACTGGATTCTGCGGTCGATTTCTTTCTCGAAGTTGTTAATACCAAGCTGGACTACTTGCCCAAGGTAAACATACTATAGAACAACTTCAAGCATCGACCCGTCTACATAAACTGGTCCCGGCACAATGTGCTCTGTGAACATAATCTTGGTTTTATCCAAGTTCATCCCGAGACCGACCCGTCAAGAGGCTCCATTTAGGCTGTGCAGCATCTCGCTCAGCTCTTCCAGGCGCTCTGCCACGATGACGATATCGTCGGCTAACCAAAAGTGGGACATGTACTCGCCATTAATGTTTATGCCCCGTCCAGCCCAGTTCAGCGTCTTAAAGACGTCTTCGAGTACGTTGATGAAAAGCTTAGGGGATATAATATCCCCCTGCCTAACTCTTCGTCGCAACTCGATGGGGCTGGTTTTATGGTCCTGGAGCTGGACGATCATAGTGGCGGTGTCATACAATCATCTCAACACCTTTATGTAGTGCCTATCGATGCGACACCGCTGGAGAGCATCCAGAACCGCCCAGGTTTCGATGGAGTCGAAGGCTTTCTCGTAGTCCACGAAAGCCATACACAGTGGCTGATTGTACTCGTTGGTCTTCTGTATGATCTGCCGAACAGTATGGATGTGGTCTAAGGTATTTTTGCCTTTTCGAAACCCGGCTTGTTTCTGTGGCTGGAAATCGTTGAGTTTTTTAGTGAGGCGGTTTGTTAGGACTCCCGAGAAGAACTTGTAGACGTGGCTCAGGAGTGAAAGGGGTATATATGTTTTCAGGAAGGTTTTGTCATCTTTTTTGAATAATAGAACCACCGCACTCTCGCTCCACGCCTGAGGTGTTAGGCCTTGGGTGAATAACGGAATTAAAGAGGCTCGCCAGCTCTTTCAGAACTGTCCCGTCTGCTTTTAAGAGCTCTGTGGTGATTCTGGCATTCCCTGGAAACTTGTTGTTCTTAAGCTGCTCGAGAGCCACTTTTACCGCGCCCTGGTTGACTACAGGGATGTCCTCCGTGTAATGGTGCGTGAGTTGGGCTCTGTGGTCATCATCGCTGGGTGGGTTTAGGCATCCGTGATGCGTACAAGTCCTTGTAGAAACTCTCAATTTCAGCGAGAATCTCGAGCTTAGAGTTTACGATTTTGCCATCTGCAGTATTGAGTTTCGACAGATGACTTCTACTAAACTGGTGAGCGAAGACTTTGGTGCCTCGATTCTGTTCAATCGCAGCCATAATGGCGCGGGTATTGAAACATCGGAGGTCACGCCGCCCCAGCTTCCGGATCTTCCGGTTTAGGTTTGCGCATATGACATTCCCCTTCTTAGCCTCATAAGTTCGAGAGTCTCGAGCGAGAGTTTACTCTGCTTGTTAACGATTTTTCCGAGACACCCTTCGAGACACATCCTGTAGCGTTTTGATCACTGCGTCGGTTTTCTCGTCTACAGTGCCATGGGCACTAACAAGTGATTTCCGGCAATTCCCACGACTTCGGACAGAAACAGTTAAATAAAATGTGCGGTCGAAGCTGCGGGCTTCCTCTAGTATTAATATATAATTAACTATTTCATAATGACACCCAAACAAGAACTACCACACGAGCCTGTAAAAACATCTTAAGATTTAGTACATGGAGATAGGGTCGATGGTAGTCTCGAGGTAGGCGACACCCTAAAGCCTTTAAAACATGTAGTCACAATCGAGAGGAGGTGGATAATGGCTTAAAAAATGTCATTGGTCTTTGACCCGACGCGCGACGTCATAACTGGAGGAATGATCAAATATTGGGCGAAGAACCGTTCTGAAAAACTGAAAAATTGTGATGAAGTCTCACTCCAGCATTCTGTTCTCCAAGATCAAATATGAGATTATACAAACTTTGTTCCGCAATGTACAAAGAACATGCTTATACGTCGCAATCAAAATTAAGAGACTGTCAATCCATTCTGGATTTGTTTTTCTCCGACTATGTGTAAAATATATTGCTATACATGTACACTAATGTCCACTCAAAGAACGAAGTTAAGTGGAGCTGCTGAGGCGTGGGCTTTAGTTATAAAAGTATGCAACAAAGCGCCTATACGAGCACGAAATATCGAAGACCCATTTAGAGTTAGTGATGAGTCAAGTGCAACGGGGAGAAGTCACGGGATGTATCCGAGCTAGCGACATAGGAGCACGGCAAATTGAGCACTGACGAAAAATGTGTAAAATTGTCGTCAGTACTATAAAATTCATCGCTGAACACGGATTAGCCTTCCGAGGAAACGACGAAATCATTGGATCACGTTTTACAAGTTAACAAGTTTTTACAGACCAACCAAAATTGGATCTGCTGTGCGTGCATTGGAGTCTTTAAAATCATTCGTCGAATCTAAAAGAGACAATTTTGATAAATACGAATAAGCAGCGAAGCAAATTTCAAATACTGACGAATAAATACAATCACGCATCAGAAAAAGAAGTGTTAAATTGAATCCGCCTCATTACATGAAAACGCCAGAAGCAAATCTATTATTATTATTATTTTATACTTTATTGTACACTTATATAAAACATTTTAAGGAATTATAAATGAAATACAGTACAATGGGCGGCCTTATCGCTAAAAGCGATTTCTACCAGGCAACCTTTGGATGGAGATATAGTACCTATGTAAAAATTTGCATAGACTTAAATATATATATAAATAAATATAATATTGTGATACTTATACAATAATAATATGCTTAAATACATGTATATAAATATATATATACATACATATACCTACATAAATACTTATACATACATACACATATATAATACACAAATACATAATAGTATCTATCACCAAGAAAAAAAAAGTGACTGGTTTTATCCCGTTATCGATCAACTTTGTGTTTGTCTCCCAGAAAGATTCAAGCACACGAAGCTAATCGATTGACATTTGGATTCCTCAACCACTTAGAGGAGATGGACGTCGCAAGTTTATATCCCGCTGCAGCGAAAATAGTAAAAGTTTACAAAGATTATTTAGAACCTAGCCTTGGCAATGAGTTGGTTCAATTTGAATCTTTAATTGACTTGTACAAAAAGAACTGTGAAGAAGACCAATCTAAGGAAGGGTTTTACTATAGCATTCTTGAAATTATTCCCGAACATAGAAATTACACTAAGAATGTATTTGGTTTTAATGGTATCCAATCGCTCGTTTTCCAAAATGTATATTATCAAGAATAGGCTTGGAACGACAATCGGATAAAACTGGCTATCGAAACTAACCCTACTTAGAATTGAAAATGATTTACTCCGCGAGCTAGACTTCAGCGAAATAATCGGTGACTTTTCATACAAAAAAGTTCGCAAAGTGCCATTTCAATAACACCGTATTTAGTTATTAATAAACTGTATTTTTATAAATTTTTATTTAACGAAGCTTAATTTACGGACAGCGTATTTTTTAAATAGTTTAAGGAAAATTTTATACGGATAATAACTAGGGGCCCCCATAGTTGCGTTGCCCCGGGGCCTCCAAACCTTTAAATCCGGCCCTGTCTAGCAGCCTTCTAGTTAACGTCTCACTTTCATCGGTTGATAACTTGGTAGTTATAACGCACGAGTGGATAAACGAAGAGGTCCGAAAAAACAAAAGTTTTATCATTTTACTCTCCTAATTACAGTTGATTCATGTTTTTTTTTTCTTTTTCTTTTGTTTTAGAAAAGACAACTCCCGCATTAGGACTAAATCCTGTGTCGCGGGGGACTTTACAAACATACAACTATCGGACACAATAAAATCCAGACTCGAAACGACAATTTGTGAATCACACAAAGTGTTGTCTTGTGTGGGGATCGAATCCACAACACTCGGTGCAGTGTCAAGCGGCGAGGCGGCCGCTTAAACCACTACGCCAACCGTGCAGTCATTTGCTGTGTAGGTACATTTAGGTACCTATCTCAAAATAGATTGCACCAGTAACTGCAGCGAGCCAAATGTACTGCATTCAAATATCCCCTAGCAGTAATGAGGCGCCGCCGGAGCAAGTTATTGCGAGTATGGACCTTACTTTTTAATAATAATGTGCCCGGTAGATGGCAATAGGCTTGCCCCCTATTAAAATGTGACCGAAACATAACTGGCGAAAATTGGGTGTGTAATACACCTCTGCCTACCCCTTCGGGGATAAAAGGCGTGAAGTTATGTTATATTATGTTCAAATATCCCTCTCATGGCGGCTCCACATTAGTGCCGTGAAGCTCCGTGAACAGGCGTGAACGTGAATGTGGATGGTTTTCGCGTTGTTCACGCGCGTTCGCGCCTGTTCCCCGACCAGAGTCGGTATTTTGTCCCGCGACAAAGGATTCGCGCCTCCTTCGCGCGGCATTCACGCGTACATATCCACATTCACGGACCCATGCCAGTTTCCTCCGGACTACAGAGGCGTACGGACGTGTGCAGTGCGCTAATAAAATGGAGTCGCGTATGAACATTTGGGACAATGAAACTGAAATGCTTTTTTTAGAACATTACCACATGGAGAGTGTACTGTGAGATGCAAAACACCCGCATTATAAGGACAAAAAAGAGTGTTAAGATGCCTGGACGCGGATCAGTTCTGAAATGGGTATTGAAATAAAAGAATTAAAAAAGAAAAAAGACTCTTTGCTGTCCAGTTATTTCTAATAACTCTCTTGTTTTGTACTTGTAAATAGTAATATGTTGCCACAGCAAACATAGTAGCGGTCATAGTGGAATTGGCTTGCCATTCGCAGTAGATCGGCAAAGTTAATCAACGTTTGCGCAGGTTGCTACTAGGATGGGTGACCACATGTGGCATGTGTAACAGAGCGTTACCGTGCTCCGGTGGGCACGTTAAGCTGTCGGTCCCGGTTCTTGTCTCAGGACAAGGCTTCTTAGGCCAACTCGGAGGCCTTTGGGCGGACTGAAAACTCCGACACCAGAGTTGGCCACAGACTCACACCAAACAGAAGAAAGAAAGAACAGCAAACATAGTTATTGCGGCAGCAGCTTCTACGTCAATTTCGCGGCGGGTTTCACGAAAGACTGCGAACATCCCATGAATGTGGACGACACAACTTATGCCGTGAATTCGCGGCGTGAATTTGCGCGTGAATTCACGGCACTAATGTGGAGCCGCCATCATAGTCTACAACGCATTTAAGTAGCGGGGAATCCCCGAGTATACAAGTTGGTACTTTTGTACCAAAGCCAAATAACAACTAAACCGGATATTTTGTTTAGATACTTGCCTTTTATGTATACGCGGATTTAAAGTGTGGTTACCTACATGTATCAGTGGCTGGGAAGTAAGTAGGCATGTATAATCGAAACACGATTCATTTGCATGAATCCATCATACCCGTTATTTCAGTGTTCGTTTCTTTGATGAACAGTTGATAGACAGATAATTTACTTTATTGCACACCAACACATCGTCAGCTTAATGCCTTGTGAATACAAATAGAATGAATATTAGGCAACATTTGTTGATAAACACTGTTAATAAACAGTTTATTAACAGTGTTGAATACTTCACAATTTAAGCTAGATTTTTTTTTTTCAAATACAGTAGGTATTTGAAAAAAAAAATCTACTACCCAAGCGATATATGTATAACTATCTAACTGCCTTTTTTAATGAGAAAAAGTAACAAGTTAAATTTACTGACGTTTAACGCATTGTATATTATTAATAACGTTTATTACAAAACTGAATGTATATAAACAATAGGGAACATTACGCAAAGTTCGACGCAGATGGCAGCACGAGCAACTACAGTAAACAAACTTTCGTAGCGCGCTTTTCAAATATTGTCATCAACAAGACAACAATAAATCTATACTTATTTATATAGACAAAACAGTTCTCATATACGTTATTATCAATAACAATAAAAATGGTACAATGTTTCTGTTTTAGTGACTTGTTTGAGATGAGATAATGAGATCGCGCATCCAAAGTTTGAAGTCCAAACGAGTTGTCAAGTTGTCACTCAATCTCAAATGTCATACTTGCCAAAATTCATTGTTTACTGTCTTGTTTACTGTAGTCGGTGATACCGCCATCTGATGGTTTAACTTGGCAGTAATCTTCCCTATTCAAGCGGGCGAGCAGTGTAGTACCTACATGAATGCGCTCAATCAGACGCGCGGCGCATCCCGTACTGAATCCGCGCCGAGCTTGCCGCGCTTGTGAGATTTTGTGCGTGAAAAGTGCGTGCGTATACGGCGCCGGCGACTCACGCGTACATTCAAACCAGCGCGGCGGCCCGGCGGCCGATTTGTATGAAGCTATCCTACTATTCTGTTTTTACTATGCTTCAGATCTCCGACTCTTGGGGAAATAAGAGCCGGAGTATGTGGTGTTACCACTAAAAACCACCACGACTCTCATGTAACCGTGTTTCGGAGGTTCGGGTATCGCCGAAGCATTCGTCGCAACCCCCCGACGGGTATTGGCCCGCCAGATAGTCAGGCGGGCAAAACCCCCTTGGCGGCGGATGAAGGTGTTGGGCTCCGCCGCCAAAACACCCACCGTCCGCAGAGGATAGGGAGGACGGCAACGCAACACCGCATCTCCTCTTCCTCTTTGGCCCCACCGCGACGCAACAAGGGTGCACCCCCATTTGGTCGCGGGAGATAGGGCGCGCGGCAACGCAACACCGACACGCCTCTCCTCCCGCGACCGCACCCGACTGCGAGGGACAGACAGAACTGTCCCCTGCACCCGCACTTGGGACACGCTTGCGATACGCAGGCCTCACCCAAGCCCACGTAGAGCGTCCCCTCCCGGGATCCCGCTTAGCTTCACCGTGGGTGTACTTCAAACCCACGGTTACTGAGCCCCCCACCACGACAAGGTGGAGATCCCACGGGGGAGGCTCACGGCCTTGAGAGTAGCTTTTTCACGCCTCGCTTAAAGGACCCAGGATCATAAGTGGAGGGCAACACGTGGGCTGGTAATGTGTTCCTCACTTCCACATCTTAATTGTTGAAAGAGTTGAAAGAGCTCTTCGGAACACTCACTGTGATAAATGCGATAGAAGACAGCCATTGAGGCCACGTCTCTGCGTAATTGCAGTGACTCAAGTGTCTTAGTGGCCTCTGTTTCCCCAATGACACGCACAGCACGCCGCTGCAACCAATCGAGGGCGTCCAATAAGTACTGAGGGGAGCTATTCCAAAGGTGAGAGCAGTATTCCACTCAGGAGCGAACCTGGGTCTTCTATAATAGACACAACTACTCCGGCGTGAAAAGGCACTTTTTCAGAATTTTCAGTCTTACAATAAATGTCTTTAAATCGTATTAAGTATATAACAGGAATAAAACATAAAATAAAAAAATAAAGAACAACTTTGAGATCAATTAGCAGAGATTTATACTTATTCCTTTAACTATTCTATTCGTAAGGTATGGCATCATAAAAAGCATGGTAATCAACTTCCATAACCAATTTTAACTGTTGTAGATGTGCAAACTTGGTCTACCAGATTGTAATTGTAAATCCATGGTTAAAACTTCTTTGTAACTGTTTTTGTCATGCGGGCATGCGGTCTCGCGGTCTCAAACAATTTTCACAATAATGAAAGTAATTTAATGCAACTATCGTGATTTATTACCATAAAATAAAACAAGCATTTGAATAAAATATTAATTGAGTCCTAACTTGTTGGTTATTAAACTTTTTCGATCATTTTGAGATAAAACTGACGTGCGATCTTTATGACATGTCGAGCAGTACCTACTAAGCGATGGGAGATACGTGGTTAGCTTTTAACAAAATGGCGGCCTCGAGTTACGAGGTTTTCTTTTTAGACTTTTAAACTGTAACGGATTTTTAGCGTCTTTTCGAGTTTTTCTATTAGATGCGTTCAGAAATTCTCTATCGAATGGTGTCAAAAACTTGATATAGGAAAAAAATGGAGTTACGAGCTTTGCGACTTAAGCCGACGACATTATTGAACAGTACGTTAATCATAAAGTATCATACACAAAGATTTATGTACAACCGGCGGCATTATCGCGTTATATATTATTATTATAAGTTTGTCTGATCTTGCATGCGTGGATCGACTCCCCACAGGCAACCGTATTCGCCTGCAGAAAATGCTAGCGCCAGGGTAGAAGTTCGCATTACTGGCGGAGCAGCTACCCACTTAGTAGTAATGAGGAGCCGGAGCAGGTTATTGCGAGTATGGACCTTACTTTTTAATAATTAACAGTTCCTTCTATATGTGAGAGCCCTGTCAAGAGTGATGCATAAGTATTGAGGATGTTGATTGTGAACTATAGGCATTCCCTGCCACTCTATATTAAGTTTACTACTCGCTTGGCTGTTACGCAGATGGAATGCACATGACTCAGTTTTAATTGAGCACGACCGTGCGTGCCCCAAACACTTCGTACCATCAAAATTAGAGCACGACCGTGCGTGCTGTAATCACGTGGGGGGTTGGGTTGGGTTTAAGTGCGTTTGCCCCATAGCACTATGGTTCGTCTAGAACAAGCTAGCTAGACAAAATTATTTTATTTGATTTTTATGTCTAGATGCGGTTAATAAGCAAAGATATAAGGTTTTTGGTACTTTTTTCAAGGCAGTTTGTCATTTGAGCTGGTATCATGAAAAAAAAAAATATTTATCGGGCATATGTGTATAATATATTTTTTGAACATTTTATAAAGTGATTTATCCCTCGACGTCGCTATAAAATCTAATAACAGATGCATAAAATATCTAAGAACTAAATCTATTACTCATTATCATCACTATCATCAGATGAATCATCCATTGAATAGTCATGATCGTGAGGGGCAGAACTATGAAAAGTAGAAATCATATTAACATTTTGTTCCTTACAGCTAGGTGGGACAATTAAATCTAATACTTCAGTTGGAAGCGTACCTATTTTCTTCCGAGGAACTTCTCGTAAACCGTTTATTACAGGGTCAGATGTTATCAATAACATATTAAGTAAATCTCTATTCGTAGCCTCCCGTGATCGCTTTCGTGTGTTGTGCTCACGAAATCTTCTGCAGTCCTTATTCCGAGCTTCCTGTGCTTCCTCGGAAAGCTGGCCTATAGGTAGAAGGGACGATCTAATTACTTCGCCACTGTGCAAAAGTATTTTGTGGACAGTAGCGGGCATGTAATACCATGAATAGAGATTTACATAAAGTTGTCTAGTTTCTTGAGCTAAGTTAACGAATTTTTCAATATTTATATCATATCCCGATGATAAAGTGCGAAGTAGTATGCCAAATTTTTGTATTAGTGAAACATCTAACCCTGTAATATCGGCACTAGCCTCGGGATTTCCAAAAAATCTTCGCGCGGTGTTCCCGTCATTAGTGTTACCGAACCCTGGTTTTGGTTTGTCTACAATCAAGCCCATTTCGCTTTTAAATCGTTTTTTAATGTCATCTGAACGTTGTTTCACACTAGCTTTGTCTTCGGCTGTTCTTAACTGCCATTTTTTTATATTTTTTTATATTTAGTCGATAGCTAATGTGAAGCAAGCATTCAAAGCACCTTATCCAAGCGTGCAACGTAGACAAACCAAAACCAAGATTATCTTTGTCCGCAGCAAACTCTTTTGACAGATCATTCATCATTGTTGGAGTTGCCCCACAAATAAAACATTTTTGTGAGGAAGAAGTTTCGGTCAGAGCATTGCAAACTTTTCCGTCAATCATTGTTAAAAGCATAACATGTGTGACAGATACTTCGGTCTCCATCACCTTGCAGGTTGTCGGCAATAAAGCGTTTATCTCTTCTAAAACCTTATTGGTTTCCGAAATCGTAAAATCTTTCGTTTCCTTAGAAAAGATAAACTTTATTGGCCGACAATACATTGTAGAACAGGGCCGAGGATTCTGCCACACAATATTACCACTTTCATCTTTCAATTGAAGAGGAACGAAAGAAAATACAAATAAAAACTCGTCACTATCGTCACAATTAGTGAATTTTTGTTTGTACATACTATGACCGGAACTTCCATCACAACCCCATTTACTGATTAATGTGAATGACGTGCAAGGTAACAGACTATGAACAACTTCTTGTTGTGCTGAAACTAAACGTTCGGCAGTCTTATCAAGAATTGCCTGAACTTTGATTTCAGCATGCGTTTCATTGACTGTAATTTGTTCACCTGACGGGTAGCAGGCTATTTTAGCCTTTCTAACACTGTACATTGACGGAAACACCTTATGTCCAGCTTTAATACTCCACTTCCGAGTCTGCTTATAGCTATGGCTACTTGATTTACTATCAACGTAGTACGCTAAAGCTTCCTCACTTGTTAAACTCCTGGGGGCACTTTCTTCACTCGTGGTCTTGGTTATTGAAGGATCACTAGTCACATCTTTAATTTGACGTGCTACACTTCTCTGACCCGAGATTCGAGCTGACACTTCAGCGGCGTAAATTAATTCACTAGCACTTCTGGACTGTAATAGATCGTCTACACGTCGTCTCTTCGTTTTGAGACTAGAATGTTCAAAATCTTTAGTAGGTCTTCCGGGTCCCGGTTCTCCAGATGTAGTTGGCAGAGATAAATAAACGGACACATCGAAAGATATGTCAAGACCCTCCAGCCACGTCGAATACTTTTGTAGGAATCGCTCTCGATTTCTTCCACAGCTGCTCCACTTTTCAGCAAATTTCGTTGAATATCTTGAGATTAGTACTTTAATATCTCGCAGAGACTGCTCCGTAACACCATCAAAATTATATCTCAAAGATATAAACCGAAAGAGCTCCTCATTCCGCGTTTCCTTCGGGTGTTTCAGCCATTCTTCGAAAAAATCCATTCTTGAGACGGTAAAAACTGTTGAAAGAAAAAAATAAATAAAAATTAGTTGTGCAAATATATCGCAATGAATTTTTTTACGTATAACTACTAGACACTTATGAGAATCGTATATGATAGGTTCTACGGTGGGGACAAGTGGGGACATGTTATTATTTGACCGATGAATTTGAAAAAATGAGTAAAAAAGTGGGTGAAAATTCAAACATTTCATTTTATAAGACTAAAGAATGAAGTTCCCATGTTGAAAATGAAATAAAATATAACTACTTACCCTTACGTATACAATCCATCACAAAAACACTTTCACAAATTTCTTTTAGTGACATAAACAATGCTATCAAATATGATGTAAAAATGCAAATGAATGCCCTTTAAATAGTCAACATCTTATAAACATACCTTAATGACGCTCTTAATGAGGGTAGTATTGATAATTAATAGGTGTAATCCTCAATGTATAGGGGTAATGAGTTCGTAATAGTAATTAACTTCCAGGAATTTAAGAGTTGTTTTTGTCTAGCTAGCTTGTTCTAGACGAACCATAGTGCATAGTAGGTACCCAAGATGCTAAGAGCCTTAGTGAGATTTACTTCTATTTCTTCGAAGTTTGAAGCTTGTGATGTTAGGGCAAGATCGTCCGCTTAAATAAATCGTCAGTTTTTTGGGCAGGAGGAGACGCTAACCAATGCAGTTGCAGAACTGTCATAGCACTAGCAGCAGGTGCAATGTCCCCTCGTTTTCAACTGTTAGACAGGAGGTGAACATGAAGGGGTCATTGCACCTGCTGACATGATTGTCAGCAGGTGCTATGACCCCTTTATGTTCAACGATTACGTGACTAACGCCTTGATTGAGTTTCGCGACGCTTTACTATGACAAGGTGTTGATGATGATGTTGAGAAGTAATATTAATAAGCATTCAACGAATTATAAAATATGTATTTCAACGAAAATTAAAAATACAACATTCATAGCACGTTCGATAGGTACTAAACTTCCGGAGATCAAAATATGGCAAGTAAAGCTCGACATGTTTCTTGCAATATCCGTTAGTATAGAGTGTACGTAACTGAACTTCCGGAGACTGAAATATGGCATATTTTATGTACGCAGTGTGGGCGGCAAATACATGCTTACAACATTAGGTACGTCATATTATATAACAAACGGACATGTTCGGCCAGTCTTATCCATACTGAGAAACTCAGTACATCGCATTGGAAACGTCTTTTGAACATGTCTATTTCATTCCAAATTTTTATTTGCCTATCGTCTATAATTTCTGTTAGCTGAGAAAATCGGTGTATGTGTTGACCACTATGTTATGGGTTACGGGGTTGTAAAAAATATTGCTGCACTGTTTCAGTAACAGACGTTGTGTGAGACCTTCGAGCACGTACGAGTACCTGAGTACATCTTAAAATGTATTTGAACTACAATCTATAACAAACGCAACATGCTAAATTGCTAATGGACCCTGAGAGATTACAACGCAACGCAAAGTTCAGGGGAATCCCCGAGTTATGCAAACAACGTACCAGAGCGTGTCAGGGTATAAACCGGATAGTACCTCGCGTTAAAGGGCACTCGGGAGTCGGGAGTGGTTCTATAATTAGGTTGATCCTAAAATATTGGTAGCACTAGTAGTACAATGCATCGAAATGAATGCAACTGTGGCAAACCAATTCAAACCATGGGGCAACGACCAACCCAGATCGGAATACATTTAATGTAGCTTCTAGAAATGTTCAATAGGGTAGTTTCCAGGGTCCGTATTTTAGATTATAAAAAATATTGGACACATATTTTTTCTTTTTTCGATTAAATAAAAAATAACAAAGATATAGCCCATTAAAGTTACGTGTGACGTCATCTAGTGCGAAAAAATGCAGCACGGCGTGACGTCATACGTAACTTTAATGAGCTATATCTTGGTCATTTTTTGTTTAATTTATAAATAAAAAAATACGTATCGCTTATTTTTAATAAGCTAAAGGACGGACTTATAAATTTTTTTTTTGTCAACTAGCCTATTGTAATTAAGCAAGGACTATTTCATTATCTGTTTGCAAGAAGAAAACCACACTTCATTCTCAGTAAATCTGTTGGTCCAAAAATCTAATTAGAATATCTGTACTATCTAGGTAGGTACGTGAATTTTGTGCACCTACTTTGAAAGCGCAGATTCTAACACTTCTACGTACTACGTAATCATTTGCCGTAATTTGTACCTTACAATTGCGTTTTGCTAATACGTACTCACTATTCTACACACTATGGAAACTATAGGTAGTCAGATAGGGTAGGTACTAGTTGTATGGCAGCACCTACTGCTAAGCGTCGAATAAGTCGAACAATGCACTCGAATCTTACGATAAGAAGTGTTGTGGTGCTAGAGTCAGCAGTCATACGAGGGTCAAACTGAAAGTTCTTAGAACTGGCCACTTATAAACAATATAATAAAAAAAATATTCTAAAATTTGAAAATAGAACTCTTTGCCAATATTACTGAGTATATATTTCATTCATTTGTCATTTGTTTTACGATTTGGCGGCAAATTGAAAATTGTCTGTGTCACGTCAACATGAATTAACACGAGAAAATTTTCGTGCAATGATTTTTTATGACTTTCGATGTCATTTAAGTCAACAAGAAAGTTATGATAGACTACGATTGGCCTTTCACGATGAAGCCCCATCTCGTGCGACTGTTTACAACTGGTTTAATGAGTTTAAACGTGGTCGCACTAATCTCACTGATGATGTACGTGAGGGACGGCCTTCTACGGCGACGACTGAAAATAACATCTGTGTTGTGCGGCGTATGATAGAGACTGACAAAAGAGTGACCTATCAGCAGATTCGGACAAGCTTAGGCATCGGTATGAGTCAAGTGCACAAAATCCTCCACGAACATTTAGCGGTCAGGAAGCTTTGCGCCCGGTGGATACCTCATAATTTGACTAAGGCTCAAAAACTCCATCGTGTGGATTGGTGCCGTAAAATGATTGAAAGATTTAACGGAGGTGACTCAAATGCTGTGTTCGACATACTAACAGGTGACGAAAGCTGGATTTACTGTTATGATCCTGAAACCAAAAGACAATCTGCTCAGTGGGTGTTTCCCTCCAGGAGTTGCCAACTAAAGTGAGGAGAGATCGAAGTGCGGGAAAAAAAATGGTGGCCTCGTTCTTTGGAAGGATAGGTCATTTCGCAACAATTGTGTTAGAGGATCAAAAAACAGTTTCTGCAGAATGGTACACTACCAATTGTTTGCCACTTGTCTTGGAAAAAGTTCGAGAGAAACGACCTCGCAGTAGGATCCTCCTTCACCACGACAACGCCTCGTCGCACACCGCCAAGCGAACGATCGACTATTTGGCGACATCAAACGTTGAATTACTGGGTCACCCGCCGTATAGCCCCGACCTCGCGCCTTGTGATTTTTATTTATTTCCAAAAATTAAAGAAAAACTTAAAGGAAAGCGGTTTATGAATGCTGAAGAAGCGGTGGCTGCGTATCGCGATGCCATTGAAGAGACCCCTAAGGACGAGTGGGCAAAGTGCTTTTCCCAGTGGTTCCATCGCATGCAGCGGTGTATTGACGTCAATGGACAATATTTTGAAAAGATATAATAAAACTAATAACTGGCTAATGTAATCAGTTTTTGATTTTCTAAGAACTTTCAGTTTGACCCTCGTAAGTGCTCAATCAGACTGAACTAGCGGGTGCGGGCGCGGGCGCGGGCGCGTGCGCTCGGGTCTTGGCGTCTGCATATTCACAGTGCCGAGCGAGCTTCGAGCGTCATTGCACATGTGTTTGGTAGTTCTCAAACTTTGAGCTGCTACATATTTATTTAGAAGACATGGATGAAGATTTGTTTTTATTAATGGAAAATTCATACTTAAAATGGAAATTGCTATATATGATTTAAATAAAGGAAGAGAAAGGTTTGGAGAATTTTACGTATTATACGCTGACTTACGGACGAAACAATTGTTTTATTTCTTCCCATAATTTGTTTATGGCTGCCCTATCCAAATAGCTGTGCGATGTTGTACTGCAGATATAAATTCTTCAGTATTGATGTCCATGATTGACGACGCTTCGGCGGGTAAATCAAAATGGTTTAGAACCACACGCGTAGTCACCTAACAGACGCTATATCACTGTGAACGATACGGGCGGACTGAGCCATTAGAAACACCCGCGCCACTGCGCCAGCCGCGCGCGCGCCCGCCACATGAAGACGCGCGGCTCGCGGCGCTCGCGCGCGCACTGTGAACGCAAAGGGCGTCTGCATACATTTGAATTACACGCGCCCGCGCTAGCACCCGCGCCAGCCTCCACTCTGAAAGAGTACTCAGATCATTACATATTACGCAATACAGTGTAATATTACACTATAGTCCATGAACATGTCGCGACCGGCGACACATATACACATAAGGCATGCTAACACGTTCTGACGTGTTTTAACTAGCGAACTGCAATTGTGCCTATTTATAGACATTTGAGTTTAACGCGTGTGCGTTCGCGCAGCGGAATGTTGTTGAATTTAAAGATTTTAATTATGCAGATATTTAGTGTATGACGTCGTGTAATTGTGTATGGTAAAAAAAAAATTGTGCACGCAGCCATTGTGGAGAAATTCACCAAAAACTGATTCCGCTGGGCGAACGTTGTCCTGGCGGAACTTTTTTTAATCCATTGACTTTAGAAGAAAAGAGATGTGTCCAAAAATTAGTGTGTATTTGTGTGTAATTGTGTATGTATGAATAAAATTAGTGCATGCATAAACTTCGGAGAAATTCAAGTTTCCGCTACGCGAACGTTTGGCCATTAGCTAGTTTTCATATAAAGCGCTTACATAGAGAGCTGTAGATTTTTACATACGTTGTTTTGAATTTGTTTATATTTGTTTAAAAAACAGATTTAGAAAAAAACGTAGGGCTTAAAAGATAAAAATATAAACGTAAAATACGCTTATTAGGTCTTAGTTCTTAAAGTATGCACTTTGGGGTCTACATTTTCACGTTTATACAAACCTTGTAAGTGTCTGCAACATGTTGCCAAGTATCAATGATCATCATCATCCTCTTAGCGTTATCCCAGTTTCAATCTGGGGTCCGCTTACTAGTCTAACCGGATTTGGCTGAATATTAGCTTTTCCACGGAGCGACTGCCTGTCTGACCTCCGCAACCCGAAGGGATAGCGATATTCCATGGTTTAGACTAATGTCAGTTTATTAGAAGGTACTGACGCCCTGTAACGACTGTCAAAGATCTTCATGACAACCGGGACCGACGGCTTAACGTGCTCTCCGAGGCACGGGACAAGTGATAATTAACAATTCAATACGCACATAACTCCGAAAAGTCATTGGTGCGCGCCGTGGATTCGAACCCGATACCCTCTGCATGGCAGTCTGTTGGTATCTCCACTAGGCTATCGCTGCCGCCAAGTATCAATGATGTTCCGTTATTAATTAAAGAGTTATAGGACAATTTACCATGAAAAGATCACTGTTTACTAAGCAGTCAAATATCACGACGTTCTAAAGGAATTGCATGGTAAAATGTATGCCAATAATTAGTGTATTCATTCAACTATTCACATGCAAAATTTCATGTCATTAAATTCAGTAATTAACGAAAATCAATTATAATACTGACGAAGCATCGAAAACCTACATAACCCGACCAAGTTCGGATGGCTACAAAAAAGCGGCCGTGCCATATATCTAAGAAACGTTCTTAACCTTCCAATACAATATTTATTAATATGGTACAGTTGCGTACACAAGCGTTAGGAAAAAATAAAACAATTGCATTTCTTGAATTAAAAATATTTTTTAAATAATAACGCCACTATCTACGATAAAAATAAATCTTTAATTAACAAGTATTTAAATATCCGTGTACAAAAATATTTTTAATTACATATTACATAATTATGTAATTATAATAACGTTAACAAACGCTTGCAACGACAGCAATGGAACTAACATCTTTGCCATCCCAAATGTCAACCTCACCTGCTCGTGGTACACCCTGCTGACCAACGGACGAGGCTCTGGCGACCGGAGTTCTGGCGGAATAACCAGACAACCGCTATGTACAGGAGAAAATTTCTGTACCCGGAACCATCAGCTAACCTGGGGGTTTCCCTACCTCAAACGGTAGGTTTTTGTACGTCAGATGGCAATCGGTACTAAATTAATAAACCCAAACAATTCGCCAAATTTATAAGAACGAAAATGGACAGGTTACATAACACTTTAAGGATAACGGATAGGGCGTCGCCGCGAAACGACGCGCAGACATATCGCCCTACATCTGCGAACAGTGTGCAAGGGCTACCGAGTCACGGACGGGCTTGGCTAACGACGTTAGTCCCAAATTGTAACTCAAAAGTCCGCTTCGCTACCTTGAATGTTGGAACATTAACTGGGAAGACTAAAGAACTTGCTTCACTCTTCAAGCGTAGAAAGGTAGATTTAGCATGTCTTCAAGAAACAAGATGGACTGGCGCAAAAGCCCGTACCATCGGAGAGGGTTATAAACTTATGTATGTAGGAGCTAAGCATGGGAGAAACGGCAATCGCTGTCAGTGCCGAACATCTCGACAACATCTTAGAGGTAAATCGAATTGACGATAGGCTAATGTCTCTAAAAGCTCTTGCTGAAGGAGAAGTTTTAAATGTAATTTCAGCTTTTGCTCCTCAGGCGGGATGTAGCAGAGCCGAAAAAGACGCATTTTGGACAACTCTGGAAGACCATCTACAACAAATACCCTCAAAAGAAATGATACTGCTGGGAGGGGACTTAAATGGTCACATGGGTATGAAAACAATGCTTTTAAAAGAGTGCACGGAGGTCACGGATGTGGCACTATAAACGAAGGAGGGAAAGTTATTCTTTCTACAGCTGCAGCATTCGATCTTGCTATAACTAATTCTTTCTTTGGCAAAAAGCCAGAACACATAATTACATACAAAAGCGGACGAACATCATCTTACGTTGGCCGGGTAACAAATTGCAATGTCATCCCGGGTGAATGCGCTGTTACTCAACATCATATCGTAGTAATGGATATGCTTTTTAAGAAAACATCTAAAACGAAAACATCTCAGACGCCAGAAATAACCAAATGGTGGAACCTAAAAGGAGACAACATTCCCGAATTCTGCAACCACTTACATAACTTAAAAGTTGATACTGATTCGGACGTTGACACTGTATGGAATTATCTCAGCAAATCCATTCTAAAAGCCGCTTATATTACTCTTGGTCGTACAAAGGGTGGTACAATAAATTACAGAGAGTCTTGGTGGTGGACAGAAGCAGTGAAAAATGCAATTCAAAGAAAGAAAGATGCCTTTAAGACCTGGCAGTCTACCCAAACTTCTGAAGACCAGGCAGAATATAAAAGAGTTAAGGAGACCAAAAAAATTATAGCAGTGGAACGCGCAAATTCCCAAAAATCTATGTACGAGCAATTAGAGACCAAAGAAGGTCAAAAATGTATTTACATGCTCGCAAAGCAACGTTGTCAGAGCACAAAGGATCCCGCTAGATGTAAAACCGTTAAAGGCCCAAATGGTGAGCTGCTGTACAAAGATAAAGATGTCCTATCAGCCTGGCATCAGTATTATCGACAGCTACTCAACCCTACTCAAGCTGCTCCACAGCTCGAAAACACCGGTAGGAACATGGGACTTATACCTCCAATACATCCCAGTGAGGTCAAAATGGCGCTAAAAAAGATGGCCAACAACAAAGCCATGGGGCCTGACGGTATTCCAGTCGAAGCTTGGAAGTGCCTTCGCGAACAAGGAGTCGTACTGCTTACCGACCTCTTCAACTGTGTGTTGCTCTCCTCCAAAATGCCAGAGGCATGGAGATTGAGCACCATAGTTCCAATTCATAAGGGGAAGGGCAGCAAATACGAATGTAATAACTATCGCGGAATCAAGCTGTTAAGCCATACTATGAAGCTATTTGAAAAGTGATTGACAGTCGCTTAAGATCAGAATTTTCGCTGTCCAAAAATCACTATGGCTTTGTACCGGGCTTATCTACTACCGATCCTGTTTGCTCTAAACACGATCGCTGAAGAGTACCGAGCGAAACTTCGACCATTGTATGTCGCATTCTTGGACATGGAAAAGGCATTTGATCGTGTACCAAGGGATACGATTTGGTGGAGTCTTCGCATGAAGAACGTCCCCGAACATTATATTAACATCATAGCCGACATGTACAGGGGTGCGAGATCAATGGTACGAACAGTAGTGGGTCAGACAAAACCAATAGCGGTTGCAGAAGGTGTGCATCAAGGCTCAGTACGGAGTCCCTTCCTGTTTTGCTTGGTATTAGACGCACTCACTGAAGCAGCACAGTCTTCAGCCTCGTGGACTTTCATCTACGCAGACGACGTTGCTATCTGCACCGAGAGCCGCGCAGAGTTGCAAGAGGCGCTTCTGTCGTGGAAACATCAGTTACAGGCCGGTGGCCTAGTGTTGAGTGTTGCAAAGACCCAGTACATGTCTTTTAATGACCCAGATCCAGATAACAATAGTCCGATTCCTATCGACGGCCAACTTGTAACCATGTGCGATGAATACAAGTATCTTGGTTATATGATGCACAGATCTGGGCATTTAGAATGCAACTTCCAGCACAGAATAGCCGCAGCGTGGCTTAAGTGGCGAGAAGTGACTGGTGTTACGTGCGATAAGAGGATGCCTGTCAAACTCAAGGGTTTGATCTATAAGACCATAATAAGGCCAGTTCTTTTGTATGGCAGCGAAACATGGGCTGTAACCCAAAAGAGCGTGCATACCATCCAAGTTGCTAAAATGAAGATGCTAAGATGGATGTGCGGCGTAACCAGGCTCGATAAAATCCGCAACGAGTACGTGCGAGGAAGCCTTGGTGTACGCGACATCGCCGAAAAAATGCAGAAAAGTAGGCTGAGATGGTATGGTCATGTGAAAAGGTGGCGACCAGACTACGTCGGCAATTTGGCATCACAGCTCGACCTCCCTGGTCGGAGACCTAGAGGACGGCCCCAAACAAGGTGGCGAGATGTAGTGCTAAAGGACAAGAGGGAATGCAAGGTCACTGACGATGATGTCATGGATAGAGCGAAGTGGAAGCGTAACGTGAAGAAAGCTGACCCCACCACCATATGGGATTTATAGCTAGGAAGAGAGAGATAATGCGCCTTCGCACAAGGCTATAATTGTGAGCGAATTTTTGTCCTAACACTCAACAAATACCATTGAGCAACCACCATATTCACCAGATCTGCCTCCAGCCGAATTCTTTCTTTTTCCTAAACTCAAATTACCACTTCGTCGCACCCGTTTTCCATCGTCTTCACTTGAGTGACTGTTGACCTGTACACGCTTGCGGAAACGGCAATCATATCAAATGAAGATGACAAATGCAAAACACTACTTATTTATATAGGCAATCAGGCTCCGAATATTTCTGCGACTTATCCCGGACCGCATGGAATTAGGTTCATCTCGAATTAGATGAGCCCCTGCCAGTTACAAGCTTTTATTTAGGATTACTGCTCCGCACCCGTGGCTCATTGCGTGATTTTATATAAACCTCGATAATGGGCTTTCCAACACAAAAATAAGTGTCCAAATTGGACCAGGAGTTCCTGTGCGCTAATCACAGGAACTCCTGGTCCAATTTGGATACTTATTCAACCAAACAAACTCTTCAGCTTTATTGTACTAGTATAGATAACACACAATGTAAATGTGCACTGTTCATGGTAAAAGAACTCGATTTTAGTTTATCTCTTTATGTATGGTTAAAATAAAAGTCTTTTACCTGGCAATAACAAGATCACCCAATAGTATTCTAAGGGCCGGCCGGGCCATCCACAATTTACGTCACACTTTTAGAAGGGGATTCAGTCGGGTTCATAGTTTAAGGATTAATTTAATTAAAAACTGTCATCAAACAAAGTTGATTTCTTTTTAAAGACTTATCCCTTAATATCTTTACCATATGCTAAATAGTGAATGAAAACATTGTGAGGAAACCTACACATCCGAATTCTCCTTTATATTTTCAAAAGACGTGAAGTCTACCCCATCATATAGTGAGAGCCAAATCCTGTAAACGCCTTAAACATTTAGGTGATTTTGAATGGTTACATTGTCCAAAATAATTATTATTTGCAATATAGCAATAGTAGCAATAGGAGCTAGCAATTATTTGCAGAATGATACTTCAACAAAATGACTATACAGAGAAATCAATGTTTGCCATACATATGTCAATCAGTTTTGTAGTGTCAAAACATCACAGGTTGGCAAACTGGAATATAAAATCAACATACCTGTTGATACACCAATGGTACGGTATTCACAAGGAAGAATGTTCTTTTTCCGCCCTGTCCCCAAGGTTTCTGTAAGGCCTCTCTGAATCTCTTAATGAGGCAGATTGCAATGAATGTTTTTCCCGATCCTGTAAATAAATTTTGATTATATCTTGTACTCTCTTAAGCCTAGAAAATAGTGAGTTTTATATGCCAATATAAAATTATTGGTGCAAAGAATTTTTATATTTGTACATAGAAGGCATGGTTCATAGAAGTTGGCAGCACAATAGCAGCCTGCTAAACAGTAAAGAAAAAACATTGTGACGCAACCTGCGTGTCTGGGAGTTCTCCATAATGTTCTCAAAAGACACATGAAGCAGTGGGACAGATGCCATAGATGGAAAAGAGCTGATAAGGATTATAGAAATATAGTTTTACAGATTTGTAGCACCCAAGATGACATTAATGGCATATTAATATTACATACAACTATTAAATTCCATATTTTAGAAATTTATTGGGATTGACAATATTTTATTATGAGAAAGATTACTTTTAATCATTTCATTTTTCAATATTTAGATTACAACATAGAAATAATAGATAAATAACAATATATACAATAAATACAAGATATTCACTTATATTCTAATATTTACTAACCTGTTGGCAAGTATATAATTGTATTGCTTCTCAGAGCAATTTCTTCAAGTTGAGCCTGATAAGGCCTTGATATCAGCTGTTCTGCCACCGGTTCATCAACATCCATCTTGTTTAATCTGTCCTATAATAAAATTAACAGGTACTATAATCAGGTATTGTGAACTGATTGATTAAAAAGAATGCCTATTCAGTTTCTTCTGTAATAAAATTCTTCTCAACATAAGCTACATCCTGCACTAGTGGGAAAATATAAAAATTAATTGTATGTCCTTAAAACAGTTTTGTTAACATTAAGTATATGAAAGCAATATTTCATATCAATAACTCACTTTCTATTAACAAAACTCAAACTTTTCAATCACTAAAGTATATTGAAGGAAATGTTCTTATTGGGACATATTTCAAAAGGATCTTTCTCAAACATCTACTTTGTTGACATTGATTACATTCTCATTTTGTATATTGCATCAGATTCAATCAAAAATATACTTATTACAATAAAGTGGAAAGGTACATAAATTTAATAACCTCCCTATTAATCTATAGTTAGTTTACCTATGTAAGACGAGAAAATATGATATTGAATATTTAAACCGTTAAATACCGAGTTTCCAAGAATGAGGTACCTACCTATGAAATTATTTGTGAAACAATAATACACTTTCTTCCAAGTATCCGCAGATTTGGTTGGTTTTCTTTTCGTTTAAATTGACATATACGACAGTACGACACATCTAATGAAATAAAATATTTAAAACACAGTACATAACAACTTATTTCGCCGGTAAGACAAATAGCACTATAATTTACACTACTCGTTTTTGTGATAATACATACAAAGCACTAACAATGAAATTAAACAGCACCTATTTGTCACGTTATCGTTAAGCACTGATGAGAATTCAATGCGACTGCACTACACAGTACACTAAAATTAAATAGCAGAAAATGTATGTATTCCACAAAGAGTATACAAATTTCCAATACAAAAAGACTTTTGTTTATATCTTCCGTCAGTTTCACACTCAGTCAGTGTGACACAGACTAAAATAATTTTACCACTAAAATAATGGCTATGTAAAAGTACATAACCTACGGCTTATTAAGTTTCGCTTATTCGTAATTGTAGAATCTGAACCGTTTTTACGCTTTATCGCCACTATCTTTATAGTTGACTAACTGAGCCTGCGGTTACACTCGCGCTATTTAGAACTAGTGCCCCGCATCGGTAGCTCCTAGAGAGATATTTTATTAATACAACACAGTCTTCCCCGATAAATTTAATGTTCTATCCATCACAAAAATATTAAATAAATAAGAAACGAGTGTAGATAATACAATTTAGATATAAATAGGTACACAACGAGTATTTTTAACTGAGGCCAATTTCCACTTTTACTAGTGTCAGTGCAAGTGACTTGCGAATAGTGAATATTGTGAATGATACACCTATGCTCAAAATTATAGTGCCCAGGCAATAATCAGTTCACTTTTCAGTTTAATTTTCATAGCAAAGTTGGCACGTTTGACAAAAATGCATAACAACAGCGCGAAGATAGAAAATTTATTGAATGTAGATACCTAATCTTTTCCAATTCCTTTTTATCTACCATGGTTCTCAGACTTACTTATTTGCCCATTTCTCTGAAATTGTTATTAGCTAGTCATCATCATCAGCCCTTTATACTGTCCCACAGCTTGGCACGGGCCTCTTCTCACTATGAGTAGGGTAAGGCCATAGTCCACCACGCTGGCCAAGTGCGGGTTGGCTAGTGTTATGCTTAAATACATGATAAAATAGCAAACGCAGTGTCGTATTTTGTCCCTTTTTTCCCTTAAGAGTTGGCAATATTTTCTTTTATGGCATCTCTAGATTGACCATTCATTCCTTTTTACTCTTTAGGGTGTTTCATTCACAGGTTTCATATTATATTGTGCTCTTAGAAACGTGGCAAACTAAATTATTTTGAATGCACGAAGATATTTTAATTTGATATGTAATATATTGTATCCTTCAAGACCAATCGAAATTTTTAATTACATGTTTCGTAGTGACTTTGGCTGTACTTTATTCTAACGTGTAAAGAAATGTAATTCGTAAAATAATGTCATTTTCTGATTGGGTCAATCCCCAGCCATAAACAAAAGCCGTCAAGCATGAATATTATGACGTGGCTTTTCGACTTGACGGCGCTTGAAGCACTGTCGACACGTGTCGGCAATATTAAGGTGGAAACAGATATACGACACCCCACCCACCCCACACGGGTCGACATGGTCGACGCTCGATGCGAACCGTGCACTTATACCACACCCGACGTGATGCTTCGTTCAAAATCACTATTTACGAAACTATGACATAATAAATATAGGTACGTTTCTTAAATAATGATTTTGAAGAAGATTTGTTATTTATAGAGAAGCATTATTTCTAATATAATGATTACGATATTAGCTTGAACTCGAATCTTATTATGCGGAGTAAAATTTTACTAATTCAATTAGCTGATGTTATGTTTCTAAACGAAAGCTATAAAAAATAATATCATCATGACAGGAATGTTTTCAACTGACACATGGCGTCGAGTTTTAACCATAGAACTCTAGATAGAACTAGAAACACCTAAGAAACACATATATATATAGTCTAAGAGAAACACACTACTTGCCAAATGCCAAACGTCAAATGGTGTGTGTTCCCCACAGAAGAATAACTAAAGCATGGAATGAACGATATTTTTATGAACAAATTGAATATAACTACACGCTTCACTCATATGACAAATTAGAGTTGCCAGAAGAAGATGGCACTATGTTTGTCAGTTAGGGCTAAAGACCATTTGAACACAAATTTTGTAACTTTTTAATTTTTTAGTGATTGAGAAAATCCGCCATCGATATCGATCAAAGTTTCAATATAGGTTCAAAATCAAACAGACTTGTAAAGTATAGTAAGTATGTACATGTTATACATTCCGTAAGTTTGTGTCCACAGCAGTCAGAACGCTAGTTAATGGATAGTATTTATATAATTATTACACAAACTTGCATTTTTAAACTGAATCTATAATTTTTTGTTTCAAATGGGTACTCAGTAGCACATAATAATGAAGCGTCACAGCATTTTTTTTTAACTTCAAGCTAATCTCACGTGTTTTGTCACCAGCTGCGCGTGAAAGGTATTTTTCAATAACACTGTTATTTTTCACGTGATCTAAAATTATCAAATCCTCCTTCACGATATTGTCGTTTTGCAAACTATCAAGTAAACGTGAATTCATAGCAATGTTCTTTTTCATCAGACGTTTAGACCGTTGTCTTAAATAATTTATTTTTAACAAACGTCTTTTAACAAGCTGCTCAAGGTGAAAAACTTCTTTTTGTAGTTTTTCTATTGTACGTAAGTGTTTAGCGCACACGATTTTCATCGCTTCTGTACCTACTGGCGGAGAAATTGTAGCTAACGTAGGCGCTTTAGTGCTGGTTGTCGGAGAAACAGAAGATGTCTCATTTATGGAAGGCGCACGCGTACACTAAAGAAAGAAAAAAGCCACGTTTTAATGCAAAGCAGTATATTAAAATAAATAAGCATACCCTTTGTGTTTGCCACCCTAGCAATCACTGATGATACCTGAAGCTTGATTTATAGGCCAAAGCCGATTGATAAAAAGTACCTTACACCTTTTTCTGTACTCCCATTACTCCTAGCAACGTGCATTGAACTTTTTATGATCGATTGAGTAGTCAAAATGTGAAAGCTTAACAAATAAATAAATTCACTTACATTTTTAATAGGTATTAGTAAGGATATGGTAAAACTATGAAATGAGTGGATGTCGCCAAACAGCCTGGCCACGAATGGCCACGACACGCTGAGCGACAAGCGATTTCAATGCTCATGCCGCTCTCTATTCTGCCGCCGGCGCTGTCACCTCAGGGCAGAACTAAACTGCAGAAATAAACATCGAAATCGCTTGTCGCTTAGCGTGTCGTGGCTTTTCGTGGCAACAGTGTAACTGCAGGTAGCTGGCTGAATATTGTTTATAACATACATACATAGGCTCACGCCTGTTTCCCCGAAGGGGTAGACGGAGGCATATTAAACGCCCACTTTTTGCCAGACTTTTGATTCCACGTAATAGGTGGCGAGCCTAATGCCGCTAATCGGGATCTTTTGTTTGCCAGAGCCTCGTCTATTGATAAGCAGGTACACCACTTGCAGGTGAGGTTGGCTTGGGACCCTACGTTCTTGGTGGGAACCCTATGCACTGATAATAAAATTGAACAAAATATTAAAATTAAATTATTCCTTTGGTCGAGACATCGAATGGAGCCCAAGATCCGACTCCTGTTTGGCGCTGCTACCCTAATAAAAGTAAAAGGAAGTAATTATTTAAACACTCACACTGATACGTTTAGAATGGAGGAGTTATGAATTTTCTTTTAGTCTGCGCCATCTGTCAATACTATAAAAACATTCCGTAGTAAAAAGCTTGGAACAAATTCTATGGTGCTTTCTAGGCACTCAATTTTCGCCACGACATACTGCAGCAATCCACTTATTTTATAAATCTTTATCACGTGGAAATCTAAAAAATAACGAGATAAAATACTGTAGATAGACCTATCGATTAGATTTTTTACAACACTTGAAAAGTCGATATAAATATTATTCGATAATTCGAAATCATGATAGAACTGTTATAAAAGAAAAAAATCACTAAGGTTATATAATTTGATGGCATAATATTGTCTAAATTGTATCTTACACGTCAGTTGACTGTGTTCAATTTGTAAGTACTAGGACTACCTCTATGTATATATCCAATCTCTTTGGTGTTCCCCAAGAAGATTTCACTGTTCCCCCTCCACCGTCAACACGCCGATCTGGATCGAATGGATCAAAGAAATATAACCTTATTAAAGGACCTCACAAACTATCTGTGGTGACTTACTGTCGCGACAGTAAGTCACGACAGAAGGATATCTGGACAAGGAAAATCCATTCAAGTGTGCACACTATCGGACGTCTGTCGCGGACGTGACCTTGAGCGTTCAGACGTCCGATAGCAATCTGGGAAAATGACAGTAAACGTCCGCGGACGTTTACTGTCATTAGTATATTGTCCATGGTATGGCCTTAATATTGATTTTATACCGAATATAGTCAAAAAATGTTAAATTCACTTTCAATTCAACAGTTCTGCTTTACTTCAA
The DNA here is from genome assembly GCA_944739405.2 of Euclidia mi. Taxonomy (NCBI): domain Eukaryota; kingdom Metazoa; phylum Arthropoda; class Insecta; order Lepidoptera; family Erebidae; genus Euclidia; species Euclidia mi. The sequence goes on along the minus strand of OX123194.2, from coordinate 43,991,827 downwards.
GATCTACCAATAATATAATCTAATAGTGCTAACTGCTAGTGCCCTGACTTAAGAAAAATATGCTCCTACCTAGCCTTAGTGTATTGCATAGACAGCATGGCGTGTCTATAGTTGTACCGGACCCGGACGCGACAGAAAGCCGCGTCCGAAAGGGTGTGCACACTATGTGTCGTGACTTACTGTCGCGACAGTAAGTCGCGTCCGAACAGTTTGCGTGCGCCTTAAGTCATAGAAGTAACACTAAAATAACCACAGCGGTTGCTATGATTGATATCTTCTTTCTAATGACACATGCAGTATGACAGAAAGAGCTATCGATAGGTATAGCAGCACGATCTTATAGCAGTCTTGTGGTAGCCAGACAGTAGACAAAACATAGAGTTAGGAAACCGAGTGTTGTTTGTAACAGTGATGATTTCGCGATAAATATTTTTGGTCAAATGTCTAACTTAAGTATGTGTCGATATATTTAAGCCATAGAAGTAAACAACTAAAATATTGAAATTGTAGTTTTTGCTGTCGACGCCTGACAGTGCTTTGCAAGGACTTGCCAGGGAGAGAACTCTGAAAATGACACTTAGATTATATATTGTACGAATTATACCAGATTGGCTAATGCGGCAGGCTTTGGCAATTTGTTTGCGACGCAACATATCACGTTGCTTGCTATCGCTTACGTTGGACACTGCTCGACTTTTTTAGAGTGGTAGGTAATTCGATTTGTGATCCGCCAGCACAAATGATTCGCCTTTATGTACCTATTAGTACAGCAGTGAACTGCTGAAGTGCTATACTTTGACAACCCAGTTGGCGTGAGTGTAACCGACTGCCACGCCGAAGCTTGCGGGTTCGATTCAGTTTTACATATATGTCCGTTAGTTTGTTTCCGTTTTATTTAATTAATTTAATAAAGTTTTTAATTAATTATCCCTCATTAAAAAAACATCGATATCTCCTTTCATTGTCAAATCCTATCCCTCCTTACTGATGGGATTTGACAGCACGGCTATTTAAAGAATGCAGTCAAAGATATGAGTCTGTAAGGAGTCTATGCCTCTTTAAATGAGACGCGTAATTTGACGTTATGATTAACCAACTAAGACCAACTGACATTACATGTTGCACGTTCGGTATAAGGAAATATAGCGAGCATCTTCTCTCTAGTCTAAGGCCTCGCGCGCACTAGCGATTAAAGTTGGCCGATAGTTTGATCGGTCAGTCGGATCAGTACAGAGTTATATGGCAGTGCGCGCACTTGACAATTTGATCAAGTGCGTGTGAGGCCTAAACGTACTCCAACCTCTCTGGAATGGATTTTGACCATAGAATACGCGTGTGGTGGCGTGGGATGTGATATCTGCACCTGGCCATAGTAAATGTATGGGTTTGATAAGTAGGAACTATACGCGTGGGGTGTGGTATAGATATCTGTTTCTACCTTTAAACATCAAAACCTCCATGATCAAGGCGGAGTGTCGTGTCTGTGGTAGCGGGACAGCCTCTATAGTCCGTGCCACGAGAACATAGACTTTTTGTAAACAAAGAATTTCTACTAAGTGACTTAGCGGTAGTTCTGTCAAAAACAAATAATGTCAAATCCAATGAGCGCAACGGTACATAGATACATGTCATTGGGAACTAATATGTCAATGGATCGGGTTTTTATCGATATTATGCGCTGACAACAGGATCTTTTGAAGTTTTGAGGTACTGACGCCTAGAATGTCAACATTTGGCGTTAGTTCATTGAAATGTTACATTCTTGGCCTTAACATGCATTTATCAGAGGACAAAATTACTTTTTTTAGTTATCAAGAAGGGGTAAATGTAAAGTTAAATACAAGTTTACAGGATCGCAACGCTCTTCCCGCTGCCAGCATCTCGAAAAAGCGGGTGCAGAATAGCAGGTGGCAAACTATTAGTCGCGCAGAAAATTACCTAAAAAATAAATTGTGTTTTCAGTCTACCGTAACTTTTAATGGATTTTGTTTAATTCATTCTGGTGAATTCATTCACAGATAACGTAAAATCTCCATGCCTAGATTTTTTATGCAATATACTAGCTTATCTGTAATATTATTCATTGTTGGTCAATAATTTAATATTTTAGGATAGGTAGGCTACTTTGCAAATTATTTATTGTCAATGATTTAAAAAAAATCATGTCAATAATAGAGTAGCATATAATTATGTACTCTATCATTTACTTATTTTTCCTTTATTTACAGAATAAATTACGTGTAGAACGACAAAAACATCGTCAAATTTATGAACATTCGACTATTCAAACACAAAATCAATTTTTTTTATATCAGTAAACAATATAAATTTAAAAACGATAGTGGCATAGGTGTAGTTAGGTATTGCAAAAAAAAAGACTGTTCAAAAAGTATAAAATCTAAAACACAACTTTTTGAAAAAAAAGTTTGTGAAGCTCTGAATGTTTGTTTACAAAAAGTCTATCTTCTCATGGCACCAACTATAGATTATATAACTATTACAAATGGAGGGATCCGATCGCAAGACCATGACTAAAGAATCTGACATTGGTGGCTGTGCGGCCACCCATTATCTGTCAAAATTTAATAGATGTGCATTTTTTTATCCGCATAAAGATTGTAATAATATTCGTAGTGACGATATACTTTTATCGATACTTTTATTTTATGAACTACGTCTAGCACTTCATTAATACAGAATCAACAGTTATATAACGATTATGCGCCTGGATCAGCTGATCAGCACGATGTATGGCGATTTGTCGCAGGCGCGGTGCGCTGACCACTTTACGTTCAAAAAGTTTTGAACCGAGATGGCTGCCCCTTAAAGTAAAGATGAATAAGCAAGGATTTGTCGAAGAAATACATACACTCTTAAAGGAAATTCCACGAAACTGTGAAGTAGTCGTGATTGGAGACACGAACATAGATTTGATTAACTATTCTGCCGGTTACAGCATCACCACTCAATACCTAAACAATATGAGTGAGATAGGAATGGAATGCGCCATCCACGATGTCACGCGAGAGGAGGTGTACGGTGACAGAGTGACACGGTCGTGCATTGATCATGCATGGGTTCGAACAAAGTGTGGTGTGTTTTCATATGTGTTACAATGTAAATTATCGGATCATTATCCTATTGGTGTGTGTCTAGAGAGTGGTGTTAGAAGATACCAATAAACAATCTCAGTTGACTGTTATAAGTGATAAAAAGGTAATTAAGTTATTAGAAAATATATCATGGACGGAGCTATTGACCTGTAAGTGCCCAATTGATCTATATAACAGACTATACTTGAATTTCTGCTGTGTCTATTCTAATGCTAAAATACAAGTAACCGTAAGTAAAAAAAGAAAGAGTAAACCATGGATTACAGATACAGTTAAGAATATGATCTATACTAGAGATAAACTTTTTCATACATGGAAAGGAAACCCAAGTGATATGAAATTAAGAATTCAGTACACTAAATATAGGAATAGGACAAATAAATTTATATATATGGCTAAGAATAACTATAGAAAGGAAGAAATTAAAAAGTGTAACAAAAATGTTAAAAAGATATGGGGTAAAATCAACACATGGGTAGGAAGGGAGAAAATTAGTTTAGATAGTACTATATAATATTAAAATATTTAGGTAAAACAGACAGCATGATAAATATATGTAATAAGTTTTCTACTACATTTACCAAATAAATTTTAGATATAAACTATGTATGTAGCCATAAGTTTCTAGATAGGAATAGTTATGTAGTCGATAGGCAAGTGTCATTAAGATTTAAGAAAGCGTGTACAGATGATATCATTAAAATTATAAATATGTTAAGCTGTGAAAAGTCTGCAGGTGTGGATAACATTAGAGTCAAGGATATAAAATATTTGAAAGGTACATTGAGTCCAGTGATATCCTTCATTAATTTATGTGTCGAACGAGGACAATATCCCGAATTACTAAAAACAGCATTGATAAGTCCTATTTTTAAACAAGGAGCTCACACAGACTAATCTAATTACAGACCAATAGCAATTCTATCAGTAATAAATAAAATTGTAGAAAAGTTTATTGTACATCAAATAAGTTCGTTTCTAGAAAGTAATAATATATTATCAAATGCTCAACACGGGTTCCGACGCGGTCGGAGCACGGGTACAGCGTTGGCGCAGTTTACCGACTATATAAACGAGTGTTTAGACCAACGGAAGCAGGTGGTGGTGGTCTATGTTGACTTCAAAAAAGCCTTTGACACTCTTGAACACCACCAGCTGCTTCAAGCCCTGGAAGAGTGTGGAATTGGGGTTCCGTTGAACAAGTGATTCCGCGCTTACCTGACAGATAGAACTTTGCGAACTTTGGTCAATGGGGTAGTCGGCGAGGCCAAAAATGTTACTTGTGGTGTCCCTACTGGTTCGGTGTTCGGTCCCGTCGGATATATCATGCACGTCAATAGCATGTGCAATGTGGTACAAAATTGTAATGTCTATATGTATGCCGACGATACATGTCTGGTGTACGCTGATAGAGACCTTAATGTTATAGAAAGTAAGCTCTGCCGGCTTCGCTTCCTGTCTTGCACAGTGTTTGCGGTGGTCGGGGTAAGGCCTACGCGTCAGAGCATCTGCGCTACGCGGCTCTTGCCGCCAGACAGGTACGCCAGGTGACCCTTTTGGTGGAGACAGGGTACCAACGTGCCGCTTACGCTTTGGGCAGCTCTAGCGGATATGGCCTCTTTCCCCGCAGTTGTAGCACCGTGGTGAAGAAACAACTTCCCTGATACGGTAAGTTCGATCCTCGTGACGCGCTGCTTCTACCTCCAGAGCGTAGGCTAAGGCTTCCTTCAGGGACTTGAAGTGCCCAAGTCTTACCGCTGCTCTAACTTCCAGGTCCCGGACCCCATCCGTAAACGCTTGTACGAGGTTCCCGTCAATAAGCGCAGGCGACGACTGGTATGCCTTCCTGACCAGCCTTTCTACCTCTAGAGCCCACTGCTGCAGAGTTTCTCCGGTGCGTTGTGCCCTGTCCTTCAGCTGAGCACGATACACATGTTCTAGGTGTGCGTCACCGTATCTCGCCTCCAGCGCCTCCATCAGCTTTTCATAGGAGACGTCTTGCCCAAGCACCTCCAACACCGTCAAGGCCTGGTCACGAAGGCCCAAGGTTAGGGCGGTGAAGGCCTGTTCTTTGTTCCACCCATTCGTTCGCATAACGGCCTCAAACTGGACCTTGTATGCAGACCACGATGATGAGCCATCAAATGGTGGAACCTTAAACCAACGAGGCGAGGGCGCCACAGCTGCAGGTGTAACGTCGTAGGACCCGAGCCTACACAATTTCTTCTCCACTTCGGCAATACGGGTCTCGAGGTGATCATGTACACGCTTCTCAATAGAGGCGACGCGAGTCTCAAGCTTGTCGTGCACGAGCATCTCTACGTCGCTGATACGGGCCTCGTGCTGCTGAAGTTCCTCCTTGACCGCCTTCAAGTCTTTCCCTGCACCGGCGCTGAGGTCCTTCATAAGCACCACCTGCTCCTCCAGGCGGCGCGCGTGCTCCTCCTTGTCGCGCTGTAGCTGTTCTTCTAGGCGGCGCGCGTGCTCCTCTTGACGGCGAGCCTGCTCCTCCTTGTCGCACTGAAGCTGTTCCTCCAGGCGGCGTGCGTGCTCCTCTTGACGGTGAGCCTGCTCCTCCTTGTCGCGCTGTAGCTGTTCCTCCAGGCGGCGCGCGTGCTCCTCTTGACGGCGAGCCTGCTCCTGTTGACGGCGAGCCTGCTCCTCCTCGTCGCGCTGTAGCTGTTCCTCCAGACGGCGCGCGTGCTCCTCTTGACGGCGAGCCTGCTCCTCCTGCGGCGGGCCTGATCCTGCATGAACGCCCTCAGAGCCGCGATGTTGGGCACCGTCACGGAGTGTGTGGCGCTTGCAGGGTCCACTGCAACCGCGGAGTCGCCTGGTCCACCAGGCGATGGAGAAGGAACGTCTCCGAAGCGTCTCTGGTCCAGGTCTTGCTGGCGCTGGTTCCTGGTACGCACACCTTCAGTTTCTTCCTTCGGCATAACCGGCATAATTTATCCCTTTCTTCTGACACCAATTTGTTACAAGCTGGGGTTCGTTATAAATTATATACACTATGCCAGAAAAACTGCACTTTATTTACACACAATAACGCTAGATACACACACTTAATTTTCACTCCACTAATAAAACACACTATTCACACCACTAGAACAACACTAAACACTTTCGACTTATTTCTCTTCGCTTCTTGTTTACTTGTTGATCGCTGTGATTATTCAATTGTAACTGTGTCCGTTCTGTTCGCTCGTGCTCTATTTATACTGGCCGGATAACATCACTAGCGCATTCTAGATGCTTCTACAAAACTGTCGAAATAATCTCGAACAGTCGATTACTCGATACAGCAACGCCATCTAGTACAGACTAGCTAAATTACCTTTACACCACCGATACATTCAATCTCTTCTAGTATATTCACCGATAGATGGCGTAACAATATTCATAATATCACTAATAATCACTACCTATATGCAATGATAGGGTCAATGACGAGATCATTATCACGTAATGGTTTTCGAATACAAAACCATGTTACGTATTTCAGACTTTTAGAAGTTATATGCTTATTATTTAGAAAATTATCACGATCGTCAAGTGTTTGTCTAAAATCTTCCAAAATAAATTAGGCTTTCTCAAATTGAAGGGAGGCACGAGCCCAGTATGCTCAGTTACATAATTATATTAAATCACCAAACGAGAGCAGGCTGCAGTAATAAGTGAGTTGACTAATAGATTAGAAATAAAATTTAACTTCAGGGTCAATTTTAAATAAAATATTTCACACATAATGAATCACATTTATTTAAGGTAAAATAGAAAAAGTCACTGACAGTGTCATTGGCTTAGTTAGAAAAAAAACTCAAATCTTTACAAAATCATATTATACATACAGGTCAAATTAATTACGCCCTTATAGAAACGCCTAGGTCTAAAATAAGTGAGAAATAAAATAATTTATAAGAATTAAACCAGGAGCCCGCATGGTGAGTAAGAAAGAAAATAAATTGTGTGCGTACTTCTAACTGGCACCGAACTCAAAAAGTGTTGTTGTTAAAAATATTAGTTTTTCTGCTGCCTAGTGCGAGCATCTTTAGATGTTGGTAAAGGCTCTTGGCGATTAGTCCATTTACTGACACAACTATGGGCACAATGATCGCCGAGTTCACATCCCACATATCGACAATCTCATGAGCTGGGCCCAAATATTTGAACTCCTCCTCTTTTTCTGCTTTTACGAGATTGCTGTCATGCGATATGGTAATAACGTCTATCAATGCGAGTCACTCTGCACGGTCGATCACTACAATATCAGGCTTATTGGCTACAATAAACCTGTCTGTAATGATAGACCTATACCAGGACAACAACGTACGACCATTTTTCGAGAACTGGGTCGGGCACAATCTGTATCTGTAGTACGGTGAACCAATGAGATTATATTTAAGGACTAGTTGCTGATGGATTATCTTGGCCACTTGATTGTGTCCGTGCAAATACTGGCCATTGGCAAAACTCGAACAACCGGATACTATATGTCTGAGAGATTCCCCGGGCTGGTGATATGCCCGCCATATGTCAATCGCACCGTCCCTCAGTATATGCTATCGGTAGTTGTTTGTCATGACAACTTCGTCCATAATTATGAAGACAAAACCTTTAGTTTCACCGAAGAGAATAATAGAAATAAGAGAATAGAATATTAATAAAAATTATTACACAAACCTGCAGTACTGCAGGTTTATGTAATTATTTTTATAAAAGTAAAAGACAGAGGAGGACAGGTCTCACCATCAAAATGTGTATTACATATTTTTAAAGTTACAGTAAAAGTTGTACGTGAAGGCAGCGATAGCCTGTGTGCGATAGCCGAAAGTTTGTGATGATCGACAAAAACACTTTTCTTGAGATATATAATTGTACTCAAGTATACTTATTTTTCAAATAAATATTGCAGTATAGTTTCTACATCACAAAAGTGCAAAGGCTACCTTTTTTTTTGCAATAACTGTCACCCACATCGACGAATACGTAGGCCGAAGCTAGTCTGTAAAATAAAAGTATCGATAAAGTTATAACGTCACTATGTTTATGCGTCACAATCTTTATACGAATAAATCAAAATGTCTCTGAACGAAGTATCAAAGTTTCAAATGAAGTTCTATTAAATTTTGACGGGTAATGGGTCCCCACTACGGTGACTATGTCAGACCTTTGAGTGATGGGATCCCTCCGACTATAACATAATATTTAAAGTCTAAGAGACGTATCTTACTCTATAATAACCATATAATAACACTAGAAAAAATCATAAGTCAAATCTTAAGTCAAAGTGAAGTAAATGTATTGGATAAAACTGCTATTTTAATGCGTACTCTATAGTATTTTCCTTACTCTAAGTTTCGAATGAATCACAGACAGGGAACTTATAATTAGGTATATAAGTTCCTTGATCACAGACGTATAAAGCCACGTTCACATTTATCTGACGTGTCGTGTCGTGACGCAAGGCATAACAGAGAGCTATCGGTTTCATACATTTTTTATGATAGCGTTCACATTTATCTGATGCAATCTCCCGGGACGACGTCTACCTATCGTGTCGTGGCAGGTGATATCCCGGTCTGTATCAGAGTGGGTGGGTCGCGGGAGTCGGTTCAGCGCGCGACCATAGACTAATATATAATACTGGAGACACGTCACGTCAGACAAATGTGCACGCTTTTGTATTTTGTTCAGGCGCGTCAGGTGGCTCGGGGTCGGCTCATCGGGTGGGTTTAACTCATATACGTATGTGTAAAAAATGAAATCTCTTTAATAAAAAAAACCAAAATCCCTCTATTGTGAATCCAGCTTCGGTTCACAATAAAGGGATTTTCAATTACTTCAGTAATCGCCAGTAACTTGCATTCGCATTAATTAAAGAGGAAATTATCCTGTAAGTATAGGTATACGTCTCTGAATTAAAATATGAGGTGTCTTAAAATCTTGTATTTATGTATATTTCGTTTTACAGAACGAATAATAAAATGTCGTGTTATTTCGCTGTCAAACATTACTGTCAAAATCAACCAAGTCAATAAACCTAGTTTACTCAGTTGTCTAACATTGGAATCGGCTAAATATCAAACACTTCCACCGATCAATATAGGCGTGTGATATGTTTTGTTTAAAATTAAAAAAAAGGCTTCTGCCATTGTATTCAGGTTTATTATTAATTATTTTCATTAGCACAGTATCGCCTGGCGGTAAGTGACTTATTATTATATTCAAGTTTTAGGTTATGTTTTGGATCTTTTCGTTGGAGTTAATTATACATTTTGATTGCAGCTAACGATTTACACTTTTACGATGGTGTTTCTACAGCAGATGTTATATTCGGTGATGTGTTTTTCGAAATATTAGACCCACCAGAGCTTAGATATACTTATAGAATCAGACCAGCTAAAGATTTTGGGGTTCCCTTTGTAAGTATTATATCAATAATTACGCCTTATATCGTCTAATTAGAAAACTTAAGTGTTAGCCTATTGTTGTTTGGTATGATATAAGTAAATTTTAAACTTGTCATAACTCACCAATATGTTTACATAATTATTTGTAAGTATGGTTTAATGAATTTTTATTACTCTCTATACTTATACCTTGCAAATCATCATCCTAGTATTAATCCCTTCATAGCATACAAGATCAAAATTTTGGAGCCCAGTAGTTTTTATTCTAACCAGATTTGACAGAGAGTTGAGTATTGCTCAAATAGTTGAATTCATCAAAAAGTGTCAACATACACTCATAGTCATGTGCATAAAATATGTTTACATATGAATACTTCGAATAATGAGGATTTTAGCTTGCTTTTATTAACCTTTCGAGTACCGAGGACATGAATTCATGTCCTACAAAAAAGTCCCCTTGTTTACCGACGACATGAATTCCTGTCCAAATTCCGTCCTTCAATCTATGACGTTTTTTACACTGATTTAGTACATTTTATCCATTATTTCAAATAACATTGTATTTTTACGAATCATAGATAGCTCTGAAACCTTCTTCTGATCCAATTTGATGTCAAATTAAAAAGTAAAAGGACATTTCATTTCAATGCACGTGAAACTGAGAATTTTAGCAAATGTTTGCTATTGAAAAGGGGCAATTGTTATAATGGATACATGCATATTTTTAGTTTTAATTAGGAAACCCATATTATACAGAATATAAAAATTCTAAAATAAACAAAAATTCATTTTTCAATTATAATATGCTATAATTGTCGATAACACCGGTATTCTAAGATCCATTCAAAACAGAGAGCTACACAAAACTAAATATACACTCAAATGTTATTATTATATTTTTTTGCTATCGGCTATATAAGTGGGTTTCAAGAAATTATAACTCGAGCTCTTGAAAACATAAACAAAGACCTCTCATAGCGATAAGATTCAATGTCTAGTACCGCGCGCGCGATGTTGTCGTACGGCGCGGTCGTATAGCCAAATTGACGTTTTAGAGGGCGCATTACTTGAAAGGTTAAAGGTGATTTGTGTTTTAGAATCTAGTATTAAATATTATCAACTATAGTTTTCGAAGGTGTATGAGCCCTTTTCACTCTTCTGCTTGGTTCTCTTTTTGTCTGGCTGTCTACTGGTTAAACATCATCATAACATTACTTTTTACTATTCCTATGGGATATATACAACATACATTTGTTTTGAATAACAAATGTTTCGGCACTGTTGCTAGCCCCATGTTCACAGATGCAAAGCTATGTGGTATATATCCTGTAGGAATAGTAAAAAGTACCATGAAAGTTTAAATTTCTTTTATCATAACACCTTAGCCAACGTAGAAAGATAGTCAATGTTGTAAACAGTAACTTAGCTTTACTACTTAAGAAAAGTACCTATTTGAGTTATGTTTAAAAATAAAAGAGAGTGTTGTAAAATATCACACAGATGATGTTGAGAGAGAGTTATAAAAATAAATAATTAATCAGTATCACAGTCATCTAAGTTGTTAATGAAGATCTTTGCCTATGACTATTAACCACATTATTGTCTAGCTGAATTTGGCAGAATGTGTATTAGAAAGAGAGATAAGTCAAGAATATTACAAATGGTGGTCCATAGTCTCTGCCTACCCCTTCAGGCAACAGGTGTGAGGTTTTTTTAGAGCTTCATGTCCGTGTCCCTTAGTAATATTACAACCACATTTCGTGATATTATGAATTTTAGGTCCCATGTAATAGGGGGCGAGTCTATTGTCGTTACCAGGCACATTGGTATGGTATATACTCATGTATTTTGCGTATGGGTGGGAATAGTGATGTCACTCAAGACACCTGGTCATATTGCCAGACAGTAACACTTTGTTTTTAATATATGATATAAAATTCTTCAGTGGTAGAGCCATTCTGGTTACAGCTTGAATACTGGCTGAATGAACCATAGCATCCTCTCTCACGAATTTGCCTTTTGTTAAGTTAGTGGGAGAGGCAGAGATTCAATCCTGCAGTTTTTGTCACTTCTGTCTTTGCTGCAAGAAAAGAATAGCAAGTGGGTTTGGAAGACGGGGACTGATAATAGCTACCCCTTTCTTCTGCTTTTCTCTAGATTAACAATGACATGTACCTACATACATACATATTATGATACTAACGCCATTTTCCCCTTGGGGTAGGCAGAGACAACGGAACGCCACTCGCATCTATCCTTACAAACATCACGCGCTTCCTCCTTTTTTATTCCTCTTTTCATACATGTTCGCCGGTTCCGGGTGCTTCAGACCTTTCCGTTTTTGAAGAAAACTTCCCCAATTTGGTCGACGAAAGCTCTACGCGGTCAGCCCCCCCGACCGACTTGCCACACACGTTTGCCTAATATATTTGATGCGTCATTCTTTCTTGACTCATTCGCTCCACGTGTCCAAGCCATTTCAGCATTACTTTCTTAATTCTTATCACCACATCTTCTTTCAGGCCACATTGCTCTTGTATAACTGCATTCGGAATACTATTGATCAGTCTCACTCCACACATACTATGTAGTGATCGCATCTCAACTGCGTTAATTCTGCTTTCATGCTTTTTCTGCTACACCCAACACTCATTACCAGACATCAACGCGAGTAAAACCATAATCCATTATGAACTATCAGTCGCACCTCTTTTGGCACAGCCTGGCCGTTCATAAAGGCATGCAGTGCTCCATTCACACAGTTTACCGCAGTCACTCTCCTTTCAATATCGCCTTCCCATCTTCCATCTCTTGTAAACATGCTGCCTAAATATACAAATTCTTCAACTTGTTCAATGTGTTAATTTTCAATCGCAATATTACAGGCACAGTTTTATCTTTCTTATACACCATCACTTTCATCTTTTTTGCATTCTATTTCATACCTTTCGCTTCAAAGCTCCTTATTCATGCAGTCTATCATACCTTGCAACTCATTCACCGATGACGCAAGAATGACTTGATCATCGGCATGTATGTGTACCTAATGGCTGGATAGCATCACCGCCTTCTGTGACCTATGGTTTTTCATTTTGAACAAGGGCCTTAACGTAACTCTTACGACGTCTTTTACATTAAGTTTAAAACGACTTTAATATTAAATTGATTACAAAAAATTTTGCTTCTTTATGTTTCAGAATGAAAGTGTTCAGTTTGAACGAGCTCGACTAGTGCCCACAATACCGTTACACAGTTGTTCGGATATTATCAATTATGAGGAAGTTGTCGGACAAATTGCTTTAGCAGAGCGAGGGTAAGCCCTGTCTCATATCAACACTTGGAAGGCAATCTTTACTAAGCGAAAGTAAGTGAAGATAAATGATTTAGAATTTCACGAAATTATATCTGATATTAAAGGACTGTATGAAACAGCGTCTCCGCCCACCAACGCATATAAACACTATCTTATTTGAAATAATTATTTTAATTATTTTTACTACGACATTCTTCAAAGATCATATTGAAGATACTTCAATCTTCATCATCGTTATCTTAGTTTCCATTTAGTTGTAAGTGGAAACGTTTTCTTGGGATCCAGGGTCTGCTTTCTGAGTAATTCGCCTCTATCTTTAACAATCTTCAGCATCCTAAGTACACGAAAAATATGCTGACTAAACAAGAGGCCAAGGAAAAGGAAAGGAATGAAATGCACGGACTGCAACTGAGGGAACGGAGCCGAAGAGGATTTTACGAGACGCCAGCAAACCAAACCCACAACCCATCCTCGAGCCTATCCATTGTATCTTGAGGTCCTTAACACTTACGATCCCCAGCAGCAGAGTACAAAACATCAAAGGGTTATGTAAAAGGAACGTGCGCAACAAAAGTTAAACAGGCGTGAAGGCGAATTCGAGCAAAATAATACGTTGTGCGTTTTGTTGCAAGCAACCAACAGCAGGTTTAATATATATGTATAAAGATATATCTTTCGATCTATTGCAATCCTATTGTTGGCCATAGCCCAGGAGTTGAAACAAAGCAAGGCAAGTCTTAAAACCTATAGATCAGGAGATCAATAAGTTAACCGAGTATGTGACAATCTTTAGGAACCAAGAGCACCAAGATGATCCTGTGCAACAAAATCCTGAGCTCATACAAGAGCCAAAACGAAGCAATGCTCAGGCAATTATTCGATGAATCGGTGGTCACAATCTATGTCCTAAACTAACTAACCTAACTAACTCTTAAGCTAAATTCATCAGAGGAGAAAAAAACTGAATAAGTGCGAGTCGATCTCGCCGTTTCCGTACAAATTAAGGGATAAGGGTGGACCATGGTTTTTATTATATTTTAGTTTTAGAGTTAAAAATAAGTGAAATATGTTTAGAAATATGCACATCAAGCATTTTCATAATTATGATTCTTTCAACTAGTAGCTTCAACTTCAATTTCCACCTATTTTTTAAACTATTTATTTTATGATTTAAATTTCAAATTTACACAGATTTCCATTGAATTTGTGCTATATAACGATGTTACTTGCCGAATATCATAATTCCAGATCATCAGGAAGTGCCCTATCAATTTTGATTCACTTGAGAGTCTCAAAATTAGTGTTTTTGCGGCATAAACGGCCGTATCTTTTTTACGTAAATATAGAAATTTTATTTTGAGGCTTCAAGGGACTGAAGCCCTCGGTACAGGTTATAATATATCACTCGATATCTCAACGCGTTTCCGAAATAAAGAATATTTCGGAAACGCGCGGACAACAAATGGTAGCGTACAGCGTTCCTGGAAGAATAGTACGATCATTCCATCGACGTTTTACGCATAAAATGCTCTTGCGAGTTTTAAAACGATCATGTACCCCTTCGAAAAGACGATACTCGACGCGCTGAAAAATCATCTTCCAAATCCAACTACATGTCACTATGGTAGTCACCGCCCAAGCCACGGAATTCTACCATGAAGAAAAGGAACTTGAAAGAGTACTGTCCGAAAGCGACCCTCTGGATAACTGAGAACTGCAATAAAACACGTGGGTGAACAGACCGTGGGGCGGTAAGACTGCCTCGATTGAGCGAAAATTCTGTGCCTTGTGAGTCTTAATTTTAAACATGCAAGGAAGACCTTAAAGCGGGGATCAACTGACGCACCGATCATGACGTCGCACAATAGCATCGATTCTCGGGACTTCTACCTTTTACTAATTGGATAAATTTTAATGGGCTCGATGTATTTTCGAATTTTAAGTGTCATTAGTTTATAATATAAACTAATATATGTATAATATAAACTAATATATAAACTACTAAATAGGCATATTGCCTCTTTTATATATGTCTGTTGGTGGGAGACACTGTTCATGTCGTTTGCTATATCATTTCGAATTAACTTAAATTATTGTGACAAATTGCTGCCTAGTAAGGATTGCCTTGAATATCGATATTACTAACTTATAAATGGTTTGCTTCAGTGAAACTGAAGCCTTAGTAGGTACGCCATCACAGTTCTGTCCCATAAAATTCAATCTACAATGCAGCAAAATTGTTGAAAAATAATGTCGACGTTATTCAACAGATAATAATCATGCATATCATTTGACCTTGCTTTCAAATTTGGGCAGTCTCTGTTTATGTTGCTAAGGCCCATTATAATCTTCTTATTATATGATAAGTAGATAAATAATTTGCATGCTATGAAATGCATCGACTGTTCTAAAGGTCATTGCTATTCTCACGACTGCGGTCAATTTTGTGTGTAATTACGATATGTACTCTTTTGCGCGTCTGGTAATAAAATGCATCTTATGTCTTGGGAGTATAGTTTAGTTTTGGGATCCTGCCTTTTCGCCGAATATTGTTTGGCCGATTATCACTTGCCAACCAACGTTTCGCCTATTTTTCACTTTGACGACTAACGATTGTCAAATTTTTGTATGACAACGTTTCATTTGGTAGAATTATTGTTAAGCTGATTATTGTAATGACAAAAAACGTTTTGGGCATTTATCTTTTGTCAAATTATTAGGCCAGACAACTTTTAGACGAATAACGTTTCGTCTGTTCAGGTGATTTTTCGGGAAGTTCAGGTGAAATCGAAAGAAATCGGTTAGGTTAGTATGCTGATAAACAATGCACGTCAACTGAAACAATAGCTGGTTAGGTTAGGTTAGAACTGCGACCACAACGCACGAGCCGAGCGATCGAAGCGAGCGTGCCGCGGCAGCGGCCGGCGAAGTGCCAGAACCAAATCGCTTTTATTTCACTACATAGTGTGTTTAAATATGCTACATCGGTTAGGTTAGAACTGCAACAATAAAATGAAGACCAAACGTAAAGTTGGCAACTGTGAGGTTGGGAAATAAAAACAAAATTCTGTTCAATGTCTGTCATATTAATGCACAAAGTGTACCAAGCCATTACACTGATCTGTACGATGCTTTCTGCGATGCTAACGTTCATGCCATTCTGATTTCAGAGAGCTGGCTGAAACCTCATTTACTTTCTACCACCTACCCCCTCCCTGGTTTAATCCTTATTCGCAACGACAGGGTGGATAGAAGAGGGGGTGGGGTTGCTATATACCTTCGTAGTGGTCTTCCTTATAAAATTCTTTTTTCTTCTCCACCTAATAATTCTGCCTGTGCGGAGTATCTTTTCCTCGAGGTTTCAGTCAATGGAGCTAAAACTGTTCTTGGAGTTATTTATTGCCCTCCCTCCGTAAACTACTTCTCCAGTCTCGAATCGATTCTGGAATCTTTAGGGTCAGAATATGCACATCATGTCATCATGGGAGATCTCAACACCAATCTCCTTGCTCCCACATCTCCACGTACCCTACAACTCTTAAAAATAATTGAGTCTACCAGTCTACACACTCTTCCTCTAGGACCCACTCACCACAATATCGAAGGTAATGACACCTGGTTAGACTTAATTATTACCTCTGCCCCATCCTTAGTCCATTCCCATGGCCAATTCCTTGCTCCTGGTTTTTCTCATCATGATTTGATTTACCTTTCCTATAACCTCAAACCGCCTAAACCTCGTCCTAAGGTTTTGCATGTGCGTGGTTTTGGACGTATGGATGTTGAAAAACTGCAAAAAGACGTCTCCGAGATTGATTGGAACCCTGTAATAGCAGCCTCCACCATTGACGAAAAGGTTCATATCTTTAACAGTATTGTGCTTAATCTGTATGACAAACATGCGCCTGTTAAGAGGGTCAAATTAAAACGTCCGCCGGCACCATGGCTTTCAAGAGGTGTCCAAATGGCCATGAGGCGGCGTGATCGAGCCTTCCGGCGGTTCAAAAAGGTACGATCTGATGAGAATTGGAGCCTGTACAAAACTGCAAGGAATAAGTGTAATCAGATGATTCGTAACGCTAAACGCCGCCATATTTTCGACAATATAAACTCTTCGTCCCCTGCCAGTATCTGGAAGTTCCTCGGGACTCTAGGTATTGGCAAACAACAGCATAGTGATCTCCGTGTGACGATTGGTCTGGAGGATTTAAACATCCATTTCTCCACTACTTCTGCACTAGATCACCAGACCAGGCGTCAGACGGTGGAATACATAGCTGCTCTTCCCCGTCCCAAGATAGATCCCTTTAATTTTTCTCCAGTTACATTGGGTGAGGCCAAGAAGATAATCCTCTCCATCAAATCTAACGCTGTGGGGTTCGATTCTCTTAGTCGCCGCATGATTACTCCGATCCTCGATCATCTCTTAATTCCCATTACTCATATTGTAAATTTTTCCCTGGAAAGCGGCTCTTTTCCCTCCCTGTGGCGTAAAGCCTTCGTAATCCCTCTTCCTAAGATCTCGAATCCTACCCTACCTAACCATTTCCGTCCTATCTCCATTCTTCCTTTCCTCTCCACAGCCCTGGAAGCGTGTGTGCATAAGCAGCTGTCTCAATTTGTGTAACATAACAAGCTCCTTAGTCCATTACAGTCAGGATTCAGACCTGGGCACAGCACGACTTCCGCCCTCCTAAAAGTGACTGGCGATGTTAGGGCGGGCATGGAGAACACCATGGTCACTGTGCTGACCTTGGTTGACTTTTCGAACGCCTTTAACACCGTCAGTCACGATATCCTTCTATCAATCCTTTTCCATCTCTTGACCTCGTCTGTTGTACTGGAATGGTTCTCATCCTATCTTCAGGAACGTCAGCAGTCAGTACGCGTTGACGAAACTACATCGAGTTGGCACGACATTCACTCTGGCGTTCCTCAAGGCGGCATTCTCTCTCCTTTACTTTTCTCAATTTTTATTAATTTCTTAACACCTAATCTTCGATGTGCGTATCATCTCTATGCTGACGACTTGCAGTTGTACGCCCAGGCGAGAGTGGATGATATATCAGTAGCGATCGGTGACGTAAATAGAGATCTCGAGTCGTTGATGAATTGGTGCAAAAGATTCGGTCTGGACGTAAATCCAGCAAAATGTCAGGCCATCATTGTGGGCAGTCGCCGTTTAATGCCCAGATTAGATTTAAATACTCTGCCGCCCATCTTGTTTAATGGTCTAATTATTCCATATAGCTCTGAGGTCAAAGATTTGGGCCTGCTCATTGACTCGACTCTCGGCTGGCAGGCACAGGTGACTAAAGTTAGTCAGAAGATTACAGGATCACTCAGAGCGCTATATCGCCTTAAAAATTTCCTCCCATCCAGGATCAAGACTATGCTTGTGCAGACCTTAATATATCCTATAATCGACTATGGTGATATGTGCTATTATGACTTGAATGCAGAATTTCTCAATAAATACGACCGACTTCTCAATAACTGCATTCGATTCATTTATAATCTTCGTAAGTATGACCATGTCTCTACTTATCGTTCTGAACTTAATTGGCTACCAATTCGTCAACGCCGTAGTTTGCGTGCTCTCACTACTCTCTTCACGATTATTAAGTCCCCTTCCTCGCCCACTTATCTTACTGAATACTTCCAGTATCTATCTTCTACTCACGAGAGAAGTCTCCGTTCTTCCCATAATCTACTTCTTTCATGTCCCAGTCATTCTTCTGGGTTTGTCTACTCTTCCTTTATTGTCCAGTCTGTTCTACTCTGGAACGTGCTCCCTCTTGAAGTCAGAATGTCCACTAACCGTTACGCATTCAAAATGAAAGTACGTGACCTCTTGTTTAGGAGATTGAAGGAATCAGCACATCCCTCTCATCCATTATTATAAGTATGTATTTATATGTATTGTGTATGTATATATTTATACATATGTATCATATTATTATATAATTTATTATTATATGTTATTATTCCTTATCTATGTACTTTATTATTATATTATGTATAGTATCCCATGTTTTAGTTAGGTATATTGTTATAACCAATATTATCTATTATATTTCATAATTACTGGAAAACGTATAAAAAAGACACAAATCTCTTGTGCACCTACCACATTTATCTCTGCACTACCTAAGGGTCGACAGGTAGAGAATGCCACAAGGCATTATGTCCACCATTGTACAGTTTGTATGTGCAAAAAGTTTTTAAATAAATAAATAAATAAAATTATATCACAAGTTGGCAAATTATTATTCTGCGAAATAAAATTCTGCGAAACGTTAGTTGGCAAGTGATAATCAGCTGAACAATTTTCGGCGAAAAGGCAGAGATCCTTTAGTTTTATCAATCCTCTGTAGGTTTTTGCTTAAAAGTCAGTCATAAGCATTTTCTCGATATGTTTCAGAGAATGTTCGTTTGTGTACAAAACAGCTAAAGCGCAGCAGGCTGGAGCGAGAGCGATGATCATTACGGAGTCCGTGGACAAGTGGGACGACAACATTGATCATCTTATAGAGATGGTCGACGATAAGTATGTTGATTTTTTATTTTAAAGTAGTACGTACTAATTTGTATTTCGGCATGTACAGTTACACTCCCTATGGTGACAAAGAGATGATCTCTTTCAATTTTTGCCGTCACATTCAGTTCTCTAATTTCTGCTAAGACAAGTCGCATACTAAGAAAAAAAATTGTGACATGGTCAATGAGGTTTATTCAAAGGGTAAATGGAAATATTGCATTCTACATCTTATTCTCAGTTCTTTGTATGTTCTGGTGATTGAGTAACTACTATTCATATATCAAAACGTACAAACTCTCACTTTTAATATGAGCGGGATAAACTGTAGCTGCTTTAAATTATGTATAGTTTTGAATATCAGCAACGTCATCTTGTGTCAGTTGTCTTCACCTTGAAATCAGCTATTTATTGTACGACTATTTTTATGTATATGCTGCTCTCTGACGACAAAGATTCTGTGGTTCATACCATTGCAAGAATGTTTAAGGATACAAAGCGAGTGTTTTCACTTGGCCGGACTGCGTGTTTGGACGCTCCGGCTGTTTGCCCGGTCTGGCGACAAACGTGGCAGTACAATTTGGATGATGCTGTTCACACTTAGCCTGATGCGATCAATTGAATGGAACCTAGCGTTTAGAGATGGACGCAAAGAGTCTAAATTCTCGAATCAGATGTAGTGTGAACAACTAGGGCAGGTGAGACAGTGTTGCCAACAGCTAAAGTAGCTCTTCCCCAGCGACCAGAAATCTTTAACAAAAACATCCCTAGTCACTCTACTGATATATCCACTAAAATTCGTAAGCTCCATAATCATCCAGAGCAGCATTAGTCTATTAAGACACCAATAGGCTGCCACACAGAAATTTCTTGCCCGAATTTTCTACGTTATGTGCCAATTTAATTGTTGTTTGTGTCTTGCCTTGGGAGAACATATTATTCAATTCCAGGTTGTAATAAACATCTTTGTCAGTCGTTACGAGAAGTCAGTTTTCTAAAATAAACCTTTTAAATGTAGCTCAACAGTCACTGTCATATCTAGTTAAACTAGAAAGCGGATTCCAGACCGTTTTCTAGGAAAAGATCTTGGATGTAACTGGGATAACATTAAGGTAATGGTGATGAAGTTCCATGTATATTAATGATAAAAATTATATGATTTCAGAATGGAGCTTGATGTCAACATTCCGGCAGCTTTCCTCCTGGGTCGAAGCGGCGCCACAATATTACGTACGTTAAGAAGGTTAAAAAGAAGCTATGCAATAGTCAACCTGCCTATTAATATGACGCATGTGCCTATTAGCAAGATGAATCAACCACCTTGGATTGCATGGTGAACTGTATGGGTGAATTGTTGGCAGGAGTTTATCATATGTACCAGTTTGAAATGTTGATTCAATATATTAATACTCAAATCAAGTGAATAAGGCAGATATAAAACTTGCTCTTTAATTCTTGTTAAGTCAACCAAAAGACCTCCGAAAAAAATACGCGTCCACATGTCTCGGCACGCCTAGTCGAAGTTTACTTACATATATAAAAAAGTGGCCTGACTTTTTATTTACAGTGAGGTGTAGGTCGGTTCACGAAAGATGACCACTGCGCAGAAATCATTTTTTAGGTATCCGTGGTGGTGCGGGGTGAGGCGCGGGTGGAATGCCAATAGCGTGGCTCCGTTCTTGACGCATTCCCTAAATGCGTCAAGAATGGAGCCACGCCATTGGTGCACGAATGTACATATGCGCGACGGCCGCCATTTCTGGTCAACTTTCGTGAACCGAGCTATATCTATCTCATTTTTGTGTTGCGTGCTGTATCTACCTTTTTACTTGACCTGAGGGTTTATATGAATAATAATAAATTAAATTCTAAAAAATATTCTAAAATTAATCATATTCAGTACACAAATCAGTATCAGCTATGCTATGCACATAGATTATAGACAATAGTCTATTCATTCCATTTTTGACAGATATTTTATTGTAAATTATTGACGTATGTTCGAGAACCATGATAAAATTTTCCTAGTTTTACCTTTAAACACGGTCTTCTACCAAAAATTGAGTACAAATTTTTCGTTTATATTTTTGAAGTTGTTATTTAGTAAATATAAAATTATATTTCACAATCATAGCTTTCTATTTTTTTTCTGTATGTTTTTGTGTCGTCATAATTTGTAGGTAATATTTGTTTGGATAAAATCGAGTTGCCTTAATATGGGGCTACAATTAGATCAAAGTATGCATTAATGCTTGGAGATTACCTGTAGTATAAAGCCATGTATTCACTAGGGGACAAAGTCGCTCGACTTATCGCGAACAGTCGCAGGACATTTACGTTCGACTGTCCCGCGACAATGTCGACCGACATTTCGCTCGTCCACATACCGGCATTGTGATCGAGATGTCGCCCAAGTGTTCACATAGTTTCGTTGGTAGTGTGGACCAACGAAGTGTGCTATAATCGCGGGTAGTTGCGGAACAAATAGCAACGCACGTCCTCACTAGTCAAATGCCGTCGGAAACTGTCGAGGGACACGAAGTCGCGCAAGGTCGACGCTATCGGAGCGTCGACAAGCGACTTGTTCCCCGACACGTAGATGTCGCCTGCGATGTCGGGCGATGTCCCCCGCGACGTCGCTCAACACGTAGAATTCGTGTCGGGCGACAAGGTCGCAGGACAAATGTCCCCTAATGAATACGAGGCTTAAAGCCATGTATTCACTAGGGGACAATGTCGCTCGACTTATCGCGAACAGTCGCAGGACATTTACGTGCGACTGTCCCGCGGCAATGTCGACTGACATTTCGCTCGTCCACATACCGGCATTGTGATCAAGATGTCACCTAAGTGTTAACACAGTTTCGTTGGTAATGTGGACCAACGAAGTGTGCTATAATCGCGGGTAGTCGCGGAACAAATAGCAACACACGTCCTCACAAGTCAAATGCCGTCGGAAACTGTCGAGGGACACGAAGTCGCGGAAGGTCGACGCTATCGGAGCGTCGACAAGCGACTTGTTCCCCGACACGTAGATGTCGCCTGCGATGTCGGGCGATGTCCTCCGCGACGTCGCTCAACACGTAGAATTCGTGTCGGGCGACAAGGTCGCGGGACAAATGTCCCCTAATGAATACGAGGCTTAAAATATTGCGTATTGCCTCTAAATAATATTGTATTTCTATGATATTGTGAGTGTTTGTGAATATAGTGCATTAGATTGTTTGTGTTTGTGAAATATACTGAATATACAAGACATACATATAAAATATTGTTATAGCCTTGATAGTCATACAACTGTGGTGATACAAAAAGACAAGTAAATGTACATAATAGGTTAATATATTATCATTGTGACCATGTTCGGTTCTTGTTTATATGATTTTATTTATATTGTGATATTTGCGTTATCAGATTTGTACACTATCATCATGTATATAGTATTAAATAGTTAATTTATGACTAGACAACCTTTGTGTATGATTGTTGTGTATTCCATTTATAATTTAAGTAACGATTCCACTTACGCCAGCTTACGGATAGATTGAAATGGTAAATATCCAATTCTTTTTTTAAGTGTGTAGCGGTAGCTTCAGCTACGAATTAAGCTTTGAACTGCTGTTTGTTGTAATCGTCTACGAGACTTTATATAGCGCAATGCCGGATCTTCGTGTTGTCGTAGTTCCGTCAATGTCCGTTAGATGTCGCCATTGTTCGATAGATGTCATCGCATCGTCGTTTTGATGTTTCCATATTATTTTTTGTATGTCTTTTGTTATTGTCTAAGGCCCACTTGCACAACGATTCTTAAATTGAATTAAGATGTATTTAACGTGAAAAAAAAAATTAAACACCACTAGCGTCTTGCACAACGAAAAATTTGTCGAGTAATATGATTTAAGAACTGTCAAAATTAATTACCGAAAATCGGCTGTTTAGTGGCTAATTTCATTTAAGAACTGTCACACTGATGTTGGCATCTTGTCGTTAGCGACGAAAATTATCAATAATTATATAACTGGACCGGACGACGTAGCAGGGGGAGGCATATGTCCAGCAGTGGACGTCCCTAGGCTGACATGATGATGATGATGATATAACTGATAACAATGTACCTACTTGTGTTATTGTTAACCCTAGAATCCTACACTATTTGGCGCACATGTTATTCCTACACTGGGGTGCTGGAACACCCCATACTAAAATGACTGTAATCAATCAAATTCATCAATTCATGAAAATACGTTTTATTAAACATAATCGGTAACTTGAGATCACAAATCAACCTTATTACACAAAGTTAAATGTAGTTTGAGCAACAGCGCTTGTAGGATTTGGTCCTTTTTTGAGGATCACTGCAATGGACTAAGTTGGCATCCGGTGACGGTCCTCCAAATGTTCATGTATCAGTTCCAAACCTAATTTCAAAACTGTCTGCTGAATCTTTATATTTGGCTTATTATTTGATCTTGAACACTTGTAAAGAACCCAGGAATTACAACTGGTCCCAACTTCTATTTCTTCCTCGCCAGATTTGTGGTCTAGAATAGAGCTTATTTCTTCGTAATTCAAACCTCTGACAGCCACCCGAAACAAAATAAATAAACTTCATTGAATTTTACCTTCATAATATCTAAAATATCTGTATTTAATTCATATAAGACTATTGTTTTAATAAATAATCAAATTTAATAACTTATTACATATAAATACATCAATCGTAATAAATAAATAATCTTACGATTTTACTACACTGGGGTACTGGCGTACCCCACAGCACTTATACAGGCGACCACACAACGCGGTCCCTCGTCACGGTATTGACGTAACGCTAGCGGTTGACACCAAACAAAAATACTTCGACGCGCGAATTCGTGGATATTAAAGAAATTGAGATATTTAGAAAACAAATCGGTGTGGGGTGCACCTGCACCCCATGTAGGGTTCTAGGGTTAATGCTCAAAAGTTTCTAGTTATTATTTGTCAATTGTCATTTCGTTGCTAGGCGACGACATTGCGTTTTGTTTTATGCTCAAAGTATATATAGTCTAAGGTTTTATGCGAAACCATACGCATAACATCGTTAAAATCGTAACAAAAAGGCTTCATGCCATGAAACAAACCGTGGAAACTACTTTACCGACCTCATAAAATGTTTAACTAAATCTAAGCGTTGTTGTCGTTGTGCAAGAGGACGCTAAATACTTTTAACTTAAATTATTTTATGCTGTTAATTCTGTTCAACCAATTTAAATTAAGGAGTGACTTAAATCAAAGGTTACGCAAGTGGGCCTTAGTGTTTCTATACGACAGACCAATTAGGGCATGGGCGTTTTCGGATTTTTTCGCACACCGATACAAATTCGATTTTAGATTTTGAAATCGATTTAAAAAACCGATTTCAGAAATCGATTTCAAAAACCGATTTCAGAAGCGGATTTTGGGGCGTAGTTACTAGTTAGTATATTATACGACAAACGCAAACAATCAAAATCTTATTGTATTGTAGGCATGAGAATTCCTAATAACTATTTGCAATATTCAAAATAAACATTGGGTAGTTGCAATCTGAATCAGATATTATCACCTCGATCTTTAGTTAATTTATTTTTCTATTCAGTCTGCAATTCATAAAACCGCCAGAATCCAAAACGATTCGTTTGCTTTGTGACAATTCGCTCCATCTCTTTTGCTCTTTAATCATCATGTCAGCCAAATGACGTCCACTGCTGGACATAGGCCTCCCCCAAGGTTATCCACACTGACCGGTCTTGAGCTGCCCGCATCCAACCGCCTTCCGCGATCTTGACGAGATCGTCGGTCCACCTTGCGGGGGGCCTACCTCTGCTGCGTCGTCCGGTACGTGGCCGCCACTCCAGAACCTTTCTGCCCCAACGGCCATCGGTTCTTCGAGCTATGTGCCCTGCCCACTGCCACTTCAGCTTGCTCTTTAAACGGATCACTAAGTTTGAAAGAAAAGGAAATGAAATTAGCTCTTTGTCATTCTACGTAGTTGTTGGTTAGAGTGATAGAGAACGAATGAAGACGAAAACTATTGAAAACTTAAGCTTTAGATTTAGTTTGTAGTTTAGTTAGCAAAACTACAAACACTTAAATGAAGCAAATATGCTTGTACGAAGCAAATGTGTTTGCGTTATTGTGGTATTGCTTATGCGTTTTCTAAAATCGGTTTTCTCATATTGGCATATCGATACGATACGATTTCTGACGGGAATCGGATTTCAGATTCGTTTTGATATATCGGTCTCATGCCTAGACCAATTCCAATTTAAATTATGTTATTCTTCCCATATTCATTAATGACAGTTGTTATGAATTGGCGATGTTTAAACGGTATGTTTTTGTATTTCCTCATGTCACAGGAAGAAGCATATTTTAAGGGACTTTTAAAGCGGTGAAAGCCCCGTGGTATACGTAACGGACTGCCGAGATTATGGTCTCGGGTTATAACCCCAGGTACTCCGGGCACACATCTCTGACTATGTGTGTATTAAAAATGATAATTATCGCCCGTTTTATAATGTGCCCGGTAGATGGCTTTAGGCTCGCCCCTTCTTCTTCTTCTTTTCGTGTCGATGGCAACACTTTTCATACGGTTTTAGCCCAGTACTCGGCAACGCGTATCGCATTTGGCCTTACTTGATACGTGTCGTCAAGAGTGCACGACTCTGGGCTTGTGGTGCACGTCAGCATAAATGGCTCATTGTCTGTGGTGATACGCCTCAGTCGCACTTATTTTCGCTTGGGTGGATATCACTCCACCTTGACAGATTATCTTTAGATTTGCCGACCTGGGTGCGCAGCTTATTAAGTGCTTTTCCAAGGAAGTTTATATCCTGGAGGTAATTTTTCTGTCAGGGGAATGAAGGTGGGGATGGAAAATTTATCGCGCCACAAGTTGAATAGGCTCGCCACCTTTTACATCGGGATCAAAACATAACTAGCGAAGTGTGTGTGTCTAAAACACTTCTGCCTACCCCTTCGGATAAAGGCGTGAAGTTATGTTATGTTATTATGTGTTATGTTTAAATCTGAGGCGTCTTTTTGTCATCCTTTTTCGAAAAAAGTTTTATTAATAATAGTAATTAACGCATGCCACATGAAAGGGGATGCTTAATTCTATCGGTATTGTATGGTTATTTTTTGTTTTAGTTGCGCATTTCGTCTGTTCTTTGTACTGTCGGCCATGTCAGATTTTAGGTTATATATACTCAGATAACTTGTTATTCGAATTTTGACTGTGTCCTTAGTCCAACGGTAGTCTAATAACGGCCATTTTCAATATTCGAACTATAGATCTGTAGATTCGTATTTGACATATTTTGTATGGAGCTTATGTCAAAAACGAATCTAAAATCTACAGATCTATCTATAGTTCGAATATTGAATTCCGTAGTAAGTGAAGTTTTACAAAATGATGCATTTACCCCGCCAATTTGTTCTATAGATATCTTATGCACCCATGGATAGGTAGTTTTTTCGAGAATTGCACACGCGCATTTTTAATAGGTTAAAAATGTGCCACCTTAAAAAAGAAATCTTTTCCCGCGTATTATTTTTGCTTAGTACTACTTGTTCTAAAACAAAACGAGTAGGTAATCTTCGGGTCGGTGATGGGTCTTGTGTCACTCTGTATATGATCATCGTTGTTGAACAACGACTATCTAGGACATCAGAATTAGGCCGAGAGATTTAGACCTTTTAATAGTTTCCTTCATGCGCATCATAAAATAATATCTAATGATTTTCTATTGTGTTTTTCGCTTCACAGCAAATGGAATGTAGATAGGAGATTTGTATTAACCTACACTATCGTCATTCGTTGTATGAATTTTAAAGAAAGATCCTTCACAAAAAGGCATACCGACTACACTGATTATAATATTATGTTGTAATAAACTCCCCATCAGTTGATACAAGAAAAAAAAATCCTGTCCTCTCCTCTGCTCTGCTGCCGTCCTGGTTAGCGCACCATAGGGTGTCATTTGGGAATACCTAATCAGCACGTAAGTATCTCAATACTCAGTTTATTTATACTGGTGGTAAAGTGTTAAAAGTAAATGACTGCACGGTTGGCGACTGGCGTAATGGTTTAAGCGGCCGCCTCGCCGCTTGATACTGCGCCGAGTGTTGTGGGTCCGATTCCCACACAAGACAACACTTTGTGTGACCCATAAATTTTATGGTTGTTTCGAGTTTGGGTGTTCATTGTGTCCTTTGGTTGTATGTTTATAAAGTCTCCCGCGACACAGGATTTATTCCAAGTGCGGGAGAAGTGTTTAAAAAAACGAAAAAATTTAGTTAGGTATGTACCTACCTATGTAATTTACGTAAGTATAATCTGGCGGCACAGAGGGAAAGTTGTATTATACGTACCATTTTGCGTGATCACAACACGTGCAGTGAGAGCTGGTTTGACAGAACTCTACATACCTATATTGCAAAAAAGAATTGCTACTATTAGACACGTTTCAGTTGTAAATACATAACAAATATTGTCTGTTGTGTAGGTACATGACTCACAGTCAGTAAGTCAGTATCAATCCTCTTAATAATATATCCTGATATAATCCTGATATGTCTAAACTACAGAATAAAGGTAATGCCACAACAATCAAAGCATCATACTTATTTATTAATATGAGAATTATCATCATCATCGTCATGTCAGCCTAAAGACTGTCCACTGCTGGAAAAGGCCTACCCCGAGGTTCTCTACATAAACCGATCTTGAGCTGCCTGCGTCCAACCGCTTTCTGCGATTTTAGCCAGATCGTCTTTCGATCGTATTATAAGAATAGACTAAGTACCTACACACTGCCTCGTTGGTCTCGCGGCATAAATGTGCGCGTGGGATTGGGAGGTCTCGGGTTCGATTCCCGGGTCGGGCAAAGTGTTATTGGGTTTTTCCGTTAGGAAATTCTCAGTAGCAGCACGGGGTCTGGTAATGTGCCCCAGTGCCCGGTACGGCAATAGGCTCGCCCCCTATTACGTGGGACCTAAAAATTCATGGCGAAATGTGGGTGTAATATTAAACCTCTGCCTACACCTTCGGGGATACAGGCGTGAGTCTATTAAAAAAATATAAAAAATAACTCAGTAGGTACACAAAGCGTTCGATCGTATAGAATTATGGATCATCTACTTCGTAAAGATGGATATGTATATCAGGGGTGTCTTAGGCACCGCTGTAAATTCCCTGTCAGGCTCTCCTTTTGAGTGGTTGTAGTTCAGCGGCTATAGGATACAATCAGGAATGTCCAAAGAGTCTCTTCTTGGCCCCTAGCTTTTTGTAACATTCATCGAATCTATAGGTGCCTGTTAACCAAATCTAGAATAGTTCTTAACGCAGTGGTTATGAAAATATTGCCAATCTCACAAGCTGATTAGGTACTACGAGGGTCAAACTGAAAGTTCTTAGAAAATCAAAAACTGATTACATTAGCCAGTTATTAGTGTTATTATATCTTTTCAAAATATTGTCCATTGACGTCAATACACCGCTGCATGCGATGGAACCACTGGGAAAAGCACTTTGCCCACTCGTCCTTAGGGGTCTCTTCAATGGCATCGCGATACGCAGCCACCGCTTCTTCAGCATTCATAAACCGCTTTCCTTTAAGTTTTTCTTTAATTTTTGGAAATAAATAAAAATCACAAGGCGCGAGGTCGGGGCTATACGGCGGGTGACCTAGTAATTCAACGTTTGATGTCGCCAAATACTAAATAGTCGATCGTTCGCTTGGCGGTGTGCGACGAGGCGTTGTCGTGGTGAAGGAGGATCCTACTGCGAGGTCGTTTCTCTCGAACTTTTTCCAAGACAAGTGGCAAACAATTGGTAGTGTACCATTCTGCAGAAACTGTTTTTTGATCCTCTAACACAATTGTTGCGAAATGACCTATCCTTCCAAAGAACGAGGCCACCATTTTTTTTCCCGCACTTCGATCTCTCTTCACTTAAGTTGGCAACTCCTCGAAAGGAAACACCCACTGAGCAGATTGTCTTTTGGTTTCAGGATCATAACAGTAAATCCAGCTTTCGTCACCTGTTAGTATGTCGAACACAGCATTTGAGTCACCTCCGTTAAATCTTTCAATCATTTTACGGCACCAATCCACACGATGGAGTTTTTGAGCCTTAGTCAAATTATGAGGTATCCACCGGGCGCAAAGCTTCCTGACCGCTAAATGTTCGTGGAGGATTTTGTGCACTTGACTCATACCGATGCCTAAGCTTGTCCGAATCTGCTGATAGGTCACTCTTTTGTCAGTCTCTATCATACGCCGCACAACACAGATGTTATTTTCAGTCGTCGCCGTAGAAGGCCGTCCCTCACGTACATCATCAGTGAGATTAGTGCGACCACGTTTAAACTCATTAAACCAGTTGTAAACAGTCGCACGAGATGGGGCTTCATCGTGAAAGGCCAATCGTAGTCTATCATAACTTTCTTGTTGACTTAAATGACATCGAAAGTCATAAAAAATCATAGCACGAAAATTTTCTCGTGTTAAATTCATGTTGACGTGACACAGACAATTTTCAATTTGCCGCCAAATCGTAAAACAAATGACAAATGAATGAAATATATACTCAGTAATATTGGCAAAGAGTTCTATTTTCAAATTTTAGAATATTTTTTTTATTATATTGTTTATAAGTGGCCAGTTCTAAGAACTTTCAGTTTGACCCTCGTATACAAAAACTACTGCACAAGTAATTTATTAAAAATATTTGATAACAATCTTAGTGATACTATATTCAACAGAACTAATTTACGGGATCCAGTTTAGGTACCAGGTATAACGTTTATGCAGACGGAACAGAACGCATTGAGAAGCTTTTTCTACGAACAAATTACCTAATTTCTTTTAAGATAGCAATGGCATAATTTCTTACCTGATCTATTGAGTGGAAGGAGCTAGGATTTATACCACTACCGCTTATCTACATTAGTCCTACCTGGTATAATATATGGGCAAACAAAACATCTGCCTAATAAGAGCGTGGAGAACTTTCAACGATGAAAGTATATAGAGAAGTGGAGGTAACTCTTTACAATACCAGTGTCCAACACGTTTAAAATAAACTCTTACTTCATAAGATAATGAAAGATTGCGGTTAGGAGCTCGTATCCATAATTGCTAGAGATTAAGGTCAGAAAAGAATATTTAGAGCGAAGTACGTTTACAAAATTTTTATTATGGCATACCTATCCGTTATTTAGACAGTAGTAGAGCCTTGCTGATTTCAGCATGAATGGGCCGGCTCGACCGGGGAAGTACTACCCTCTCACAGAAAATCGACGTAAAGTAACAGTACCTACCTAAACGTTTGCGTTTCGTTCGGTGAGTGAGAGTGCCGGAGGCCCTATCCCCTATTCCTTCTCCCTCATCCCACTCCACATCCTATCGCTTTTCCCAACCCTAAGGGTCGGCAATGCACATGTGACTCCTGTGGTGTTGCTTGTGTCCATGGGCGGCGGTAATTGCTTACCATGGCGATCTGTCTGCTCGTTTGCCGACTATTACTATATGAAAAAAAAAACATTGTTAAAATTAGTAAAAAGTATTTATCTTTCTTACCTATCTACTTTCTAGACAATTAGGTAGGTACCTATCAGATGGAGACCTTTCTTTACCCGTAGAACCAGGCGTCGTCGCTGGAGGGCGCTCAACAATCTCCGGCCACCGGAATACACGCCTGTGGGCAACGGGCTTGTTGGACCGCCCGCTGTCCGCAAGGACGTGTACGCGTGCGCCTCTCGTAGCGTTAGTAGACTACGTTCTTTTCCGTTCGTAGTATGAAATAGCATGTATGAGGGCAAGTATGATGGATGCAGGTCGATGCATGTAAGGATGGGGCCCGCCGGGCGGGCCAGCTCAGGCGGGGTTGTTGAAGTAATGCTAACGCAGTTCCCGTGACCCCACCATTCAATGGCATCGGATAGAGGAACACCATGGTGGTTTTAGTGGGTAGTCCCGGCGCTTCTCGTCGGGGAGTCACCACAGCCTCCCTAGGCTGAGCCCTTTCAGGGCCAACCCTCGGCGAGTTAACTCGTAAATTGTTTGGTTACCACCATAGGTCAAAAAAAGGTGTCAAAGATGGAGAAGAGACTGAGGTTCAAAATTTGTCTCATACATTACTTAGATGGCGACACTAGTCTCGATCTAAGAATATAATATTTTAAAAGGTCAATACAAATACATGTTTCGTGATGTTATGTATTTTGGATGCTAAGGTAGGTAACTACATGCTATACTAGCTAGATAGATTAATTGTCTGAAAAAATAGTTATGATAGAGTATATTATAAGTAGGTACCTACCTACCTATTAAGTTCTTGCTACTACCTACAACAACCAAAATGACACATTCGCCTGTCTCATACACAGCATGCGATCTGAGTATTATTTATATCGAACAATAGGAATCCATTGCAGCACTAAATAAGAATTTGACGATCTTTTATTTTTTACGTGTCACACTAAAAACTAAATAACTAGGTAGGTACGTTCTGGCGATATTGATTGTTATCTATAAAATAAATCTATCCCAGATTGACGTAGGTATACTATATTATTATTATCATGAAGAGCGTTATTAACAACAAAGGGAACAATAACTGAAAAGTAACAGCACGGATTGGACTGAAAATAGTAAACTCGTGAGTCTTATATTTATGGCAGCTATTGTATCGAACTAGCTCTACATAAGTCTAGAATATCCGATTGTTACGTCATTAAGTCAATCTTCTACATAACAATTACGAGAATGTCTTGCAAATGAAAGTCGGGTAATGTCCTCCAGTAGGTAGATATCACCCCCTTCCGAAGGTATCAAACATTCAAAGCTATCGACGTTCCGCGCCCATTTTGTCGCGGAACTCCACTTGTTGGCGAGAAACGGTACATTAATTTTATTATAACAGTCGTTAAGCGTGAAGAAAAATGTGGAGATATTTTAAGGCTCTTTGTGTAATGTGAAGGGTGGATATACGAATTAGATGTCGTGATAACAGCTTGTGAAATATAGGTACATAGGTTGGTGGGTTTCATTGTCACTGCTGCGTAGTAGGTTAATAATAGTTAGGGTTTTCTTGCGGATATAGTATATCTATATCCATCTATAGGTAGGGTGGCAAATGAAAGACACTTATTATCTAGTGTATCTCCACTATTCACCCGCGACTTGAAGATATACAGATTGTATCTACACTTCAGGAAACACGGCGAAGCGCATCAAAAAGGTAAAAGTAGAGCACTTCGTGCGTAAATAATTCACCATGTAGGTACCTGCTTACCCATGATGTTGACGTTTTGAAGTTGCTACATTCACGACGAAATTTCATGGACAATAAACTACTTTTGAATTTTGATGATTTAGGTAGCTACTCTGACTTTTACTTCTGGCTTTTAGATATGTATGATAAAATAAGTAAGAGAATAGACTTGACAAAAAACGTACAGAAAGAGGAACCTAACCAGCATCCTCGTCCACTTCATATATACCTACCTATAACAACAAAATTAACGTATGTAGGTACCTACTTATGTAGGTTCCTTCTACAACTTTGTTAACATTAATTGAGCGAAACTGCGTAAGTAGTCCATGTGTTCAAGACTGCTAAATACCTTAACACGTCACTGTTTGGCAGTGGATTGCCACTTAGCGTATCTAAGACACAAATATTTCAATATCTACTAAGAAAACAACGATTGATTGACGCAGAATCCTACTGTTTTGACAGTAGCTTTCTGAGTAGATTATACAAATCAGAGAGGTTGGACGTTTAGACTAGAGAGAACATGCCCTATAAATTTCCTTATAGGTACCGAACGTGCAACATGTAATGTCAGTTGGTCTTAGTTGGTTAATCATAACGTCAAATTACGCGTCTCATTTAAAGAGGCATAGACTCTTTACATACTCATATCTTTGACTACATTCTCTAAATAGCCGTGCTGTGATCTGTCATCAGTGTAAAATTTGTTGGGCGTTTGTGTTTACATTTTTAATAACTTTTTTGCATTTGAATAGTAAGTAAGCTAATAATAATTAAATAGTGTACTCATTAATTAATACACATCGTGTATGTGATATCGGGATGTGGATTCCGCTATTCTCGGAACGGAAATAACAGGAGAAACTTTATCTTCCAGCAGTGAGTCGGAATTTTCCAACAAATGTATTTACTTTTCTCGTATTAATGCTATTATGAGTGTTAAGTTTACACAATATCATTGTATTGCAAATCAAAGGAACAGCTTGCATACGTATGTGTTATGAATTTAACTCACAAATTGTTATTTTGTACATTTATTGATTTAATAGCCTTAGTGATGGGATTTGACAGTGAAAGGAGATATCGATGTTTTTTGAATGAGGGATAAATACGGAAACTAACTATCGGACATGAATGTAAAACTGTAGCTGGAAGCGACAGCGGGTAGCCGCGGTTGCTAAGTTGGCAATAAACAAAGACGTCCAGCGGTCTAATTTTCTATCGCGCGTTTGATAGTAAGCGCAGTTTAATGTACATAATTTACTTACATACCTACCTTAAAAGTAGCGTCAATTAACCTAAAGCCAAGTATTCCAGTGTACGCGCGTGTGTGTAGGCTTACATTTTTGCATCTATAAAATAGTAGATGGATTAGGGATGTGAGTAGCATTTTTTTATTATTAAGAAGGTGTTTTTTATTACAGGTTGCCTATTAATGACGTCACAAGAAAACTTTGGATAAATGCAGTTGGACGGCCTAGTTTGATTTAGCAGAAGTACCATCGTATTTGTTCACGTCATTTTGAGAAAGACTGTTTTTTAAAGACAGAAAGCACCTGGCGTCGTTTAAAACCGAAAGCTGTGCCTACATTACATTTATGGCCGGACATTGCACACCCTGTAGAATTATTTATCCAGAGCTAAACAAAAAGTGTGTAATTTTAGTTTGAGCATATTAATAAAATATAATAATTACATCGATTTTAATTAATCTACCTACTTCTATATTTTTTATCATATTAGTGCTATCCTGATTGATAAAAGACGTCTTGCCTTGTAGTCCACTACATAATATTCTACCATAAAATATAATATTCTTTCACATTCACACAACATTATCTGGTCCCAAACTAAGCTAATCTTGTACTACGGGTACTAGACAATCGATAAACATGCATATATACTTTTCTGTAAATATATTACATATTATACATAGTACCATCCAGACCAAGACAAACCTCCATATTAATGCACACAAATGTTTGACTTGAGCGGGAATCAAACCCGCAAGCTTCGGCGTGGCAGTCGGATTACCTACAACTCTAAAAAAATCAACGTGATATGATGCGAGGCAAACAAATTGCCAAAGCCTGCCGTGCCGCATTAGCCATTTCGTACAATGCATAATCTAAGTGACAGTTTCTTAGCATCGTATCGCAACGCATCGCTCATTAGTTTATGAATACTTTTTGTCAATAGATTTTATGGCTAAAACGAACAATTAAACACGTGATTTTTTTAGTACTGTCTGTCTGGCAAGTCTTTGCAAAGCACTGTCCGGCGTCAACAGCAAAAACTACAATTTCACTATTTTAGTTGTTTACTTCTACGGCTTAAATATATCGACACATACTAAAGTTAGACATTTGACCAAAAATATTTATCGATAAATCATCACTGTTACGAACAACACTCGGTTTCCTAACTCTATGTTTTGTCTACTGTTTGCCTACCACGATGCTGCTATAAGAGCGTGCTGCTAAACCTATCGACAGCTCTTTCTATCATACTGCATGTGCCATTAGAAAGAAGATATCAATCATAGCAACCGCTGTTGTTATTTAGTGTTACTTCTATGCCTTAGGTTATATTTCTTTGATACAAATGGAGAGTAACCTACTCTCTCTGACTGTTCATTGTAACACTTTCACAGATAAACCACTAAACCTATTTTGTCTGATACAATTAAAATTATTTTGATTGCACGGATGGTGTAGTGCTATCTCGACGTTAAGCACTGCGCCGAATATTGTAGGTTTGATCCACAATGGACAACAGTATGTGTGATCTACAAATTGTTGTACCTACATTGTGTCCGATAGCTCAATGTTTGTAAAGTACTTCAAGATAATGGATTTATTCCATTAAATTGGAAGTTGTCTGTTGTAAAATTTATTTGTATTCCAGGAAATCATAACCTACGCGAAGCCGCACATTGTACCTACCATACTTCGAGTACGTAGCTACTAGGTATAAACATACATGTATGTATATGTATGTACCATTACATTGCCGCATCACTGCGACACTTTTAAACTGTCGATGGCAACAACGGAAAGGGTCATGGCTACTTTCGAGTCCTACCTATGCTTTTTATTTTTACAATCTAGCCGCATTCAATTGTTGAACCACGTAGGTATGTGGTAAGTGCGGTGACGTTTTTTGCCCTTACACGAACTCACCTTAATAAAAATTAACAGTGTCATTATGATTAACGACTATTGCGTCGTAGTCTTAATGGTTTCTCATATTATTGTGCTTAATCTTGATAAATATGGTAAATTGTGTAGCTTATACGCGACTGAACGGTGAATGTAAGATGACAATGCGACTGAGGTGACGCAAATCACCTTCTCTTTTTTTTTTCTTACGATGGCAACCCGTGAGAAAGTTTTAGGCCTCTTCCCTACAATGATTCCTGACAGTACTCAATAAACTAATGTACTAAATTTCCCTTAGCGGCGGGAGCACGAACCACCTGCAAAAGTCAAAGTGTGATCATTGGTGCGCACTGTTTTTGAATAACTCGTAAGAATACAAGAAAGTCTCGGGTAGTCGCCATGACCATATGAAGCCGTGCCCACTCATCACTGCCTAGACATTTATTAATACAAACATAGGTACTTAGTTAGTCTTCTTAGAAGGAGTTACACTTCATTTAGTAGGAAAAGGGTGGATCTCAGAATACTTCTTCTCTCTTACGCAGTGGCGTAGCGTGAGTTTTCGCCGCCCGGGGCCGATCGGAAATTTGCCGCCCCCTCTTCTTTTACGTACCCCACTACATCTGCCAGAAGTGTAACGTTTTTCGGAAGTAATAATGTTTGTTTGTTCATTAGTTCGGCTTTACACCCCAAACGGCTTTAAACAAATTAGTTGTAATTTTTTTCATCTTATAAAACATTGGTTATAATATTTTTAAGGTGGAAATCTGGCAGCTCTCAGCGGTATTTATATGTCGCGTAGGGTCGCGGCCGTTTCTCTGCTGCAATATATGTATAGCTTAGTGTAGGTTTTGACGGCTTTTAGGATTATCGTAAATAAAATTTGAATAGCTTTTAATCAATTAAAAAATAGATCCATCATCACCAAGCGCTTTGTGTTACTTTTACGTTCTTCTAATATACCACGTACCTTTGTAGAGTTTGTAGAGTCTGTGAACATAGCGCTTGTAGCACTCTCGAAATATCGGTTACTCAAAACAAAGGTTCGTGGTAATGTGAAAGCAATCGCAATGACCAAGAATGTTTAAAGTCCCGCCTGGACCTCGCTCTGGTCGACATCCAAGATGTCTTCGGTGTAATGGCGCATCAGTGAGGCTCTGTGGTCGTCAGGACTAGGTCCAATTGGTCTGTTTACTCGCGAGGTATACAATTGTGGATAAAAACTTTCAACCTCCTCGATAATCTCGAACTTTGAGTTGAGGGTGCGGCCATCCGCAGTGCTTAGTTTCGTTAGATCGGGCCGCCTCAACCGCAGAGCGAAGACTTATGATCCCCGGTTTTCCTTGATCACAGCCTCCACGGTGCGGATGTTAGAGCATCGAAAGTTACGTCGCATTAGCTTCCGTATTTGTTGGTTTACGGCCTTCCCATCCGGTAAAGAAAGCTGACAGGATGGCAACTCGCCTCCTTTCCTCATCAGTCCGCGAGTCTTGGCTGAATGTTTACACTCCTTGTTTTTTTGAAAGGGGAGGACATTTTGTGACCAATCTACTAGTACAGTGACCACTGTGTCTTTCTTCTGATTAATGCTGTCGGTGGTTTCGAACTGATTAAAAGGATTCTGCAGTTCTAGCTGGAACTGCAGTGTAGACTTCATTGTCTGGGCTCTTTCAGTTATAATTTTGATATTTAAAGAGCCTCATACTAGTTGGTGAACGCATCGGATGTTTAACTTATTGATCCGAGATGTCTCTAACTATTTGCTTTCGATCCATTGGCGTATATCTTTCTTTGTCGCATTGTCGGGGCTTCACCAAGTCCTCTACCAGTGAGGCCTTCTACTTGAAACGGGATTTACCTAATTAAAAAGAGCCCCTTCTGCGAGGAAAATAACTAGCATTTGACCCTTACGATTCTTGTGAATTTATTTTCGTTGGATCCCAGGTTATTCCCTCATATTGTGTGCTCTGATTTTCGTTTCACTGCGTCCTTCTTCCACTTTGGCATTGAAATCCCTCAGAACAAAATTGTACTGAGTTGACTGGTGAGTTGAGGTTGGCGCAAATACCTGTATCACCTTTAGGCAACGCCTATTGTTGAGTTTAAGTACGTGGTAGGTACGCCACCTGGGTCGACACACTATATCCACTTCCACAACGTTGTTGACAAGTTTCCTCCTGACCAGAAACCCGACACCACCCAAGAGAGTCGGTCGCTTTCCTGAAGGTAGAACAAGTCACTTGAGTCTAGAGTTACCATGTTCTCCCCGTGTCTTGGTCAGTATGTGACTTAATTCTACCTCAGGCACGGCGAGGTTTCTTTTCATTTAGTCGTAGACTGCGTTCGTTGTAGGTCATCATCATCATCATCATCAGCCCTGCTGCCTTTATAAACTGTCCCACTGCTGGGCACGGGCCTCTTCCCACTATAAGAAGGGTAAGACCATAATCCACCACGCTGGCCAAGTGCGGGTTGGCAGATTCACATGTCTTTCAAGAACATTACGGAGAATTCTCAGACATGTAGGTTTCCTCTCGATGTTTTCCTTCACCGTTTAGCAAGCGATAATTAACAATTTAATACGCACACGAAATTGTGTATTCATGTACTTCAAGAAGGGCGCAGGGCGTAGATTCTCGCACCGGTGACGTTGCTGCCCGTCACCGGTTTATGGCATATACCGACTCCTTATTCTCGCAGATTTGCCCTGGCGCCTAAGTGCGTCAGTGCGCCATGGCAATAAGGGCGGCACCCATCGTACACAAGGGCGGCTTGGCTCTGATATATGGATTACTCATAACAGGCTCGCAGATCATCGGAATATAGAACTAATAAACCCGGACTACGGGCACAAGCGAGTCTTCACGTAATGAAAATAAGGATGATTTCTTTTTGACTGTTGTTCTTGATACTGCGCCCGCGCCGCCACGTGGTCCTTCTGGGATCGTGTCAGTGCGCGCGCCAAGTATTTTAAAATTAGACTTTTTATTTTATTTTTCGCGGCTTCTTTTGCCGTCCCCTTAAATGTGCCGCCCGGGGCCATGGACCCCCCGCCCCTCCCACGCTACGCCACTGCTCTTACGACATGGATTTGGCTACTAGAGATACATATTTGACATAAGCTCTATACAAGATATGTCAAATATGTATGTCTAGTAGTCAAATCCATAGATTAATTGAACATTGAAACCGGCCGTTATTAGAAATGGCTTAGATTCTTATATCTTTCACATTGTTTCTTTATTCAGTTTATTTATATGTATATTCTTTTTATGACTTTATCATTATGATTTACATTAGGTACTCTAACATTCTGCTTGCTAGGCCCAATATTGTGGAATATAAGTAGGTACCTACGTAGACTTTATAAGATTTTCGTAGGTATATGCAGCGTTTTGTCGTAGCGTTATGCTTTGCACGTAATATCAGAATAAAAAAGTAATAGTGTACACACTGTATTTAAACCATCTAATATTTAGCGCGTGTATGAAAGGCAGTAGACGACATTCGTGTTAGAGTATTGTTGCGTGCTGCAAGCAGTAAAAAGTTAAATAGCCAAGCGAAAAGTACACCTATACCAAGCGTTATCAAAGTGGAACAAAAATGTTAGTAAACTCATTCTACTATTGTTGACATTCATATTTGTACATTCAAGTTTTATAAAACTGTCCACGCTATTTACACTTACCAAATAAGAGAGCTACGATATATGAATATTACATGAAAATAAGCCTTAAACTATGAAAGCCATACAAGAGACTTGATGTGAACCTAACCCGCAAACCAAAGGCAACATCAAAAAGGTCGGTTTCGAAGTTGGCCTCTACCGGTAATCGAATATGACAAATCTCAAGGAAATCGTGGTTGTGCAAGTTGAGGGTGACTTTTTGCTTTATTATTAGATTCACTTAGGTAGGTACCGATTTATTTTTAGATTTAAGACCTATGGTAACTATGGCCTTTCCATAAGTTCTCACAGGGAAAAGAGGACTGTGCCTAGTCTTTGTGGAGAGTTCGTGTATGTTCATGTTTGCTAATCTTAATATATAAAATCCTTGCGTTACTGACTGACTGACAGACACGCTACAGCTAAAACAATTGGGCGCACGAAGCTGAAATTTGACATGAATGTTCCTTGGGGACCGTAGGGGTGCACTTAGAAGGGATTACCCGAAATTCCCACGGGATCGGCCAAAACTGTAATAATATTATATTCACTGCTCTTGTTTTTCCGAAGATGCAAGCATACGGTATCCTCATTTATAAGTTCTTTATGCCACTGGAATTAATTTGTGAATTAGGCTGGTTTAAATAAAATCTGCCAGCATGCTCCAGGCAATGGTACATTTTTAACATTCCCTTTTCTTTCGTCTTTCGGCATACATTAATAATTAGTACTTAAACACAATTTTCCTTACGGTTCTCAATACTTACATTTCACTACAAGCCGAAATCTAAAAGAAAGTATAAAATTCAAATGATATTCAAACTTAACTAAAGTGGTACAAAAGTAAGGAAATGTAGGCAAAATCGATAATGGTGTCTATGAATAGCTCCGTCGATGGGAATGGTAACATATGCCCAATCAAGCTTCTGTTCTACACTTATCGTACATTTATACGTGATAAATGCCAATGATTGCCTGTAATTGTATCATTTATAGTTAATAATTCAGATAGTTAGATAATAGGCGTGGAACAATTGTTTAGAATCCACGACATTTATTAATGTATCCACTAGTTCTAGAATTTTCCTATATAGGGTATACACTTAAATTCACTGACCTGGAAAATTGGAAAAAAAAAGTTTAAAATGTAATGTAATGTAAGATGAATTTAAGTTACAGCCTGTAAAAGTGACTTAACTAAGTACGACTTTCCGAGTTCGTCTGTCTAATAGACCAGGCTCAGTTACACTACCTCTAACATTGTGACGTTTTAATTAATTTACAAACAATTGTAAAACTGGCCATCTCTTGTCCCAAATTAGCCGAAGATTTTATACTGGGTTTTCAACACCATATAAAGAATTTATTTCAGGTTTGGAGTATAACTTTAACCTAAAAAGTAGTCAATACTTTTTGAAGACCATGCTCAACGTGAATGAAGAATATTCAATTGACAATGAATATTATGCATACAGAAAGATCGGTAGGTAATAAATTACTTATCAGCATAAAAGTCATCATCCTTAAGCGATATTCATATTCGTTAGTCAGTGCATTATCAGCTTGATGTACTTATTCGAGTTCATCGAAAACACGTAGAGAAAACTTACGGTCCTACCTTTTATAGAGTGCTAGAAATCAAATTCGATGAAACTAGAAACACAACTGACACTTATTTGGTTACTTACACTTAGAACTAACAGGATCCTGTTATGTTCGATAGTCAAAACCATTATTGTCTGCATTGCTTTATAGGCAGAACGCAGGTAAGTATATAAAGCTCAACAAGAACTAATACTGATTTTCAGATTGTAGATACTTGGAAATCTGGTAATTCTTTTAACATCAGTATTGTGCTCTAGGGGTTACGGAGGGGAATGAGTACGGACTACAGGTAGGCACCGCACGCACGTATGGTGGTGTCCGATCATTTGACAAAAAACAAATGAAAAATGTTCATTTGACAAATAACGTTTGACAAAATTATACTTGATAAATTTATTATTTTACAAACTATTGTTTAATAAACTACTCATTAGACGATATATTTACTATAAAAAAGTTATTATGCTAAAACATTAGTTTACAAATTGATTATTTTTTTAAACATGTTATTTGGCAAAATAACGTAAAGCATAAATAACATTTGGCAAAATGCCTTGCTTGGCAAATATTTTTTTAACCAAAATCTACGATAGTACAACAATCTTTGTGTAGGGTCAACTGAAACAATGGCTGGTTAGGTTAGGTTAGAACTGCGACCACAATGCCAGAACCGAATTCTACTTATTTAGCTTAATTCAGGCAGTGTGTATTTTTTTTAAAAGACTTAAGTTTCTATGGAATTTGTATTAATAGATACAAAATTATTACTTGCCTATAAATAATCTGTCCAAGATGAAAATTACAACCATGCAATTAAATATTTTCAAAACTTCGCGTAAGTATTAGTTAGAAATTAGTTATTTTTAAAAACTAATAATTTATTTTCTAACTTTTTGTACAATCACCAATTTGGCAAACGAATTATTTAGTCAAATGATTATTTTTAAAATAATTATTTAACATTTTAATTATTTTCTAAATACAACATTTGCGAAACCTGTATTATGTCAAATGATTGTTTTTAAAGTAATATGTTTGTGAAATGAAAGTTTGTCAAATGATTAGTTTTTCAAACGTTGTTTGTAAAATGATCTTTTGTCATACGTTTTTTGTCAAACAATAGTAAACCACGTATGGTATATATGTGATTATACCCGACTCCTACGACCTTCAGTTCCTAACAATGAATAGACCTGATTGCACAGTATTTGATGTACTTCTTACTGATAGTTACGTGTATGTTTTGATTGGTATCCAAACACTTTTAATTTATGGATAAATAAGTTTGCTCTACGGTAACATGGGTAGTGCCGTAGGAAGTGTACCTTTGTATGATTAATACACGACTCTTGAATACTAAAATAATAGCCTGTGACACAAGGGTTTCTGATATCTTGATCAACGCACTATAGACCCTGAGCCTGGCACTAAATAGCATGTAATACGGGCACGTAAATAATTTTAAATACATAAAAATGATAGATAAATTATATCCCGATGTAGAATAAATCATAATGCTGTTAGTACTTACAAAACATGTTTTATCCACGGCCATAGTAGTCTGGTCAATAACCGCTAAACAGACCAGAAATGCAGTGAGAATTCAGTAGGTATCTAAGTATTCTTTCAAGGATTTCCACTGCGAGAGCAATCTATCTATATTTTATTCAGGTTGAAAAGTAAACAGCTCTACGTGAAAAAGACAAGAAGCTGCAAATTATAGCCTTTCAATCCATACGGTTTGCCATACGTATTGAAAGGCTATATGTGTATTGTAATTTGTAGTGTTGTCTCTAGTACCGTTAATATTTATTTAGTATTCCATGTTTGAGCTTAAACAGGCAACCATTCTAAAAAAGATAATTACCGCCGCATCATATCGGGGTCTACTATGGGTGTTTCGTTGTTTACTCATTTTATGTACATTTTGTTGTTGACGACATAGATGTCGAAGAGATAGACTTTATAGTATAATTACCTTAAGCAAATGAGTGTCGCAATTGCAAGTGTTCCAATGACTCTGCAGATTCTGTTGCTATGCAACTATATGGAGCGATGGCGGTTATGCGCCAATATTTGCTTATAAGAAGTGTACTTTTTACATCGTCAAGTTATATTTATTGCTTATTGACAGCAATTTATGTAACTCACCTGTTAAGCTGTTACCCTGGATCATATATATGTATTTTTGTATTGTAAGTATGTACAATATTTATTTTATAAGTTTAAATTATATGTATATGTGTATATTTATACGTAATATTTTATGTATCTTGATTAGTAGTTTACATGCACTTTTAGCACCCACCTTGATTTGTCTCTGCACCACCCAAAGGTTGACTGGTAGAGAATCCCTTGGGCATTAAGTCCGCCTTTGTACAAATTATTTTGTTTTGTGCAAGAAGTTTTAAATAAATAAATAGGCACGGCAGTATTTTGGGTGACAGCCTTCATACAAATTTGGCCAAATTTGTATGAAGGGGCGAATTTTAAGGGGCGTATTTTCTGTAACATTACAAAACGATGCACAGTTGTAAAAGCACTGATGGCGTAGTGTTTAAAACACACACACGTTACAAAATTTACACACGTTAAAAAGTACGCAAAAAACAATATTTCAGGTCTTGTGTCCGTCGATTTAAAGTAAGGTCTCCCCAGTGGCGTAGCTAGATTGGGTGGCACCCGGGGCGGTAGTTGGCGGATGACCTCTCTTTTTTTTTTTTAGGTCGATACCTACGTTGTTTTATATTTTTGTACATCCACTGAGTCTCCCTTGATTCTTGCCTAGAATTATCTTATGCCAAAGCTTATACTAAGATGCAAATATAGTTAACTCATCATCATAATTTAGGAAGTGTAGATCAGACGATCAATAGGTTCATCATTGGTTGAAGAGAAAAGAGTGATCAGACCGTCACACTATCTATGTAGGTATATTGCAGAAAGCACAAGAGAGCTGTTTTCTTCTGCAGTGAATGCCGAGTACCTACTCCTAGTAGGTAAGGTACTTGATATATTATTATGACGTTGACTCAAAGGTATTATTGAGCATAACCACTATATACATAGCGAACACAATCATATATTGACTCTACATACAATATTCTCACGGTGTGGCTATTCAATAGACTGATTTCG
This sequence comes from Euclidia mi, assembly GCA_944739405.2. NCBI lineage: Eukaryota > Metazoa > Arthropoda > Insecta > Lepidoptera > Erebidae > Euclidia > Euclidia mi. The sequence continues at coordinate 43,947,573 of OX123194.2, read as the reverse complement.
ATATTGGCCAATTTACAATAAACCATGGCTTGCAATGTACAGTCGAACAACTTCCCCCTAGACCATCATAAGGGCGAGAATCGCTCAGCAAGACATCGTCGCTTCCAGTGTTACTTAACACGCACATTGACACTCGTATACAAAACCAGTTTCTAAAGTGACTTGACTCTATGAGCGAGCAAAGGGATTTTTTTTAAACTGGTCCATCGCCAACTTGTTTGATTGTACCTGTTAAAGGAATATGCCAGCGTGTACATAATAGGTAGGAATAAAGTAAGAACATGGCATACCTCTGATGGCTTTTCTAAGAAGATAGCCTAAATTACTAGTGTGCGTTCAGCACACGAAGTAGTGAAAAGTAGATACAGGACATACATACATACATGAATGTAGGTAAGTATAAGTGTCTTCACTTTTTGTTTCAACTACTTAGTCACTTTTCAATACGTGTATTTACTCGAGGTCTTTCTTTTTTGTATTCACTCTTTAATATCTCAACTAATAAGGCAGGTCACACATGCTTACCTGATTTTTTCATGAAACACACTTTGGAATCCCGTCTCAGTTTTAAAGCGAAATAAACGTGAGTTATTACCTTAGTAGTGTTGAATCGATAATAAGAGTGGAGGTATGGAACATGCGGGCTCATTGCGTATGCGCATTGGTATCGTGTAATTTGAATAGATGCGCCTGAACAGGCTCGAACAAAGGATAATCAACCGGAAGCGATAAACAAACGGGTTTCGTTCTAAACAGACGGAGGAAAGAAGTATCATGATATTTACATCATGTTTAATGTATTATTATTCTGCTCCAAATTGTTGGGGAAAGGAGATATTTATATGTACCTACCTTGTCATTTAAAACGAACACAAATGTAAGTATCAAAGGGTTTTGAAAAGGTTGTTTATGATCCTAGTCATTCATCATTTTACAGGTACTAGCCGCTTTAATTAACATATTTAACACTGATTCTATCCGTGACACAGACCATTGGTTTGTAATCCGCGACCACGACCAATGTAAGCCAAAACGTCGATATATAATGAGATATCTAGACTTTAAATAATAATTATTTAAAGTAATTATTACGAGATGCGATGCTCTATGACAAGTGTCAGTAGGTATATTCAACGTCTTTATTTTTAAAACATCTATAACATTAACGAAATACCCATACCTATTTTTGTTATTGAGTTTTATTTTGCAAAACAATAAACATGGAGTATGTAACAAACAAAGAACAAACATGGAATATCACACCAAACAATATCAAACGCTACGTTATTTATCCTTCTTCAATTTTGTTATAGAAAGCAATTGAACATTTCGTTAATTGAACGCGGTAAATATTCAAGCATAAAACTACGCATACGTAGGTACTGTATGTCCAGGATTGTGTGAGGGATGACATGAAGAAAAAGGAAGTGAATAACCAGATGACGTCTGATGGGAGAGAATGGAAGACTAGATAAGTGTCAGTATATTGAAGTTTAGGACTTAAAATCTCAGGTATCGGCGTCTTAACGTGCCCTCCAAGGCACGGGGTAAGCGATAATCAACAATTTAATACCTGATCTACTGTTGCCGAGTGGCTAAAACCGTGTGACGTGTTGCCATCGAGACGAGATGAAGAAGAAGTAAGTATCTATCTACTAACATGTTTCTATCTCGTGCCTTGTCTATCTGATAAATATACTACAATGGTGTGAAGTGACTACCATGTCATTTCGCAATTTCAAGAGTGACGAATGCGTATAACAGTAATGACATTGCTTGTGATATTATATTAAAAGATATAATATCACAGACAAGGCGAAGGCTAGTTCACAATTTCACCAGTTATTATTATTAGCCTTAAATAGAACATTCAGAGTTCATAGATGACTTTATTAGACAGTTATAAGGGTTTTACAGTACCTACATTACATTAGATAGTTTAATTGTGTATGCCATATAAAATGTCACCTCATCCCAAACGAGCGGCATTATACCCAACTAGTTTAGTATATTTATACGTTATTTTACCGTATCACGCTCTAATATTCTCCGCGTTTAGTCAGCGTACAACAATAGCCACAGTCACGCCCGTCGATTTCTCTACTGCGAACAATGTTTATGTAGAAAAAAACTGTTCGCGCTTGAGTGGCCAAGCGGAACGGACACGGCGTGTGCGCTGTGCTTTATGCGCGCCATGTTGGATGCGCGGATTGGGTTGCGCGAGCGCATGCCATCAACACTCGGAGTTTCATTGACTCATCGTACTGTTAACGTGGCTGGTAATATTCTTATTGGGCCAGAATCATTATAAAGATATCTAACCCCACAAAACCTGAAAACCTTATCAATATTGTTAAACTTAGATGCTTACGTAATAACCTTCTTCACATTTTAGAGCTAAAGTCTAACTTAATAAGTATTTTGGGAAGGTTATCATTTAAGTTGTTATAAAAAATATCTGACCACAGAGACAATTACTCTTTAATATCTCGAATAGTGAATGTGAAGTGATGAAGACATCTAACATTACCATTAATTATGTTATTTATAATTATTATATTCCTTTCAACTATTCTCTGTCTATAGCTCAAATATAACCAGCAAGTATACCATAGAGTAATGGCTGCTTTTATAAGAAATTAAATTTGTACGAAGGTACGTATAACTCATTATTTGTCAATGTGACCGCACTTGGTAACATTAGTCCGGTGTCCCGATACTTAAAGTATAGAAGTTCAGCATTAGTATAAAGAGCGAGTATTACAATATTGTACTTTATTTAGGGCATGGTTTGAAATGGTTTGTAATCCAACACAGTAAAGTACAGGTGGGTTTGGTCGGACCTACCGAGGCATATCGTAAATACTTTAATAGGTACAAGAGCTCAGCTCGACTTCATCCACTTAAGTAATTAGCTGAAAGGAGTTAAAGTGTAGCAGCTTCATAACATAAAAGCATGTGTTTCTTCCCGAAGGGTCGAGTAAACATGCACTATGCTCATACTTCGTTAGTTACTTTCCTATGTCAAGCTTATTCACTTCGCCATACCGTAACTACGGTTGGTATATTTCAAAAAAACATAAGGACAAATAAAATGTATTTATTTTCGTAAAATTCTGTTCATCAATATATATATATATAAGTTTTAAGCGAATTCCATGTGACAGAATTTCCATTCTCCTGTAACTTATAAGTACTTATCACGCACGGCCTCCATACCACACTAATAAAATTTCTTATTTAAAGAAGAATGGTAGAGTCCGCTGTGGCCTCTATTGTAGAATATTTTTTGTCTGGTCTTATATCATCAGTTTGGATGTGACTACAGTTTTTATCCCACACTCTGAACTATGATTTTAACCGCTATGTAGAATTATTCATTTATCTGGGGGCACGGTAGTGACCCCGCCAAGTCGGGTTTAGCGTAGTGCATGAGCACTACAAACATTTCTGGAAGCGTTTTGTGAACACTCCTAACTTAGTTTGAAAGGACAACAAAATTTGAAACGACCAAACCTCATATTTTGACTAAGGTTGGATAGAGCCATTTAGTTAGCCCTCGTAGATTAAGAGCACGTAGAACTTAAACTCAATTCAACATTTAAGTAAAATGTTTTCTTTGAAACGTATTCATGATGATGTTTTCCGTCAGGTTGCCTAAGCCGTAATTTGAAAAACAAAGTATCTTTGGAAGTTATTTGATTGCAAGTTAACCATGCAAAGGCAAGAAAAATATATATAATATAAATAATCAAAGATAGCGTCAGACACAAAGTTCCCATTAAAATGAAATAACTTTAACATTAACGAAATACCCATACTTATTTTTTATTGAGTTTTATTTTGCGAAACAATAAATATAGAGTAGGTATGTAACAAACAAAGAACAAACATGGAATATTACAGCAAACAACATATTAAACGCTACGTCATTTAACCTTCTTAGGCCTTGCCACACGGCACAATTTTACCACTGATCAAATTTTCAATCGAATTGGCTTTGCCCGTCTACATGACACGATCAAATCACTGATTTTCATTCCGTCCACCCGATTGGTTAAAATCTGGTGGTACCGCCCACCCGATGAACTTGAGTTGGACGACTGGCGTCTACACGTCACGATTTCATCAAGTGATTTAGTCAAGTTGGACGTAAAATTGTGCCGTGTGGCAAGGCCTTTAGATTTTGCTATAGATAGCTATTGAACATTTCGTTAAATGCACGAGGTAAGTAAATATTCACGCATAAAACTACGCATAAGTAGGTACTGTATGTCCGGGATTGTGTGAAGGATGACATTAATGAAAAGGGAGTGAATAACCAGATGACGTCTGATAGGAGAGAATGGAAGAGAAAGACATTCTGCGCTGACCCCAAGTAATATGGGCAGGGCAGCAAAGGAAGAAGTAGGTACTGTACCTACGTATCTAGAATTCACAACAGAGTTGATGTAAGTTTTACGAATGAACGATAATCTTGCTAATTGTCTGCCGGCCCAGCGGCCGAGATCTCCGCCGTACTAATTGTTTCGGTAGCACGCGAACGTTTGAGTCAGATTTCTAATTGTTGCTGTTAGTGGCCTTCAAGGCTTTTGTAATTTGCTGTAAACAATGGATAATAATACAGATGGCATTATATTACACGTATAGCCTTCATAGAAATGAAGTTCGAGACTTTATGATTGATTTATGGTAATATTTGTGACTGTTATATACTTCGGTATGAATAGCTTTGTGGTATCTCGAGTTAGTCATAGAGTTTATGGATTGATTTTATGTTAAAAGACTCAATGTCTAAATACATTTTTATGTTGTAGGTACCTATAAAGTTCTAAAATATACAAATATATGCTTGGTACAAAGCATAAAGGCGCAAATAACTACAATAGGTACTTAGTGTACTGAATAATTTATATTTCAGTTTTTAATAAAACGTTAAATAAATACAGCTTTGGTGTATATATTTAAATTAAGTATAACTAGCTTAAACAGTTACAAACAATTAAAAAGATAAGAACATCGGTGAAAAGTTTTTAATACATTCGAGTAAAAATAATAGTGGTCTAGTATAAGTTAAAAACCAATGGCGTATTATCTTAATGAATAAAAGATATACATATTACTAATAACGCAATAATTCAATACATGCAGGTTCAATCGTTCGAGCGAATAGCCACGCGTTCGACCCAACGTATTTGCAAATGAAGTCAATAAAAAGTGGACCTTTTTAGTTCGCAGCTGCGATCTGGAGTTGTCCTGTCTCCTGGTTTGCAATAATAATGTGGCACTAAAGCGCGGATAGACAGGTGAGGACTAGTCCCAGTTCGGTAACTTGTTTTTATTCACAATCCACAAGATCAATGAAACAGGTGACCTCAGTAGAGGAGGTTCACAATTTAGAGAATACTTAGTTGCATAATGTACGTACACATTGGAAAATATGAGCACTGAGCAGTAATATTACTTTTACTATTAGCAAATTTGTCCAAGTTCATTTTCAGATAGCTAGTATAACACAATGACTTGCAGTATTAAAATGTATCCATTTTGTTGACATAGCCATGAAAAGGTCAACGACTTTTTCTTCGTCGAATTTTTCATCCTTATCACATTTAGTTGTATTTTAAACAGTTATAGCTAATGCAAAACATGTTAATGATGGACGAAACCAGTTCTACGATAGTTGTACTAAGCATTATTCACGTAGACAAAAATGTGAAAGAGTGTAGGACAATTTCGTCAGTACAAAATGGGAGCACACCGAATTGCCAGCCAAATGGACGGAGGTCGACGGTATCCATTTTATCTTGAACATTACCATCGTGGTTATTCTTCAATATTTATATAAAATGTAAATTGTTCAGGGGCTCTGGGCCGTGACTGTATTATACATATTAACGTTAGAGCCTTGTTTTTTCGTACGAAAATAACGTGCTCCGTCGAGAGTACTTTGTTGAGTTGACGTTAAACTTTATTCAACTCATATTCTATAATATTATTACGAATATGAATCGCAAATCGATAAACTCATTGGTTCCGATTGCTTGAATTTGGAAACAGGTCAATCTGCTAAGTATTGTTCTGCCGTAGCATTAATTAGAATCTTTTATCTCCTTACGGTATCACTAACGTTGCATGTTCTGCTTTTGAATGTTAATTAAAAGTACATCGTGATATACACTCACACACGCATTGCTAAATTTGTGTTAACTCTCATAGTTACATATCCAACAATCACCCACACAAACATCCGGCAGAATGTAATGTATAGTTAATATTAATTGTCTAACATTATTCATAGACATATAAAGTTACGTGGATCATTATCATAACTGTATCGTAACAAAGCACAGTAAGTTCCGATCCATTGGTCTCTCACAAAGAACAATAAACCATTAATTTGAAGACAGTTTATTGCGTCCATTGAAACAATGCATTGCGACTACCGTGCGTAGTACAATAAATACCCTAATGTTATTGTTCTGTTGCGTGTTGTATTGGTAACACAGTACTACAGCTCGACTGTGCGTGCTGCTCTTTAAAAGCCTCTAGCCCCTACTCACGTTTCGATTTCGCTTCCAATAAATCCGGACAATCACAAGTATTCCCGATAGATGTTTTTTGTGTGATTTCAAACTATTCACGTTCCTATCTATCGGATCCGGCCCCCAGTGATCGGAAGCCGAATAAGGACGTGAGTAGACGCTTGAAAACTTTAACCAGTTCGTTGTCACAAGTAATTATGTAATTTAGAATGTAAAAGTTTTTATTGGTGCTAATTATCAGCAGAGTAGATTGCTAGTAATTTTGATTGTCGTAAAACCATAAATTAGGTAACATAAATACGCTATTACCTGATAAATAATTAAATCTGTACGAAATTTATAACGCTAAAATTATATTGAACAATGGAAGCTAGAACTCACCGAAAGTGGGGCTTTATTTTAATTTATAATACAAATTATTAATAGATATTGGGTGTAAACTGGCATGTTACAAAACATTTAATATTTCACATTATTATGAATATTGAATTTTGTGCAATATTTGTGTGATGTTGAATATTTGAAAATATTTTTCTCTCATTGACTTAGTAGCTTAGTTTAAATAACCATAAAACAATAGCAACGAAACAACCATCTCATTGAGCACCGATTACAGTATATTATTATTTAACAATTTTATCAAGATAATTTTGTATCGACGTGACATCAATCTATGGTACTCTACCTTTTCTTATCCTAGCAACATTACGAACGACCAGTTAATTTATTTTTACGTATCCTACATTATGTAGCTACATGAATCGATTTTTTGTAATAATTTATACAAAATATTTCAACAAACTGTATTCAACTGAATATGGAGACCAAATTCTTTGATCCCTCAGCGATAGTGTACGTTCATATTGTCATTCATTTATCCTTTAGCTATCGTCAACACCAACATAATATCATCTTATATAGAATGCCCGCGTCCTTAGATATATAAATATACATAATAATATATTTTAGAATGAATAATGTCACTAATTCCACATTTAGTTTTCGGCACAAAATGGAACCTTTGACTTTAGTATTTTTTAGTATCAGTTCATACTTAATCAATGTTCCAAGGTAAGACTCACATCCATAGGTCACGAATCAATTAATCAGGCCAAATATTGTCATAAATTCTCTCTGTAAATTATAAATCACTAGACGTCGCCAGCGGCTTCGCCCGCGTCAATTATACATATAAACATACCTCTTGAATCATTATATCTATTAAAAATTTTATTTTATTTTTTAATTATTAAAAATGTATAAATAAAAAAATCGCATTAATAACCGTTGCGTAGTTTTTAAGATTTAAGCATACAAGGGGACAGACAGACGGAATATAGACTTTGCTTTATACTACGTAGTGATAACTACTATTATATGTCATGCACGCTCTGAACATATTATATCCTCAAGGTCTATGCAGGTGTGACGGTTTGCGAGTTGGATTCAGATTAATTAAGTCTTCTTCTTACTTTTCCTGTTCACACAACATTTTGGTATCACCAAAATGGTTCCGAAATTTAAGAGCCGACTATAGAAATAAAATATAGCTTAATAATTTTTGTCCTAAGAAAAGAACCGGGATTCCATTTGGTGGCGTTCTGTTGTGAATGCCACAGGCGGTTACCTCTGTAAATGTTGCTTAAATTTGCAAATCTATTACGGACGGCAACTCAGGCCACGCCATCTTATATGGTTATATAGTAAAATATTATATTACCGACCTAGTCCCAAGGTAACAGGACGTATTTAATATCGTATTTATAGGCTAAGTATAACATGACAGAAGTCTTCAAATGTCACGGCAACCGCTCAGCCTTGGCGCAGCGTTTTTATATTGTAGGCTTTTGGTATTATGCCTCTAATAAAGTATTTTAGAATATCATGGGGGAGTTTTACTAGTCCTACTTTGTTGTTACATAGTTTTGTAATAGCCTCTCTATAGGACGTTAAACATAATTTAATTAAGGTATTCCTTCGAAATGGTTTTGAACTTTGGCAACGAGTAGAAATTCTTGTATTTTTTCATCCCATCCAAATGGATATGGCTATTTCAACAATTAAGACACATTTGAATTAGAATATCAAAGCTGCTCATCATCGGCCCTGTACATAAATTGTACCCACTGCTGGGCACGGGCCTCTTCACCCCGCTGGCCAAGTGCGGGTTGGTAGACTGCACACGTCTTTCGAGAACATTATGTAGAACTCTCAGACATGCAGGGTTCCTCACGATGTTTTCCTTCACCGTTTAGCAAGCATAATTAACAATTTAATACGCACGTAACTTCGAAAAGTCATTGGTGCGCGCCGTGGATTCAAACTGAGACCCTGTGGGTAGCATTCTGTTGCTCTCGCCACTGGGCTATCGCTGCTGTCGCAAAGCTGCTCGCCATTACGAATTTCTTACTAGGAATCAGGAATTGAACCAGGACAAATTTGGTAATTGTAAAAATAATAGTATTTTCTTGGATTTACGGATTTTGTCGGGATATACATGGCAGTCTGTTGGTATCTCTATAGCTATCGCACCCTCTCTAATGGTGTTGATATACTTGAGCATTCACTTGTAACAGAACAACGAGCATTCGTTGTTTTTATGTTTTGTCGAACCGAACAAAGAACAGAGCCAAACATTGCTACGAACATTTTCACGATCTTTTCAGCGATCGCCCAGTCAGCAAAAAGGTGAAAACAAATTTACTGTCCTTTCGGTAGAATGTTCGCCTGGACGCTCTGTATAATGCTCGCTAAAACATCCCCGTTTATTTTTCTGTTATGTTATGTTCGCAGGAATGCTCATTACAGGTGAATACTCAAATGTCAAAAATCAGCACCTTAATAATTTTCATTGTATTTTTATTAAATCATTCTTAATAGAATGCTTTGTAAAAAATATTTGCAAGTTGCACTTTAGTATTATTTGAAAATTCAGTAAACTTTACTACCGTTAAAATAACCTTTTAGTAAATATTGTTTTTTCCTGTTATCGTAAACGCAACATAAAATAGTTTTATTTCGTTTGCAACAAAAAAATTTGGCTATCAAGAAATAAAACGTCGTAGGTTAATAATAAAAAATATCTTGATTAATAATAATCACGCGACGGGAGGTCATTTGCTTGAGAATAAACTCGCGGAGTGTTATTTTTTATAATTTCGCTTTTCTTTAACAAAGAAAAGGTTTAAGGACGCGTTTACAAAATTAGTAGGTACAAAATCGCGTCACTACAGCGACACGGCGGCAACAGTACGTACTACGTACGGTAATTTGCGGAAATGTAGTTCAACTAAATAACTTTGAGACTTAGAATTTTTTGTGATATGTATCTATGTGTTATAGGCCTGGCTGTGCAAATTACGTACAAATAAGTTTCTTATTTTTATATACCTAAATGGACATTATTACTTTATTTTTTCCATTATGTTGATTCAGGATATATTTCGGTATTTAGATATTATTTTGCTTCTTGCGTTGAAATCTGGTAAGATTATGTGGACTGATGGTATACCATCCCATTCAAGTGTTGCGACTGGAACTCATAAAAGAGTAGACCTAGTTATGCCAGGTTGGGGCTCATTTTATTTGTTTTAGTGAGACCCTACCACTGGTACTAGTGAAGTAACCTTCCAAGGTTATTCGATGAGTCTTACTGGTACTCTTATGTGAGTAGAGCTAGGCATGCCGAGTTTGGGCTCATTTTGTTTGTACATAAAAGACCCTACCACTGGAACTTATGAAGTAACCTTCCAGGGTTATTCAATGACTCTTGCTGGTACTCATGTGTGAGTAGAGCTAGGCATGCCGAGTTTGGGCTTATTTTGTTTGTACATAAGAGACGCAACCACTGAAACTTATGAAGTAACCTTCCAGGGTTATTCGATGACTCTTGCTGGTACTCATATGGAAGTAAAGCTAGGCGTGCCGAGTTTGGGCTCATTTTGTTTGTACATAAGAGACCCTACCACTGGAACTTATGAAGTAACCTTCCAGGGTTATTCGATCACTCTTGCTGGTACTCACATGTGAGATGTGAGTAGAGCTAGGCATACCGAGTTTGGGCTCATTTTGTATGAACATCAGAAACCCTACCACTGGAACATACCTAGCTCTACTCACATATGAGTACCACTAAGAGTCTTCGAATAAACCTGACAAACCTGAAAGGTTACTTCATAAGTTCCAGTGGTAAGGTCTCTTATGTACAAACAAAATGAGCGCAAACTCGGAACGCCTAGCTCTACTCACATATGAGTACCAGCAAGAGTCATCGAATAACCCTGGAAGGTTACTTCATAAGTTCCAGTGGTAGGTCACTTATGTACAAACAAAATGAACCCAAACTCGGCATGCCTAGCTCTACTGACATATGAGTACCAGTAAGAGTCATTGAATAACCCTGGAAGGTTACCTCATAAGTTCCAGTGGTAGGGTCTCTTATGTACAAACAAAATGAACCCAAACTCGGCATGCCTAGCTGTACTGACATATGAGTACCAGTAAGAGTCATTGAATAACCCTGGAAGGTTACTTCATAAAATGCAGTGGTAGGGTCTCTTATGTACAAACAAAATGAGCCCAAACTCGGCATGCCTAGCTCTACTCACACATGAGTACCAGCAAGAGTCATTGAATAACCCTGGAAGGTTACCTCATAAGTTCCAGTGGTAGGGTCTCTTATGTACAAACAAAATGAGCCCAAACTCGGCATGCCTAGCTCTACTCACACATGAGTACCAGCAAGAGTCATTGAATAACCCTGGAAGGTTACTTCATAAGTTCCAGTGGTAGGGTCTCTTATGTACAAACAAAATGAGCCCAAACTCGGCATGCCTAGCTCTACTCACATATGAGTACCAGCAAGTGTCATCTACTAACCCGGGAAGGTTACTTCATAAGTTCCAGTGGTAGGGTCTCTTATGTACAAACAAAATTAGCCCAAACTCGGCATGCCTAGCTCTACTCACACATGAGTACCAGCAAGAGTCATTGAATAACCCTGGAAGGTTACCTCATAAGTTCCAGTGGTAGGGTCTCTTATGTACAAACAAAATGAACCCAAACTCGGCATGCCTAGCTCTACTCACACATGAGTACCAGCAAGAGTCATTGAATAACCCTGGAAGGTTACCTCATAAGTTCCAGTGGTAGGGTCTCTTATGTACAAACAAAATGAACCCAAACTCGGCATGCCTAGCTGTACTGACATATGAGTACCAGTAAGAGTCATTGAATAACCCTGGAAGGTTACATCATAAAATGCAGTGGTAGGGTCTCTTATGTACAAACAAAATGAGCCCAAACTCGGCATGCCTAGCTCTACTCACACATGAGTACCAGCAAGAGTCATTGAATAACCCTGGAAGGTTACTTCATAAGTTCCAGTGGTAGGGTCTCTTATGTACAAACAAAATTAGCCCAAACTCGGCATGCCTAGCTCTACTCACACATGAGTACCAGCAAGAGTCATTGAATAACCCTGGAAGGTTACCTCATAAGTTCCAGTGGTAGGGTCTCTTATGTACAAACAAAATGAACCCAAACTCGGCATGCCTAGCTGTACTGACATATGAGTACCAGTAAGAGTCATTGAATAACCCTGGAAGGTTACTTCATAAAATGCAGTGGTAGGGTCTCTTATGTACAAACAAAATGAGCCCAAACTCGGCATGCCTAGCTCTACTCACACATGAGTACCAGCAAGAGTCATTGAATAACCCTGGAAGGTTACTTCATAAGTTCCAGTGGTAGGGTCTCTTATGTACAAACAAAATAAGCCCAAACTCGGCATGCCTAGCTCTACTCACATATGAGTACCAGCACGACTCATCGAATAACCTTGGAAGGTTACTTCACTAGTACCAGTGATAGGGTCTCACCAAAACAAATAAAATGAGCCCCAACCTGGCATAACTAGGTCTACTCTTTTATGAGTTCCAGTCGCAACACTTGAACGGGATGGTATACCATCAGTCCAGATAATCTTACCAGATTTCAACACAAGAAACAAAATAATATCTAAATACCGAAATATATCCTGACTCAACATAACGGAGAAAATAAAGTAATAATATTCTAGCTCGTCTCTGCTTGTACGTAATTCGCACAGAATACGAGAAGTATCAAATTGATTTTAGCGAATATTTTGTATTCGTATATTGCTTTTTTCGTCTTCGGGCTGCAGCGACAAGCGACATAGAGTCCACTCCCGACGGCGCTCAAGCGCAGACTGAGATCTCATTGCAGAATTCGGATATATAAATCAAGAAAGTGGCTAAATAAAACGAACCTTATTGCCACATATTAAGACACACTTATGCGAGCAAAATAGAAGAAAAATGTAAGATGATTTTTTGCTTTTTTTGAGTCAATTTACAATATTTTGAAAAAAAATAATCAAATTGTTTTTGAGTTGACTATATTTACTACCCCATTCTATCTTTGAAAATCTAAATAAATGTAAAAATAGAGAGAAAATTGTACCCAAAAATAGCAGTATATGCCTATTTTTGACTTAAGAGGCCGTTTCGAATCGATTTTACATTAATATTAATTAAATATTTTTTATTTATTTTCAAATTGATTTATAGATAAAAAAGTAATCAATTTATCGTAATCATTAGTTTTATTAGTTATTATCTAAAATTGTCGTAAAATGTACCGGAAATATGTGGTTTTTTGATACAAGCGTAAACGCGTCCTTAAAGGTAAGAAATGTTATAGATTGTCACGCCACCATGCCAACAGAAATAGCAACTAATAAAGCTAGTGGTGCCAGGTGAACTATAGTTCGTTTGATCATTATCATGAACGTTACTCCGAGTTTACTTCACAATTATAGTGTGAATAAAAACAGTTATAGTTTTTTAACCCTTACTTTAATAGAGTTAAATTATACGATTAAGAGTTGTACGCGTTATATGATAAAGAGTGAAAACACTGTAATCATTTATATTAATTGGCTAGTGTATTTATTTATGGTCAATTACCATGATCTTACTATACGAACGAAGCAAGGAGGGGTTAGCCAAAACTAAATAAATCTGGGATATCTTAATCATCATGATGAAAAAGTTATGAAAATAGTTAAACTTAAGACTTATGAGAACACAAGTGGTTAAGTTATAATATGTCAACCTAGTGAGGGGAGGCCTATGTCCAGTAGTGGATTGCAAAATGCTGTATGATGAACTGGCTATCTGGACATTACAAGCTTACATGTTAAAATAGGTTATCTATGTGTATCACTTGATATGTCTCTTCGATTTACATAGAGATGATTAACTCGTTACATCCTTTTTTATATACATTACCTACTTTAAATGAAGTGGTATCTATTTAAGAAAATTAAGCTATACAAATATATTTCAGGAAGGCTCATTTTAGTTTTTAGTATTCAGGCGGGTAGTAAAGTTAACCAGGCATCGCGAATTCATACAATTAAAGTCCCCCATTCATTTGCGTCTGCCCTCAAGTTTGCCGGCATAAGATTGACTTCGATAACAACATTCCACCAAAAAGTTCGCCTACAAGCCGCTAGGACCCTGTTTTATCGACGTCAAAGAAGCAACTTGTCAAAGGGGTGCGTACTGCGCATGCTCGCTCTATCTGACAACTCTGACATACTGGGGCACGCTTAGAAAATCACTGCGAACAAATACACCCTGAAAACAGAGCAAAATATTAAATAAATCACAGTTAAATTTTAATACAGTGCGTTTAAAATAATATCAACATTAATTCTCTTTCATTATTACAACAGTTGTCAGTAGACTTTTTATTTTTGTGCCTATTTGTGCGCGGTTTTCTAACGTAACCAATCTAAACAGTAAGTCGCCATAGCCTGGACGAAAAACTATGAAATAAGTGATAATATCATCTGAAGCGGTGCTCTACGAGAATGTTGAAGAACGTGTGTCGTAGACTGAGTCGTTTGAGACAACCGTGAAGAGAGTGGGCAGTGTTTACCCGGCTATGAGGCACGGACACAACATGCGTACCCAGCATACAATCTAACATATCTATGCAATCAACCAATTCAAGTGAAGAACATTCGATGACCTAGTATATAAAACATATCAAAACAAATACATATCATTACTGTGCCTGTAGATTAATACAACCCTTATATTTACCTAAATTTACGAAGATTGCATTATAAGAGCATTTTTACAATATTTTGGCGATTTTAAATACATAAATATTATTCATTATATGGAATCAAAACCTGAGTAAAGTTGAACTGAAAATACAAATACAAACTACCTCTTTTTGGCAGAAGAAATCATTTGGTGAGTATTTTTATATTTAATATGCATGACATTTTTATTCTATAATATGTTTATGCAGGTATTTTTGTGTATTTTATAAGAATCTTGTTACATCAGAAACAACATACAGTATATCTGCAGCTAAATTGCAGTACGGCAGGCATATGCAATTATTTGTTTAATCTGAACCCTCAATGACCAAAACGTGTCGTGTGTGGCAGTTTTCTGATCTAAATAAACGAAATATTGTTGCCTATCATATGTTCGCTCCTCAGGCCAGGACAACTTATCATTGGTGAAAATCAAACTAAACCTTCAAACGTAAGTAATTTCAATATAGAAATGTATGTATATCTTGGTATTGATTTAAACCTTACCGATGAGCCGCGCTCACGGAAGCACCGTAAGCTCGCCTTAAATATTTTACACATTCATTACCAAAAAGGTAGATCGTCATCAATGCCTTACGATAAGATTATGCAAGACGTTATACATATTATTAAATATGAAGATTATGCTTACAATCACTTGCTTTTAAAGTAAGAGTTAGGCCCTTCTCTCACGAAGCTATTCAAATGCTACGAGACTGAGATGCAAACCATGATCGCCTACTGGTATGCTACTCGTTTCCGCACACGGTGCTACGCTAATGAGACTATTTTTTATCATTTGAAGAACAACATTCGTACGACGATATCTAGTGACTCTAGCAATGAAGACAATTCTCTTCTGTATTTATATTACAAGAATAAACGAAAATATAAAAGAAGATTCTGGGTGCATCCTTACATCGAAAAAAATATCAATTGTAGGGCATTCGTCGCTGCAAGAGAACCGCATAAGAATGATGACGAGTCGTCATTTTTATAGAATGTCAATAGAATCATATTATTATTTGAATCTAAATCTGAGAAATTATCTTGCCAACTATCTAATAACCCCACATGCTTCGCTTCCTTGGAAATATAATTATTGTGTGTAAATTTAATGTATGTAAATGACCTGTTATATTTCTTTTTTTTCTAAATTTCAATCCACGCCTTTTCTGTAACATCTTTTATTACGTACTTTGGCAGCTTATAATTATACAAACATGGATGATTTTCTACCTCCTGCACAAAAACAATATTAAAAGTTTGTTCCGCCGCCATTTTGTAATGCAACGCATATACGACTCGGGTAGCGTGCGACCAGCAAGACGGTAGCGTGCGACTGTTATCAAACGCATCGTCGAAGCTTCTCGTCGTGTGCGAAATTAGCTGAAATATGTATGGCGGCCACTCACAAGCGACGCGTAGGATACGGGTACAATACACAAATCGCTTGAGAGTCGCTTCGTGAGAGAAGGGCCTAAAGACTAATACCTATTGCTGTCTATTAAATACTTTTTTAAACAAGAAATCTAGTAACACCAAGCTCAAATGACCGAACGAATTTCGAATCCGGTAAATATCGCGTAACTAAGAATGAAATTAAACTTATAACATGGATGTGGCAAGTCTCGGATCAAAGTATCCGAAAATAAATAATAATAAGATCACAACTTTCACTTCAAGAGAAAAGCTATAACGAAAATTTGTAGGCTCTTTGTTATTTGATAATAGAGTGAGCTTTTCATGTTTTAATATTAGCCCAAATGTTTCAATTTTTTGTCAACATTTAAAATGTATTCCTAACTTAATACTAATTTTCATTTAATAACTTTTGTTACCTATGCATTTCTGATTCCCGTTTATAAATAAAATTAATCTTCGGAAGAATCCGACACTCTTGCTTTATTGTACGGCACGCAATCTTAACACGACTGCAATATAAAATATACATTATTATAATATTTAACGAAGAACACGCAAGATTTTACAATAGTGACTTGACTTTGATACAGGCGGATTTGTTTCTAAATATGTATACACGAATGTGTTAAGCTGAACAACGAGTATCTGCATTATGCTTGTAATGTGTTGTAGAAAATGAAGAAACGCAAGATTAGGCTTTTAGACGCCTGTAATGGAATACGGCAGCTTTTGCGCGGGATTAATATGTGTTGTTCGAGGTTTTTTGTCTAGATAGTCATGGCTTTCACAGTGGTGTATCCATGTATCATCTTCAGCCCCTTACAGTCCACTGCTGGACTAGGCCTCTCCTTTGAAAGGAGGAATTGGCCTACTATACCACGCTGGCCAAACGGGTTGGTATAGGGTTTGTATCAAGTTTTCCTTCTCTTACAGTGCTGTTCTCTGCATAGTATGGTCCCTCTGTCGGCTCTTACGACACCCACAGGATGATATGGGGTGGTGACATTCCGTATTCTTAATCCGTCACCACACGGATAATCCATGTATCAGATCAGGTCAAATAGAATGCGATCAAGTAATTTTGAGACTGCAAAGAAAGAATTGTCTACAAGGCACAATCAGACTATAATATGAAGTTTGTCATGCCTCTGTATAAATAGAGATAATTTTCACAGAATACCGTCGCTATCAGTCTTGGCTCCAGATTACTGGGTATTAACATCAGGCGAGGCTCGCATTTGTAGAAACAAACTGTCAATAAAGTGCACGCGAGCCGTGTCGTTCAGAACATTTTCTCGTTATAATCTTATAAGAATTGTTCGCAATATGCGTACGCCTCCGTATGGTTTAGATTTATATTTGCGTTGGTTTTGTGCGTGATTTACCAATGAAAGATAGTTTTATTTCAGTCGTAGCTGCTGACAAGAAAACATTCTTGTATAAATATCTAGTTGTGTGTGTTATGCAAATAGATAGATTTGTGTGGTTGCCTCTTTGCCACGGGCCCATGCTAAAGAGAGGAAACGATTAGGAAATAGTTATTTTCACCACAGCAGCTCAAACATGCCGCTTTTGCTGCGAGACAACAGTGAACAAAACGCGATTTTGATTCGAGCGTGAGGCAAAGTAGCTTTTTAATTTTTCAATCTTCAGTGCCACGAATTGACATTGTTCAGCCATAAATTTGAAACATTCGAATGTTACTGTGCTCTGTCTCTTTCACATGCATATAAAAAGTGAGTGGAAAAACAAACCCCTTCGAATTCGAAATTCGATTTTGGAATTCGACCTCAAAGAAAACAGCTTTGGAAACGCAAATAAAAAAGATATTTGTTATAAAGAAATTACTTTTTTTATATGTTATTGTTTATATGTTTAATTTATTATTGGATTTTAATAAAAATAAGTCTAATTAAAAGTATAAAATTAGTATTTAACCAATACATTTTTATTTGGAATTACAACAATAATACATTTGAAAAATAAACATTAGGGACGCGGTATTAAAAAAGTAGCGGGAATAAAAATTTCGCTGATGCTGATACAGTATAGCGTAACGTGTTAAATTATATAATAATATATAAAGTTCTCGTGTCACAGTTTTCGTTCCCATACTCCTCCGAAACGGCTTGACCGATTTTGATGATTTTTTTTGTGCTTATCCGGTATCTATGAGAATCGGCCAACATCTATTTTTCAAAAAAAAAAAAAAAAAATTGCAAAACAACGTTTGCCGGGTCAGCTAGTTCATATATAAAATAATCTAAAAATATGAGTGAAACTAGCGATGATGACTGTACTTTAACACCACAAGAGTTAAATCAACAAGTGATTAATGCAGAATTCAATCTATTCCTGTTCATTTCTATGTCTCCTAAGTAATGTGTTCTCACTGCTGTGGTGAAAAGTTATGTGTGCTACACGAGAGCAAAGTTTTTTGTATCTCGTGCTGTTGAGTCCCTCACCACGCTCAGGATTCTAATTTTGATTCACTCGCTACGCTCGTGAATCAATCATAGAATCCTTCGCTTGCTCGGGACTCAAAATCAGCACTCGAAACAAAAAACAACTTTGCTCTCTTGTTGCACAATAGTTATTTGTGCAACAAGAGAGCAAAGTTGATTTTTGTTTCGAGTGCCGATTTTGAGTCCCGAGCAAGCGAAGGATTCTATGATTGATTCACGAGCGTAGCGAGTGAATCAAAATTAGAATCCTGAGCGTGGTGAGGGACTCAACAGCACGAGATACAAAAAACTTTGCTCTCGTGTAGCACACATAACTTTTCACCACAGCAGTGAGAACACATATTACTTAGGAGACATAGAAATGAACAGGAATAGATTGAATTCTGCATAATCACTTGTTGATTTAACTTTTCTGGTGGTAAAGTACAGTCACCATCGCTAGTTTCACTCATCTTTTTAGATTATTTAACACATAAATTTAACACGTTACGCTAATACCTACTGTATCAGCATCAGCGAAATTTTTATTCCCGCTACTTTTTTAAATCGCGTTTTAATACCGCGTCCCTGACGTTTATTTTTCAAATGTATCATTGTTGTAATTCTAAATAAAAATGTATTGGTTAAATACTAATTTTATACTATTAATTAGACTTATTTTTATTAAAATCCAATAATAAATTAAACATGTTAAATCTGTGATGTAAACAATAACATATAAAAAAAGTAATTTCTTTATTCTTTTTTTTGCGTTGCCGTAGGTGTTTTCTTTGAGGTCGACTTCCAAAATCGAATTTCGAATTCGAAGGGGTTTCTTTTTTCACTCAATTTTTATATGCATGTGAAAGAGACAGAGCACAGTAAAATTCGAATGTTTCAAATTTGTGGCTGAACAATGTCAATTCGTGGCACTGAAGATTGAAAAATTAAAAAGCTACTTTGCCTCACGCTCGAATCAAAATCGCGTTTTGTTCACTGTTGTCTCGCAGCAAAAGCGGCATATTTGAGCTGCTGTGGTGAAAAAAATATTTTATCGCGTCTGTTCACTTTGCCAGGTTGCTAAGCATCACACAGAGTCACTAACCAATAAACAAACAGTTTATCTTCATAGCCGAATTGTTGAATTTTGAGTTGACGCACTAGGCTAGATTATTGGCATTGTCATGTGGTTGAAATGTTGAATGGCGTTATTTAATAAGAAGATTATCTGACCGTGCACGTAGCTGACTATTTTATCCACACGGCTACAACGCATGCATTCAAACCATAGCTAAGTTCCCAGTCTTTGTTTACTCTTTACGCTGTGAATCGCACTGAAAACAACTGGACTGTTTTGTCTGAGACAAAAACAGTGTTTGAAAACCATTACCGACTTCATAAATAATGTTCTGCTCTTGTTTGTTTATTTGATGACAGGATTTTGATAATCCATGTGAGGCAGGTTCGTGGCAATTCTTTCATACAATAGAATACTGCTGTCGACATTATTGAGTTTGTTTTGTAACTCTACAATGTGTTTAGTTTCCATTTTTACAATTCTTTTCATAGTTTTCAGAATCCTTAGTCCCATTTAAAAGATGTTTATTGTTTTATTCCGGCTGTTCATATTTTTATATTTTAAAAATATTCGTTGCTCTTAATACTGAGCGCTAGGCAAGTCCGCTTGAGTATAAGAATTAAAGAACTGTTGGGTAGCACATGGCGATTGTTCATTAATGTACTTAGGACGGATTACGAGCTTACTTTAAGATGTTTTGGATTTTATATTCCGACTACTAAAAGTAACAGAGCGTAAACAATTCTAGAAGTCCTATCCTGCACTGATGTAACCGTGAACATAGTAAATTCGTTTTATGTCGCAAGAACCGCAATGTAGAGCTGAAATACAGTTTAAACGTTGCAATATCGTAGGTCCTACATATTGCGTATTTACCAAGTCGTTTCCTTGATGGAGTGAAAATTTAGGGTAGTGACGGGAAACCAAACAAAGGTGCGGTAAGACAACATGAGTAAATTCAAATTACGTTTTTCCGTGAAACCGCCTTCGTGATACTAGCAAATGTTTGGCAATAAATGTACCTACCTATGTTTGTTGCCATAGCAGTTATAGTGGGAACTGTGTGTTATTCAGTCTCTCTTAGTAATAGCTGAATTTGAGCGATTGTTTCGCTGTGCTTTCAGCTATGCATGCTGCAGTTCTTGTTTCTACTACTTATATTTCAATGGGGATAAATAGATAGATCGATTAGTGTTTATTAAATAGGCATTTAATGTCTCCATTTTTAAATATTTTTAGTGCTTGAATCTTTTATATTCTAATCTTTACTCTTATCTGTGTACAAGTCAATTCTGGTGAAGTATTAAATTTTATTTAGTGTTATGTTTTGGGCAATTGTCGACTTAAAGTATTTCTTGACCTTACTTAGGTTATCAGAGATCCGACGAGTAGGTACAATTATTATTGTTATGGGAAAGAAAACTTTAGGAATATGCCTACTAATAGGTAGGTATGGTAGGTAGTAGGTTCGTGTTTTCGAAATCTTGGTTTGTGCTTAGAGTGATGGTGTTTGAAAAAGATGAAAGTTTGACTGAGTGTAATATTGCGATTGAAGATGAAAAAGTAGAGCAAGTAAGAGAATTTGTATATTTGGGTAGCGTGTTTACAAGAGACGGAAAATGTGAAGAAGATATTGAAAGGAGAGTGACTGCGGGCAATCGTGTAAATGGAGCACTGTATGCCTTTATCAACGGCCAGACTGTACCAAAAGAGGCGCGATTGGCGGTTCATAATGGAGTGCTTGTCCCCACGTTGATGTATGGAAGTGAGAGTTGGGTATGGCAGAAGAAGCATGAAAGTAGAATTAACGCAGTTCAGATGCGATCACTGCGTAGTATGTGTGGTGTGAGACTGATTGATAGAATTCCGAATGTGTAGTAGTGGTCTGAAAGAAGATGTCGTGACTAGGATTGAGAAAGGAATGCTGAAGTCCTTTGGACACATGGAGCGAATGAGTGAAGAAAGAATGACGAATCGGATCTATAATGCAAATGTGTGTGGGCAAGTCGGTCGCGGCAGACCTCGTCGGACATTCCTCGACCAAATTGGGGACGTCCTAAAAAACGGCAAGGTCCGAAGTACCCGAAACCGGCGAGCATGTATGAAAAGAGTAATGAATGTAGAGGAAGCGCGTGAGGTCTGTAAGGATAGAAGCAAGTGGCGTTCCAATGTCTCTGCCTACCCCGACGGGAAAAAGGCGTGAGTTTATGTATGTATGTATGTATGTATGCTTAGTTCTCCGTGACATAAAATGTCCCACTTATGCGGAATGTCTTTACAAAATAAACTTAATACATTTGCTTGCTTCTCAATATTACTAACATGGAATTGCTCGTCGTTGACTGGCGCAGTGAGACAAAGTCATAGATAAATTATTCAAGGACGTACACAGTTAACGTAACATTGCACTGAGTAATATTCACGCACTATATTCTGACGAGAGACCTAAATGTATTTGGTGAAATGTAGCGCAGAATAACTTCACTAATCTATTTGTTACTAAGTCACCTGCAATCTTACTAGGTATGTATGTGTCATAGGCAAAGTAAAATCATATCATAACCAAAGTATATGTGCTAGATAAAGTATATCACACTGGTAACACTGGTTATAGTTCCGTATTCTCCTAAAACAAGCTACTTTATTAGATGTGCATGTCATCACGAAACCTGAAGTGGTATCTCATCGCGCGACACACCTTATGGTTGTGGATAAATGGTTGCCGTGACGAAAGAAGTAACAAACAACCGAAAGCCCTTAAAAACAAAACACCGTAAATAAGCCACGTATGGAACTTTACCTCACAAAACGGCAAAACCATGAAAATTGTTTCAACTTTTTATTCGATAGGTGAAATGTTTGCGAAAAACGTTTCGACGAGGTGGAAACTTCAAACAATTATATCCAGTTTAGCTGTTATTCTCGAGATTTGTCAACCCATTTACTGCTGGGTGCAAAATAAACACGGAATCTATAATATTTTCGCTTTGAGTTCAGTTATGGAAATGTGTAAGGACTTGTTTGTAAATCTTTATTTTCGCCAGTGGCCATGTACCTTTCACGCGATGAGCATTGATTATTTACTATTTCGTTGGTCACTTTGTTTGTTGTCAAATATAGAGAATCATGTTTGACTACGAGATTTTCCAAGGCGGGGTGCTTGGGTGGTCTGTACTTATATAGATACCGATTCCTCATAGCAAGCGCATACCAGTTTTCCGATGGCATATGTTGGTCTCAATCCATTTACCGTCTCGTATATGCTATTTTATTATTCTACTAAGTAGTTAATTATATTTCTTCTGTAACAAGCTTTATTTTACATTCATGCAAATAAGGTTATTTTAAGTCAGACATATTATGTATTCTATTTATCGCCCCCTGTAATAAAATATTACTTATTTGTTTATAATACACCTAATTAAGTATTATAATTACGTTGTATTGAATTTCAAGGTAGGCTTTATAACGTAAAAGTCAATACCGCTGGCGGTTGGAATAATTAAATTGTTAACCATAATTCTCATTTAATGTCGCCATAAACGCCGTGTTTTGTGCCGTAAAATCAGTATTAATCTGCAAATAAAGAGGTTTATTAGTAAGATCCAAGTTTAGAAAAAGCTTTGGGTTGCGTTTATAATTAATTTATCGATTAAATGATTTCTATGTAAGTAATTTCACAGATGCCAATAAATAGATACGAGAAAGTCGACAAACTGTTGTCGTCTTTGATGCGCAAATTCACAATTTCCGCCGTGTCACGTGTCTTTCAATTGATAACGAGGTAAGGTAACGCTTCGCTCGCACTGCGGGTACTTTTATGAGCAAACAAGAACGTTATGTCAATAGCAGAAAACATTAGCTATTTCCCTATAAAATGTCGACTGGAATGGAACACCGGGGCGCGGTTCGCGTGTTCACGAGCGCTTGCGTTTCCCTCGCATGCTGTTTCTACCTAACCTCTATACAGCTGCCTACATTTTTCCACGTTTTAGTACACGGCTAAGCAATTATGGATATTGACGTTCGTGCTTTCCTATATTTAGGCTTCCAAAGAAGAGCTCGAGTTCTGTGTAACTATTGTGTACGTAACCCAATTATTTCCATTACTCATATGCCCAATGGGATTAGTTTGTATACAAAACATGTACTACATGTTCAATTACAATAGAATAGTGTGCTTTTATGATTCAGACTGATGAAGATGTTGTGGTGGAGAGACATTAATTTTCGTAGAAGCATTTCCAAGACATGCGGCCGCTTCAGCGTTGACCTATAAGTTGGCCTTTAGTAACTTCTCCCGTTTCATAAAGGTTGCAAACAGAATGTGGGACAGTCTGTAATAATATTAAAGTTGGGTGTGAACTTTCCTGTTGAAGTTCCGAGGGATTTTGAATCTAATGTGCTTTGCATGATGCTTAAAAGCCACGTTGTGGTCCGGTCTTTATGTGCATATGCGCAGATTAACACGTGAGTACATACGTGGTCTAGAACTACGTACTTTGTACTTACCTAACTAAAATATATAATATCTAATATGGTATGCCATGGGAGTAAGTAAAGACTTTATCCTGGTTATTATTGCCATGGTTTTTCTTATGTGCTGGCTTGCTGCAAAACTTATTATTTTTTAACCGAGTGTATAAAATTGTTATGTGTTTAAGACTAGCCTGTTCGTCTACCTTGTCAGTTAATTCGACAGAAAGTTAGCGCTAGAGTGAATTATTTCATTGCAAGTTAATCAATTTATTAATTAAGGCGATGTAGAATTAACCTTTAGAATCGTACGTTATTTTTTTAATACATAAATCTGTAAAGCTCATTAATTATAAGATGGCTTGAATAAGCTATTTGCTATCAGGAGATGTATAAATATGCCTAAGTAAGTTCCGTTGCAAAGATAAAGGGACTGAAATGCGGGGTTATTCTCTTAGGGCCCCGATCCCCGAGACACCCGTACCGGAGTGCCCAGATTTATTTATGTCTTGGTAAACTTATTTTATTTTGAAAATACCGTCAACAGCAGCATACTGTTAATAAAGTGTTATTAGTTACTAAAATTAAATACTTAACTTTAAGGACCAGGAAAAATATTTAGTTTTGCTTGGCTAAAGTAATATTCTTTTTTTAAATTTAATTTTTAATTTTATTTTTTACTTTTTATGTGAAATGCATTTTTATTCGTGTGTTATATATATATATCTATTTTTTTGGCTATAGATGTTTATTATTTATATACATATATGAAAGTCACCGTGTGATTTTCGTTCAGTGAGCTGCAATAATCAATTTTATCGAATTGCACCACAAATTTGTATAATATTAAAAATAATAAAGAGCCGAAATTAGGCAATGTTCGGTATTCACGTAATTAAAAATTAGAATTGAACAAGAATGTCGGCTGGATCGTTTGTTACGGCTCACAGAGCGCGTTAATTGTACGGTTGCGATTTCGAATCCGGCGCGAGCGCACTGCCGTGACCGAACCGACGTTACGGCGAGTTGGTAAATACGATCGAGTGCCAGTTTCAGTTTCTATTGTCTTCAACTACTGATGGTTATGTTATACTTCGAACAGTAGACAATTTAGAAGTAATAGGCAAATAGATAATCTATATTAATATAATAAAGCGGAAGAGTTTGTTTGGATCTGAAAAAATATTTTTGTATACGATAGGCCAGTTATTCCGGAAGGCTATTATAGGCTGTATATAACATAACGCTTCGACCCTTTGGGGCCGGGCAAAAGGCTAAAAAGTCTAAAACATCTGTTTCGTGATTCAAGATGGTGGATGGGAAAAATTTAAAAATCATTAATTGTGGGTATCGTCTCTGATGATTTAAGGGATGGTAAATCCAAATACAACATCTATTTCGTGATCAAAGATGGCGGATAGGAAATTAAAGATGGCGGACGGGATTTTTTTAAAGTCGATATGGGTATCGTCTCCGATATTTTAAGGAATGGGGAATTCAATATTATATAAAAATCTATGTTTGTTTGTTCATCATTTATAGACTCTGAAATGATAAGAGAATAAGCGCTAAGTCAATGGTAACTTTGGAAAAGGGCCTTGGAAAAAAGGTAATTAAATAAAAACTCTTAAAAAGGCGATACTGAGTTCGCTGGGTCAGCTACTTCAATATAATATATATGGTGACAGAATCCGTAAATCGTAGTTTGATTTCAATAGTAAATAGATGTCTGACAAATAATATTCTGATTAGTCGAATTAGACTAGAAAGTGGATCCAACTTTTCGGTTTAAAAATTTTTGACAGCAAAGCAGATCAGTAGATTTTTCTTTTTTATGTTTTGCTTTAATCTATTTAGACTTTGAAGAAAAGGCTTAGCAGTGGTGTGAAACATTTTGTACAATTAATGTTAAAAAACTCAATTATAGATCTTATTTATCGGCTTGTATGTGATGTGTAAAATCAACGAATAATAAATGCTCCATAGCTAAAATAATATTTTATGTGATATTGACAGCACGCTAATCATTTTTAGGGTTCCGTAGTCCACACGGAACCCTTATAGTTTCGTCATGTCCGTCCGTCTGTCCGTCCGCAGCCTAGCTCAAAGACGCCTGGTGCTAGAAAGCTGATATTTTACATGAATATAGACATAAGATATTGCAACAAAACTGTAGAATAAAATTTAGGAAAATATTTAAAATATTTTTTTTTTTTTAAGGGTATCTCCCCTACATATATAGTGGGGTTGATTTTTTTTTTGTTGAGTACCCCATCATGTGGGGTATCATTAGATAGGTTTTAAAAAAATATTATTAGTTTGCTCAAATCATTTTTCGATCAAGTGATTGGTTTGTCAAATATCAAGCTTTGAAGTGAAAAAAATTGTTAGACTCAAGTGTCCCCCCCCCCTCTGCCGGCTAAACTATTAATTTGGAAGAGGTGAAAAAAATCACAAATGTAGTACATATAACGAATTTAAAAGGAAAACTATCACGGCTAAGTAGACAACACTAGTTTACGAGTAATCGTCGGTTAACTTATAAATACCTATTTCTGTGAGTTTATATTGGGCGCGCTGGCTTAATCTTATAGATATACGTACTTTGGTATGTAATGTACTACGGTACTACGTATGTATAGTAGTAGTATATCTTGGAAACCATATTTTATGTTTACAATACATAACTGGATACATACCTAGTATGAACACAAAACTTAGGTTCTTATAACATAATTTTAATAACACTATTAGTGTTATTAAAATTATTTTTTCAGCAAGATAAACAGTCGGATTTGTTGTACATTAATACCCTTTGCAGCAAGTCATTATGGGCAACTACGGAACCCTACATTGCGCGTGGCCCGACACGCACTTGGCCGGTTTTAGTCCATTGAAAAGTTACATTTGGAGTTGCATTTTATGAGAGGACGCAATTTTATTTTACAGATGTGTAGGGAGGGCTAGAGTTAAGCTTGCTCCAAATTTGTTGGATCGTACCTCTTGTCCCCCGGCCGCCATCTTGGAAAGAGTGCAGGTGCAGATGGTTTTGTTGATTATTTGGTAAACTACTGGCCGCACAAAGAATATGTGAACGTTGTTGCAAATTAAATTCTCTATAACTTTGGTCTGAAACTTTTGTCATAAAGCCAAAATTAAAAAGTTATATCTTTATTATTATTGTATTTTGGCAGTTTTAACGCTTTTATATTATAACTGTGTCTCCAGTCGTTGAGATGAGCCAGGCTTTGGCATAGGGTCGAATCAAGCACCGGTATTAAACTTTTGATGAAGAACTTTGGAGGAAAGTCGCATATTTGTCAGTAATTCATCATTTTCCTCAATTAATTTTGATATCTCCAATAATTTTTTGAGTGAAAATTGGACCTTCTGGTACTACAGAGTCTCAAGTTTTAAGGACTGACTCTTGTTTTGGAAGAAGTATTAAACTAGAAAACTCGTTTGTACCACTCTTTTCAGTTTTGGAAGAAGTACTTATTAAACTAGAAAAACTCGTTTGTACCACTCTTTTCAAGATGGATGCCGTGGGACAAGGGTTGCAAGCCCACAAACTTGCATTTAACTTTACACCAACCTCCTTTGTACATTATTTTATATAAAATAAAATTGCGTCCTATGACAAATGCACACAAGTCCAAAAAAATTTAACATTTCAATGGACTATTTGAATAGTCGATGTTTTTTTATAGAAGTTGCTATGTTAGGAATTACCGATAAAATTAATGACGTTTTTGGTCAATATTTTTTAATGCTATTATGCCGCATCCCTAGTTTTTATATTGCAGTAATTGTATTGATAAATAGACCACCAGCAGGTAATTCTATTCCTCACGGTGGGTTCTTGTAAATGTTACTAGCTTTGCATCATCATCATCAGCTTTTAACAGTCCACCGCTGGACTATGCCTCTCTTTTGAAAGTAGGAATTGGCCTACTATACCACGCTGGCCAAATGGGTTGGTATAGGGTTTGTATCAAGTTTTCCTTCTCTTACAGTGCTGTTCTCTGCATAATATGCTCCCTCTGTCGGCTCTTACGACACCCATGAGATGATATGGGGTGGTGACATTCCGTATTCTTAATACGTCACCACACGGACCGGCTACTGCAATACTAGCTTTGCAACTACAATAATAAAATATTATTGCTAATTTCGCGAATGTTTCAATTTTTTACTTATTGTGTGTTCACTCGGTGGAAGATGAGAAGTCTTATATCGATAAATAGCGTTAAATATTGTAGGTATAGAGATAAATAGCGAAATATTGTACGTTTTGCCAGTATATATGAGTTAGAGGAAATGGATTTTCCACACAATTTAGTACAAATAATTGTGACAACTTTCTATCATAAAAAAATATATATATTAATTTGTAAATAATTTCGCAAGACTTGCACGCATACACTATAGAAATCAGCAACGATGATTATGGAATAGGTATAGCAAAATCCAGGTCATTCACATTAAAAATGATAGTCGAATAGTAATAATAAAATGTTGAAACGACAGGAACAATAAGTATAGTGCGCGCATCGCACAATAGATCAGCGGGCATGTCGGACGCGATTTCATTTCCTGCGTGCGCGCGCGCCGACCCGTGGGCCAATTTCCGGCGACACTACAGTACTTAGTGTACCAACAGATTGATGCTATTCAATGGAGGTCGAATTATTAATCAATTGGCGATTTCACTGGGTGTGTATTCAACGGATGATTACTATTTGATTACAGTTGAGTATATTCATTTTTAGAAAACGTTTGAGGAGATGTGATCTTGCACATATTGCATCAGGTTCATACTTAATTAAAATCAAACTTATATTTACATGTTTTCTTTACAGTGACTTACTCTTGGTCACCGTTACGTTGTGGATACAAAGCGCTTTGATTCTTTATGTGTTACGCTAATGTTTGGAACTCTTTATTGGAATTTTGTTTAAGTACAGTTATTAGAAAGTTTCCTGATGAGACGATGTGTGTTTTCAAGGCGCGAGTTAATTAGAAGGTACCTGCGGCAGGTATACCTACCTACGGGTATGCCACAAAACCAGCCGTTCTCCCATTAAACCATTCAGCCAATACCAACCACTCTCCACAAATCATCGGTTTATCTAGCGATTCGTCCAACACTACGCTTGACAACTCATGGTCTCTATTCGAGGACCTGTTTCCTACACCGAAAATTGGTTCTGTGATCGGTTCCGATGAGCCTAGCCCACTGCCACGTCAGTTTGTACACCTCTGAATTATGTCAATTACGGTGGTGTTCTGGCGGATAATCTTATTCCTGACTTTATTCCTCAGCGCGATCCCTAGTTTTACATGGTTCTTTGAGCGACATGTAGTCACTGGGCTAGCTTCAATGTCATGTCCCTCGTCTCAGGTCCGTTCGTCATCACTGGCAGGACGTATCCATTGATTACCTGCGTGTCTAGGTGTTATTGCTACGCCTGAATTCATTTTTCAGCTCGTTGATTTTATCTACGAACAATATTGAAAGTGCAGTCAGAAATGTGAAGAATATGTCTGCCTTCTCGTACTTTTTCTTATCACTGTTGGTTGCGTCAAGGGTTTGTAGGTTGTCCTCGCTTAATGCTGACCTCAGCTCGGTACCGCGACTATTTAAGTCGTGAAGCAAATTTGCATTCTGAATGTAGAACCTTTACTGTTACTTTATCAAATATTCTTCTGCTATAGTAAAACAGATTGCAAACAGAACAGATTTGCAAGTCACCTAAGTATAGCCAATAAAGAAAGAAATTTGAATTAACAGCTTATCTAAAATGTAACCGATATGGTAATACGTATAAAATAAAACATATGAATTGTGGGAAATATGTACCGATTAAAAAAGCTTATAACATAGCTTTGATTTATTTCAATAATTTCCTTGAAATCAGATGTACGTAATGAACAGGTTTGCCACGAATTATTGTTTAATTATATGTTCGTTTTCTACGAACGACTGAATGTGCTGTCAGGGGAAATATTTTTGTTTCGTATAGGGCATAATTCTGTGACATTACGCAGCGTGGCTCCTGTCACGAGTCACGTAACATAATAATGGCTACATTACGGTAAATAAACGGTTAATTTTCATAAATAAAATTGGTTATTATTTTTGTTGCGTGTTCGAGCGGTATGACAGATTTTGAGATTTGGCGTGTAGCACGCAGCTTAATACCGCCTGTCGTAGGTTGACATACGATAAAATGCCGTTTGAAAATCGACTATACAGAGGCACAAGTTTTACAGTACCAATACAGAATAACAAATAGGTACCTGCGTATATTTTTCTTGAAAGAGGTCATTGTATTTTAGTTCCAAAATCTGCTAAAATTATCCTGGTTATGGATTTGAATTTTTTTTCTAAATGAACGAATCATTGAACGTACTCAATAATAAGTATAAGGTATCTTTAATGGGCTTTTATAAATAGCATCCATGTCTATCTTTACTTAAAACTCCTCCAAAAGTCTCCTTTCATATAATCTGTGAGTTACAAACAGCTTTGTGAATTGAACAACTGTTGAAACAAACACACAGATTCGGAATAACTGTCACCAGATCACACAAAACTTTTGTCCCGAGTGCGGATCTAAACCGCAATAGGTTCTGTTGCGGTCGAGCCAAGTGGGGTCGAAATGAGATGAACACTATATCGTTGTGTAGCGCAGTCAATAGTTCATTTAAAATTAAGGCTGTGTACGCCCTGGGAGATGAGCTAGGCGGCTGAGCTGTGCGTGAGAGAAAATTCATGAATGAGCGACCCAGGCTCGGAAAACCTTTTTTAGTTTTCTCGATTTTCACTCAGCTCTAAGAACATCATTATTAATAATACAGCCTGCTGTACCTACGCTGTTTATCAAATAGATGCAAGCTTATTTAACAATCCCTTAGGTAACAGTAGTAATGGGAAAACCTCCCATTACTACAGTGAGAAAAACTCTTCTCGAATACCGCTAAGCTGCCTCGCACAATTTTCAGTAAAATTATACCGTACCGTATACCCAGTGGTATACGTTGTTCTTTGAAGTAATACAAAAGCTTGTTCAATAATCCCATCTGAAGTAGTAGCACTAGTGTAGTGAGATCACTGAATTTTTATGAATTTAATTATCTATGGCTCCTGCTCCGTAGCCGTGGCACATAGCGCGGTCTACCAAACATACAAAATAGCTGTCAACTTTATAATATTTGTAGAGCTTTCAATGCCTTGCATTGTTGCGCTTGTAAAAAATTTACTTGCCAACTGTGTTCTAAGATCAAAGAATTCAACGTGTAAGAATCTTCATTCTTAAAAAATGTCCATCAATTCGAAAACGAGATTATCAATTATTGTAATGAAAGTGACGACGAAAGACTGACCAAGCAAATATATATGGCAAGTGTGTGAAGAGCATGCATGAGGATTCTGATGAGAGTGAATGAAGCAAGAGAGATATGTCAGGGTCGTTGCAAATGGCGTTCTGTAGTCTCTGCCTACCCCTCCGGGAAACAGGCGTGAGTCTATGTATGTATGTAATGAGAGTTTAGAAATAAATTTCATTTGAAACCGATAAATTGTCCTCGAATGGTTTTATATCAAGTAGCATATTTTACAGTCTATCTGTATATTTTAACGGCTAACGTACGGTGATGTTGAACTCCAATTGTGACAATTTGAAACACATTATATTTACATATTATTTTCACATCCACCATTATGAAAGGAATGGAAATTCTTTGCATATCGACTCATTAAACAGCAATTTGGAGGTAAACAATTTTCTTTACTTGTGTGGTAAATTCCCTCTTTCATAAAAGCTCATACCTTACTTTGACGAAAGGTTGAGCATAAAATATTTTTATTAACTTTTTACGTTCGTATGCCCTGAACGTTGCCAATTAACTTGTTAACTTCTTATATCCTTTTTTTTATTAATACCAAGTTGATGACTTGGTGCTATTCTAACTGCATATCCAAAGAACTACTAATTCAAGAGACCGTTTAATGTAATTCAAACGCACCGAGTGTGGCCACCACAAATGTAATCTTGTTAATTATTACCAAAATAAACACGCACACACATGCATTCTTTATACAATATAAAGAATTCAGTGTTTGACTGTCGGTGTCGTTGTGTGTGCGTGTATGAGGCAGTTACCGACATAGAATTTGTTATAATAACGGCCGTCCAGGGCAAACTACCTTTTATAGCATCAATTACGGACATAACGCTTCTGTAATTTCACCGAATGTGTGCTTCTGAGGAGTTAGAGCGGTCCGTAGGTTTTGTATATAATTGAATCTACACCTAATGTGTGTAATTGCAATACTCCTGGCAATTAACTAAGTGGCGATGTCTACAGAGAAAATTTCTTGAAAATATTAAGAAAATTCTTCATAAACTAATGTATTCTCAGCACGAGATAGCAATAACCATTGATAGCCTAATGAAGCAGCGATAGTCTAGTAGAAAAATTAACAGTCTGCCATACAGGGGATCTCGGGATCAAAACCACGACGCGATGCGCACAACTGACTTTTAAATGATAGGTACCTACAGGCTAAATTGTTATTTATCGCTTGCCAAACAGTGACAACAAACACCACGAAGATACCTGTATGTTTTAGTTTTCTGTATGTTTTCGAAATATGTAATCTGCACTGCACTAGGCCAGTGAGGTGGACTATACCCGAACCGTTCACCGGTGATGACTTCCTGCCCAGCAGTGACTGTGGGACAGTTTATAATTAGGGCCGATGATGATGATTAGCATATAAGTAAAACATTTTAACTTTTTTTTTTGATTGTCTGATGGTAAGCAATTACCGCCGCCCATGGACACAAACAACACCACGGGAGTCGCAAGTGCGTTGCCGCCCCTTGGGGTTGGGAAAAGGGATAGGATGAGGAGTGGGATGAGGGAGAAGGAATTGGGGATAGGGCCTCCGGCACTCACCAAACGAAACGCAACAGTTTAGGTACTGTTACTTTACGTCGGTTTTCTGTGAGAGGGTAGTACTTCCCCGGTCGAGTCGGCTCATTCTTGCTGAAATCAGCAAGACTCTACTACCGTTAACTAGTCCAAAAAGCATTTCCGAACTTTTCACGACCTCTTTGAAATCTATTATGATGGAGTATAACTTATCACAAGCTTATAGAAAGCTTTTCAGGGATAATATCTGCACCAACTGTAACACTCATATATTCGAAAAAGATGGACGTATACAACGTCTTTGCGCTGATTGCTTGACGTAAAATCTAGCTAGGTGCTTTGATATTGTATTGATCCATGGCTTTATTTTCAGAGAGTATATGCACCTGCCAGGGATTCAATATTGTCTTGTCAGTAGAAACGTGCATACCCGTCATCATGTTTTGCCATGGATGTCAATTCTATTCAGAGGATTGATATGTTTTGCAACCTAAGGCGTTGTCGTTATTTTGGGATTAATGCAGTATATTTACATCAGCTGCACGCTGTTTGACTGCATGTAAAAATAATTCAACAAATAATTATCAATCATTTAATGGACGGTTTATTCATGACACCAATCATCACCAATGTCATGCTTTGCAGCATGGTACTTGGTAGTGGAATTTGTCCTTTTCACTGTCAATGGCACATCATATTGACGGTTTTCCATATCAAGTAGTACCTAGATTATGAATGAATACAGTAACTTAACGTTTTGTTGGCAACGAAGTTTTGTTCCTTTATCACGACAATAACGACTTCAGTTTCTAGTAAGATAATGGACAAATTGTACTCCAAGCTGTAGTTAGTGCCTTCGCCGATCGTATTTATGGCTTCTTCTAATGCTTTGAACTATAATTTGCATTACAGATTACCGTTTTATAGTATTGTAAAGAATTTTACTCATTTATATGTTATCTACTATGTCTCATATAAATATAATAATAATATTAATAATATTCTACCACATACACACATCACCATCTTGTCCCAAACTAAGCAGAGCTTGTACTATGGGTGCTAGATAATGGATAAACCTATATATATACTTCTTTTTGTAAATACATAACATATTATACATAAAAACATCCAGACCAAGACAAACATCCATGTTCATGCACGCAAATGTTTGACTTGAGCGGGAATCGAACCCGCGACCTTCGGCGTAGCAGTCACTTACACTTCCGCTGCGCCAACCGGTCGTCAAAAGAGAAATGCATGCTTACCCTAATTTTCTCAATGTCCGATGGTGGTAATCAATAAAATAATACTAAAACATCAGTAAGCTACTGTAGCAGAACCGTATTTGATTCTATATAACCACTAAACGTTCAAAATACAATAAGACAATGCCCGCACTTTCCATTATTTTGAGGTAAACAACACAGTCCTAGCTTCGAAATCAGTGCTTTTGCCACCTAAAACTCCATCTCTATTTTATCTGTTTAAAGGTGGAATATAGAATAATAAATAACTAAACTGTATAAATTGCATTTTTCTAGCTCCAGTATTTAGTTCAGGTTCTGTGGTGATATGACAGTCAGAACTTATCTTTTTACATAATATGTTTTAACTTGTCATAACTTTTTCTAATAAAGTGATTCTCTTTTTAAAGTAATGATCAATTGGCACGACGACTAAGAATGAGTTAAGGATTGGTTGGTTTTGAGGCGTGTTAACCTTTTCCTGGTTCCCACGCACATGCATTACCTACACCTGCAAGATATGATGCTTCCCTAGTATCTTGCCCACTTAAAGTAGGTACCACATCTTTCTACAAATGTTAAAAGAAAATGGTTAGGTACTTTTTCGTCAGAACTGTGTTGCATAAGGACGTTTTACATGACGTAACAAACTGAATTCCACGCGAGCAAAACCTACGGGCGAAGGCTAGATTGTATACGGTGTACACACACGGCACGGCACGGCCCATATAACGTATGAGTATAGCATATATGTATTTCGTCTAAAATACCGCTCATTCCCGTCCCTTGGGTGTCATACAAAGTGACAAAGGGATAACATCAGGTTGACGGGCAGCAGCACTCACCTGTTTATTAACTAAACGGCTAAGTAAGGAGTGAAGTCAATTTGTTTTGTAAGCGTACTTTGTAAGGCTCTATTACCTTACACAGGATTATATTTTGCGCGCTACTTTTACCTGCTTACCTTCCTAAGGTAGTAGGTACAATGTACAAGTTATTTAAGTATGAGCATGTTATGTATTGTACATATGATAAATGGTATCTGCCGCCCAAAATATGAGATCTTTCTTGCAAAAACTTTAATAAAAAGCAAACTGAACGCTGAATAATTCGATTTGTCTAATGTCTTGTTATGTTTTGCTATGACTAAATGAAGATATTAGTCGAAGTAGTAGACCAACTTCAAAGGGGTCGTAAGCATTATATAATTTAGTTTAGTTACCATTTTGAATTATTCTGGTTAAATCTCATGAGTACCTATTTCGCTATTTAGTAACTAGCTCTTCATGGACCTAATATTGTTTAACAAATTATTTTAAGATGTTGAGCTAAAATATCTTGCTCCATTACTGGAGAATAATTAGAAGTGGTAGTTAGTTGAAATGATTATTAGAAAAGCTTTTTTCAAGAATAAATCATTCTTTAATTAGAATCATTTGAAATTAGATTCTGAAGGTTTTTCTTGTAACGTTGAACGATTTTTAAGATTAGTAGTACTAGTACTTTTGTGTTTGTTCTGAAAAAGGTTTGAACTTTATTCAAAATTCATGTAATACTTATAAGTAACGTGATGAAAACCGGCTAAGTCCGACTCGCGCTCTGGGGATGCCGAAGAAAATTTTATGTAAAATGTTTTCTCATAATAGACTACAGTGAACTCTCTAAGTACTGATGTAGGTAGTAGGTACCTGCTGATTTCAACATGGATGGGCAAATACTACCCTCTCACGACGACGTAAAGTAACAGTATCTATACTGTTGGGCTTCGTTTGGAGAGTGCGAGTGGCGGAGGCCCATCCCCTTTTTTCTTCTCTCTAATTCCGCTCCTCCTGCTTTTCCTTTTCCCATCCAGGTCAGCAACGCATTTGTGACTCTTCTGAGGTTGCGGGTGTTCACAGGTGGCGGTAATTGCATACCATCTGGCGATCCGTCTGCTTGTTTGTCTCCTATGTTATAAATATTATTATTCGTTTTTAATTACACAACCATTTGTTATGTAAATATGTGAGACCTTTTTATGTGATATAGAACTTAACAAGTTTCGAGCTTTTTCTTTACTTGCGCTGCAGGAGCATATTCTTAGGACAACGAAGACAACTTAATACATGTCAATATATCTGTATTATTCAGTAGTTATAGAAGTTAGATATATTATTATTACAGCACTGAGGAGCCATACACCTAAGTATTGCAACATATTTACAGACATAAAAGAACAGCCCGCAAAGTAGGTATAACAGAACGTTTTACTTTCAAGAGAGATAAAAGAAAAAGGGGAAGAAATATCGGATATTCTTAATGAAATCGATTTTTACACTTATAAGTTAAATTCAATACGATACACCGCAACTTTCATGCATTTGTGTTTCGTTAATTAATTTAAAGGTTTGAATTTGCATGTTGAGATTTATAGACTTGTGTTCGGTGATTGATGAAATGATTACTAAAATGTCTCACTATGTCATCAATTAGTTTCACCCTAGCGTTCGGAATATTCAATTTCCATTTAACATAATACAGTAGGTACCTACTATTAGTTTAAGTAACTTTAAGTTGGTTGTAGTGAAATTGTTATTCAAACATTCTATACTGCCGCTAGCCCTGTAATTTGGTAAATGTATACACGGCTAATATTCCAAGTAACGCTGGTTGTGTCCTTACACGTTTTTAAATATTAAAACGCGTTCTATTTCCCGCGTGTATATTTATTCGTACGTAGCTATTTACATAGATGTGCGTTTACCTACATATATGTGTGTGTGTGTGTGGTGTTGCAATCCACGTTACAACCAACAAACACATAAAACATACATGATAAGGTGGGTTTGTGTGTATAGCGCGGTCGGCGCCGCCGCGGCGTGTTGGGGCGCGGTTGCCATGACGACGCCCGCACCCCTTCCCCACACCCCACAGGTTTCAGCTGACCCGCCGACCTCTAGTGACGAGTCGTAACACTGTCAGTGCTATAGGGATGGGCGAATACAGCCACGATCCGTTTTCATTTAACGGTTATTGTGGCATTTTCGTGCGTTTCGTTTGTTTTTCCATTGGATCTCTTTATAACTTATTTATCAAATAATTCGGATAATTTGATTACAAGGTTAACGTTGGCAGAATTATTTTTAAAACGTAGTAATTTTGTTGCTCTTTTCACTTATAGGAGTATATACACTTATATAGATAGCGTAAATTTATAGTTTTAACTTCTTGGTTCAAATAGTAACGTGTTATTTATCTTTTCCCAATGAATCCCTTCCGAAATAAGTAATTTACACTTAGGTTCTGTATACAGACTAGGTAAATATTAAAGAACTCGGCAGATCACGGCTAAGAAGTAAGGATGTGTGCTCGTTGGCGAAATCTGTGTAGGCTCTATGTAGGCTCGTTGGCGGAACGCGTGCTCCAAGGCAAGGGACGTCATCATCATATTAAATAAAAGTTGTCGCGTGTCAACTGTAGGATGGTGTGATGATAATGTACAGAATGTCCAGCAATGATAGAATTGTAGAATACTCTCGTACTAGGACTGAATCCTATATCCCGAGGGAAATTTCTTAACATTCAATCAACGAAAAACAATAATGTAGCGACATTAGTTATACAATTTTAAAGCTATACTAATAAAAGAGATATAGGCAGCGATAGCTGAGTGGAGAGACGGACAGACTGCTACGCAGAGGGTCTCGGGTACGAATCCACGGCACGCACCAATGACTTTTCGGAGTTAAGTGCGTATTAATTTATCGCTTGCTAAACCTGCATATCTGACAGTTCTCCATAATGTTCTCGAAAGACATGTGAAGTCTGCCAACCCGCACTTGGACTATGGCCTTACCCTTCTCATAGTGAGAAGAGGCCCGTGCCCAGCAGTGGGACAGTATAAAGGGCTGATGATGATGATGACTAATAAAAGCACGTTATAATATTAGCAGTTACAAAAGTTACAACTTACTCGATTCATTATCCGTCGACGTTGGCACATCCCTACAGGACGAAGTCTAGTCTAGTTCTCGACGTCCTCAGCTTTATGAATACTTGAAGCTTCAGGTGCTTGAACACCGTACACTCCGGGCCAATAAAAGGTAATGCCCCAAAAATCCACGACTTACCGGCTTAGTAAAGAAAAATCCTAGTTTGAGGTCAAGTTTTAAAAAGATTTCTTGTATTCCTTGCCGCCATGTTGCTTGTATATTTAATAGATCGATAGAATCGGTAATGACTTGATTCCGTGTATAGTACTGTTCAAGGAGATATTCGTTTCTACTTTATAATCGATGCCATTGTTAGGTAATTGAATAGAAATGGATTTTGTAGTTTGATGTTTCTTTATATTTTATAGAAATTGAAGACATTAACTCAAAAATACGACGGTTGCATTTCAAACAATAAAAATATACCTTTCATTGTATCACGCCATGTGATAATGGCGTATGATGCGGCAATATGAATTTCAATAAACCTATTCAAATAATGTATGTATGTATATTATTTTGTCCAGTAGTGCAACGGTCGTCAATTCATACATTCTACGGCAAATGAGTAACTCACGTGTTAGGAGACCAAAGGGATAATTACGTAGGAAGTTGCTCGTTTTCATACAAATTCTATACACAGTAATGCTCATTTATTATTTTTTGTATGTAACAGTTCTAGAATATTTTATTTTTATTTTTTGTGTTGTGCTTTAGTTTTTACTGACCGATGATTTCCTTTGGTCTTCACGGTGGAAATCCGAGTAACGTGCGTGTCCTCCAGCGAGGCTGCCAGAGGGATGTATTTCTACCCTACAAACTTTTGCGTTGTGGGCCTACTTACTAAATTTATCGCGATATCCGTTGACGTCCGTTGATTGCGGGGACACTCGAATCGCTGTTAAAATACTTTGTGGCGATTCCGTCAGGGACATCATTGTCACTTAGCCAACATTTCCATACACAACTTAAATCTGAAGTAAATACCGACTTTTATGACCGAATAATATTATCAAAGTTATACATATTACTTCTTAATACCTCATCATGTCAGCCTAGAGACGTCCGCTGCTGGACATAGGCCTCCCCCAAGGTTCTCCACACAGACAGATTTTGAGCCGCCCGCATCCAACCGCTTCCCGCGATCTTAACCAGATCGTCGGTCCACCTTGCGGGAGGCCTATCCATGCTGCGTCGTCCGGTACGCGGTCGCGTCTCTAGGACCCGCCTGCCCCAACAGCCATCGGTTCTGCGAGCTATGTGCCCTGCCCATTGCCACTTCAGCCTGGCTATTCGGAGAGCTATGTCGGTGACTTTGGTTCTCCTGCGGATCTCCTCATTTCTGATTTGATCTCGCAGGGAAACTCCGAGCATAGCTCTCTCCATCGCCCTCTGAGTGACCCCGAGCTTTCGGATAAGGCCCATAGCTAGATCATGACTGGCAACACACACTGGTCAAAGACTTTCGTCTTGAGACACTGCGGGATATTGGACGTGAAGATATGCCGTAACTGCCCGAACGCCGCCCAACCGAGTTGGATTCGACGAATGACCTCTTTCTCGTTGGACCTACCCAATTGGAACATTTGTCCCAGGTAAACGTTCTTGTCGACAACTTCGAATGTAGAGTTCCCAACCTGAATAGGAGCAGGTACGACATGGACGTTAGACATGATTTTCGTCTTGTCCATGTTCATCTTAAGACCTACTTATTGGGCGACTCTACAGAGGCCATCGAGCATTGTGCTAAGGTCTTCCATGGTCTCAGCCATGACTACGATATCATCAGCAAATCGAAGGTGAGTGATGTACTCGCCGCAGAAGCTTGAAAACGTCTTCCAGTAACATCTCCCTGCCTCACCCCTCGCTGTAGCCGAATAGGTTTTGAGCTCTGGTCCTGGAGGCGGACTGACATGGTGGCGTTTTCGTACAAACACTTCAGCACTTCGACATTCGATAGTCAATTTAGCACCGCTGGAGAGACTGCAGCACTGCCCAGGTTTCGATCGAATCAAAGGCTTTCTTATAGTCCACAAACGCCAAGGATAGAGGCTGGTTATACTCCTCGGACTTCTGTATAACCTGCCGCAGCGTATGTATGAGGTCTATGGTAATATAGCCTTGATCCGGCTTGTTCGGGGGGCTGGAAGTCGTCTAGCTTGCTCTCGAGACGATTCGTGATGACCCTGAAAAGCACCACCACATTTCTATGCCATGCCTGTGGCGTTTTGCCCTCGAGTATGACGCAATTGAATAGCTTCCGAAGCATTTCCACAGCAGGTGCGCCGCCAGCTTTCAGAAGCTCTGTAGTTATTCCTTCATCACCCGGTGCCTTGTTGTTTTTTAGTTGTTCTAGGGCTACACTAATCTCGTGCATGCTAACGTCCGGGATATCTTCGATATAGTGTCGGGTCAATCCAGCTCTATGGTCAGTGGCTGGAGTAGTGACAGGTGTTCGTGTATAGCTGTCCATACAACCGTTCGATCTTCTCCACGAGCTGAGGTTTAGACGAGATAATTCTGCCATCCTCCGTCTTCAGCTTTGTCAGCTGACTCTGCCCGATAGACAGATCTCTTTGGAACACTTTGGAACCCTTATTTCGCTCGATCGCCTCTCGAACACACTTAGTGTTGTATTGGCGAAGATCGCGAGTCAGAGACAGATCTGCCTATTGAGACGCCGATATTTTGGCATGTCGTCGGAGGATAGCAGAAGTATCCTACGCTTTTCCTCTATGAGCTCGAGGGTCGGACCAGAGACTTTTTCGGCTCTTTTCTTCGTGTTTGGCTTAAAGAACTTTAAGCCCGTTGTATGAACAGCATCCACGAACCTGTCACTGAAGTCGTCCACATCTACGCTCTCTCCCAAGCATTCGAAGCGGTTTCGCAGTTCAAGCTGAAAGCTCTCGGGGTTTTGGATTTGAACTGTTGCTGGTCGGAGCGTGGACTTCATCAATCTCGACCGTTCGAGGCTGGGACTACTACTCAATGTGCCTCTTACAATTCGGTGATCGCTGCCCGCTTTAAGCGAATTGATCACGGAGACATAATTGAATGTTTGCCTCTTCGTCGACATGATGAAGTCGATCTCGTTTTTGGTAGCACCGTCTGGACTTATCCAAGTCCACTTGCGGCATTCGCGCTTTTTGAAGAAGGAATCCATAGTGAAGAGTCCTTCCTTCTCCATGAAGCTAGCCAGCAAGTGACCTCGCGAGTTCCGATGTCCATATCCAAATTGCCCCACTCGCAGCTCATCACCGCTTCGTTTGCCTAGTTTGGCGTTGAAATCTCCCATGACAATTACTGTGTAATGGGTTTTGAAGCCATGTATAGCCTGCGATATGTCCATACATAGCTTCTACCTCCTCATCGGGGTGCGTCGAGGTTGAAGGGTAGACCTGTATGACCTTCAACAAATATCGTTTAGATATTCTGAGTATCAGGTGCGCTACCCTGCTCGACACACTCGATATAATTACCACGCTGTTCACGAGAGATTTGTGGACGATGAGCCCGACACCACCTTGGGACTGTTGAGAGAGTTGAGAGAAGAGCAAGTTACCCGAATTGAGCACTATCGCGTCCTCACTTTGTCTTCGGACCTCAGATAGGCCTATAATATCCCATCACAACTTGCTCAGTTCTTCTTCCAGCTCGGCAATCTTCTCGTCGGTCCGCAGTGTGCGCGTCTTGAATGTTGCCAGGGCCAGTTATCGTCGGTGATGGTAGCTGGATCTCTGCCGGAGATTCTTTTTTTTTACACCTATAGTTTTCAATATCTATAACAAAGTATAATTTTATCGCAAATAATTGTATGCCGCCTTACACAAATACTAATTTTAATAACAGATATTAAACTAGCCCCGAATGAGGGTATTTTAATCCTGTTTTGTGTGCTCTATGATCGTGCTCCGATTGAGCTTGTCATTGTTTGACATGTGGTGTTGCCTGCGTTATTAGATAACTAACGGTTATTGAAATTATACTGCTTTGTATGGATTTTATCGCGGTTTGTTTTATTTAAATCTTGCCTGATGCTTCGGATGTATGTATTTGATGTGCTACGGTTTATGAACTCTTCCACTGTTGTAGTTTAAACATTTGTTCTGGAATATCATCGCTACTACTTTAGATATACATACATACATAGACTCATGCCGGTTACCTGGAGGGGTAGGCAGAGATTACGGAACGCCCTTTGCAACGATCCTGACCCTGATCCAGGTTGATATAAAATGTTAACAAATAAAAATATAATATCATTAATCGATTTTAATCCTTTGCTATTTGTATACAACATACAATTTTAGTAAATGCGGCGGGTACGATAATTAACTATAGTTTGACCGCAACCGCTGTACCGAGCCTTAGGTA
The DNA here is from genome assembly GCA_944739405.2 of Euclidia mi. Taxonomy (NCBI): domain Eukaryota; kingdom Metazoa; phylum Arthropoda; class Insecta; order Lepidoptera; family Erebidae; genus Euclidia; species Euclidia mi. The sequence goes on along the minus strand of OX123194.2, from coordinate 43,904,930 downwards.
TGTACGGGGAGGTAGGGTGTGGGCAGGATAGAGCATGAACGCACATGAGATTCGTAGTGTCAGACAGATCTTACGATATGGAAGCACAATTTTTTTAACTATATTTACGAGTATAATTATATTATCCAATTCCTGTTTTGTCCAATGTAGCGAAGTACAATAAAAGAACCAATATAAATGAAAATATGAAACTTTAATCCTTGGAAATAACATTTGTACATGAAAAAGAAAAAGTGACTGACAATTCAAATTAAAAATTAAAACCTATTTATTAGGTAAATAAATTACACTGACTATTCTGACATAGATTCTGTTTCAATTTCACATTCCATTTCGCTATCGGATCTTGAATCAGAGTCATCCTGCAGATTTATTATTATTCGCTCAATAATATCATAGAATCTATTGTCGCGATCCCAGTAAACCTTTTAATTTTTTTGGACATGGTCATCACATCTCTGCCATTTTTCTGCCGTGAACTCCGAAAACAATAAATTCAATGCGTTTATCTTTCGTCTAGAGAAGCATTAATATGGTTTTGCGCTATATTGTTTTTGACATCAGCCCAGACCAACTCAATGGGGTTCAGGTCTAGATGGTATGGCGGTAAACGCAGTACTGTGTGTCCATGGGCTTTTAAGAGTTCATCAATTTTGTAAACGGGCTCTTTTTGTGTGTTATCGATAAGAATTTTCATTTGGCCTTTTTTCATAGTTTCGGAAAATTCAACATTGTGGCGCCGCAACTAGTTCTGCATTTCACTTTTGAGGCTTGTAATGGTCGATTTCTTCTCAACTTGAACGCTGTAGTAAGATGCGTTGTCCATGACAACTACAGAGCTCGACAGCAACTTATCTTTTAGCTTTTCATCCACCCACTTATAAAAAGTAGGCCCGTTCATGTCTCCATGGTAGTCACCGGTCTTAGCGTCTGATTTAAATATAGTTAATGCACCTTGAATCAAGCCATTTCGACACCCGGCGTGAAAAATTACCACACGTCGTCCTTTACCGACGTCAGTGTGAATTCTAGGTTCTGACACTGATTGCCAACATTTGCTTATATTGTGACTGGCATTAATATATGTCTCATCTAGGAAATATATTGCGGTTTTCGCTTCTGTATTTCCTGATTTTCCTCAAGTATTTTCTCCGCCACTCTGTAATATTAGGTTGTTCTATGAGTAAATGTCTCTTCGATCTACATTTTTTGAAACGGTAACCCATTGTGTGTAAAAGATTTCTCAGATATTCTTGTCCACAATTCAATATGCCATCCCGTCTCAATCTTGACAGTAATTTACAAATTCTTGGCACTCTTTTTTCGATCTCATAAAACTGATGAATTTTTCTTCTGATGACTCCCAAATCAAAATCGTCAATAATATATTTTTTCTTTATAACTTTTGTTTTTTTTTGGTAAACTAAATTTCAGTCGGCCTATTAGTTGATGAATTGCCCGCAGTTAATACATTTCTTACAGTTTTTTCGCAGTATCCCTTAGCCTCCGCAACAATTTTGGCGATATTTGCGTCACTTTTATATTCAAAACTTTCTTTGTCTGCTTTCCTTTTTTTTAAATATTCGGCCACTTTGAAAATGACAGTCTTGATATCTCGAGATAACGCACGACCTATCTTTAGATATTTTACCTCATGTGCGTCTGACACAGACAGTCCACAACAAATAAGACTAGTTGCCCCCGTGAGCGATGACGGCAGAATGACTAGATGGAGCAGCTGTTTCGCCCTCCCCGTCTCGCCGCTCGCATACCTAAGGCGCGGTACAGCGGTTACGGTCAAACTATAATTTACGGTATAAATACCTCTGTTTTTCTCCGACGTTTAGACCGGCTTGCAACGATCGTTCTCGCAACCGTTGTTATCCATCCGTCGGACCATTGGATCCTGCGCTGATTTTCAACTTTCTCCTATGCTGAAGGCACGGATGACAGACCTAGACCTAGTATTTTACCTCCATATAAGAAACTTCATAATATAAGTGTTTTAATCAAATTATAAACACCATCGTCTCTAATTAAGGTTAATAATTACGTAGTGCAGTCAGAGAGGGCAAGAATTTAGTTGCCTATAGCGTTGATAGGTAGAAATGACTACAACAAGGACTAAAAGATCACTCAGAATTCATCACTTGTCTATCAAAGTTTCAAGCAAAGGAGTCATAAACAACAGCCGTCTATGACACATAAAGATATAATGTTACAAACTATGCTAATGAATTATCTGCAAGTTATAACGCAAGTAATCCCGAGTTGAAGTAAATAATAAAGAGCCAACAACAGCTTAGATACTTTAGCATAAAATCTAGCTTTATAGAAGAGTCTTGAATAGTAATTTATATTAAAAAAGTTTTACAAACTTTGTTTTCTGCTATATTTTATAAAGTGTTCTTATAGGTAAATAGTGAGTTATTCGTTGGTGTGTTACAATATTATAGAATACTAGAGGACGCCAGCAGCTACGCCTGCATTTCTTTTTATATTTACCCGTTTTGGCCGATCCCGTGGGAATTTCGGGAAATCCCTTCTTAGTGCAGCTCTACGGTCCCCAAGGAACATACATGCCAAATTTCAGCTTCTTGTGCCTAATAGTTTTGGCTGTAGCGTGTCTGTCAGTCAGTCAGTAACACAAGGATTTTATATATTAAGATATCAATGTGAATCTGCATTTATAACGATATTATGAGATATTTTATCTTAATTCCTACTACTTATAAAAACGCGCACTTTTTTGAGAACAGATGGATGTTAGTTTTTTCGCAAATTCCTTACCGATTTTAATGAAACTTGCAGCAACATGGACTACGTTCCATTGTATAAGTTAAAATCGTAATTATTTGTGAACTTAAGAAACTTGAAACGCAATTTAATTATTGCGAAGGACCCTACTGCAAAAAAATAACAAGCAAAAATATTGAAATACAGGACAATAACAAAGACATTGTCTTCCTCAATAGACTAGGACGTAATAGTAGCAGTTGCGTCGCGTTCTACATAAAAATATAAAAATGGTGCCTTTTCAAAGGACTTTTCATATACAAAAGGATAATTTCGCTTTAGTTTCCATTATATACAGTGGCCATTGTTGCCCGATGCCGTGGTTCAAACATGCCAATTTGCAAATGCGTCGCTTTTAATTTTACCTAATTGACCGTTTTATGATACACTGAAGGACTCGTGTATGCGGTCTGGGTAGTTTCGTCACCGCGCTGAAAGGGTTTGACCGTAAAATATGACTCACTACATGTTATATGACGTAATCTTGAATATCTTTGAATCAAGTACGCTCAGATTAGAGTACATACCTATCTTTGATTATTTATATGCTTCTTATTTTTTAATTAATACTTTCAAACCTTCGCCATTTTTACACGCTAATATGTATGTAGATTCCCAATATCTTAATTTTACCAGAGTATGGAAATCATACTTTGCTATAAATGTTGATATACTTATTGATTCTAACCATAGTGTTGTAAATTCAAAATAACTAAGAAGCATTATGATTTTTTCAAATAACTTACCAGTTCAATACCAAAATGAAATGGAGCATATTATACTTTATTACAGCATATATGTTAATCTATTCGCTTTCATGCGTCATTGTAGAAGAAAAACCCACAGTGAAAAGATAATCTAAAACTAAATTAAATTGTTAATACAGGAAGCTTAATCCGGTCAACAATAAGATTACAGCTTAGTAAATTACAATTGTAAATAAAAGTAGGTACTGTTACACGTTTTAGTTAAATATTAATATTTAACTAAAACGTGTAACAGTTACAATTATAAAAATTCATGGCGAAATGTGGGTGTCATATTACACATCTGCCTACCCCTTCGCAGATATACCTACAGGCGTGAGTCTATATAAAATTATTATCACATTTTGGCATACCTTAATTATTTTCGTGGCTTTGTGTCAAACAAGATGACAGAAATAATCTTGATCACATCTTACAAAAATTGTCCTGGGTTGGAATAGAACCCATGACCTTCCACTTAGCTGACAGGTTCACTAACCTATAAATCAACATGCTAGTCTGTCTGTTACGTTATTACTTTGTTATTGTCCATTATCTGTAAGTTAGAAGATAACATTTCTTTAGCCGCATTATAAAGGTATTGAAAAAGCAGCATCATAGGTTATTGACTTTTACCTAAAAACTTGAAATGTTAACAAAGACTATTAACAATAATGTTTTTCATTCAGTTGTTGTATTTTCTATTCTTTACAATTTGAATAGAAAAGGTTGAGGTTGCAAAATTTTCTTTAAATTGAACTCATCCAATTATTACTTTAAAGTAAGACGTTAGATACGCGGTTAGATTGTTACTTTATTAAATACACCTAATCAGTATTTTAACTAAAATAATATTCTTCGTTATTATCTAAGCGGCGATAGCCCAGTGGTGAACGTGACGAACTGTCGAGACGATGGTTTCGGGTTCGATCCCCAGGTACCCCAGGCACACATCTCTGACTTTTCGAAGTTATGTGTGCATTATAAATTAAATATCGCTCTCTTAATGATGTGCCCGGTAGATGGTAATAGGCTCGCCCTCTATTACATTGGGACCGAAACATATCCGGCAAAGTGTGGGTGTGTAATGCACCTCTACCTACCCTATCGGGGATAAAAGGCGTGAAATTATGTTATGTATGTTATGTTATTATCTAGAAGGTTTTTTTTTCGAAGAAGCAGCAAGGTACTGCAGGGCACTAGGAACAAATCCTCTATCACGGGGAACATACAAACATACCACCAAAGAACCCCTGAATCTGATAGAATAATTGAGGACCACACAACATATTGGTTTGTGTGGGATCAGGAATTGTCGTTTTAATCATTACGCAGAGCCACTGTCCAGGAAATCAGAATGAAAATAAATGTTGGAATAACGCGCCATCTATACATATAATACAACAGTAAAAACATCTTCAATATGATGATTCGCAAGTCCAAATAGACTAGAAATTCCGTTCATAGCAATAAAACTGCAACTTTCATAAGAATAAAATAATGCATTGTATGTAAATGCCTCGAATAGGCAGTCGATCTAAAGATTAATTTTGCAACTGCAGTGTGCAAGAACCAAACATGCAGTCGTGCATCGCACACATCAGTTCTTTCTTGTAAGATACATAATTATTCAAAGTTGTTTAATTTTTGGTGCACGCAAATTCATACATTAGATTACTCTAGTTGTACAGGTACATAATTTTAAATGTAAAGCTATTTTGTATACTTTACATTAAAGCAATTTGCTTTAATGTAAAGTATACAAATAGCTTGTATGTATACCTAGCTGCACAAGACGTATCAGCACCTGCTCGTACATTCGTAGCGAGAGCTTGATTAACTCATTACAGTTTGTTAATGTTCGCGGTTGAGTCATCAACCGACCGTACATCTCTGATTGTATCTTCTACATAGAACATTGTGATTATAGGGTATGCATTTTGATAAGATTTATAAATATTATAAAAGCCCTGAGTTTTATAAAGATATGCTGATGGTCCTCTTATCAGGACCTTCCTGTCTGGCGAGGACAGAAAATAAAATATGTAGTCAATGTAAAATATAAAACAAATAGGTATACAATTGGGACCCATTATCAAAAAAACTGCTGCAAAATAAATATATATATCAAACACGAAATAAGCTTAATGTTATGCTGAAAACTAACATACTATATTCTCTGTTCGTAGCAATAAATCACACATATTAAATTCACATTTATCTGTAGCTGCGAAACATTACAAAACAAATATTTTCTCATCGCGTTCATTAAGACTTGATATTACGTAGTGAGAATAACTCCAAGTTGGTAACAACAGGAACCTGGTAATGTTCCAAAATACCTATTAGGGCACAGTCCGTCGGTGTTCCGGTGCGCGATATGATAAATGTAGAAAAAACGAGCCGCATTGCAGGGTTAAAGGCTACAATTTGCCAACGCAACTACGTTATAAAATATTAATGACACCACAAATTACATTAATAGTACCGTACAAGTTGTATATTTTTTGTTTGTAGGATACAGCCGTACTGCCGGCGTTAAATCGTGTCATAATACAATTACGCTCTTTGGTTATTAGTATTGGATTTTACCGTTCCATAATAAGATTAGGTAGCTTATCTCACACATACACTATACACGTGAGTGGTTGTTTTCTTCGGTTCGTGAAAACGGGGCATTTATGAAACGAGATATTCGGCGAGTCCGAGCTTTACACTATAAATAATCCCTTGAATCACTTCCTATGGATGTTCCAAGGGGAGAATAAGGCGTCATAGTACCAGGTTGTTTGGCACCGATTTTCAACCATGCACTAGAAATATCTTAGAGGCAGCGTAGAAGCTTACGCCCGGTACGATAGCTTAACACTTTCACGGACAGTACGAACGAACGAGACACAATTGAAGTTTTATTGTTATCACGTATATATATATTTTTTTATTTACACTTCCTGCAATTACAATGCAAAAGGCGGACTTAATGCTAAATAGCATTTTCTGCCAGTCAACCTTCGGGTGGTGCAGAAATGATTGCGGCAGGTGTTTAAACTATAAATATGAAACATTTAATTATTTGGTTAAAATCCATTAGCATACATATCTATGCATATATGCTACGTATATATAGAATAAAGTATATAGGCATTTACTGTCCATGAAAGTGTTAAGACTAAATTCCGAGCGTTACTTTCGCCTCATACAGCGAAGAAAAGAGAACTTAGTCACTAATAACTTCAATGAGAGGCTTTTTCTTAAGCTCGGATATTAATAGGCTGTTGCGAACTAACAACTTTCAAGTAGAGAAAACTCCGCTTACGGCAGTTACCGCGCGAAAGTAAAAATATTTTCTCCGGTGTATTGTATAGCGGTTTTATTTTAACTTGAGCTTACTTGGCATATAAATAAGTAAGTTAAGCGTTGCTGAAGCGTATGAATGGAAGGTGATTGCGATGAACAAGATCAAGGATGGTTTAAATAACGGTTGATGTTAATGTTGAAATATTTGAAATTGGTAGAATTAAAAGCGCAAACTTAGGTGAGTATAGCTTTTGACTGTACTTTCTTACAAAATGATACTATAATAGCGTTATTTTAAAAGCTTCTTGGCACGGAGAGTATCACTATGATCCTAAGCTGAGCCTGCTTTAGTTTGTCCGTCAATTGTAGGCCCGTTTGTCAATGTTAGCAGGTTTTATCTCATGCACTGTGATAAGTAGAGCTTTCACAAAGTGTAATAGGTATTTCTATTGCCACTATAGGAACAGACTAAGTAATTTTTGTATGATTAAACATAATATAATGATTATTAAAACATATTGACGTTAACTTTCGTCGTCATCATCATCATCATCATCCTAGCGTTGTCTCGGTTACGATCCAAGACCCTCGCCTTACAGCCCGTGGTCCATCTGACGTTAATATATTGTTTGTTTATGTTAAAGTGAAATAAGATTACTATCTGACCTGTCTCCTATTCGCGACAGTAGCTTAATTATAGCGATTGCCAAAACAGAAGTCAAGGACTTACATTTTATGATAAGACTAGAGGACGCCAGCAGCTACGCCTGCATATTTTTTTAATTTACCCATTTTGGCTGATCCCGTGGGAATTTCGGGAAATCCCTTCTTAGTGCACCCTTACGGTCCCCAAGGAACATACATGCCAAATTTCAGCCTCCTGCGCCCAATAGTTTCGGCTGTAGCGTGTCTGTCAGTCAGTCAGTAACGCAAGGATTTTATATATTAAGATTAATTAAAATTCCATCTACACAATATTTAATACACATTAAATGAGTTGAATTTCTTAAACAATATGGAGCTCATGTTCAGTAGTCATTTTATATGATTTGTCGTTGCTAACCAGATTCAGAGATACATTTATTTTTAGAGCAGGATGGAAAAATACAAGCTTAAATTAACTTCTGTCTAGGGGACATTTATTTATGTTACCTTCGTAGGCAGGTTCGACCTTTTGCATTTTATGTACTTTCTTTCAAAATTCCCTAGATTGCGTACAGGCAATGTGGGTGAAATAAATTTATTTTCCAAGAAATACTTTGTTCTTATTAAAATTCCACTCTTTTAGGAATAAATTTATAGAAAATTAATTATAATTTATTTTTATAATGAGTTACCGAATTTATAGCAGATTGGACATCAAAATGACTTATGTTATACTGTTGGTGTATATAAATTGATCCCGCCAAATCATTTTCACGTAGAATGTTGCCAAGAAGAGACCATGCTAGTAAGGTCCAAAAGTAATCAGATCTAATGTAGAGTCAAGCTTGTAACTCTACAACTCACAAATTACATCTTAGTCAAAATATGTGGTTTGCTCGTTTCTTTAGTAAAGGCATAATTTAATGACAAAAACGTACTGAATAGTAAATAAAATTTTCACATTACGGCCATGGGATGGAGCCAAAACGGTCAAGTCACATATTGACACGTGCTTGACCAGTTCTTATATCGTTCTAGTATAATACATAGTTCTAAATATCCAGGATAGAACTGTTATAAGGGAGCCAAAGATTAATTTTCAGTTCCGAATTAAAATTGTTATTGCCTTTCCATCCCAAATTCCATCCCAAAGATGAAACACATGAAAATATTGATATACATAGATATTGGAACAAGTAAATAGTTTTTTTTTTATATTAATAGGCGGCAAACGAGCAGACGGATTGCCTGATGGTAAGCAATTACCGCCGCCCATAGATACAAGCAACACCACAGGAGTCACAAGTGCGTTGCCGCCCCTTGGGATTGGGAAAAGGGATAGGATGAGGGAGAAGGAATAGGGGATAGGGCCTCCGGCACTCTCACTCACCGAACGAAACGTAAGTTTAGGTACTGTTACTTTACGTCGATTTTCTGTGAGAGGGTAGTACTTCCCCGGTCGAACCGGCCCATTCATGCTGAAGTCAGCAAGGCTCTACTACCTTCTAATTAAAAATTTCGATATTCACTAAATTGATAATCCTTATGAATACTTTATAACAGCCAGCCTGTGCCCTGTGTTGTACAACTCGATGTTTTGCTAAACTTCATGTAAAGTTGGTTTCTACATTATCTAATTCTCAAGGACATCTCATATTATGTCCGAATAACATACCCAACAATGACGCAATGCCATTGAAGGACAAAAGCTATCGACATATACACTAAGGTTACCCATCCAAGGCTAAGCATTGGGAATGCTGCATAATCATGTAGATTCGTTCTGCGTACTAACTGTGTAGTCACGAGACTCAGTTCAATTCCATTGTATAAAAAGAAAACAATAATGTTTATTGACTTTATACGTGCTCTTATTGTCTAAGTAGGCTGCTTATTTCTGAGCTCTAGGATAATATTGATCGAGCTGCAACCATTACTGAACGAAATTAGGTCTAAATAATGGGAGATGCGCTGTGATAGCGTAGCTGAAAGGATGGTTATTTATTTTTGGATGAGATAATATTTGCGTTCGGATTAATTTAATGGCTCGTTAGAGGTCAGAGTCTGTGTGTTGAAATTCCAGGGACTCAGTCCTATCTTTATTTTTATCCTCTCTTTTAAAATAAACGTTGCTAATCGAGTCACAAAGTTATAAATGTGAGCATTGCTACAGTGTGATAACTATTCCATCTGCAAAGCGCAACTGTACCATGATTGTTTGAGCAGATATTTTGCTAGTTAAGTATGTACGTAATATCACTAAAATTATAAAAATGGTATCTATAACAGTGCGTGGTAAATCACCACGGGTCGTTGAAATTTCAAGAATATTGGAAAAAAATAGAGGATGCCCGCAGCTACGGCCGCACATTTTATTTTAATTTAAGTGTTTCTTTCCGATCCTTTGGGAAAATTGGGGAAATCCCTGCTAAGTGCAACCCAAGATACATATGTACATGCCCAGCTTCTTGCACCCAATAGTTTCAGCTGTGCGTTGTCTGTCAGTCAGACAGCAACGCAAGAATTTTATATAATATACTGATAATGACAATGCATTGATGATAAATGATAATGAAACACTGGATGCAGTGTTGAAAGCTTTATTTAACAGCAAGGATTTTATACTAATTTAATTCGCTACAATACCATACCGGTCTGTACATTAGCAGTGCATTGAACGAGTACATGTTATTTTTCTGTTGATACAAAAGTCCACAACAAATATAATTATTACCCACCAACTAGTAGAACCGCTATGCATTGTGATAAAATCATTTGATATGTTAATGAATGTCATTATTTTCAAATAAATTGCGTTCTCTGTTATTTTCAATTCACCATTTGAATTCGTATTTTGATAATAAGCTTAATTAACGAAACAGTATTTCATGTAGGTTAATTACACCAGAGCAAAATCAACCACATTACCATTCAGATTTCCCTTACTTTATTAACAAAACAAGAAATATTTTAAAGCAAGCAGAGCCTTGTAATGGGTGTTAAAATAATGTTTTCCCAAGAAACAGTGTAGCCAACATTAATAAAATTCTTCAGTCAAGAAACGCGAAACTTTTTTTTACTCTTGTTTTCTCTTCGCGAGTCGGAGCATTTTTTCTCCCCAACTTAATAAACGTAAGAAGAATTTAATAAAAGCGTCATATTTTGAGTATCACTTTTTTGTTTTACGGAATAGGAATATTGTGTAGGTGGACTAGTGGAAACGGGAATTTAATTGTCTCGCCGTCTTCTAGCTATTCCTGTATATGAAAAAGTGTTCTAAGTAAAATAGGACCGTGCAGGTATTCATTTGTGCTCCGTAAACAACCTTATATTGAAGATGTCTGTCTACATATTTTTAGCGTTCAATCGAGTTAATTTCACTTTTAATTGAGGAGTTTTTTACGCCAAAAACAATTATTTTAATACACAGCGACAGGGGAGCAAATGTAAATTTTTGCAGATTTATTGCTTCTTCATTCTAGGTATGTCGTGCATCATTTAAAAGTAAAAATAGTATAAACAGAATAAAAGTATTTTAAGTTAATATCCATCTATGCCACTGAAAGCCTGGCATGTGTTGCTTATAAAAAACTGCGCAATCCAGAAGTGAACTGTGTGTGGCTGAGTGTCTGAGCGACCGTCGATAGAACGCTTTGACTAAGACAGGGGCTTTAGATTCTACAGAAAAAATATTACAAATCGCATTTAAAATAATGAAGAGTTTAAGAGGGCAAGTTTCTTATTTGGAGAGATAATACAATCAAGCCCTATGATATGACTGGATTTAAAAAATGAGTATAAATACACGATTTGCCAAAATAGGACATTACATTTCGTTTAACTGTCTAAAATAATTTGAATTTACAAACAGCTGTGTCCCTATTCTGGCGTGAACGTTGCGCGTACTTGCTCGTCTAACGGGGATCACATTCGAGAAACTTTTAAAAGCCGGTAAGCCTCGGTTCGGTACGAACCAAATCACAGCCTACTAAAGTATATTTCACCCTTTTGACGACACATTATGTACATTTGCAGCGCGTAACGACACGGGCACGGCTCACAATTTCCATTAAGGCGAGGTTGCAGTACAGTGCGTAGCTCGACCTCACCCCCCGCAAAAACAAAAACACGGCGGTGGCGTCAGCGAGTGAGCGGGGGGAGGGGAGGGGGGGTTTCGTGTGTGCGTGTGCCACAGCGCAGCGTAAAAAAACCGTAGATGAGTTATGCGAACTTCAAAAGTGGCACATTAAAAACTGACAAATTGATGACAAACTTTTTTTTTCTAAATGTCTCATTTGGCTTTGATCGCGTACGCGCTGTGGTCGGAAGCGCTCGCTCTTTTACTCGCGTGTGTGTACGTTACATTTGAAAATGCCGTCGTGTGTAATGAGATTTTGCAAAAGTAGTTAAACTTTAGTAGGAAAATGACTAAAAGTTATGGAATCACTTCTCATTCATGAGTATTACAATATTACAACGTTTTATTTTCAATTTATAATAAATTCAGTATCACAAATAATAGAGTGAATAATAAATTGGCATTTAGCGAGTGTAAAAGAGAAGTAGTATTGTGCGTGTTCAAAGACTAAAAAACAAAGTATCCAGATGGGACATTCGTAATAATAAAATACTGATGTGTGTTTTTGTCAAGTAATAAAAGTGATTTGAGGCTGAATCAACACAATATGTGTTGATTCAGCCTCAAATCACTTTTACAATTATTATTATAGAAATACAAAATCATACGTAAGTTACAAACATTGACAGATGATCAAAGTCCATTCACTTGTTCTTGTTTTTCTCCTTTTAGTATTAAACAACTAAGTAGATTGTACTGCACAGTTTTCGCTGCCGACCCATCGTACCCCTGGCAGTACCTCTGGGGGTATGGTGGGACTTTCAAAGCTTAACCCGTACTCCCAGATAATATTGTTGTGTGATTAGTTTATTAATTTCAGTTCGTTAATTTCAAGTTCTACTATTTTGTGGGATCATGCCCAGTATAGTAGTAGCATTGAACAATTCTATGATAGAACTGTCCTAATTATATTAGCACAACTTGATGAGGAGAACAGAACTAATGGGATAAGTAATAGGAAATGTCCCAGTCTAGTTCTATGTATGTTTTTACAAGGGTATTCAATAGAACTACTGGGAATGATCCGTAGTGTCACGACATCGCCCTCATACATCCGAATAAATATGTTTTGTAGACGTTCATTTGTTTAATGTGTAAAACAAATGAACGTTTACAAAACAAATGAACGCCTACAAAACAAATGAACGTCTAAAAAACAAATGACTTACAGAAAGTGATCAGCTATCGATAGTGATTGCAGAAAACAGGTGCATGCGATTTTCAACCTTATTGACATTAGTCAGAATTTATAATTTTATTACCCTAATATTGCCAGAAAGCGAGAAAAAACAAAACAAAAAGTTTGTTATGAATTGTCAATAAGGACGAAAATCGCATGCACCTGTTTTTTTGCAATCACTATCGATAGCTGATCACTTTCTGGTAGTCATTTGTTTTGTAGACGTTCATTTGTTTTGTAGACGTTCATTTGTTTTGTAGACGTTCAATTGTTTTGTAGACGTTCATTCGTTTAACACATTTTTATAAATACATATTTATTCGGATTTGTGAGCGCGATGTTTTGACACTACCCTTGTAAAACATACATAGAACTAGTGGTAAATTTCCTATAACTGTTTCTATTCTTCTCATCAAGTTGTGCTAATAGAACTAGTGGGAAAAAAAGTATCACTAGTTCTATCATAGAACTGGGGCCTTACTCTCCAAAATAATGCCAATCTCAATTTAAAACCAATACAATTCCAATGTCAATTTCATGGTCACGTGGTTTCGTACTCTTGAAATCAATGTTGTCAACATTGGATTGAAATTGGGATCGCCCTGCGATTGGGAGGACTAGTGTTGTTCAAAATGTTACTATAAACCAACATTATGACTTTGAATGTCTGTATTTTATAAATAACAAGGTAAATAAATAAATAGAATGTGGCTAATGGTTTAACTCAATGATTTTATCGTTTATAAGTCAAATGAGCCCAAAAAAACTGCTAATATCATAAATATGCCATTTTTGGCTGTATGTGGGAGTGTCGTTGCCGCCACAAAAAAAGTTAACCAAGCTGCCAAACAAAACATAGGTAAACAAAACAAAGTTCTTCAATTTCAAATTACGCTCGAATAAAGTGAAAAAAGTTTTATTTTAAGTTTTCCAGTAAGAATACGACTATAATAATTGATAATTTTAGTTCCGTTGTACATATTTATTGTTACGTTACGAAATTTATAGAAGCGGTAAGTAAAAACTACCAAGATTACATTATAAACATTATCTCGATCAATGTTTCCTAAACTGCGTGATGTAGTAGTATATAGGTACTAAAAAACTTATGCATTTTCAGTTATAATGGCTTATCGTCCTAGCTATGCCCAGTTAGAAGCTTTGGTGGAGTTTCTTGAAGAAAATCCAGGCATAGCCAAGTGTTTGCTTCGCACCACCCAAGCCTAGCACGAAAGTAGAAACTAAGAGGAAATGGTTGAATTTGGCTACCTCTTTAAATGCTCTTGGAGGAGCTAATAAGGATGGTCAAGGAATTCAAGGATGGGCCAAGGTAAGATTTTTCACAATAAGTAGATACCTATTAATAATTATGTAATTTATTCTGTATGTATAGTTATGTCTTTTATTAAAATAAATTTGTTTTTAGTACTGGGCAGAGAAGAAATGTGGTATAGTAATAGTAAAAAACTTAATAGGTACTTAATCACTTTATTTTTACAGTCTGCACCAGCTGTCTCACCTACAGTAGATTCTGTGCCAGTATTAGCAGAGCTTTTAGACCAATTGGACACATTCTCCATTCCTAGCACCTCACATTATCAAGGGACTCCTATAGGTAAGTGTTCATTCAAATTGTTTACCACTGATTTTAACGGTTGTTAAAATTAGTTTAGGAAAAAAAAACTCATCACAAATCTTAGTATTTTTATCAAAGGCTATATTTGGTAAGAAAACAAATTATATGAATATTATAAGCAGCATTGCAGCCCTAACCCTATGCTAAAGCTATGGGACTTGTGACCGAGAATTTGAGGATTAAAATCCTACCTATTACATTACTGACCTAAATTATTATTAATCTTGAGAGCAGGCAATAAACTGAGTTAATAGAAAAGAATGAAGGCCTTTAAAAGAAATAATAATTTAAGACTGAAATCCCTGCCATTTTTTTCCTCATAGGGCCCTGAATCTTATCCTTGTATATCTCATTTCAGTGCCACCATCAGCCCCTGTCTTCAGTGCCACTGCAAACTACACCATCTTCAGAGCCACTACCAGCCATGCGGTTTTCTGTGCAACCACCAGCTGCGGCACCATATAAGGATATTACACCCAGACGGCGGCGACGTCGTTCTTCAATCATTCAGAGACCAATTAATCCAGAAATGGAGTGGTTTGCAATGATAGACAAATGACATGTAGAAGCAGGGAGAACTACAGCCCAAGCATTGGCTCAATTCTCAAACATATTCACTTCGCTTGTGGCAATTAAAGAATGCAGAGTTCAAGCAGAAGAGGCAACAGCTCAAGGCATTGCTGAAATAGCTAGAAATTCCTTATTCTTATGCTATTATTTAAGTTGATTTTAGTTTTATATTTGGATATCATTCTTAATTATTGTGATATATTATGACCTCAATGTTGATTCTACTGCTATATTGTTGATTCTGTTATATTTTATCCTATTGTTGATTCTTATATTTTGATAAATAAAAGTATTTATAAGTTTATAAAGACTTTACTATCATCCATTACATAAAAATTAAACCATTCTGGTAATATAATTGTCTACCTTCTAGTCAACCATAATTGCTGTACTAAAGCAGCTCTTTTTTGAAGGCCCTGACGTAATTTAGCAGCTGCTGTTGTTCTGGCTGTCTCACTTGGTTCTTGTGGAATGGGATCAGGGTTATAGTGGTCATCATATTCTATTTCCTCTTCAAGGTCGAGTTCAGGTAAATTAATGCACATGTTGTGCAAGATACAATAATTATGTATTAATTATTTTGGATGCTACGGTGGGATGGTAATATAGCACCCTGTGCCTCAGTAGGCACATCCATCTATTTTGAAGACAGCTATAGTACGCTCCACTACATTGCATGCTGAGCAGTGCACTTTGGTTTAATACTACTCTGGGGAAGCTGCAGCAGCATTAATTATAAGTGCCATCTGGTACTCTCTTTGAGCATATCCTGAATCACCTACAAACAAAAAAATATAATTAATTATTTAAAAGATTTTACAGAATTACATACATAAACTCACGCCTGTTTCCCCGAAGGGGTCGGCAGAGGCATATAAAACGCCCACTTTAAGCCATTGTTTTGATCCCCACGTAATAGGTGGTGAGCCTATTGCCGTAACCCTATGCACCCATACCAACTTACAGACCCCACAGTTACAGAATTCTTATTTTGAATATGTACAATGTATTACTTGCCGAATAAGTATACAAGGTACTTACCTAGGTACTTAAGTGGCAAATTCAACATAGGCTATTTAACAAAGGCTTTATATTTGCATATATTTCCTTAAACAAATCCTTAATGACCCGGTAATTTGCCTTAAATTCGGTTTCATGCATAGAAAACGCTTTTTCCATGTAATGTAGCGCATCATACGACGTTCGTCTCGTCTTCTATTAAACTCTTTTCACTTAGATTTATTTAAGATATCATGCATTAACGCTATCCTTGCCATAATAGAAACTTACTCCAATACTTTGAAAACTATACAATGGATAAAAACTTATAAAATAGGAAAACAATTTACAAAAAGTTACTCTTTCGTTATTGGATTTAACTCAATAAACAAACCAATCTTGACGCAATACGCAACTGTCAAAATATGTTCGGGAGTAGCTTTTCAATGCCGATCCCGATCCTATTTAGTTCCTCAAGAAAACACCCAATTTAAATGCAATTTGGCGCTAGTGTCGTGTTCAAGAGTACGAATTGTGACAATTACTGACAATCCCAATGTCGATAGATCGGAATTAAATTCAAGAGTAAGGCCCCTGTTCAATAGAACTAGTGGGAATGATTCGACAGCGCAAGGATGATGATGATGACGGGTCTTCAACAGTACCACAGATTATACCTATAATATACAAAGCATTATAACCATTAGCAGTAATACCTAAACGTTTTATTCTCTAATTTATCTCCTTGTTGCACTATATCATCGTACTAGCGCTTGTCTTCGCTTGTCTAAAAATACAAAAACGTAAGTAGTAAGTCATTATGATACGAGAGATAACACTGTTCAGTTTAATGTCCACGTAGCACGTTGGTATAACACTACGAGCATTTCAGCCAGGAGTACGGTTAAGCTTTAAAAGATCCACCATACCCCCAGGGGTATTGCCAGGGCTACGGTGGGTCCGCAGCGCACAGTTTTTATATTAACGTACTGTTTTAGGTTTCCATTGAATGAAATGTACTTTTTTAATAAATGTTATAAATAAATCACATCGACTTTTTATTTCCCTACATTAAATGAATTAATCAAATTTACTTTGAGGCGAATTTAATTTACTCAAGACAGACAAATTGATCATGTCGCATCTGAGTCAAATTATTGTTTGTGAAACGGTCAGTATGATGTCACAATGCGCTTCGGTCTAGAGAGTATATGTTTATCTCTATTTCGCGCTTGCGATTAGATGTGCTATCTCGCTTACACTTCTTATCTAATTCTTAGTGTGTCGTTTTGACATATTTATATTAGTGTGCGTACGCTTTTCGCGATGCGTGCCACTCGTAAGCTCCGTCATGTTACCTTGTCAGTAACCTGTCTACGGTTTCTTACTAGTATGTCTATGGTTTGAACGATTGAGTTTGGAATACGAATTACTTTGTACTTTTGCGAAAACGTACATGCGGGGGTGGAGGGGGATTGTGCGGAGCAACGACGTACGTCCGCCCTCAATCACGCCTAGACAGGCACTGATGAACGGCCGGCGAGCGATATAATGCCAACATTTTGACTATTTTTTTTCTTGGAGAAAAATGATAACGAAATTACGAAATCTGTTTTTACCAATTTTTTTTAAATAATGAGCTGTTTCTATTGATAATACTTTCATATAAATTCATTATGGAATCTCTAAGCAGTACACGTTTAAAATTGTGATTTAGTGCCATGTTTGACATTTTTTTTTATCGAACTAATCATTCCAAAACGTGTTTCTATCTTTACGATTTACTAGAAGATATGTTTAACTTTTATACTTTAATTTTTATTCAGTAAAAATATCATAGTTCATGGGACTTTCAGACGTTCAAAAATCTTAAAAAGTACTGCAACCTCGCCTTAAGGCGCGTCGTAATATGAACAGCCTAAATTTTAAGTCCTACGCTCAAATTTGAACTCTAAGCCTTGTGCAATTGAGTTGATTTCATGTTGAGTGTAGTACACATTTGTATCCTAAGCGCATGGGTCTGACGCCGCACCCCGTGTAACACATATCGAATTAGCAAAAGGACGGTATCTTAGTGCAATTAGCTTCAACATATTAGGAGTGCCCAATTGTCCGTGTGCCGTTTTAGTGCGGCTGTGTGCCCAAAAATATAGTCCGTGCCTATTTGGGGCGTATCTATGTTATGAACGACGTCCTGTTTTTTAATGACTCGTTAAAATGTTTGAGCTTGAACATTGACCTTAGTTTGGTTTTGACTTTGGCGCTTGGCACTTGAAGTTTAGTGATTAGTTTTCAATCAGAGTGACTAATCACGTAATCACAAAGCTTCAAGCCAAGCGCCAAAGTCAATAGTATTTTTGGATATCAGGGTTCTTAAAGGAAACCTGTTTGAGTTTTCACCGCTAAGTGCCAAACTAATTTCATAAAATTTAAAATGAGCCTTACTTGCAAAGTGGTACAAAACGGGGAGCATCTATTTAGTAATAAGTATAAATAGAAATAATAATCATACATACATACATAGACTCACGCCTGTTTCCCGGAGGGGTAGGCAGAGACTACGGAACGCCATTTGCAACGATCCTGACATACCTCTCTTGCTTCACTCACTCCCATCAAGTTTCTAATGCATGTTCTTCTGTTAAGGGTACTTATGACTTGTCCTTTTTTCAGGATGTCTCCAATCTGGTCAGAGAACGTCCGCCTAGGTCTTCCCCTTTGTCCTGTCCCATTCACACTTGCCTTATATATCTTCTTTGTCAGTATATCGTCATCCATCCTCTCCATGTGCCCAAACCACCTTAACATGCCTTTCTCAATGCTTGTCACTACATCTTCTTTTACCCCACAACACTCTCTTATCACACAATTCTTTACTCTGTCGGTCAAAGATACACCACACATACTTCTCAGTGCTCTCATTTCTACAGCATTTATTCTACTTTCAAATCTCTTCGGCCATACCCAACTTTCACTACCGTACATAAGGGTAGGCACTAATACCCCCTATAATAATCATAGCTGTATAGAAATTGGTCATGGCTATTCTATTAAAACTTTGATCACGTCTATGTCATAATATAGAGAAAAAGATCTTTGTTCATTCGAAAAGACTAATTTAAGCTATTTGCCGCAAACTAATTTAAAGATATTTTTTATTTGTCAGAACCCAAATGTTTTTATGTTTCACTAGAGGACGCCAGCAGCTACGCCAGCAATTTTTTTAAATTTATCCGTTTTGGACGATCCCGTGGAAATTTCGGGCAATCCCTTCTTAGTGCACCTCTACGGTCCCCAAGGACCATCCATGCCAAATTTCAGCTTCCTGCGCCCAATAGTTATGGCTGTAGCGTGTCTGTCAGTCAGTCAGTAACGCAAGGATTGTATATATTAAGATAACTTACTTTGTTTAAACTTTTGAAAGTCTAACGCTAGGTTACATCCTGTGTTACAGAGTGGCTTGGAACTACATTTTGTAGATCACAAAGTTTTAGCACCGCTGACAAGCGCAGTCATAAAACAAGGAAAATTTGATGTGCAAGTTGACTTAAACCAACGGTTAATAGCCACGTTATCTGTCCTGTTATTAAGACCTTAACTGTGGCGTGTAATTATGGATCAACATTTGCAACCTGATTTGACCTCAAAAAGATAGGCCTTTGGTCTTTAAGAATATGGGAATTAGTAGTTCTCTTCAGCCAATGTACCAACAATTGTTGTTAATATAGATCCTTGGAAAAATAACGGTTCAGAACTATCACGTATTTGACGTCATAACCGAACGCTCCTTGACACACTTCGAGCATGGGATCCACACACATGTTCCGAAGGTGAATTAGACGTTTTAATAAACGAAAAAGGTTGAAATAAAGACAATGTTACAAATGGATAATCCGATAGTCCTTTAGTAATCGCCCAGCGTTCGCTGAACGATGACGAGCGGAAATATAGACTCCGGTTTTATTTTTATATTACTGTCCGCATGACGGCGTATTGCTTGATAGTACAGGCTTTTATAAACATTGAGCTGGCACAACGTGCACCCTTACTCAGCCAACCGAATGATTATAATTGTCGAAGGATTACACTAATTAAGGTACGGTGGCAGGATCGAGTCTAATGTATCTTGCGTTGGTAATGACGCAAGAGGTTACATTTTCGATGATTTTAAGGTTCTATTTTTAAATGAATATTTTTAAGTTATCCGTAGATAGGCTGAAAGCCTATGTTAATAGTAAATGACAAAACTTGGTAAATATATGTGGCAACAGTAGCTATTGCTATGTTAAATTTTATAAACACTTATTTTCAGACCTTATTTTTAAATCTTTATTATTACTGGTGGACTGCTCTTACTGTGACCGTGTCCAATGTTACCTAAGGGTTCGTAAGAATTGATCAAATGATTATAAGTTGTTAAAGAAAATCAAACCTGTTTTACGCGAACGTTTTAAAAAAGTATAAAAGCGTTGGAATAATAAATTAACCCTTAAGTAGGTAATATTAGTAACGAATCAAGCTTGTACCTATCTGTTTATCCGCCGAGGTACCGACGAAGATAATTATTTATTAAAATTGTTGCCATACTCGCAGCGGATTGCGTCGGTTTCACAACGTATTAGCTACTGTGAAATTCTCCGGATGAAATGTAGGCTAACCATTTATTCGACCTTGTTTTCCAGGATGAGATTTTTATTATCCTCACTGAATAATGCATTATGCTTATTGCTACAATAATTTTAGCATGTACGTCATAAATGTGTAAACAAAATGACATGTGGTGAGCTCATGAATACAACCAATGAGGGTTGGCTAAGTTGCAAAAGGTTTTCAGTAATTATATTTGGGTATCACATAATTATGCATATTCCACTCAGTGTAAGGAAAGCTCTCGTAATTGTGGCTCCTTACAAATTTTGTTCTGAAAAAGCCTTCTCTGTCCTGTCCCGTGTCTCTTCCTGTAAAAATTCAATTTAGTATTTTGTGCATTTTCGTAAACACGAATTCTTTGGATTTGTTTTGACCTATAGATTTGTTTCATATCTGTAAAATGACCGCCGCAGCTTTGCAATTCTCTCAATAAGTTTATCTTTATGTCTAATTATTGGGTGAATCACAAGTAATAAAGAGCATAAAAATATAAATCATTACGTATATAACGGATACTGATAGGTATTTTACCAGTTACCGAAGTTTTATTGTAAGTGGACGGAAAATAATTGCCACTAAGATGTTCATCCACAATACATAGAACGGAAGCAAAAGCAAAGAACTGATAAATATAGTTCCGATATCATGTCAGTGTCATACTTACGTCACAAAAAGCGTATTCTTCTAAATTATCTGATAATTGAACGAAGTTGTAACGAGATCGTAAATTGAAACAAGTGTCAAAATATGTGTCAACGATGAACTGTTTATTTCAAATTATACGATAATGCCATTAGGTTATCAGAATACTGCTTCTGAGTCAATTCAAAATATAATATCAATGTCATATAAAAATAGGAGAATTGGCCCCCGGATATGTTATAGCCATATAAAACGTATATAAATCATTATCAAAATTTGCGTATTTTCTGTAAGGATACAAATGTATTAGACTTTATTTTTTTGTCGTTATTCTGAGCCAAATATGTAGCAAGCTTTTAAAGCTTTTCTTTATGAGAGTAGAAACTTTTTAAAGCGATCTGAAACCCGTCGCCATTGCGTCGTAGTAACTCGGCGTACAGTTTGTGTGTTTCCATTGAAGCTGGCCACGTTGCCTGAACTCTGTAAGGAATACAACAAAAGAATTTCTAAAGAGTTGGTTCGGATAGTCTGGACGGAGATTTGGTGGACTCACGCAGTTTAAAAATTTGTGCTAGGTTTTAGAGTACCGGGGTTATGTGCATACTGTACGGTATAGGCACGATTCAGAAGCATTAAGATATAGTATATAGGTATAAATAAATATGGCGTCTAATATATCATGTAGGCTAAGAAAGAATAAATAACTATGAAAGCAGTAAGCTATATTTCCAGTCAGATTAAATATTTTTTTTCTTATGCCTTTCATGAACATTGGTAATGTTACACAGGACTTATTACATTAAAAACAAAACATAATTTGAATAATATAATTAAACATTTGGTCACCATACACTAAGGAGAGACAACATTGTGTTGTTGTTAAAACGTTGTTTTAGTTGACAAAACATTTTAACAAGTTTATTAACGCTGATGTTGCACTGGTTTAGATAAGAAGGATATTCTGTTTATGGCAAATACTGTCTCCTGATCTAGTAGCTTAACGCCACTCTCACGAAGGGCTACGCGCACTCCAATGTGAGGCTTAAGTACCTATATATAACGTTGATTATTTTTGTAGGCTGTGAAAAACCAATGTCTAAACGATGAAGTTGATGTTTGATAAACTAACGAACGTTACAATTCGCTGACAGCCTATGGACAATCGTATCACTTCTGAAGAACGCTCACGTGTTATGTCTACACTTCGAGAGCCTCTTTGCTCTTCGATCACTTACAGACATGCCGTCCGGTTACATTGCCTACAAAAGCTTCTGTTGCTCTATCGGTAGTTCAGCGTAGCTTAAGGACTCTTGACCACACAGTTTGACCACATTTTCGACCCAGTACAGTGAGCTCGTCGCATCATAGCAAGAACGTGATACTGTGCTCTCGACACAGATGAGCCTAAGCGTATACGGAGAACCAGAACAAAGAACAAGGGAAAGTAGCACTCATTATACGGTTAAGTTACTTATGCCGCACGATTCCTTCTATTTTGCTGTATATATTCTATGAAATCAAAATCATCAAAATTATGCCATTATGGCGTAAGGAAATCAAGTGGACGCCGCCTAACCGTGGGTTTTGCCGTCGGTTCGCCGTGTTTAAAACGTGGCGTAAGCAAGGCCCCTTGCGTTTCAGGCATTACTGTACCACTTCAGAACAACTTACGAAATATTAATTGTTAATAATCTTACAAGAGTCTTTCGCAAGATAAAAAAATACATATAATATTAAAAGTATAATATCGGTAAGAAAATTGTGTAGGCGAATAGAAAATATAAGTTGTGGGTACATACATACAAGGTTTGGCAAGCATAGCGCTTTATGTTCAGCAGCGGCCTTAAATTTAATCTCTTAGTGGAGCACATCACATAAACCCAAGGAAAAAGTAAAAGCCCTTAAATAAGAGAATGAAAAACGAGCAAGAAGCTCACACGATAAGCGTTTTAATCTTTTTAAGTGTTGCTACAGATTAATACACAATACGTACATAAATAATATGCTGTTAATACTTAATGACACTGCATTTCATATTGTAGAATTAAATAAGCATATGTAAAAATAGAGAAGTAATAGTTTATATATTGCCATGTTTTATGTAATTGTAAAATGAAGCAACAAAGGTTTCTATAAAGCCATGTTGAATACGCAAAGTAGTTTATGCCTTGTCATAGTTGAACTAATAAATATCGCCATTCAATATTATTGCATGCTGACAGTCATTGACAGCGCAGGGCTGGCATGGAGGTCTAATATAAATCTCAATTATATTTTCAAAAGCTCACTTGGTACATTTTCTATACTGCAATGGACTTTGCAAGCATCGACGTGTAAAAATAATATTTGAACCAAGTATTCGTGGACTGCCGCCGGGATGACTATGGTTACAATGCCGCAATTTGTAGTAGTATGTACAGTAAAAACTTCGTTGATATCTATTTATGAATATAAGTAGAAGATTAGATCACCAGCGTGTCACAACAAACTATCCCATGAAAGTCGTTAAACATAGCTAAAAGATTATTACAGTGGCACCTGTGTGTTCCTAATATCATCAATTTTCTCAGCAGCCGCCACCGAATGGTTATAATCCCTGAAAGTCGTTACACTATGGCGAAATTACTCATAAGTTTTCTAAGGATTATAAGGGATTTCGTTTAAAATATGTAAAATATAGTAATCTTTTAAGAACATAATATTATTATATGACCGCTGATTCTCGGCACGAACTTTTCAGACTGAACAATGAGATTTGGTCTATCCAGCAGCCAGCCAATTAATTCATCGTTTTAACAACCTAGGTACATCCAACTTTTGCCTACGGTGGATTTAGTAACATCGGCTCAGAATAATCGTACTTATAATAATAGTATATTTCATTTATCAGATATTACCTAAGTCCCAAAGAAGAAATAAATCTAACAGATATCGTACTTAAACGTATAAAAAATTCAATTATAAAATTGCCAGACACTGGTTGCGCATTGTAAAATTTACTGAATGCCAACAATTTGGCTACGTAACCTAGGTGCATTACATTAATTTCTAGCTGAAAGCTGGGGCATTAATTTGCGTCTGCCTCCACAGGGAAACCGCAAAATACTAGTTCCGTTGCTATTCATAATAAAACCGGTGCAAGCCGCTAAGTGCTCCAACATCTGGGCGCAACGAAATACTATTATGATGACAAAGGCTCGTGAAATAGTACCGCTGTAAGTCACTCTCAGTGATAAATACGGTATATTGTTAATTAAAATAGTTCGACACTGGAATACTAATTGTTCCCCGACTTTGGGGTAGTTTGTAGCCGATTTTGTAAATTATGTTGTGGCTTTCTTGTTGGGATTTTAAGTAGAAAATGTTTTAGTTTGTAGAGAGCGTTGTTGTTGTCGGTTAACAACTGAAATATACAAGCTTCTATATCTCCACCGCTACATTTTATACGTCCTTTTTTAAAAGACGTTCGTATCTTTTTAGTACATCGATTTCAAGGTGCTTCCTATTTTGCTTTCAAGACGGTTGCTATACAATGTGACAAGATCAGG
This sequence comes from Euclidia mi, assembly GCA_944739405.2. Classification (NCBI taxonomy): domain Eukaryota; kingdom Metazoa; phylum Arthropoda; class Insecta; order Lepidoptera; family Erebidae; genus Euclidia; species Euclidia mi. Next base: position 43,880,083 of record OX123194.2, on the reverse strand, counting down.
CGTGTCAACGAAGCGGTGTTCTCCCGTTCACATGTTATCGAATTTCGACGTACGAATAATAGCAGAATACGATAACCGAGTTACTTTCATAATGTACAATATAATATTAACTAGTGGTTCAGAGGCATTTTATCTAAAGTTAACATCATCGAATGCGAGCGTAGTTTCAGTCTATATGGGGTCTTATTGAATAATGTAAAATATGCACTGATCTACTTACATATAACTTAAAAGACACTCACATAAAATATCATCAGAATCAGTCCAGCTATTTAAAAGAAGTTCAGTGATAGATTACAACAAATATAACAAAATTTTGTAATCGTTTTTAGGCATTGTATAGACGGCACCATTTTTTACGGTTAAAGTTTGTACCTGGCAGGAGAGATTGAAGCTAAAATGTATAGTAAGTTCGTCGAATTTCGACCACTGGATCACAAGTACTTATTAGCTTGCCTGCGGGTTTGTATGTATATCTGGGCATTTTCGTCAAAATGTTTAACAACCCACTCGTGAGATGTCCCATGCAAGAAAGTTGCAAATAACTAACGTTTGTATGACATAGAAGTGTCTAGTTAATAAAGAGTCGTTCCAAATGAGTACAGCTTTCTTTTTTACTTAAATTGTTATGATAAATTTAAATCAAAGTAATAAAATTAAATCCAGAAATGCGACCTCTTACGTCTTGCAGTACTGTCCTCTTTTAGATATATGACCTATGTTAATGTTTCTTTTGCAATTAGTATCTATTATTATTATTATTCCACATATTTCCGTTTTTGTAATCAGGTTGTAGTTTTCAAGCACGTTAAACTGTAAAATATATTTTAATACAAATATTTTAAGATTTTTAAGTTTATATCCTGTCCCCTTGGAATGTGTTAACTGGACATGTCCATGCACCGTGACCGTAAATTAAATTGTTTTTAATAGTGATTTTTTCTACTATTCGGAATTTTTTTATTTAAATAGCAAGACCAAATCAAACATGTCAATACCAGCAGCCATTTTGAAGCGTCAGTTTTTATATATCTCCAGTCTTGAGAGTGTTTCGACAGGTAACGGTCTTTTTTCGGCGTTTTGCCTCTCATTGACCAGTAAGTATTTTACGTTTCTAAAATAATCTTGTTATGTTAGTGTTAAAGCGAAGATCGTTTCACGTGGTGAATTTAATTCTGGTTTTGAGTAAATTAAAGCTATCTAGTTATCTTACAACATTTTTGCAATAAGTTTAAAAATCTAAGAAAAGTTGTGATACCGTTACATCCTGACCATTACCCAATAGTCGGTAACGTATGAGCCGGACTAAATAAGTAACGGACAGGACATCCTAAATACGTGGGCACACTGAGAGAATCCTTACTACTGTGAAACTGTATAATATAACTAATAAACACAAATTAAAGTCAGTGTTTTCCCGAAATGTATGTACTCAGCCCATGATAGAGAAGCTAGGACCTATAGGTAGCTATCATTTATTTTGCGAAGTATAATATGTGCGAAATATAAGTTATTATTGTAAAACATGTGTTTTATTTACCATTATATCGGTATATCCACAACTCAAAGATGTCAGGACCGTTACTAGTGGGTCAGGTATACGTGACTGCCCCTCGAAATATTTTAAGGGCTTTTATGTTTTTTCTAATATTTCTTTAAATAATTGCATATATTTTTTAATATTTTTAGCACAAGGGTATTTAAGTTTAATTTGGTATGGGCATTCTAGACCTATCACCAGTTGTTAAATAGATATATAAAAGTTAAGAATAGAGTTTTCATAACAAGTAACGATCATGACCATTTTTTATAAATTACTATGGCAATATTTCGCTCACAACTGAGTTTTTGTGTTAGATTGCATAATAGCACAATGAATTAACTATACACACTAAAAAATTTCAATCCTAAGTTCAGTTTCATTTCAGGAGCACTTTATTATTTGGTAACGGTCATGACCAAAACGTATCTAAGTTACTATTTATTTTCGTATATTATTTGAATTAAGGGCTATATAATAAAACAAATACATATGTACGAAAGTTCGTTAAATTTACCACTACACAAAACCAATAATTACCTAAAATATTCAAAAAAATATTAGTAAGCTATTTTCAAAGATAGGTAAACATTTTGACGAAAATGCCCATCTCTGAGTTAGTAGGCCTGTTCAACTTGTGTACACATATTATTTTACTGTTGTGTATAGAAACCGCCTCAAGCAAAATCTATCTGTACGTAGGATGAATACATTTGGCTTTGGTTTCTAAACACAGTGTGTTCCAACATTCACCATGTTTCAAAAATATAATTAAACACTATTTTTATAGATAACTTCTTTAAGATTAAGCCGTAACTAATAAGAATGTGTGCACTTAGAAAAATAAAACATTGAGTCATCATAAAGTGGTCTTACTTTATACTTATAAATTATGACCACTTGCATTAAAAACGTATTTTAATATTCCAAATAAGCGAAACCGTGGGCGGAAGCTAGTATAGGTATAATAAATCAACTGAAACGTATATTCTCTTGTTTGTAAATCTCTCTATGTAAACCTTTTAGTTTTGTACATTACCGGTGCATTGAAAAAAGAACGAGTAAATGTTATTTGTCTGTTGATACAAAAGTCCGCAACAAATATTATTATTACCCACACACTAGCAGAACCGCTATGCATTGTGATAAAATCATTTGATATGTTAATGAATGTCATTATTTTCAAATAAATTGCGTTCTCTGTTATTTTCAATTCACCATTTGAATTCGTATTTTGATAATAAGCTTAATTAACGAAACAGTTTTTCATGTAGGTTAATTACACTAGAGCATAATCAACCATATTACCATTCAGATTTCCCTTACTTTATTAACAAAACAAGAAATATTTTAAAGCAAGCAGAGCCTTGTAATGGGTGTTAAAATAATGTTCTCCCAAGAAACAGTGTAGCCAACATTAATAAAATTCTTCAGTCAAGAAACACGAAACTTTTTTTTACTCTTGTTTTCTCTTCGCGAGTCGGAGCATTTTTTCTCCCCAACTTAATAAACGTAAGAAGAATTTAATAAAAGCGTCATATTTTGAGTATCACTTTTTTGTTTTACGGGATATTGTGTAGGTGGACTAGTAGAAACGGGAATTTAATTGTCTCGCCGTCTTCTAGCTATGCCTGTATATGAAAAAGTGTTCTAAGTAAAATAGGAGGTTATAGGACCGTGCAGGTATTCATTTGTGCTCCGTAAACAACCTTATATTGAAGATGTCTGTCTACATATTTTTGCGTTCAATCGAGTTAATTTCACTTTTAATTGAGGAGTATTTTACGCCAAAAACAATTACTTTAATACACAGCGGCGGGGCAGCTAATGTACATTTTAGCAGATTTATTAAATAAAATTTGGTTTGACTACAAATACTGGGTCTCACTTAATCTTGTAGATCGGAAGAAAAAATGCAGTTTCGATCTAATGTCAGTGTCATACTCATGTCACAAATAGTATACTCCTAAATTAACTGATATTTGAATGTTATTTGAATTTTATCATGACTAGATCGTAAATTGAACAGTGTCAACGTCGAGCTATAGAAGTCGTTGTTGTGGATGGTGGTTACAAATAATTTTAGTAATGGGAACATTCTGCAAGGACTACATATTTTAGGAAACCAAATTTATCAACTTGTACAGAGACATACTATCGAAATGTTGAAAAGATTTAGGTATAGCTAAATGTGATTTTGCGAGCGATGACCAGGGTATTTTTATAAGGCAACAAATTATTGCCTATGTTACTTAAAAAAATATCAGTAGAGTTAAAATTAGATTCTCAGCAGAAATATTTCAAGATGCTTCTTCATTCTATGCCACTGAAAGCCTGGCATGTGTTCCTTATAAAAAACTGCGCAATCCAGTGAACTGTGTGTGTCTGAGTGTCTGAGCGACCGTCGATTGAACGCTTTGACTAAGACAGGGGCTTTAGATTCTACCGAAAAAAATATTACAAATCGCATTTAAAATAATGAAGAGCTTAAGAGGGCATGTTTCTTATTTGGAGAGATAATACAATCAAGCCCTATGATATGACTGGATTTAAAAAATGAGTATAAATACACGATTTGCCAAAATAGGATATTACATTTCGTATAACTGTCTAAAATAATTTGAATTTACAAACAGCTGTGTCCCTATTCTGGCGTGAACGTCGCGCGTACTTGCTCGTCTAACGGGGATCACATTCGAGAAACTTTTAAACTTTTGAACTCTAAGCCTTGTGCAATTGAGTTGATTTCATGTTGAGTGTAGTACAAATTTGTATCCTAAGCGCATGGGTCTGACGCCGCACCCCGTGTAACACATATCGAATTAGCAAAAGGACGGTATCTTAGTGCAATTAGCTTCAACATATTAGGAGTGCCCAATTGTCCGTGTGCCGTTTTAGTGCGGCTGTGTGCCCAAAAATATAGTCCGTGCCTATTTGGGGCGTATCTATGTTATGAACGACGTCCTGTTATTTAATGACTCGTTAAAATGTTTGGGCTTGAACATTGACCTTAGTTTGGTTTTGACTTTGGCGCTTGGCACTTGAAGCTTAGTGATTAGTCACTATGATCGAAAACTATTTTTGTTTTCAATCAGAGTGACTAATCACAAAGCTTCAAGTGCCAAGCGCCAAAGTCAATAGTATTTTTGGATATCAGAATTCTTAAAGGAAACCTGTTTTCACCGCTAAGTGCCAAACTAATTTCATAAGATTTAAAATGAGCCTTACTTGCAAAGTGGTACAAAACGGGGAGCATATATTTAGTAATAAGTATAAATAGAAATAATAATCATAGCTGTATAGAAATTGGTAATGGCTATTCTATTATAATTTTGGTCACGTCTATGTTATAATATCGAGAAAAAGATCTTTGTTCATTCGAAAATACTAAACTAAGCTATTTTCTGCAAAGTAATTCAAATATATTTTTTTATTGTCAGAACTCAAATGTTTTTATGTTTCATAACTTACTTTGTTTAAACTTTTGAAAGTCTAACGCTAGGGTAGGGGAACGAGGGGCTTGTTGTAACAATCTTCATGAAAACTAATATATCTTGAGATCTATTGGTTAAATTGCAACTAAATAAAGATGGATGGATGCTGTAACTCTTTCTCTACCAAATCAAGTAAAAATAATACCATAATTATTGGTCGTTATTTGACAATAAGTTATTTTCTAGAAGAAGTGCGGTGTAACAACTTACCTCGTGCTTGGGGAAAGTTGTAACGTCTACCGGGGCAAGTAGTAACGGCAAGATAAAACGACAATAATACGTGTAATCATTTAGTCTTTGTATATTTTTAACAAAATTAAAATCTTTCTAAAGTAGGTATTATATAATTCGTATAAAAAATCTACTCAAATACACTTTTTAAATAATCAACACCTAAAAATTAAGTAATTAACAGTATTATTTAGTTAAACACTACTTATAATCATCATGGCACTTTAAAATCACAGTAATTGAATTATTTATGTCTAAGGTATGCTTCGTAATTATTTCGTTTTAATATCTATATAATAAGTATTGTGCTGAATCAACATTTGATGAGTTTCATTATAATTAAATTCAGTCTTCATCTGAGCAACAATTAATACAAATAAAAGATATAATGTCTCCTGTAACACATCCTACATGTGCCCACATCTTACAAATGATACACTCTACCCAAACTTCATTATTTGAATCTGTGTAAGCTTCAGCACATACCAGGCAATACCACTATTCAGATTCAGATTCTGAATCTGAACATATAAGCTTTGTCCACTCCGGTTTAAATTTTTGTTGATTTACCTTTGCCTTTCCTTTGCCTTTTGCTTTAATTTTGTTATTTTTTTTTCTGTTTTCTCTTCGCCTTTTCCTCATATTCCTTTTGCAAAGCTTCTTTTTGAGGAGTTCCTTTTCCAAAATATATTTCAGCGCACTTGAGTAGGTAGGAAGCCATCTTACCTTCTTCTTCTGCAGTAAATACTTGTCTAGGCTTAATATAACCAACTCTTAAACTTTCATTATTCTTCTTTTTCTTTATATATCTACAAAGAGAGACGTGACATAATTGGAAAATCTGACTAGCTTTCCGAATATTATTTTTTTTTCTAAATCTTCACTTGCCGCTAACTCGTACACTTCTTGGCTTTGTGTTGCCCACTCTGACTTTCTTTTATACAAGATGATTCTAGAAGATAGGAAAATAAAAATAAGTAGGTAGGTATAATGTAGATTATAACTTGGGGCATGTTGTAACACGTTACAACAAGCCCCGATATTTTGTTACTACTAGCCCCATGGTATGATTTTTAACATTTATCAAAATAGTTATTTAAACAATTTAGCAATCTTAAAAACTCTTACACATTATCAGGATAGATACATTTGAATGTAATGAAGATATAGAAAGTTTGAAATTAGTCGATAATAATAACGCAAACCAAAATTTTGCGACAGTACAATTTTTTATTACCTGCCAAAAATGAAGCGCGTGCACACATCCGCTCACTGCGCCGGCCGGCAGGACCCTGGCTATGACAAGTTGGTGCAGCACGGTTTATAGGTACGATCGAGTCAAAAAAATACGTAAATAAAGTTTAAGATCCTAGTAAAAAAAGCCTGTTAATAGTTACCCCTGTTACAACAAGCCCCTCGCTCATCCTGTGTTACAGAGTGGCTTGGAACTACATTTTGTAGATCACAAAGTTTTAGCACCGCTGACAAGCGCAGTCATAAAACAAGGAAAATTTGATGTGCAAGTTGACTTAAACCAACGGTTAATAGCCACGTTATCTGTCCTGTTATTAAGATCTTAACTGTGGCGTGTAATTATGGATCAACATTTGCAACGTGAATTGACCTCAAAAAGAAAGGCCAAATCGGTCTTTAAGAATATGGGAATTAGTAGCTCTTCAGCCAATGTACCAACAATTGTTGTTAATATAGATCCTTGGAAAAATAACGGTTCAGAACTATCACGTATTTGACGTCATAACCGAACGCTCCTTGACACACTTCGAGCATGGGATCCACACACATGTTCCGAAGGTGAATTAGACGTTTTAATAAACGAAAAAGGTTGAAATAAAGACAATATTACAAATGGATAATCCGATAGTCCTTTAGTAATCGCTCAGCGTTCGCTGAACGATGACGAGCGGAAATATAGCCTCCGGTTTTATTTTTGTAATACTGTCCGCATGACGGCGTATTGCTTGATGGTACAGGCTTTTATAAACATTGAGCTGGCACAACGTGCACCCTTACTCAGCCAACCGAATTATTATAATTGTCGAAGGATTACACTAATTAAGGTACGGTGGCAGGATCGAGTCTAATGTATCTTGCGTTGGTAATGACGCAAGAGGTTACATTTTCGATGATTTTAAGGTTCTATTTTTAAATGAATATTTTAAATTAATCCAAGAAAGCCAATGTCCATAGTAAATGACGAAACTTGGTAAATATATTTTGCAACAGTAGCTATTGCTAATTTAAATTTTATAAACATTTACTTTATGACCTTATTTTTAAGTCTTTATTATTACTGGTGGATTGCTCTTACTGTGACCGTGTCCAATGTTACCTAAGGATTCGTAAGAATTGTTTAAAATGATTATGAAGGCCTTGCCACACGGCACAATTTTACCACTGATCAAATTTTCAATCGAATTGGCTTTGCCCGTCTACACGACACAATCAAATCACAGATTTTCATTCCGTCCACCCGATTGGTTAAAATCTGGTGGTACCGCCCACCCGATGAACTTGAGTTGGACGACTGGCGTCTACACGTCACGATTTCATCAAGTGATTTAGTCAAGTTGGACGTAAAATTGTGTCGTGTGGCAAGGCCTTAAGCTGTTAAAGAAAATCAGTTCTATTTTACGCGAACGTTTTAAAAAAAGTATAAAAGCGTTGGAATAATAAATGAACCCTTAAGTAGATATATTAGTAACGAATCAAGCTTGTACCTATCTGTTTATCCGCCGAGGTACCGATGAAGATAATTATTTATTAAAATTATTGCCATACTCGCAGCGGATTGCGACGGTTTCACAACGTATTAGCTACTGTGAAATTCTCCGGATGAAATGTAGGCTAACCATTTATTCGACCCTGTTTTCCAGGATGAGATTTTTATTATCCTCACTGAATAATGCATTATGCTTATTGCTACAATAATTTTAGCATGTACGTCATAAATGTGTAAACAAAATGACATGTGGTGAGCTCATGAATACAACCAATGAGGGTTGGCTAAGTTACAAAAGGTTTTCAGTAATTATATTTGGGTATCACATAATTATGCATATTCCACTCGGTGTAAGGAAAACTCTCGTAATTGTGGCTCCTTACATATTTTGTTCCGAAAAAGCCTTCTCTGTCTAAAAAAATAATTTAGTATTTTCATAAACACGAATTCTTCGGATTTGTTTTTATCTAGGTAAAGATTTGTTTCATACTATCTTTCTGTCAAATATGGCTTTCCAGTTTATGATTTTGTAAAATTACCGCCGCAGCTTTGCAATTCTCTCAATAAGTTTATCTTTATGTCTAATTATTGGCTGAATCACAAGTAATAAAGAGCATAAAATATAAATCAATACGTATAAAACAGATACTGATATTTTGTTCTCAGTTACCGAAGTTTTATTGTAAATGGACGGAAATGAATTCTACTGAGATGTTCATCCACAATTCATAGAACGGAAGCAAAAGCAAAGAACTGATATAAATATAGTTTCGATATCATGTCAGTGTCATACTTACGTCACAAAAAGCGTATTCTTCTAAATTATCTGATAATTGAACGAAGTTGTAACGAGATCGTAAATTGAAACAAGTGTCAAAATATAATATCAATGTCATATAAAAATAGGAGAATTGGCCCCCAGATATGTTATGGCCATATAAAACGTATATAAATCATTATCAAAATTTGCGTATTTTCTGTAAGGATACAAATGTATTAGACTTTATTTTTTAGTCGTTATTCTGAGCAAAATATGAAGCAAGCTTTTAAAGCTTTTCTTTATGAGAGTAGAAACTCCTTAAAGCGATCTGAAACCCGTCGGCATTGCGTCGTAGTAGCTCCGCGTACTTTTTGTATATTTCCACTGAAGCGGGCCACGTTGCCTGAACTCTGTAAAGAATACAACAAAAGAATTTCTGAGGAGTTGATTCGGATAGTCTGGCCGGAGATTTCGTGGACTCACGCAGTTTAAAAATTTGTGCTAGGATTTAGAGTACCGGGGTTATGTGCATACTGTACGGTATAAGGTACGATTCAGAAGCATTAAGATATAGCATATAGGTATAAATAAATATGGCGTCTAATACATCAAGTAGGCTAAGAAAGTATAAATAACTAAGAAAGCAGTAAGCTTTATTTCCGGTCAGATAATTTAATTTTTTCTTATGCCTTTCATGAACATTGGTAATGTTACACAGGGCTTATTACATTAAAAACAAAACATAATTTGAATAATATAATTAAACATTTGGTCACCATACATCAAGGAGAGACAACATTGTGTGAATTAAAACGTTGTTTTAGTAGACAAAACATTTTAACAAGTTTATTAACGCTGATGTTGCACTAGTTTAGATGAGAAGGATATTCTGTTTATGGCAAATACTGTCTCTTGATCTAGTAGCTTAAGGCCACTCTCACAAGGAATACTAACTATTACTTAAGCCTCACATTGGACGTGCACGTAGCCCACGTGCACGTCCAATGTGAGGCTTAAGTACCTATGTATAACGTTGATTATTTTTGTAGGCTGTGAAGAACCAATGTCTAAACGATCGAGTTGATAAACTAGTAAACGTTACAATTCGTCGACAGCCTATGGACAATCGTATCATCATCATCATCATCATCATCCACAGCCTGACTTTGTCCACTGCTGAACATAGGCCTCTCTTTGTTGATGCCATTTCCCTCTATCTTGTGCTAATCTAGCCCAGGCTCGGCCCGCGATCGCAACAATATCGTCGGCCCATCTTGCCAAGGGCCGGCCAATCGTATCACTTCTGAAGAACGCTCACGTGTTATATCTACACTTCGAGAGCCTCTTTGCTCTTCGATCACTTATTGACATGCCGTCCGGTTACATTGCCTACAAAAGCTTCTGTTGCTCTATCGGTAGTTCAGCGTAGCTTAAGGACTCTTGACCACACAGTTTGACCACATTTTCGACCCAGTACAGTGAGCTCGTCGCATCATAGGAAAAACGTGATACTGTGCTCTCGACACAGATGAGCCTAAGCGTATACGGAGAAGCAGTCTGCGTAACAAAGAACAAGGGAAGGTAGCACTGATTATACGGTTAAGTTACTTATGCCGCACGATTCCTTCTATCTTGCTCTATATATTCTATGAAATCAAAATCATCAAAATTATGCCATTATGGCGTAAGGAAATCAAGTGGACGCCGCCTAACCGTGAGTTTTGCCGTCGGTTTGCCGTGTTTAAAGCGTGGTGTAAGCAAGGCACCTTACGTTTTAGGCATTACTGTACCAATTCAGAACAACTAACTAAATATTCATTCTTAATAATCTTACCAGTCTTTCGCAAGATAAAAAAATACATATAATATTAAAAATATAATATCGCCAAGAAAATTGTGTAGGCGAATAGAAAATGTAAGTTGTAGGTACATACATACAAGGTTTGGAAAGCATAGCGCTTTATGTTCAGCAGCGGCCTTAAATTTAATCTCTTAGTGGAGCACATCACATAAACCCAAGGAAAAGTAAAAGCCCTTAAATAAGAGAATGAAAAACGAGCAAGAAGCTCACACGATAAGCGTTTTAATCTCTTTAAGTGTTGCTACAGATGAATACACAATACGTACATAAATAATATGCTGTTAATACTTAATGACACTGCTTTTCATATTGTAGAATAAGCATTTGTAAAAATAGAGAAGTAATAGTTTATATATTGCCATGTTTTATGTCTTTGTAAAATGAAGCAAGAAAGGTTTCTATAAAGCCATGTTGAATACGCAAAGTAGTTTATGCCTTGTCATAGTTGAACTAATAAATATCGCCATTCAATATTATTGCATGCTGACAGTCATTGACAGCGCAGGGCTGGCATGGAGGTCTAATATAAATCTCAATTATATTTTCAAAAGCTCACTTGGTACATTTTCTATACCTCAATGGACTTTGCAAGCATCGACGAGTAAAAATAACATTTGAACAAAGTATTCGTGGACTGCCGCCGGGATGACTACGATTACAATGCCGCAATTTGTAGTAGTATGTACAGTATAAATTTTGTTGATATCTATTTCTGAATATAAGTAGAATATTAGATCACCAGCGTGTCACAACAAACTAACCCATGAAATTCATTAAACATAGCTAAAAGATTATTACAGTGGCACCTGTGTGTTCCTAATATCATCAATTTTCTCAGCAGCCGCCACCGAATGGTTATAATCCCTGAAAGTCGTTACACTATGGCGAAATTACTCATAAGTTTTCTAAGGATTATAAGGGATTTCGTTTAAAATATGTAAAATATAGTAATTGTTTAAGAACATAATATTATTATGTGACCGCTGATTCTCGGCACGAACTTTTCAGACTGAACAATGAGATTTGGTCTATCCAGCAGCCAGCCAATTAATTCATCGTTTTAACAACCTAGGTACATCCAAGTTTTGCCTACGGTGGATCCACCTAGTAACATCTGCTCAGAATAATCGTACTTATAATAATAGTATATTTCATTTATCAGATATTACCTAAGTACCAAAGAAGAAATAAATCTAACAGATATCGTACTTAAACGCATCAAAAATTCAATTATAAAATTGCCAGATACTGGTTGCGCATTGCAAAATTTACTGAATGCCAACAATTTGGCTACGTAACCTAGGTGCATTACATTAATTTCTAGCTGAAAGCTGGGGCATTAATTTGCGTCTGCCTCCACAGGGAAACCGCAAAATACTAGTTCCGTTGCTATTCATAATAAAACCGGTGCAAGCCGCTAAGTGCTCCAACATCTGGGCGCAACGAAATACTATTATGATGACAAAGGCTCGTGAAATAGTACCGCTGTAAGTCACTCTCAGTGATAAATACAGTATATTGTTAATTAAAATAGTTCGACACTGGAATACTAATTGTTCCGCGACTTTGGGGTAGTTTGTAGCCGATTTTGTAAATTATGTTGTGGCTTTCTTGTTGGGATTTTAGTTTGTAGAGAGCGTTGTTATTGTCGGTTTACAACTGAAATATACAAGCTTCTATATCTCCACCGCTACATTTTATACGTCCTTTTTTAAAAGACGTTCGTATCTTTTTAGTACATCGATTTCAAGGTCCTTCCTATTTCGCTTTCAAGACGGTTGCTATACAATGTGTCAAGATCAGGCGTGTCAACGAAGCTGTGTTCTCTCGTTCACACGTTGTCGAATTTCGACGTACGAATAATAGGAGAATACGATAACCGAGTTACTTTCATAATGTATAATATTAACTAGTGGTTCATAGGCGTTTTACCAAGAGTTAACATCATCGAAATCGAGCGTAGTTTCAGTCTATATGGCGTCTTATTGAATAATGTAAAATATGCACTGATCTACTTACATATCAACTAAAAGACACTCACAAATTTTGTAACGTTTTTAGGCATTGTATAGACGGCACCATTTTTCACGGTTAAAGTTTGTACCCGGCAGCAGAGATTGAAGCTAAAATGTATAGTAAGTTCGTCGAATTTCGACCACTGGATCACAAGTACTTATTAGCTTGCCTGCGGGTTTGTATATCTTTGAGTTAGTACGCCTGTTCAACTTGTGTACACATATTATTTTACTGTTGTGTCTAGTAACCGCCTCAAGCAAAATCTATCTGTACGTAGGATTAATACATTTGGCTTTGGTTTCTAAACACACTATGTTCCAACATTCATCATATTGTAAAACAATAATTATACACTATTTTTATAGATCACTTTTTTGAGATTAAGCCGTAACTAATAAGAATCTAAGTGCACAACTTAGAAAAATAAAACATTGAGTCATCATAAAGTGGCCTTACTTTATACTTATAAATTATGACCACTTGCATTAAAAACGTATTTTAATATTTCAAATGGGCGAAACCGTGGGCGGAAGCTAGTATACGTATAATAAATCAACCGAAACGTATATTCTCTTGTTTGTAAATCTCTCTATGTAAACTTTTAAATTTTGTAAGGATGTAGAAGGTCTCTGCCTATACCGACGTAAGCGTTTAAATAAAAATATTTTCATTAACGGTTTAAATACCCACCTTTAGCGGTTTATCAAAATATAATTCTAATGCTACTTAAGCCCTCTTAATTATTACCTAATAGCCGTTTCCCGCGGTTTCACCCGCGTCCTGAGGGAACTACTTCGCGTACCCGAAAAACCCAAGTATCTTACGGACCCCTATTTTTCTAAAATAAAATATAGCCTACTCGCAGATAATTTAGCTTCCTAATGGTGAAAGAATTTTTTACATCGGTCCAGTAGTTTTTGAGTTTATCCATTACAAACAAACAAACAAAAATATTAGTGTAGATTAATTCCGACGGAGTCGCGCTTGTCATACTTCACTAGGAGATAAGTACACAACGGTAGCTTTGAATGCAGGCCGAATTTATTTTGGGAGACGCATATACCAAAACAATGTTGTGATACGTTTGGCATACCTCACACAACACAGCATGTGATACATTTTGACTACTACATACAAGACATGTGATAAGTTTTGCATGTAACATAAACTAATCCGATTTTCTTGTAGCCTTTTAATATCATATGCATAGAACTAATCTCTAACACACGAACTTTTCCATTCATAATATTGTAAGTGTAGATAATGCCTCTTTTATTTTCTATGGAGTAACTTGAAGTTAGTGACGTAAGCTTGGCCTCTGCTGCAACTTTATCGAATTTCAAACTCTTTAGACTTTGATTCAGCTACGATCGAGGTGCTGATGCATTATTCAACACACTTCGTTTGTCATCATTTAGAACTAAAACAAATTGAGAATCTTTTTAATTCTGTGCAATTTTGATATAAGCTCTTCTCCATCATAACTTTCAAAACATTATTATGACTCAACTTAAGTGTAGAGACGTATTTTGAAGAAAAATGATGTAGTTATTTTTATTAGAGAATGATAGTGATAGTCATCCTATGACCACGGCTAGATCTACGCCGAAACGTCGGGTCAAACGCAACGCAATATTTCACCTTTATTTTAAAATAATTACAGGATTCAGGCGCATTGCATGAAAAAATCGCGAAAGTTTTTAAGTTATTTTATCTCAACTTTTCCATTTGCGTCGCAATTTTGGCGTTGCCAACGAGGCATTTTTAAACTGTTTTCGTTTTTCGCTATATGATTTAGAAGTTAAACTCTGATGCTTTAAAACCACATTTTTTTAAAAACGTCTCCACGCTGCAAAGATATATTATTTTTCTTCTCCTTAGCTACTCTCAACCATATTTATGTATTGCGTTCGCCAGCTCAATCCGTTTCGTCCCTGCATTATTCTTGACTTTGTCCTTTCAATTCTAAGTAGTTCTCATGCATGTGTACGTCAGATTGACTTGCTTCTTTGGAAAATTTCTGTTGACCAATAACAATTTTAACTATTCCGTTATGTACCGGAAATATTTAAGTTACAAATCTCAACATATCATCATAATTTACAATTCAATCTGCTCAACATAATTATTTGGTAGTTCCTTAATTGTAATTATGGTAAATGAAGCGACTTGCCTCACCCCTAAATTTATTTGTTTGGTCAAGTGAAATACTTTGGGCACAAATAGCTAGCCCTCTATTAATTTTAGTTTAGTCATTTTATATGATTTGTCGTTGCTAACCAGATTCAGAGATACATTTATTTTTAGAGCAGGATGGAAAAATACAAGCTTAAATTAACTTCTGTCTCGGGGACATTTATTTATGTTACCTTCGTAGGCAGCTTCGACCTTTTGAATTTTATGTACTTTCTTTCAAAATTCCCTAGATTGCGTACAGGCAATGTGGGTCAAATAAATTTATTTTCCAAGAAATACTATAATACTATAATAATATATACTATAATAATAATTAATTATAAAAAAATATTTTTATAATGAGTTACCGAATTTATAGCCGATTGGACATCAAAAATACTTATGTTATATTGTTGCTGTATATAAATTGATCCCGCCGAATCATTTTCACGTAGAATGTTGCCAAGAAGAGACCATGCTAGTAAGGTCCAAAAGTAATCAGATCTAATGTAGAGTCAAGCTTCTAACTCTACAACTCACAAATTACATCTTAGTCAAAATATGTGTTTTGGTCTTTTCTTCAGTAAAGGCATAATTTAATGACAAAAACGTACTGAACAGTGAATAAACATTTTCAGCTTACGGCCATCACATGGAGCCAAAACGGTCAAGCCACATATTGACTCGTGCTTGACCAGTTCTTATATCGTTCTGGTATAATACATAGTTCTAAATATCGACGAGAGAACTGTTATAAGGGAGCCAAAGATTAATTTTCAGTTCCGAATTAAAATTGTTATTGCCTTTCCATCCCAAAGACGAAATACATGAAAATAAAAATGGAGCAGTTGTGTCTGTTATACAAGACCCAGGTTCGCTCCTGCGTGGAATACTGCTCTCACCTTTGGAATGGCTCCGCTCAGTACTTATTGGACGCCCTCGATAAGTTGCAGCGGCGTACTGTCCGTATCATCAGCGATCCAGAGGCCACTAAGACCCTTGAGTCACTGCAATTACGCAGAGTCGTGGCCTCAATGGCTGTCTTCTACCGCATCTATCACGGTGAGTGCTCCGAAGAGCTCTTTCAACTAATCCCACCCTCTCCTTTCCTATCCCGAACGACACGTGCTGGGTTGGGGTGCCACTCTTACACTAGATAACAGATACCGTCACGCACCAGACGGTTCGGCGCCTCTTATCTCTGCCGTACCATTAAGATGTGGAACTCTTTACTAGTCCACGTGTTTCCCTCCACTTATGATCCCGGGTCCTTTAAGCGGGGCCTTTACTCAAGGCCGTCAAGGTGAGGGCCATCATGCCATAATGCCATGCTGGCTGCTGGGATGATGGCCATCACTATGGGACTTCTATGACTGCTTAACATCAGGCAGCATGGAGTCAATTTGTTTGGCAGAAATAAAAAAAATATATATATTGATATACATAGATATTGGAACAAGTGAATAGTTTAATTTCGATATTCACTAAATTGATAATCCTTATGAAAACTTTATAACAGCCGTGCCCTGTGTTGTACAACTCGTTGTTTTGCTAAACTCCATTTAAAGTTGGTTTCTACATTATCTAATTCTCAAGGTCATCTCATATTATGTCCGAATAACATTCCCAACAATGACGTAATGCCATTGAAGGACAAAAGCTATCGACATATACACTAAGGTTACCCATCCAAGGCTAAGCATTGGGAATGCTGCATAATCATGTAGATTCGTTCTGCGTACTGTGTAGTCACGAGACTCAGTTCAATTCCATTGTATAAAAAGAAAACAATAATGTTTATTGACTTTATACGTGCTCTTATTGTCTAAGTAGGCTGCTTATTTCTGAGCTCTAGGAGCTGCAACCATTACTGAACGAAATTAGGTCTAAATAATGGGAGATGCGCTGTGATAGCGTAGCTGAAAAAATGGTTATTTATTTTTGGATGAGATAATATTTGCGGTCTGATTCATATAATGGCTCGTTCTAGAGGTCAGTCTGTGAGTTGAAATTCCAGCGACTCTCTTTTTATATAGACCTATCTATCTTTTTATTCTCTCTTTTAAAATAAACGTTTCTAATCACTATAATATGATAACTATTCCATCTGCAAAGCGCAACTGTATCACGATTGATTGAGCAGATAGTTTACTAGTTAGGTATGTACGTAGTATAATTATTAAATAGTATATGTGTGAGATACATAACCAGAGGTCGTTGATATTTCAAGAATTATTATTATTCATTTATTCATTATTTCTCAAATTTAAATTACATTTTTAAATATATCAATAACAAAAAAAATACATTTAAAAATATAAAAAAACTAAGGGATCCCACCAGCAACGGGCACAGGGTCCAAGCTGCCGCTGGTTAGGGCTCCAGAGACAGGAACTTCCTCACTCATATGTGCCGTGTCGAGAAGTACTGCCTGTGCCGTGTCGAGAAGTACTGCCTTCTGCTTTAGGCCCATGACCCAAGCACCCAACGCAAGCCTCTTAAGGTGACGGTCGAGGCTCTTGGCTATTAGATCGTTAACCGTTACAACTATCAGCACAATAATTGCCGAGTCCACATCCCACATGTCGACAATCTCGTGAGCCAAGTCCAGATATTTAATCTGTTTGTCACTCTCGGCGGCTCCACCACGCTGGCCAAGTGCGGGTTGGCAGACTTCACATGTCTTTCGAGAACATCATGGAGAACTCTCAGACATTCAGGTTACCTCACAATGTTTTCCTTCACCGATAAGCAAGCGATAATTAACAATTTAATAATCAAGAATATTCAAAAAAAATTAAAGAAGGATGCCCGCAGGTACTCCCGCACATTTTATTTTAAGTGCTTATTTCCGATCCTTTGGGACAATTGTAGAAATCCCTGCTTAGTGCAACACAAGATACATATTATGTACAATCAAGTAAGTCGGCGCTGGACTAGTTTGAAAAAAATCCCTTGGCTCACTCATAGAGTCGAGGCACACTAGAAACTGGTTATGTATACGAGTGTCAATGTGCGTGTAAAGTAGCACTGGAAGCGACGATGTCTTGCTAAGCGATTCTAGCCCTTATAGCGGGAAGTTATTCGACATTCCCAGCTTCTTGCGCCCAATAGTTTCGGCTGTGCGTTGTCGGTCCGTCAGACAGCAACGCAAGATTTTATATAATACTAGCTGACCCGGCAAACGTTGTTTTGCAAAATTTTTTTTTTTTTGAAAAATAGATGTTGGCCGATTCTCATAGATACCGGATAAGCACAAAAAATTTCATCAAAATCGGTCAAGCCGTTTCGGAGGAGTATGGGAACGAAAACTGTGACACGAGAATTTTATTATATATAACTAGCTGACCCGGCAAACGTTGTTTTGCACATTTTTTTTTTTGAAAAATAGATGTTGGCCTATTCTCATAGATACCGGATAAGCACAAAAAATTTCATCAAAATCGGTCAAGCCGTTTCGGAGGAGTATGGGAACGAAAACTGTGACACGAGAATTTTATATTATATAATATACTTACTAAAAATGACAATGGATTGATGATAAAATAATGAAACACTGGATGCAGCGTTGATAGCGACAAAAATGTGGTAATTAAAAACTAATATATATTTAATTTATTTATTTAAAAAAATATATTAAATATATGTCATTCATTATTTTGACTTTTATTCAATAGCAAGGATTTTATACTACCTAATTGAATTCGCCACAATACCATACCGGTCTGTACATTACCAGTGCACTGAAAAAAAGAACGAGTACATGTTATTTTTCTGTTGATACAAAAGTCCGCAACAAATATAATTATTACCCACCAACTAGTAGAACAGCTATGCATTGTGATAAAATCATTTGATATGTTAATGAATGTCATTATTTTCAAATAAATTGCGTACTCTGTTATTTTCAATTCACCATTTGAATTCGTATTTTGATAATAAGCTTAATTAACGAAACAGTATTTCATGTAGGTTAATTACACTAGAGTATAATCAACCATATTACCATTCTGATTTCCCTTACTTTATTAACAAAACAAGAAATATTTTAAAGCAAGCAGAGCCTTGTAATGGGTGTTAAAATAATGTTTTCCCAAGAAACAGTGTAGCCAACATTAATAAAATTCTTCAGTCAAGAAATGCGAAACTTTTTTTTACTCTTGTTTTCTCTTCGCGAGTCGGAGCATTTTTTCTCCCCAACTTAATAAACGTAAGAAGAATTTAATAAAAGCGTCATATTTTGAGTATCACTTTTTTGTTTTACGGAATAGGAATATTGTGTAGGTGGACTAGTGGAAATGGGAATTTAATTGTCTCGCCGTCTTCTAGCTATTCCTGTATATGAAAAAGTGTTCTAAGTAAAATAGGAGGTTATAGGACCGTGCAGGTATTCATTTGTGCTCCGTAAACAACCTTATATTGATGATGTCTGTCTACATATTTTTAGCGTTCAATCGAGTTAATTTCACTTTTAATTGAGGAGTATTTTACGCCAAAAACAATTATTTTAATACACAGCGGCGGGGGAGCAAATGTACATTTTTGCAGATTTATTAAATAAAATTTGGTTTGACTGTAAATACTGGGTTTCACTTAATCTTGTAGATCGGAGGAAAAATGCAGTATCGATCTAATGTCAGTGTCATATTCATGTCACAAATAGTATACTCCTAATTTAACTGATATTTGAATGTTATTTGAATTTTATCATGACTAGATCGTAAATTGAACAGTGTCAACTTCGAACTATAGAAGTCGTTGTTGTGGATGGTGGTTACGAATAATTTTAGTAATTGGAACATTCTGCAAGGACTACATATTTTAGGGAACCAAATTTATCAACTTGTACAGAGACACACTATCGAAATGTTAAAAAGATTTAGGTATAGCTAAATGTGATTTTGCGAGCGATGACCAGGGTATTTTTATAAGGCAACAAATGATTGCCTATGTTACTTAAAAAAATATCAGTAGAGTTGAAATTTAGCTTCTCAGCAGAAATTATACAAGATGCTTCTTCATTCTAGGTATATCGTGCATCATTTAAAAGTAAAAATAGTATAAACAGAATAAAAGTATTTTAAGTTAATATATCCATCTATGCCACTGAAAGCCTGGCATGTGTTGCTTATAAAAAACTGCGCAATCCAGAAGTGAACTGTGTGTGTCTGAGTGTCTGAGCGACCATCGTTTGAACGCTTTGACTAAGTCAGGGGCTTTAGATTCTACAGAAAAAATATTACAAATCGCATTTAAAATAATGAAGAGCTTAAGAGGGCATGTTTCTTATTTGGAGAGATAATACAATCAAGCCCTATAATATGACTGGATTTAAAAAATGAGTATAAATACACGATTTGCCAAAATAGGACATTACATTTCGTATAACTGTCTAAAATAATTTGAATTTACAAACAGCTGTGTCCCTATTCTGGCGTGAACGTCGCGCGTACTTGCTCGTCTAACGGGGATCACATTCGAGAAACTTTTAAAAGCCGGTAAGCCTCGGTTCGCTACGAACCAAATCACAGCCTACTAAAGTATATTTCACCCTTTTGACGACACATTATGTACATTTGCAGCGCGTAACGACACGGGCACGGCTCACAATTTCCATTAAGGCGCGTCGTAATATGAACAGCCTAAATTTTAAGTCCTACGCTCAAATTTGAACTCTAAGCATTGTGCAATTGAGTTGATTTCATGTTGAGTGTAGTACACATTTGTATCCTAAGCGCATGGGTCTGACGCCGCACCCCGTGTAACACATATCGAATTAGCAAAAGGACGGTATCTTAGTGCAATTAGCTTCAACATATTAGGAGTGCCCAATTGTCCGTGTGCCGTTTTAGTGCGGCTGTGTGCCCAAAAATATAGTCCGTGCCTATTTGGGGCGTATCTATGTTATGAACGACGTCCTGTTTTTTAATGACTCGTTAAAATGTTTGGGTTTGAACATTGGCCTTAGTTTGGTTTTGACTTTGGCGCTTGGCACTTGAAGCTTAGTGATTAGTCACTGTGATCGAAAACTATTTTTGTTTTCAATCAGAGTGGCTAATCACAAAGCTTCAAGTCATCAATCAATCAATCAATCAGCCTATCGCAGTCCACTGCTGGACATAGGCCTCTCCCAACACGCGCCACAGTACACGGTCCTCAGCCTTCCGCATCCAGTCTGTCCCAGCCGCCTTTTTCAGGTCGTCGGTCCACCTAGCCGGGGGCCGCCCTACCTTACGCTTGCCGAGACGTGGTCGCCACTCTAGGATACGCAAAGCTTCAAGTGCCAAGCGCCAAAGTCAATAGTATTTTTGGATATCAGAATTCTTAAAGGAAACCTGTTTGAGTTTTTACCACTAAGTGCCAAACTAATTTCACAAAATTTTAAATGAGCCTTACTTGCAAACTGGTACAAAACCGGGGAGCATCTATTTAGTAATAAGTATAAATAGAAATAATAATCATAGCTGTATAGAAATTGGTCATGGCTATTCTATTATAACTTTGGTCACATCTATGTCATAATATAGAGAAAACGATCTTTGTTCATTCAAAAATACTAATTTAAGCTATTTGCCGCAAACATATGCAAAGATATTTTTTTATTTTTCAGAACCCAAATGTTTTTTTATGTTTCATAACTTACTTTGTATAAACTTTTGAAAGTCTAACACTAGGGTACATCCTGTGTTACAGAGTGGCTTGGAACTACATTTTGTAGATCACAAAGTTTTAGCACTGCTGACAAGCGAAGTCATAAAACAAGGAAAATTTGATGTGCAAGTTGACTTAAACCAACGGTTAATAGCTACGTTATCTGTCCTGTTATTAAGATTTTAACTCTGGCGTGTAATAATGGCAACCTGATTTGACCTCAAAAGAAAGGCCAAATTTGGTCTCTAAGAATATGGGAATTAGTAGTTCTCTTCAGCCAATGTACCAACAATTGTTTTTAATATAGATCCCTGGAAAACAACGGTTTAGAACAATCACGTATTTGACGTCATAACCGAACGCTCCTTGACACACTTCGAGCATGGGATCCACACACATGTTCCGAAGGTGAATTAGACGTTTTAATAAACGAAAAAGGTTGAAATAAAGACAATGTTACAAATGGATAATCCGATAGTCCTTTAGTAATCGCCCAGCGTTCGCTGAGCGATGACGAGCGGAAATATAGCCTCCGGTTTTATTTTTATAATACTGTCCGCATGACGGCGTATTGCTTGATGGTACAGGCTTTTATAAACATTGAGCTGGCACAACGTGCACCCTTACTCAGCCAACCGAATGATTATAATTGTCGAAGGATTACACTAATTAAGGTACGGTGGCAGGATCGAGTCTAATGTATCTTGCGTTCGCAAGAGGTTATATTTTCGATGTTTTTAGGGTTCTATTTTTAATGTATATTTTTAAGTTATCCGTAGATAGGCAGAAAGCCAATGCCCATAGTAAATGAAAAAAACTTGGTAAATATATTTGGCAACAGTAGCTATTGCTATTTTAAATTTTATAAACACTTATTTTCTGACCTTATTTTTAAGTCTTTATTATTACTGGTGGACTGCTCTTACTGTGACCGTGTCCAATGCTACCTAAGGATTCGTAAAAATTGTTTAAAATGATTATAAGCTATTAAAGAAAATCAATCCTATTTTACGCGAACGTTTTAAAAAAAGTATAGTTGGAATAATAAATGAACCCTTAAGTAGATATATTAGTAACGAATCAAGCTTGTACCTATCTGTTTATCCGCCGAGGTACCGACGAAGATAATTATTTATTAAAATTGTTGCCATACTCGCAGCGGATTGCGACGGTTTCACAACGTATTAGCTACTGTGAAATTCTCCGGATGAAATGTAGGCTAACCATTTATTCGACCCTGTTTTCCAGGATGAGATTTTTATTATCCTCACTGAATAATGCATTATGCTTATTGCTACAATAATTTCAGCACGTACGTCATAAATGTGTAAACAAAATGACATGTGGTGAGCTCATGAATACAACCAATGAGGGTTGGCTAAGTTACAAAAGGTTTTCAGTAATTATATTTGGGTAACACATAATTATGCACATTCCACTCAGTGTAAGGAATTAATTACAATACTCTCGTAATTGTGGCTCCTTACATATTTTGTTTTGAAAAAGTCTTGTCTGAAGTATTAATTTAGTAAATAAAGTAAGCAATTTATAATTTAGTATTTTGTGCATTTTCACATTCACGAATTCTTCCGATTTCTTTGACCTACAGATTTGTTTCATACCATCTATCTGTCAAATACGGGTTTCCAGTTTGTGATTTTGTAAAATTACCGCCGCAGCTTTGCAATTCTCTCAATAAGTTTATCTTAATGTCTAATTATTGGGTGAATCACAAGTAATAAAGATCATAAAAATATAAATCAATACGTATATAACGGATACTGATATTTTGTCCTCAGTTACCGAAGTTTTATTGTAAGTGGACGGAAAAGAATTGCTACTGAGATGTTCATCCACAATACATAGAACGGAAGCAAAAGCAAAGAACTGATATAAATATAGTTTCGATATCATGTCAGTGTCATACTTACGTCACAAAAAGCGTATTCTTCTAAATTATCTGATAATTGAACGAAGTTGTAACGAGATCGTAAATTGAAACAAGAGTCAAAATATGTGTCAACGACGAACTGTTTATTTCAAATTATACGATAATGACATTAGGTTATCAGAATACTGCTTCTGAGTCAATTCAAAATATAATATCAATGTCATATAAAAATAGGAGAATTGGCCCCCAGATATGTTATGGCCATATAAAACGTATATAAATCATTATCAAAATTTGCGTATTTTCTGTAAGGATACAAATGTATTAGACTTTATTTTAGTCGTTATTCTGAGCCAAATATGTAGCAAGCTTTTTTAAGCTTTTCTTTATGAGAGTAGAAACTCCTTAAAGCGATCTGAAACCCGTCGGCATTGCGTCGTAGTAGCTCCGCGTACTTTTTGTATATTTCCACTGAAGCGGGCCACGTTGCCTGAACTCTGTAAAGAATACAACAAAAGAATTTCTGAGGAGTTGATTCGGATAGTCTGGTCGGAGATTTCGTGGACCCACGCAGCTTAAAAGTTTGTGATAGGTTTCAAGCTAGCGGTGTTATATGCATACTGTGTAAATTGTACGATTCAGAAGCTTTAAGATATAGTATACCTATAGGTATAAATAAATATGGCGTGTATCATCAAGTAGCATAAATCTTTTTTTTTACATCTGCCTCTCATGAATATCGGTAATGTTACAATCATTAGAAAATATTGCGAAAAAGCCGTTTTGCACAGCTACCGGCTTCGAGGCAGGGCTTTTTACATTAAAGGCAAGACACAGTTTGGATAATTAGTTTAACATTTGGTCACCATACACCAAGGAGAGACAACATTGTGTTGTTGTTAAAACGTTGTTTTAGTTGACAAAACATTTTAACAAGTTTATTAACGCTGATGTTGCACTAGTTTAGATAAGAAGGATATTCTGTTTATGGCAAATACTGTCTCTTGATCTAGTAGCTTAAAGCCACTCTCACACGCGCACGTCCAATGTGAGGCTTAAGTACCTATGTATAACGTTGATTATTTTTGTAGGCTGTGAAGAACCAATGTCTAAACGATCAAGTTGATAAACTAGCAAGCGTTACAATTCATCGACAGCCTATGGACAATCGTATCACTTCTGAAGAACGCTCAAGTGTTATATCTACACTTCGAGAGCCTCTTTGCTCTTCGATCAGTTACACACATGCCGTCCGGTTACATTGCCTACAAAAGCTTCTGTTGCTCTATCGGTAGTTCAGCGTAGCTTAAGGACTCTTGACCACACAGTTTGACCACATTTTCGACCCAGTACAGTGAGCTCGTCGCATCATAGGAAAAACGTGATACTGTGCTCTCGACACAGATGAGCCTAAGCGTATACGGAGAAGCAGTCTGCGTAACAAAGAACAAGGGAAGGTAGCACTGATTATACGGTTAAGTTACTTATGCCGCACGATTCCTTCTATCTTGCTGTATATATTCTATGAAATCAAAATCATCAAAATTATGCCATTATGGCGTAAGGAAATCAAGTGGACGCCGCCTAACCGTGGGTTTTGCCGTCGGTTCGCCGTGTTTAAAACGTGGCGTAAGCAAGGCCCCTTGCGTTTCAGGCATTACTGTACCAATTCAGAACAACTAACGAAATATTAATTGTTAATAATCTTACAAGAGTCTTTCGCAAGATAAAAAAATACATATAATATTAAAAATATAATATCGGCAAGAAAGTTGTGTAGGCGAATAGAAAATGTAAGTTGTAGGTACATACGAGTACATACAAGGTTTGGAAAGCATAGCGCTTTATGTTCAGCAGCGGCCTTAAATTTAATCTCTTAGTGGAGCACATCATATAAACCCAAGGAAAAGTAAAAGCCCTTAAATAAGAGAATGAAAAACGAGCAAGAAGCTCACACGATAAGCGTTTTAATCTCTTTAAGTGTTGCTACAGATGAATACACAATACGTACATAAATAATATGCTGTTAATACTTAATGACACTGCTTTTCATATTGTAGAATTAGCATTTGTAAAAATAGAGAAGTAATAGTTTTTATATTGCCATGTTTTATGTCTTTGTAAAATGAAGCAAGAAAGGTTTCTATAAAGCCATGTTGAATACGCAAAGTAGTTTATGCCTTGTCATAGTTGAACTAATAAATATCGCCATTCAATATTATTGCATGCTGACAGTCATTGACAGCGCAGGGCTGGCATGGAGGTCTAATATAAATCTCAATTATATTTTCAAAAGCTCACTTGGTACATTTTCTATACCACAATGGACTTTGTAAGCATCGACGAGTAAAAATAACACTTGATCAGATATTACCTAAGTACCAAAGAAGAAATAAATCTTACAGATATCGTACTTAAACGTAAAAATTCAATTATAAAATTGCCAGATACGGGTTGCGCATTGCAAAATTTACTGAATGCCAACAATTTGGCTACGTAACCTAGGTGCATTACATTAATTTCTAGCTGAAAGCTGGGGCATTAATTTGCGTCTGCCTCCACAGGGAAACCGCAAAATACTAGTTCCGTTGCTATTCATAATAAAACCGGTGCAAGCCGCTAAGTGCTCCAACATCTGGGCGCAACGAAATACTATTATGATGACAAAGGCTCGTGAAATAGTACCGCTGTAAGTCACTCTCAGTGAGAAATACGGTATATTGTTAATTAAAATAGTTCGACACTGGAATACTAATTGTTCCCCGACTTTGGGGTAGTTTGTAGCCGATTTTGTAAATTATGTTGTGGCTTTCTTGTTGGGATTTTAAGTAGAAAATGTTTTAGTTTGTAGAGAGCGTTGTTGTTGTCGGTTAACAACTGAAATATACAAGCTTCTATATCTCCACCGCTACATTTTATACGTCCTTTTTTAAAAGACGTTCGTATCTTTTTAGTACATCGATTTCAAGGTGCTTCCTATTTTGCTTTCAAGACGGTTGCTATACAATGTGACAAGATCAGGCGTGTCAACGAAGCGGTGTTCTCCCGTTCACATGTTATCGAATTTCGACGTACGAATAATAGCAGAATACGATAACCGAGTTACTTTCATAATGTACAATATAATATTAACTAGTGGTTCAGAGGCATTTTATCTAAAGTTAACATCATCGAATGCGAGCGTAGTTTCAGTCTATATGGGGTCTTATTGAATAATGTAAAATATGCACTGATCTACTTACATATAACTTAAAAGACACTCACATAAAATATCATCAGAATCAGTCCAGCTATTTAAAAGAAGTTCAGTGATAGATTACAACAAATATAACAAAATTTTGTAATCGTTTTTAGGCATTGTATAGACGGCACCATTTTTTACGGTTAAAGTTTGTACCTGGCAGGAGAGATTGAAGCTAAAATGTATAGTAAGTTCGTCGAATTTCGACCACTGGATCACAAGTACTTATTAGCTTGCCTGCGGGTTTGTATGTATATCTGGGCATTTTCGTCAAAATGTTTAACAACCCACTCGTGAGATGTCCCATGCAAGAAAGTTGCAAATAACTAACGTTTGTATGACATAGAAGTGTCTAGTTAATAAAGAGTCGTTCCAAATGAGTACAGCTTTCTTTTTTACTTAAATTGTTATGATAAATTTAAATCAAAGTAATAAAATTAAATCCAGAAATGCGACCTCTTACGTCTTGCAGTACTGTCCTCTTTTAGATATATGACCTATGTTAATGTTTCTTTTGCAATTAGTATCTATTATTATTATTATTCCACATATTTCCGTTTTTGTAATCAGGTTGTAGTTTTCAAGCACGTTAAACTGTAAAATATATTTTAATACAAATATTTTAAGATTTTTAAGTTTATATCCTGTCCCCTTGGAATGTGTTAACTGGACATGTCCATGCACCGTGACCGTAAATTAAATTGTTTTTAATAGTGATTTTTTCTACTATTCGGATTTTTTTTATTTAAATAGCAAGACCAAATCAAACATGTCAATACCAGCAGCCATTTTGAAGCGTCAGTTTTTATATATCTCCAGTCTTGAGAGTGTTTCGACAGGTAACGGTCTTTTTTCGGCGTTTTGCCTCTCATTGACCAGTAAGTATTTTACGTTTCTAAAATAATCTTGTTATGTTAGTGTTAAAGCGAAGATCGTTTCACGTGGTGAATTTAATTCTGGTTTTGAGTAAATTAAAGCTATCTAGTTATCTTACAACATTTTTGCAATAAGTTTAAAAATCTAAGAAAAGTTGTGATACCGTTACATCCTGACCATTACCCAATAGTCGGTAACGTATGAGCCGGACTAAATAAGTAACGGACAGGACATCCTAAATACGTGGGCACACTGAGAGAATCCTTACTACTGTGAAACTGTATAATATAACTAATAAACACAAATTAAAGTCAGTGTTTTCCCGAAATGTATGTACTCAGCCCATGATAGAGAAGCTAGGACCTATAGGTAGCTATCATTTATTTTGCGAAGTATAATATGTGCGAAATATAAGTTATTATTGTAAAACATGTGTTTTATTTACCATTATATCGGTATATCCACAACTCAAAGATGTCAGGACCGTTACTAGTGGGTCAGGTATACGTGACTGCCCCTCGAAATATTTTAAGGGCTTTTATGTTTTTTCTAATATTTCTTTAAATAATTGCATATATTTTTTAATATTTTTAGCACAAGGGTATTTAAGTTTAATTTGGTATGGGCATTCTAGACCTATCACCAGTTGTTAAATAGATATATAAAAGTTAAGAATAGAGTTTTCATAACAAGTAACGATCATGACCATTTTTTATAAATTACTATGGCAATATTTCGCTCACAACTGAGTTTTTGTGTTAGATTGCATAATAGCACAATGAATTAACTATACACACTAAAAAATTTCAATCCTAAGTTCAGTTTCATTTCAGGAGCACTTTATTATTTGGTAACGGTCATGACCAAAACGTATCTAAGTTACTATTTATTTTCGTATATTATTTGAATTAAGGGCTATATAATAAAACAAATACATATGTACGAAAGTTCGTTAAATTTACCACTACACAAAACCAATAATTACCTAAAATATTCAAAAAAATATTAGTAAGCTATTTTCAAAGATAGGTAAACATTTTGACGAAAATGCCCATCTCTGAGTTAGTAGGCCTGTTCAACTTGTGTACACATATTATTTTACTGTTGTGTATAGAAACCGCCTCAAGCAAAATCTATCTGTACGTAGGATGAATACATTTGGCTTTGGTTTCTAAACACAGTGTGTTCCAACATTCACCATGTTTCAAAAATATAATTAAACACTATTTTTATAGATAACTTCTTTAAGATTAAGCCGTAACTAATAAGAATGTGTGCACTTAGAAAAATAAAACATTGAGTCATCATAAAGTGGTCTTACTTTATACTTATTAATTATGACCACTTGCATTAAAAACGTATTTTAATATTCCAAATAAGCGAAACCGTGGGCGGAAGCTAGTATAGGTATAATAAATCAACTGAAACGTATATTCTCTTGTTTGTAAATCTCTCTATGTAAACCTTTTAGTTTTGTACATTACCGGTGCATTGAAAAAAAGAACGAGTAAATGTTATTTGTCTGTTGATACAAAAGTCCGCAACAAATATTATTATTACCCACACACTAGCAGAACCGCTATGCATTGTGATAAAATCATTTGATATGTTAATGAATGTCATTATTTTCAAATAAATTGCGTTCTCTGTTATTTTCAATTCACCATTTGAATTCGTATTTTGATAATAAGCTTAATTAACGAAACAGTTTTTCATGTAGGTTAATTACACTAGAGCATAATCAACCATATTACCATTCAGATTTCCCTTACTTTATTAACAAAACAAGAAATATTTTAAAGCAAGCAGAGCCTTGTAATGGGTGTTAAAATAATGTTCTCCCAAGAAACAGTGTAGCCAACATTAATAAAATTCTTCAGTCAAGAAACACGAAACTTTTTTTTACTCTTGTTTTCTCTTCGCGAGTCGGAGCATTTTTTCTCCCCAACTTAATAAACGTAAGAAGATTTTAATAAAAGCGTCATATTTTGAGTATCACTTTTTTGTTTTACGGGATATTGTGTAGGTGGACTAGTAGAAACGGGAATTTAATTGTCTCGCCGTCTTCTAGCTATGCCTGTATATGAAAAAGTGTTCTAAGTAAAATAGGAGGTTATAGGACCGTGCAGGTATTCATTTGTGCTCCGTAAACAACCTTATATTGAAGATGTCTGTCTACATATTTTTGCGTTCAATCGAGTTAATTTCACTTTTAATTGAAGAGTATTTTACGCCAAAAACAATTACTTTAATACACAGCGGCGGGGCAGCAAATGTACATTTTAGCAGATTTATTAAATAAAATTTGGTTTGACTACAAATACTGGGTCTCACTTAATCTTGTAGATCGGAAGAAAAAATGCAGTTTCGATCTAATGTCAGTGTCATACTCATGTCACAAATAGTATACTCCTAAATTAACTGATATTTGAATGTTATTTGAATTTTATCATGACTAGATCGTAAATTGAACAGTGTCAACGTCGAGCTATAGAAGTCGTTGTTGTGGATGGTGGTTACAAATAATTTTAGTAATTGGAACATTCTGCAAGGACTACAT
Organism: Euclidia mi; assembly: GCA_944739405.2. Classification (NCBI taxonomy): domain Eukaryota; kingdom Metazoa; phylum Arthropoda; class Insecta; order Lepidoptera; family Erebidae; genus Euclidia; species Euclidia mi. The sequence continues at coordinate 43,850,047 of OX123194.2, read as the reverse complement.
ATTTTAGGAAACCAAATTTATCAACTTGTACAGAGACATACTATCGAAATGTTGAAAAGATTTAGGTATAGCTAAATGTGATTTTGCGAGCGATGACCAGGGTATTTTTATAAGGCAACAAATTATTGCCTATGTTACTTAAAAAAATATCAGTAGAGTTAAAATTAGATTCTCAGCAGAAATATTTCAAGATGCTTCTTCATTCTATGCCACTGAAAGCCTGGCATGTGTTCCTTATAAAAAACTGCGCAATCCAGTGAACTGTGTGTGTCTGAGTGTCTGAGCGACCGTCGATTGAACGCTTTGACTAAGACAGGGGCTTTAGATTCTACCGAAAAAATATTACAAATCGCATTTAAAATAATGAAGAGCTTAAGAGGGCATGTTTCTTATTTGGAGAGATAATACAATCAAGCCCTATGATATGACTGGATTTAAAAAATGAGTATAAATACACGATTTGCCAAAATAGGATATTACATTTCGTATAACTGTCTAAAATAATTTGAATTTACAAACAGCTGTGTCCCTATTCTGGCGTGAACGTCGCGCGTACTTGCTCGTCTAACGGGGATCACATTCGAGAAACTTTTAAACTTTTGAACTCTAAGCCTTGTGCAATTGAGTTGATTTCATGTTGAGTGTAGTACAAATTTGTATCCTAAGCGCATGGGTCTGACGCCGCACCCCGTGTAACACATATCGAATTAGCAAAAGGACGGTATCTTAGTGCAATTAGCTTCAACATATTAGGAGTGCCCAATTGTCCGTGTGCCGTTTTAGTGCGGCTGTGTGCCCAAAAATATAGTCCGTGCCTATTTGGGGCGTATCTATGTTATGAACGACGTCCTGTTATTTAATGACTCGTTAAAATGTTTGGGCTTGAACATTGACCTTAGTTTGGTTTTGACTTTGGCGCTTGGCACTTGAAGCTTAGTGATTAGTCACTATGATCGAAAACTATTTTTGTTTTCAATCAGAGTGACTAATCACAAAGCTTCAAGTGCCAAGCGCCAAAGTCAATAGTATTTTTGGATATCAGAATTCTTAAAGGAAACCTGTTTTCACCGCTAAGTGCCAAACTAATTTCATAAGATTTAAAATGAGCCTTACTTGCAAAGTGGTACAAAACGGGGAGCATATATTTAGTAATAAGTATAAATAGAAATAATAATCATAGCTGTATAGAAATTGGTAATGGCTATTCTATTATAATTTTGGTCACTTCTATGTTATAATATCGAGAAAAAGATCTTTGTTCATTCGAAAATACTAATTTAAGCTATTTTCTGCAAAGTAATTCAAATATATTTTTTTATTGTCAGAACTCAAATGTTTTTATATTTCATAACTTACTTTGTTTAAACTTTTGAAAGTCTAACGCTAGGGTAGGGGAACGAGGGGCTTGTTGTAACAATTTTCATGAAAACTAATATATCTTGAGATCTATTGGTTAAATTGCAACTAAATAAAGATGGATGGATGCTGTAACTCTTTCTCTACCAAATCAAGTAAAAATAATACCATAATTATTGGTCGTTATTTGACAATAAGTTATTTTCTAGAAGAAGTGCGGTGTAACAACTTACCTCGTGCTTGGGGAAAGTTGTAACGTCTACCGGGGCAAGTAGTAACGGCAAGATAAAACGACAATAATACGTGTAATCATTTAGTCTTTGTATATTTTTAACAAAATTAAAATCTTTCTAAAGTAGGTATTATATAATTCGTATAAAAAATCTACTCAAATACACTTTTTAAATAATCAACACCTAAAAATTAAGTAATTAACAGTATTATTTAGTTAAACACTACTTATAATCATCATGGCACTTTAAAATCACAGTAATTGAATTATTTATGTCTAAGGTATGCTTCGTAATTATTTCGTTTTAATATCTATATAATAAGTATTGTGCTGAATCAACATTTGATGAGTTTCATTATAATTAAATTCAGTCTTCATCTGAGCAACAATTAATACAAATAAAAGATATAATGTCTCCTGTAACACATCCTACATGTGCCCACATCTTACAAATGATACACTCTACCCAAACTTCATTATTTGAATCTGTGTAAGCTTCAGCACATACCAGGCAATACCACTATTCAGATTCAGATTCTGAATCTGAACATATAAGCTTTGTCCACTCCGGTTTAAATTTTTGTTGATTTACCTTTGCCTTTCCTTTGCCTTTTGCTTTAATTTTGTTATTTTTTTTTCTGTTTTCTCTTCGCCTTTTCCTCATATTCCTTTTGCAAAGCTTCTTTTTGAGGAGTTCCTTTTCCAAAATATATTTCAGCGCACTTGAGTAGGTAGGAAGCCATCTTACCTTCTTCTTCTGCAGTAAATACTTGTCTAGGCTTAATATAACCAACTCTTAAACTTTCATTATTCTTCTTTTTCTTTATATATCTACAAAGAGAGACGTGACATAATTGGAAAATCTGACTAGCTTTCCGAATATTATTTTTTTTTCTAAATCTTCACTTGCCGCTAACTCGTACACTTCTTGGCTTTGTGTTGCCCACTCTGACTTTCTTTTATACAAGATGATTCTAGAAGATAGGAAAATAAAAATAAGTAGGTAGGTATAATGTAGATTATAACTTGGGGCATGTTGTAACACGTTACAACAAGCCCCGATATTTTGTTACTACTAGCCCCATGGTATGATTTTTAACATTTATCAAAATAGTTATTTAAACAATTTAGCAATCTTAAAAACTCTTACACATTATCAGGATAGATACATTTGAATGTAATGAAGATATAGAAAGTTTGAAATTAGTCGATAATAATAACGCAAACCAAAATTTTGCGACAGTACAATTTTTTATTACCTGCCAAAAATGAAGCGCGTGCACACATCCGCTCACTGCGCCGGCCGGCAGGACCCTGGCTATGACAAGTTGGTGCAGCACGGTTTATAGGTACGATCGAGTCAAAAAAATACGTAAATAAAGTTTAAGATCCTAGTAAAAAAAGCCTGTTAATAGTTACCCCTGTTACAACAAGCCCCTCGCTCATCCTGTGTTACAGAGTGGCTTGGAACTACATTTTGTAGATCACAAAGTTTTAGCACCGCTGACAAGCGCAGTCATAAAACAAGGAAAATTTGATGTGCAAGTTGACTTAAACCAACGGTTAATAGCCACATTATCTGTCCTGTTATTAAGATCTTAACTGTGGCGTGTAATTATGGATCAACATTTGCAACGTGAATTGACCTCAAAAAGAAAGGCCAAATCGGTCTTTAAGAATATGGGAATTAGTAGTTCTCTTCAGCCAATGTACCAACAATTGTTGTTAATATAGATCCTTGGAAAAATAGCGGTTCAGAACTATCACGTATTTGACGTCATAACCGAACGCTCCTTGACACACTTCGAGCATGGGATCCACACACATGTTCCGAAGGTGAATTAGACGTTTTAATAAACGAAAAAGGTTGAAATAAAGACAATATTACAAATGGATAATCCGATAGTCCTTTAGTAATCGCTCAGCGTTCGCTGAACGATGACGAGCGGAAATATAGCCTCCGGTTTTATTTTTGTAATACTGTCCGCATGACGGCGTATTGCTTGATGGTACAGGCTTTTATAAACATTGAGCTGGCACAACGTGCACCCTTACTCAGCCAACCGAATGATTATAATTGTCGAAGGATTACACTAATTAAGGTACGGTGGCAGGATCGAGTCTAATGTATCTTGCGTTGGTAATGACGCAAGAGGTTACATTTTCGATGATTTTAAGGTTCTATTTTTAAATGAATATTTTAAATTAATCCAAGAAAGCCAATGTCCATAGTAAATGACGAAACTTGGTAAATATATTTGGCAACAGTAGCTATTGCTAATTTAAATTTTATAAACATTTACTTTATGACCTTATTTTTAAGTCTTTATTATTACTGGTGGATTGCTCTTACTGTGACCGTGTCCAATGTTACCTAAGGATTCGTAAGAATTGTTTAAAATGATTATGAAGGCCACACGGCACAATTTTACCACTGATCAAATTTTCAATCGAATTGGCTTTGCCCGTCTACACGACACAATCAAATCACAGATTTTCATTCCGTCCACCCGATTGGTTAAAATCTGGTGGTACCGCCCACCCGATGAACTTGAGTTGGACGACTGGCGTCTACACGTCACGATTTCATCAAGTGATTTAGTCAAGTTGGACGTAAAATTGTGTCGTGTGGCAAGGCCTTAAGCTGTTAAAGAAAATCAGTTCTATTTTACGCGAACGTTTTAAAAAAAGTATAAAAGCGTTGGAATAATAAATGAACCCTTAAGTAGATATATTAGTAACGAATCAAGCTTGTACCTATCTGTTTATCCGCCGAGGTACCGATGAAGATAATTATTTATTAAAATTATTGCCATACTCGCAGCGGATTGCGACGGTTTCACAACGTATTAGCTACTGTGAAATTCTCCGGATGAAATGTAGGCTAACCATTTATTCGACCCTGTTTTCCAGGATGAGATTTTTATTATCCTCACTGAATAATGCATTATGCTTATTGCTACAATAATTTTAGCATGTAAGTCATAAATGTGTAAACAAAATGACATGTGGTGAGCTCATGAATACAACCAATGAGGGTTGGCTAAGTTACAAAAGGTTTTCAGTAATTATATTTGGGTATCACATAATTATGCATATTCCACTCGGTGTAAGGAAAACTCTCGTAATTGTGGCTCCTTACATATTTTGTTCCGAAAAAGCCTTCTCTGTCTAAAAAAATAATTTAGTATTTTCATAAACACGAATTCTTCGGATTTGTTTTTATCTAGGTAAAGATTTGTTTCATACTATCTTTCTGTCAAATATGGCTTTCCAGTTTATGATTTTGTAAAATTACCGCCGCAGCTTTGCAATTCTCTCAATAAGTTTATCTTTATGTCTAATTATTGGCTGAATCACAAGTAATAAAGAGCATAAAATATAAATCAATACGTTTAAAACAGATACTGATATTTTGTTCTCAGTTATCGAAGTTTTATTGTAAATGGACGGAAATGAATTCTACTGAGATGTTCATCCACAATACATAGAACGGAAGCAAAAGCAAAGAACTGATATAAATATAGTTTCGATATCATGTCAGTGTCATACTTACGTCACAAAAAGCGTATTCTTCTAAATTATCTGATAATTGAACGAAGTTGTAACGAGATCGTAAATTGAAACAAGTGTCAAAATATAATATCAATGTCATATAAAAATAGGAGAATTGGCCCCCAGATATGTTATGGCCATATAAAACGTATATAAATCATTATCAAAATTTGCGTATTTTCTGTAAGGATACAAATGTATTAGACTTTATTTTTTAGTCGTTATTCTGAGCAAAATATGAAGCAAGCTTTTAAAGCTTTTCTTTATGAGAGTAGAAACTCCTTAAAGCGATCTGAAACCCGTCGGCATTGCGTCGTAGTAGCTCCGCGTACTTTTTGTATATTTCCACTGAAGCGGGCCACGTTGCCTGAACTCTGTAAAGAATACAACAAAAGAATTTCTGAGGAGTTGATTCGGATAGTCTGGCCGGAGATTTCGTGGACTCACGCAGTTTAAAAATTTGTGCTAGGATTTAGAGTACCGGGGTTATGTGCATACTGTACGGTATAAGGTACGATTCAGAAGCATTAAGATATAGCATATAGGTATAAATAAATATGGCGTCTAATACATCAAGTAGGCTAAGAAAGTATAAATAACTAAGAAAGCAGTAAGCTTTATTTCCGGTCAGATAATTTAATTTTTTCTTATGCCTTTCATGAACATTGGTAATGTTACACAGGGCTTATTACATTAAAAACAAAACATAATTTGAATAATATAATTAAACATTTGGTCACCATACATCAAGGAGAGACAACATTGTGTGAATTAAAACGTTGTTTTAGTAGACAAAACATTTTAACAAGTTTATTAACGCTGATGTTGCACTAGTTTAGATGAGAAGGATATTCTGTTTATGGCAAATACTGTCTCTTGATCTAGTAGCTTAACGCCACTCTCACGAGGGGCTACGCGCACTCCAATGTGAGGCTTAAGTACCTATATATAACGTTGATTATTTTGGAAGGCTGTGAAGAACCAATGTCTAAACGATCAAGTTGATAAACTAGCAAACGTTACAATTCGCCGACAGCCTATGGACAATCGTATCACTTCTGAAGAACGCTCACGTGTTATATCTACACTTCGAGAGCCTCTTTGCTCTTCGATCACTTACAGACATGCCGTCCGGTTACATTGCCTACAAAAGCTTCTGTTGCTCTATCGGTAGTTCAGCGTAGCTTAAGGACCCTTGACCACACAGTTTGACCACATTTTCGACCCAGTACAGTGAGCTCGTCGCATCATAGGAAGAACGTGATACTGTGCTCTCGACACAGATGAGCCTAAGCGTATACGGAGAAGCAGTCTGCGTAACAAAGAACAAGAGAAGGTAGCACTGATTATACGGTTAAGTTACTTATGCCGCACGATTCCTTCTATCTTGCTCTATATATTATATGAAATCAAAATCATCAAAATTATGCCATTATGGCGTAAGGAAATCAAGTGGACGCCGCCTAACCGTGCGTTTTGCCGTCGGTTCGCCGTGTTTAAAACGTGGCGTAAGCAAGGCCCCTTGCGTATCAGGCATAACTGTACCAATTCAGAACAACTTACTAAATATTAATTGTTAATAATCTTACAAGAGTCTTTCGCAAGATAAAAAATACATATAATATTAAAAATATAATATCAGCAAGAAAGTTGTGGAGGCGAATAGAAAATGTAAGTTGTAGGTACATACATACAAGGTTTGGAAAGCATAGCGCTTTATGTTCAGCAGCGGCCTTAAATTTAATCTCTTAGTGGAGCACATCACATAAACCCAAGGAAAAGTAAAAGCCCTTAAATAAGAGAATGAAAAACGAGCAAGAAGCTCACACGATAAGCGTTTTAATCTCTTTAAGTGTTGCTACAGATGAATACACAATACGTACATAAATAATATGCTGTTAATACTTAATGACACTGCTTTTCATATTGTAGAATTAGCATTTGTAAAAATATAGAAGTAATAGTTTTTATATTGCCATGTTTTATGTCTTTGTAAAATGAAGCGAGAAAGGTTTCTATAAAGCCATGTTGAATACGCAAAGTAGTTTATGCCTTGTCATAGTTGAACTAATAAATATCGCATTCAATATTATTGCATGCTGACAGTCATTGACAGCGCAGGGCTGGCATGGAGGTCTAATATAAATCTCAATTATATTTTCAAAAGCTCACTTGGTACATTTTCTATACCTCAATGGACTTTGTAAGCATCGACGAGTAAAAATAACACTTGAACAAAGTATTCGTGGACTGCCGCCGGGATGACTATGGTTATAATGCCGCAATTTGTAGTAGTATGTACAGTAAAAACTTCGTTGATATCTATTTATGAATATAAGTAGAAGATTAGATCACCAGCGTGTCACAACAAACTAATCCATGAAAGTCGTTAAACATAGCTAAAAGATTATTACAGTGGCACCTGTGTGTTCCTAATATCATCAATTTTCTCAGCAGCCGCCACCGAATGGTTATAATCCCTGAAAGTCGTTACACTATGGCGAAATTACTCATAAGTTTTCTAAGGATTATAAGGGATTTCGTTTAAAATATGTAAAATATAGTAATCGTTTAAGAACATAATATTATTATGTGACCGCTGATTCTCGGCACGAACTTTTCAGACTGAACAATGAGATTTGGTCTATCCAGCAGCCAGCCAATTATTTCATCGTCTTAACAACCTAGGTACATCCAACTTTTGCCTACGGTGGATTTAGTAACATCGGCTCAGAATAATCGTACTTATAATAATAGTATATTTCATTTATCAGATATTACCTAAGTACCAAAGAAGAAATAAATCTTACAGATATCGTACTTAAACGTAAAAATTCAATTATAAAATTGCCAGATACTGGTTGCGCATTGCAAAATTTACTGAATGCCAACAATTTGGCTACGTAACCTAGGTGCATTACATTAATTTCTAGCTGAAAGCTGGGGCATTAATTTGCGTCTGCCTCCACAGGGAAACCGCAAAATACTAGTTCCGTTGCTATTCATAATAAAACCGGTGCAAGCCGCTAAGTGCTCCAACATCTGGGCGCAACGAAATACTATTATGATGACAAAGGCTCGTGAAATAGTACCGCTGTAAGTCACTCTCAGTGATAAATACGGTATATTGTTAATTAAAATAGTTCGACACAGGAATACTAATTGTTCCGCGACTTTGGGGTAGTTTGTAGCCGATTTTGTAAATTATGTTGTGGCTTTCTTGTTGGGATTTTAAGTAGAAAATATTTTAGTTTGTAGAGAGCGTTGTTGTTGTCGGTTAACAACTGAAATATATAAGCTTCTATATCTTCACCGCTACTTTTTATGCGTCCTTTTTTAAAAGACGTTCGTATCTTTTTAGTACATCGATTTCAAGGTGCTTCCTATTTCGCTTTGAAGACGGTTGCTATACAATGTGACAAGATCAGGCGTGTCAACGAAGCTGTGTTCTCCCGTTCACACGTTATCGAATTTTGACGTACGAATAATAGGAGAATGCGATAACTGAGTTACTTTCATAATGTATTATATTAACTAGTGGTTCAGAGGCGTTTTACCTAAAGTTAACATCATCGAAATCGAGCGTAGTTTCAGTCTATATGGCGTCTTATTGAATAATGTAAAATATGCACTTACATATTAATTAAAAGACACTCACATTAAATATCGTCAGAATCAGTCCAGCTATTTAAAAGAAGTTCAGTGATAGAATACAACAAATATAACAACATTTTGTAATCGTTTTTAGGCATTGTATAGACGGCACCATTTTTTACGGTTAAAGTTTGTTCTCGGCAGGAGAGATTGAAGCTAAAATGTAATAAGTTAGTCGAATTTCGACCACTGGATCACAAGTACGTAGCTTGCCTGAGGGTTTGTATATCTTTGAGTTAGTAGGCCTGTTCAATTTGTGTACACATATTATTTTACTGTTGTGTCTAGTAACCGCCTCAAGCAAAATCTATCTGTACGTAGGATGAATACATTTGGCTTTGGTTTTCTAAACACAGTATGTTCTAACATTCATCATGTTTCAAAAATATAATTATACACTATTTTTATAGATCACTTCTTTGAGATTAAGCCGTATAAGAATGTGAGGAATTAAAAAAATAAAACATTAAGTCATTATAAAGTGATCTTACTTTATATAAATTATGACCACTTGCATTAAAACATATTTTAATATTCCAAATAGGCGAAACCGTGGGCGCAAGCTAGTATAGGTATAATAAATCAACCGAAACGTATTTTCTCTTGTTTGTAAATCTGTCTATGTAAACTTTTAAATTTTGTAAGGATGTAGAAGGTCTCTGCCTATACCGACGTAAGCGTTTAAATAAAAATATTTTCATTAACGGTTTAAATACCTTTAGCGGTTTATCAAAATAAAATTTTTATGCTACTTAAGCCCTCTTAATTATTACCTACTAGCCGTTTCCCGCGGTTTCACCCGCGTCCTGAGGGAACTACTTCGCGTACCCGAAAAACCCAAGTATCTTACGGACCCCTATTTTTCTAAAATAAAATATAGCCTACTCGCAGATAATTTAGCTTTCTAATGGTGAAAGAATTTTTAAAATCGGTCCAGTAGTTTTTGAGTTTATCCATTACAAACAAACAAACAAACAAAAATACAAATTTTTCCTCTTTATAATATTAGTGTAGATTAATTCCGACGGAGTCGCGCTTGTCATACTTCACTAGGAGATAAGTACACCGCGGTAGCTTCGAATGCAGGCCGAATTAATTTTGGGAGACGCATATACCAAAACAATGTTGTGATACGTTTGGCATACCTCACACAACACAGCATGTGATACATTTTGACTACTACATACAAGACATATTGTGATAAGTTTTGCATGTAACATAAACTAATCTGATTTTCCTCGTAGCCTTTTAATATCATATGCATAGAACTAATCTCTAACACACACGAACTTCTCCATTCATAATATTGTAAGTGTAGATAATGCCTCTTTTATTTTCTATGGAGTAACTTGAAGTTAGTGACGTAAGCTTGGCCTCTGGTGCAACTTTGAATTTCAAACTCTTTAGACTTTGATTCAGCTGCGATCGAGGTGCTGATGCATTATTCAACACACTTCGTTTGTCATCATTTAGAACTAAAACAAATTGAGAATCTTTTTAGTTCTGTGCTATTTTGATATTAGCTCTTCTCCATCATAACTTTCAAAACATTATTATGACTCAACTTAAATGTAGAGACGTATTTTGAAGAAAAATAATGTAGTTATTTTTATCTGGGAATGATGATTATAGTCATACCATGACCACGGCTAGATCTACGCCGAAACGTCGGGTCAAACGGAAGATATTTCACCTTTATTTTAAAATAATAACAGGATTCAGGCTCATTGCATGAAGAAATCGTGAAAGTTTTTAAGTTATTTTATCTTAACTTTTCCATTTGCGTCGCAATTTTGGCGTTGCCAACGAGGCATTTTTAAACTGTTTTCGTTTTTCGCTATATGATTTAGAAGTCAAACGCTAATGCTTTAAAACCACAATTTTTTTAAAACGTCTCCGCGCTGCTGTAAAATTTCAATGTTTTTAAAGATATATTATTTTTCTTCTCCTGAGCTACTCTCAACCATATTTATGTATTGCGTTCGCCAGCTCAATCCGTTTCGTCCCTGCATTATTCTTGACTTTGTCCTTTCAATTCTAAGTAGTTCTCATGCATGTGTACGACAGATTGACTTGCTTCTTTGGAAAATTTCTGTTGACCAATAACAATTTTAACTATTCCGTTATTTACCGGAAATATTTAAGTTACAAATCTCAACATATCATCATAATTTCCAATTCAATCTGCTCAACATAATTATTTGGTAGTTCCTTAATTGTAATTATGGTAAATGAAGCGACTTGCCTCACCCCTAAATTTATTTGTTTGGTCAAGTGAAATACTTTGGGCACAAATAGCTACCCCTCTATTAATTTTACACAAAATTATTGATTTTTATTGATTTAAAATGACTTTTGAAGTGATTCGGACGTCAATATTTGACCAGCTCTACATTTTAAGACCTTATCCAATATCTTGATCAAAACCATTACTTGTAGTCTCTGGAACTTTCGATAAATATACTGTGTAAAATTCAAAAACCTAATAATACCCAGAATCCAAAAAATTACGAAATATTAGATAACGAAAAAATCTTGGCAAACTAATAACGCTTGCTTCCCTTTTTATTTATTCTTTTGTTCATTTTTATAAAGATTCTATCAACATTGTAAACAAATCTCATGTAAAAATATACCTAGCGTTCAAAGTAGTTATTTAATATAGGGATAAAAGACCCGGGCTTAAAACTACTAACCTACATAATGTAACCGAAACAATTTTAACATAATATTTATTTTCAAAACGTTACATGAGATAGCATCAAATCGATTTAAGATAATTTCCGTTTATTCAGCAAAGCACTTATTACTTTAATACATTAGTCGCGTCGAAAGCCTTTTGGTTCTTATTTCGCTTTTATAAAAAGGGCAACGCTCAACGAAACGTGGTATGTTATTCTGAAAGAGTATAATTTATTGCGTTTACTTGTGCAGAGCCACGAATGTCGTGAAAAACTTCTTCGCCGTATTACGTAAATGTTTGATAACTCTCTACGGTTATGTCTGGATACTTACACTATGGTACGAAAGCATAAAAAGCAGATAGTTCGCTTCGATTTTGAGGCGTGCCGACCCATTTATTTGGGATTAATTGTGTTTACTTGATTTATTACAAGTTACTTTGCTTTAATGGATATTTTTGTTAAGTCTGACGTTTTTGCACGCAGATTTTCATAGAAAGATGCTTTTTCAATCAAAGTAAGTTGTGGGCTTACTAATAGTGTTATAGGATTTGTTATATTCAAATTCAAGTTAAAATTTCAACGACCTTCATCCTTTGTTTGCTGTATCAATTCAGGAACGCACTGAAGTGTTTGGTATCTGAATTTCTCATATGTTCGACTAAGTACATACAAGAATCAATTGATAGAAATGGGTCACTATGGCGTAGATAGATTGGGCTTGCGGTCTGTTACTGTTTATATAGTACACTGTGGGGATCTTTAAACCCACATGTTATTGGTGTACATACCCTCAGGAGGAGCCGCATTGCATGAAAATTTAAGAATCTCACGTGAATTGGGAATGGGTTCGGATATTCGGGCTTACTCACGGACGTTGTAGGAAGAGTACCTAAACTCTAAACTAGAAAAATCGAAGTTGTCGGCATGTATTTACTGCCTTAGTAGATTTATGTGTAGGTATCTATCTATCTATACATTTGAAAAGTCAAGAAGGTAAATTTTAAGGTACCTTTATACATAGTTTGGTACTATTATGGCAATTGATTGCATGAGTTTGGTTGAATAAGTACTTCGCCAAGTATTATAAACTCGATCCTTATACAGATACTGTAGAATAAAATAAAATTATTAGTGTTGTCCATTATTACAAGACAGCACTAATTATATTTTTGAGTTTGGGTGTAGTTAGTGTCTGTCTATTATATTAAGTAGATGAATGTTTGCGAAGTTGCCAACAGATTAAATCGTTCATATTAATAGGTATATCAGACCTTAGTTATTAAAACATTTTCAACTTTAGACAATCTTGGCTCAAATTCAGCCAATCTAAGATAACTTTTTAATTAATAGTTATTTACAAGGTAATCCGAATCATAAAAAAATACAAAATAGGATGGTAAAATTTGTGCCGTCGGGTTTGCACCGTTAATTTTAAAAATTGAATGTTACCATTTCCTATGTTACAAATATATAAGTTGCAATTGCTTTAATTAATTAAAATGATAAGTTTGTATTAAAGGCAGATAATAAAAGTGATCAATGTTTGGTTTAGAGCATAGGTCGTATAAGATTTTATGATAGACGTGGTCGTTTAGTTAAAGCGTTCTCGATAACGTTCATAGGTAAGTGTGGCTCAAGTTATAGTGCGCGCCATAAACTAGGGTCGAAAGTTGTCGGCGTGGGGATCGATACGGAGGTTTACTCATCCACGGACGCACGGGCCGGACACGTCGCGTGCCACCTTTAATACAAAAATATCGATTTTTCCACAAAGCCGCGTCACCGCAATCAATATACCTTTCCGCCCCGTGCCTAATTACGCCCGCCTACATCACTCAAACATCCGTAAAAAGCTCCGTAATCACGCTCGCCGGCTACCCTGATGATATCCACCCTGAAAAATAGCGCACACTGAATCATTGAAAGCGCACAGGAAAACGCTTCATTGTAAACGTTTTATTTAATTTTCCCTCCATTTACTTTTTATAATTTCTGCCGGGCATAAAAAACGATCCGCCGCCGCAGGAAGCGCGCATACACACGGAGCCAGCCATATCTGGACGCACACAGGGATAGGAACACCTGTCTCGGGAACGAAAGGTGTGCTCGAGCGTGTGCGAGCGGGACGACCGTATGCAAGGTGCGGGCGTAGGACAGAGAGGCGTTAGGCGCGCGCAGCGTGTTGGCACGCCCGCCGCGCGTCCCGCTCGCTCGCAAGTCCGCCCGAGAGCCGTCAGTCTATCGCGCGCAGAGGCAGCGCTTGTATGTGCCGCCCTTTGCTCTGACGCGACCGACGCAGTGTCCGTAATCGGTGTTCGGAAAATTGTGCATGTGCGTTTTCCGACGAATGCAGTGTGTGTGCTTGTGAAATGTGCTATTGTTTTCTAGGTAACGGAGACTCTTGTTTGAAAAAAAGGCAGTCGGATGCAACGTATTAATTGATGCACTTGTTGGCGCGGTGTTAATTTCACTTTTATTATATTTCCCATGGAGGTATTGTCGGAAAAGCTGCCAGCTTTATAGTAATTTAGCAAGAGTTCGTTTGCAAGTGAATTTAATGCTGTGGCGTATGTTATCAAAGTTTTAATAAAGCGCGCAACTCTCGTTAGTCACGATGTGAATTTATGATCCGTTAATTGTTTGCGCCGCTTTAGATAAGCCTAACAATCTGTAAACGCTAGCCACCGAGTGTACTTGCTGAGGAACACACGCTCATTACAACCTAACAAGACTCGAATGGAGCCGTGCTAAAACTTTGAAATTCAACCTGAGCCATGAAATTGAAGGAGTTCTTGTATTGTAACAGCTTAATATTTTACACAAAAGAGCTGTTTTTCTAAGAAAATAAGAGTCGAAATGAGAAACACGCGTAGTCATGTCATTCATGTGATACACAAAAGTCACAAAAGCGAGGCTCATAACAATAGCAACGTAGAAATTACTGGCAAGTATCGACAGCGGGAGCACTTTCTGAAACCACTGTACCACGCATTGTACTCAGTCCAAACAATGAGAAAATACATATGGCACAGTTATTTATCATACCGCTGAGCCGGCTGATATTTGTGTTATATCAAATAAATGATCAACACAGTTCGCTTATGATTTTCTTGTTACAAAATATTATAAAAAGGAAGTTGCTCAAAAGATAATCAAGCGAAAACTACCTCCAATTAGAAAAAGAGAGAGAAACGAAAAAAAGCATGAGAGAGGAAATTATATTGTTTATTATAAAAAAAATGTAAACTGTAGCGAATAGCCGTTAATAATAACTTGTTTTTTAAACTTGGAACAGTCAAGTTTTGTAATGATTGTTGAGCAAATGTCACTTTGATAAAGACGCAAATTAATTGCATGACGAAAGAAACAGAAAAATGCAGAAAATTCAAAATTCAGAGCTCTGGCGGTTATGTTTTTCTAGTTACCATATCTAGCTAAGATTGTTATTAAACTAAGTGATAAATATAATGGCAAATGTAGACAATATATTATTAGTAACTAAATAAACCCACTTACTTATATCCTGCAGATTTACTCTGATGTTTGGTTAAGATAATTACTTAATTCTTGGCAAAAAATACGTTCTAACATCTATAGCGCCAGAAGCGCGAGTAACGTTATAGTAAATATTTTCCATAGCACGTAATAGTACTACAAATGCAAGAATTGAAAATTAAACAAATGATTTGTATTGAAATGCATTTGTGTTTGTAAAATGCACTTGATGTAAATGGATGACTTTTTTCACGGTTGATGGTTGCGCAAATGCAAGACAGACGCGTGAACTCCGTGGCCGCGGTCGAATAACCGCCAACGTCATTACATCGACACGTATACACATGAATAATGATTTCAGAGACATTGTTAAAATTATTACCACTGGAAAAGCTAATATTCTCACAAATCTATTAAGACAAAAAAGCGGACTCCATGCCACAACCCGAACGTTGTGAATGCCACCAGCACATTAGAATGAAGAAAATGTTGAAATAAAAATTATTATCAATATTCCAAGTAGAAAAAGCTGGCATGTTATCTAATAAAACTAACAATGTCTTCCGACTCAATAAAATATTTTTTATCATGAGTAATTGAGTACCTACAGCGGAGCCGGTAATTTTTAATAATTGATCTCAATAAATGAGAATGACCTCTAAAATAGCGGCGTGACCATTAGACTCCCTAGCGTCAGAAATGAGAGGTTAATTGAGTTAATGTAAGAATCCTCCAGTGTGGATTGAAGCACTTTAAGCTTTACTATTATGACCGAGGGGCTTATTAAAATTCAATTAAATACTGCACACATCTTTTTCTATTTTCAAGAGTAAACTATGTATTCAAACTCTTTTCGTAACGAACAAGTCGATGCAGTGAAATACTTATTTAGTTTTTGTTAATAAAGATTTTATAAAAAAATTGTCGTGACCACTGTATTTCTTTTTATCAACCAAGTGAAATTATATAAAATATTCGTATAAAACCTAATCGTAATCGCATTATATCTACAACGTAACTACGAGTAGGTTTCTTGTGCATAAATTGCTTATTTGCCATCTAATTTCCAAGGCATTTTACGGTTGGTTATATTTGCAAGAAATAAAATTGGATACCGGTCTCACAAAAGTTACCTTTAATAAAGATTTTCCTACAGTTTGCTCGTTTTTATAGCATTCGACGGCTAAGTATATTATTATGGTACTTTTGTAGCTCTAATTGTCTTCGATCGGATTGTTCTTCTGCGATGTTCGATAATTCCTAATTATGCCTCCTCTCTGTTAAAAGCATTCTTCAACAATTTACTGTTGCTTTCATTATTTCAAGTGGTATGATTTCAATATCTTTGAATATCTGAAGCATTTTATATTAAGTTACGGATTATATACGGATGGAAAATTGAATTTTGTCTACATATTTTAGTTTTAATAGTACTAGCTGCGGATTTAAATTATGTAACTCGGTAGTATTTGGTATAAGTGGGTTAGCAAGGAATCTTGAATTTTGCTATTTTTGAAATATTCTATACAAGTTCCAAGACACGGTAAAGTTTCTAAAAAGATTTAGGTTTAGTATTACGTTTTACTGAGAAGTTAGAACTATCATGTTAATGTACAAGAATAACATGTAGGTAAACATTTTTTCATCTGTCTTATAAAACTCTAATGTATGACTCACTGGAAGTAACCTAAGGCTTGATTATCATACTTTGAGTTTTTGTCGTAACTTCTTGTTCGTACTGAGAGTGGTTCAACAACAACACATCGGCTCTATTATGAGATTTTTTCACGCTAATCTATTCGTCTGGTTGTATTTGGTTGGTGTAATTACTGTGGCGAGACTATTTGGTCTAAACGTACCAAGGTCTGCTATTGTACACGTTGCGTCACGACTTTGCCTCCATAAGGGCGACTAATCGCCGCTTGTTAAATTAATTGGACGAATATAGATCTATGTGTTCACTTAACACTTCTGTTACCTTAACTGGTTTGTTTTATGTGCCATTGAGCTGTCAAAAATGTACGTATGAGTAATGATTATATTGTTAGTAACAGCAAAATAGAATGGCCAAACAAGCAATCATAAAAATTACTACTGGTTTACGCACATTTTTAGAGGAAGTTGTATTTCTCTTAATGTTTACTTCCAGGAGCTTTCACTTCTAGTTTGATTTACTAACTACAAAAGAAAATAAAAAACAGGATATGACAAATCTTAGCGAGTTCCTAATTCTCTGAAAGGATACGAATGGTTGATATAAATTTATTTAAATTTGTAATGGAGAGAGCATTTAATACGTGTGTTATCTTTATTGCACAGGAAAAAGCCATTTTAAACTGGCCATTAGCTAAAAGGTAACATTCACAAGTGAATATTTGGCTAGGGACATCAAAAACGTGTCGCATGGCACGGCGCATAGGTATAAAATAGCTTTGATAGGATTTTCGCCGACTAGCAATTTGTTTTGTGTGTTCCGGAAAACGATCGGATAGCATTGATTTGCAATAAAAAATATTGCTTTGTCACGATTTCCGTGGTTCGGCCTCTTTCACAACGAGCTGCAATGTCCCGGCGCTCCACGCCGCCACGCCGCACAGTAATGACGAGCGAAAACGTTATAATATTTGATATTTATTTGATTTTTATTTAACTTACATTGTTGCCGACACGCACTTAATGTGTTATTAATTATCTTTGACAGGTTATAAATGTAAAGGTCAATTAGTTTTATATTTCAGTAGGCGCATGTATCAAGTTGTACTGTTGTAATTACCAATATAATTTTGTTAAGTATTTCCAAATAAATAAAATCTTTTTACTAAACACTGATGATATTGGCAACCCGACTTTGTTTGAAGAGCTATTTTAGTAATCTACTTATGTACAGAAAGTACCTGTCGATGAATTACAGAATGTTTTCTAAATTTGCTTATATTAGAAAACATTAATCTAACCCATGCTACGGAATTCTAATATACCGCCTGCCGAATTTGCTGGTTCCATATTATTTTTATTGCACAAAAACTACTAAAATACTTGCAGTTGGTCTAGTAGTTTAATGTAAAGAACGTGCTGCTTTCAATAATTAAATAAAATATTTTACGTTTCTTAAAAACCATAAAATAAAATAAAGGAAAAACTGAGGCGGTGCCTGCTGAAATAAAACTGGAGCGCTGTTCAGTTACGACTACATCACTTTGCGGCAAATGTAAATATTTGCAGTAATAAAATCTATTTAGGTGATTAATTCAATGTAGCCTGACGTGTTTTCTACCATTCCGCACTGAGCACATGCCTCTCACAAATAAAAAATGTACATTAAAACCTATGAGACCGAATTGACTGTTCCATGCGCACTGGGACTGTGTAATCTACGTAGGAAGGTTAATTAGATATTATTATGAACTGCCACTTCAAGCTGTTGTTCCATCTTTCAACCCGGTTTGTCTTCTCACCGAACTAAACTAGTGTAATCGTCGCTCATTTCAAGTGAAACGGGCTTCGTCGTCGTCTAGTTAGAACGCGATAGTGGCAGCTGGCGCTAATAAAGACGCTCATGCGACAGCTGATGTCACCGTCTTGTGAAAATGTCATTCCATAAACAGGTGGTCTGTGGGTGTTCACAATTTCTGATCCTAAATGGGTAAATAGGCGCAATTTAGGCCACCGCTTCACCAGGGCCGACGGTCTGATTCAACACTTCGTTGCGGCAATTAGATTCAATTTGCGGGACACTCCGCTCACTATGAATATGGGTCCGCGTGTAACAAAGGTTCATTTCTCTCGGAATTAGACTGAATTCGGTACGTAGAGACGCTAATTTGCCTGTAAATGTAGCTAATTAGATACCACTCAGGGGAAAGTTCTTTCCACGAATGTTTAAACAGAATTCATTTCGCAAAGAGATTTGCCGCCGCGATATTCAGTGTAGTATCTATACAGTATCCTACACAGAATTACCTATATAGTTAAAAATTTATTAATTATACACAGTACAGATTCGTCTAGATTTGTATTTGTGTAGCGCAAATAGCTCTATTGGTCGTCAGGCAGACGTTGTTATTAGAATGGGCTTGTTTTGTTAGCCATATTCATAAAATAGTTTTGGTGTGTCTGCTAATATGGTTTTTAGTGTTTATAGGTAAATACAGTTTGAGTTTGTTCATCGTACTGATTTTATACTTACCTACTAGCGTATTGCCTATGTGCAAATTATACAAATAATTAAAACTCCTTGCGAATCAACATCTTCTATGTTATGTCGGATATGTATTTTATGAAATTTATTTAACAAATTATGCTGCATAACATTATTGGATTTATTGGAGACGGATCGCTATTTATGCTATTGCCACAATTTCAAATAAAGCTACATTTAGCAAGCTGCGGCATATTTTTTATAATGTATGTTACCTATCTAAAAACTTAGCGGTTCTTGCCTAGTTTATACATTTCTAATAAGTCTATAACTATTATGTCAATCTTAATTTCAAACAGAATTGAAACATACAGTTGGTACTTAAGTAAATTTATTTTCATCAAACAACAATCTTTTAATTTATTAAAACAAAAATTGGTTGGAAATAATTCAATTACACTAGTAAAAAGCTAGGGTAACATTTTATTTTACGTGCTCTTTGCAAAAGTAAATTTTAATGAAGTTACCTTCGAGGCGTCTCATAATGTAAGGGTTGTTTTTGTCAGTTGTGCAAACTTGAGTACGTCTGCATCCTCCGAGGGTCCCTTCTGACCCGCCGAACTATTTCTTTGTGCCCGACCCCATAGTTTTCGAATTAAATTAAAGGAGTTTGTTGAGCCAATATGAATACTATGCGTTGACCGCAAGATCTAAACTTTAAGGGTTCGAGAAACGCCCATAAGGGTAATTATTTCATTCAGATAAATCGATAAACAACAACAAATTTAGACTGTTAATCTAATAAGCAGTAATTGGCATCGACTATAGTTAATAAGTATTGTAATCACGTTGTTCAGGGAACTTGAAGGGCTTCCGGAGTTCCTAAATTTAGTAAGCGATTTACTTAAAGTGTTATTAGAAACACGGAACCCCTAAGGTAGATAGATAGGTGTATTTGTTGTATGAATAAAGCAGGCGAGCAGTAAAATTATAGTGTGCTCACAGCGCAGCGCCGAGAGAAGGTTTATTGATTTTATTCTGTTATCAATAATGACGTTACCGTCCTATAAAGTAATTTATTCGGTGTATTTAACGTCGGTTAATAAATTGATGACACTGTATACACGTATGTAATTTAATTGATACGAGTAGGTATCTTTGAGCGTGCGCTGCGGTGCGTTCACAACTTTATTACCTCATATTGTTTTCACTCATTACTATCGTGTCGATTTTAATGAGTTGTGCTAATGACTTCTGTAATTGTTGTTTCGTAATAGAACACGATGTCTGATAGAGAAATAATTATTCCATTCGAAATAACGAAAAGAAAACCGCACTTTTTGAAAATATTCTACTGCTCTAAACTTTGCCACTCTTCTTCGGTTGTCTAGTCATAGAAAATGACATGTACCAAATAAAGAAAAATGAAAATTCAGTAAGCTTATAATTTTTGTCCTCTGAGTGTCGTTTTACAGTCTACTCCTAGTCCTCTTCCTTTGTTACAAGGTTTTTATCAAAATTGTGTGCTCTGTGGATAGACATCACAAAAACGTGTGACACCGTGTCCCTAAAATTGTTCTTCATATTGTTTATTGTACTCAAATGTTCGTAATTTTACTCTTATTTTATATCTCATCTATGCGTGGACGATCTACGAGTAGCATGTTATGTTTAGCGGGTCGACTGGCTACACAAATATATCTAGATTGTAGCTAACATATATTGAACAAGATAAACTTATATGAGAGCAGACACAGCTGGCAACATTTTCTCATTCGTTTACTTTCATTTCGTGAAAATAGTATACTTATTTTATTTGGTCCATAAGTTCTGCTAATTAAAACTTTGGGTAGCATCGCACGCTTAATCCTACGCCTTATCTTGACAGATAAGTATTATTATTATTTGTCCGATTCAATCTACTTATCACTTATTCCGAACTTCCACATCCCGTAGGTATAAAGTCCTGCCGAAGTCCGGGATCTGCCCGGGACTTAGTAGTTATAACAAATGGAAACTGTAAGAGTTGGCCGGGACTTATTTACCGACACCGCCGCAGCATAAATACAGGGCGGATTAAAGTATTCAGCGGAGTAGGAAATATTGTGTCTTGTACTTTTCAGCGTGTGTGAACTTTTCAAGCGGTAAACTTTGCGAGCTTAGACCGTGTGTGACGTCGCGGTCACATGTTCCGTTTACATAAAATTCGTGTTCCAATATACATACAAGTTTTAAATATATCTTCCAAGTTTTACGACAGTATTGCAGTTTGTGTAGAAACCGACTCAAACTTGTGGGGAAAGAATTACACGAAAAGTTCACGATGTTATTTCCTCTTTTTTATTGTCAGCGATTGTCAGCTACAATTGTAATGCAATATCTTTGGAAAATTTTGCTTCAGTCGACGTAAAGTAGCAGTATTTTTACTGTAGCAATTCGTTTGGTGAGTGAAAGCGTCGGAGGTTCTATCGCGCCTTCCAACTCCTCTTCCTTTTGCTTTCTCCTTCTCCTCTCGCAGTGTCATTGGTATGGTAAGCCAACCATGTATTGCCAACGTTGCCGTTTACCATCATCAGGTTAGTCGCAGGTTTGTCTGCATATGAAATGCATATAGCAATGAAAAACTATATACTAATAAAGCTAATTTTATAGAAGTCGTGTGTTCTTCTTAATATTCCCACCTTAAAATGTTTAAAGCATTGATTGAAATATGTATTTTTGTAGTGGAGATTAATTTGTGAAAACGCAGAACTTAATCTCTGGAAAAATTGGTAGTAGAGACAGAAAATTAAAGGCATCTGATACGATCTATTTCGTTGTTCTCCAATAAGAACATACAAACAACATGCATTTGTATGTCTAGTTTGATGTGATCTGCTACGATAACATCTATCAATCGCCTGCCTAAATTGGATGGTTTTGTTACTACAAAACATGGAGGTCTTATAAAATGTTCCATTACTTTGCGTAATTACCTTAAGAAGGTCGATTTATTTAGACGTAATCGATTCTATCCGACTGTATGATTGCCTAACATTCGAAGGTTACAATTTATTATTTTTCTATTTTGGGAATATTCTCAGCGCTTGTCATGCAAGTACCTAATTAATGTTTTAGTTATAAAACTGATATATTCACACGTATATCTAAGCACAATTAAGTAATTTAGCGGTCGTCGGTAGGACAAAGTGGTCAAATAGCACATCAAAAGACTAGCATCGAAAATAACCTGTGTAAATAAAATACAACCTGTTGTTTTTGAGTCATAATCATAATAGTGGTTTTAGTGTGTAAATTTGCCTATCAGTTTGTCTCAATAGAAACTACCTATCTGTTGGTAAACTTTACTTTAAAAGTAAGTAATTTTATCCACAGTGGGTCTTGATGTGAACAAAAAATCTTCTTTAGCCTTTAAGATGGATTCTTCATAGCTGAGGAGTATGAACACTTTTGAAAATATGTACGTAGTTTTTTACACGATCGAGGCTTAGTCACGGCGTCGTTCGTCCGTCGAGCAAAAACACTAACCTTGGAACACCTAATGGTCTTACACGTGATTGTTACATATTAAGTCCGGTTTTATCATGCCGGCGTTACGTCTGAGGTGGACACGCGCAGATTATACCCTTGATTGTTTACTTTGACTCCTGTACGTGTACCCACGCCTTGGGCTACCTTAGTAATCTGCTAGTAATTATGAGACGCTGGTTACAGACCAAATAGTTTTTTAATGCGTGTTTTTATTAAAATGGCCATTTAGACAATGCGCTCTAAAAATTCTGGGAATAGTTGTCGTTATTGATTTTTAAATTAAAAGATTTGGAACAGTTCAATTGATAGAATTGATATGAATTCCTTTTGTCTTGTATATTTGGAACATTGTTCGTTAGAAGTTGAGTTTGAGTACAAATCTAAAATAGATTCCAAGAAAAGGAATTGTCGTTCTACGAATAAAACTTAGTACCTACTTCGTTTAAGTAAATTATCGTTCAGATATCATCAGTCTAGTCGCCAATTTAGATGATTCTAGATGTTTATTGCGATGACTAACCGTTTAAATGGTTGACTACGACCCACACAATTGCAATCGGCACTCTTTGACATATAAAAATAACAATATTCTAATGCAGTGTAAATTGTGCCGTATGCCATTATCAGTTAGGTATAGAATGATATAATAATATTTCATTTCGAAAAATCGCGGCGATATATTATAGCCATTATGTTGAATTATAAATAGGTACATTGGGGTATAATTCAACCGGTAGTCAAGTGACTACTGTGTATGATTTTGGTTTATACATTTTCATGCTGCCTGTAATTTCATGGTACAGAAGGTTTTATTATAGACAGCACTTTACCAGAATGGAACAGTGAATTGCAGAATGTTGTGTTTTGACTTCAATGTATTGCCTGCTGGCTTATCTCATGTTCGATTGTTTAAGACTTTATGTTGCCGATCTCATAACTACGTTTGTTGCACATTGTTTACACAATATTAAAATACATTGGCAAGTAAAATATGAATAATAATATTAGTCTATTTGTGAACTAAATGATAGTTATTTTTCGAATGTATGTATAGCGCTGTATGAAATAAGAAACCAACACAGAGCGAATAAGCAGACGTTACAAACCTTTTGTGGAGTTTATGTAAATTTTGACTCATGCAGATTGTCAAACATTGTTTTATGAATCACTTGTTTGTATATTATTAGCTGGCGCGGCAAGTCAAGAGTAGAGCAGAGAGGTGAAACACATTTTAACATACATTTTACTCGTATTTGTTTCATTGATATGGCGAATATTGTTTAGTCTAAAAATCTTGGGGAGCTCTATTGTAAGTAAATCAGGAATAAGATAAACTTTATATTTTTGAACAAATTTTCGACATCTTAAAGCTGAAATTAAACGTTAATTTCTTAGGAAGCTCTTCAATTTAGATGCCATTAGCAAACTTTTTACGTTTTGTCGATCATCTAGAA
Source organism: Euclidia mi (assembly GCA_944739405.2). Classification (NCBI taxonomy): domain Eukaryota; kingdom Metazoa; phylum Arthropoda; class Insecta; order Lepidoptera; family Erebidae; genus Euclidia; species Euclidia mi. Next base: position 43,825,948 of record OX123194.2, on the reverse strand, counting down.
TCTAGATCGATCTGGAAATTAAATTAAGTAATAACAAAAATCTGAAAGCCTCAAAATAACTAATACATTTCTTTCTTAACGCGATTTATTTATTCTTTTATTTTGTGTCACTTTCAGGGATGTAGCTAGAGTCGAATTTAAAGTAGGGCAGCGTTGGTTAGAGGTAGGGCGGAAGTAAAAAAAAGTATTGAAATTGATCTGCTCCGAAGCACGTTCTTCAAAATTTTGATATTTTAAGGTAGGGTATTGTGGTTTCAAGGTAGGGCATTGCCCCATAATGGCCCCCCAAGCTACGGCCATGGTCACTTTCCCCGCGAGAAAAACAAATCCAGTACTACATTTTTCTAAGAAACTCATTCATTTGTAATTATCGTGTCGGTCTGACTTAGCAACATTTATTATACACATCTCGTTGATGTCGATAGTTTAGGCTAGTCTGCATTGAAACGAACAACAGCTAGTAAAAACATTTTAACACTTAAATTTTAATCAAGCGGTAATTAAGCGTGTGTTACACGTTCAATTAATTTACATCACCGTAATTTATGTAATTAATATGCAATTTGTGAATTGAATTTCGGGTCATAAAATTAATTAAATATTGTGCAAAAAATATCCGGTATTTCACTTGCCGCATCTAGGTGATACCATTTATTCTAATATTCATACTAGCTTAAACTCAAACTTTGGATTGCAAGATATCTATAAGGATGGACAGTTGGTTAATAATTGGTTAAGCTTCTCTTGATACGTTCCATAGAATAAGCAGGCCTCTTAGATCAGCAATCGATGGACTCATATAAGTTACACGAGTCCCGAGATACTGATATTGAGTAGGTACCTACCTAATAATGAGCAAAAACAAATAATAAGCCCCTCTGATCTCATATGTGACACAAATATCGTTCTCAATGGTACTTGTCGATTTATTAGAACGCCCGTAAGAGGATTGTTTCCCTAATTGGAGATTAGGATACCTACTTGAATTTGGAAATATTATTCCTGCAGCTAAATTTATCAATAAAATTGTGTTCGTTGCACCACTGCCTTTTAAGTAATATTTTAAATTGTATAATGTTTATAAAACTGGGTATATTTTCTACAATATAGTATCTAATTACGCTTTTCTTCTTTGCAGGAGTGGTATACAAGCAGAGGATCAACTGATACTAATAAATCATAGTGCTGAGGCGCTACTTTTTAAAATAAAAACATTCGCGAATAGCTGTTCTCTAACAATTTAAATTGATAAGTCAATTAAAATCGCGTACCACAACGAGCGTTGAGTGGCGCCGTTGTCGATACGCCGATATCGATACCGCGACGCGACGCGCGCGGTCATTAAGCTGTCGCTGCAATAGTCGGTGCTCGCCAGAGTCACGTGACTCGGCCAGCACGCCCAGCCACAGCCGTGGATAACCTCGGCCAGAGCCCCCTCCCGGTGAAGAGGCTGCACGAAGCGCTTCAGAGTGCGCAAGTGAAGCGGCAGCGGCTCTCCCCTCCGTACCCCGCATCCCCCGCGCAGCTCCACCCCATCCACCAGCTCGCCGTGCACCAGCATATCAAAGTGCAGCAGAGCATAGTGCAACAGAGCATCGTGCAGCAACACCAGTTGAATCTGGCCCATCAGTCCCTGCAAAACCTGCAGGCGCAACAGAATCTGCAGGCCCAACAGAGCCTTCAGGCAGCACAGAGCCTCCAGGCGGCTCAGAGTGTGCAGGCGGCGCAGAGCCCTGCAGCTACGGGTGGTGCAGGCGTGCAGCAGGCGGCAGGAGCGACACAAGGCGCGCTGGTGCCGCCGCAGCAGCCTTCGCCGCGACCCGCCTCCCCGCAACACAAGAACATGGAGCTCGCGCTCTGCCAAAGCATGGACTCCGTCAACACCGCCACCACTGAGGAAGAGGTAAGTCGAACACCTAACTGACTACATTGATAAAGCCTCATCAGATTAATTTATGTAAACGGGTATTATTCGCGACATTTAATTAATTTCTGACTGCCTCGTTGGTCTGACTGCCTCGTTGGTCTCGCGGCATAAATGTGCGCGTGGGATTGGGAGGTCTCAGGTTCGATTCCCGGGTCGGGCAAAGTGTTATTGGGTTTTCCGTTAGGAAATTCCCAGTAACAGCACGGAGTCTGGTAATGTGCCCGGTACGGCAATAGGCTCGCCCCCTATTACGTAGGACCTAAAAATTCATGGCGAAATGTGGGTGTAATATTACACCTCTGCCTACCCCTTCGGGATACAGGCGTGAGTCTATAAAAAGAAAATTAAGCTATAAATACCTATGTTTTACCGACGCTTCTGCCGTTTTACAACAGCAATGGTCGCGGCAGGACTGATGTCATCTCACTCTAAATATCGCGAATAAGACCCGTTTACATAAAATTGTATGATGTATACAAACCGCGAAAGTTTAAAATCGATTAATAAAGCCTTTATTTGTGTTGAGTTGTGCAAAAAATATTTGCCAAGAAAATTAATTATTGCCGATCGCTGCGACAGTTGAATCCGTAATCAGAACCCTTTCTACCTTTCATTTTCACTGTTCTCCTGAATTAACAATAGAAACTAGAACGTGCCCAATTCCCCTTTCGAAAGGACTTAATGTATCGTTTCGTTATAGCTATTTGTCATCTTCCAATTGTAAAGTAATACCAAAGAGGTGCGGCTGCGTAGCTGTTACAATGGGGAAAACGTTCGGATATACAATAAGCATTCGCTAACACAATAAAAGGAAATATTCCTTGCGACAAAGACGGCTCCGAATCGAAACATTATATTACTCTTGCCTATCATTATATTTTAGCCTCTATTTCTTCGGATTAAAGATCTTATTCCGGTATTGATTCCGATACTTCAAAAGCAACTCTAGGGGCTATGCGGCGCCATGTCACTTCCGGGCAGAGTAGCGAGGTGTTTTCAGAAAATGTCGAAACGAGTTCGCAAATAAATTATAATTTACGTATTTGTCGTCTCCTCACGTACGGTTCGGTTCTAATTCAATTAAAGCATTGTTAATGTAAGAGATAACGAAAATACAAAGTACTAAATTCGCTGGAGATAAGTCCCACGATTCTAAACCACAACATCAATGCAAAAACAAAGTAACAAGCACAACACTAAAGAAAAAGCGATAAAATCCTTAACGCAAACTAGGAGGAGGCGACGCGACGAGAGAAGTGGGCAGTGGTTGTGTTAGCCGAGACAAATAGAGTAGATGTCGCTTCACCGCTTTCAGCCGCTCTCCTCAACGGACAGCTTTATAAATAGCCTGTTTTATTGTTGCATTATCTTGTCTTTTAGTGCTGTCTAAGAACTACGGGGTTAATGATAATGACCAATATTAACAAAATAGACATATTGAGAATTATTTGTTTGTCTAAAATATATTTTGATTTATGTAACAGTCTATGCAACTTTGTTTAAACTATACTAGATAATTTAATTTGACTGGTGGTAATTCTGCACGAGACGCGGCAATGTGACATTTGTGTTCCAGATGCATCCAGTGTTTAGATTCAGTATAATTTTATACCTGGCGAAAATAGCTAAATGTTGTGTTCGAATTCTTCAGCGCATTAGTGGAAATGAATTGCTTCGATATTAATGCAAATACTTCTTTTTATTTTTCGCATAGCATTATAGTTTCAAAAATATTGCATTTATTCGACTGCGCAACTTTTGAATATCAACGTAAATGTTCAAAAATGCTATAGGAATTAATAAATATTTTTATTTCGTCATGAATTACGTTCCTGAGTTGCCTGTTTTTACTGAAAAGTGTACCAATTGGCCGAAGTAGGTACTTTTTAGCTGCAAAAGCTTTTCGAATTATTTTATTAATGAAAATGATTATAAATTAGCTACGATGAGAACACATTTGAACAATTTCTATGTAGCTGCCTTTCACGAACGGAACTTCGAACACCACCATCAAATATTACGTTTCAACTTTCAATCAGAATTTTCACTCACATGAACTTTTAAACAAGATGGAAGGCAATGTATCAACAGAATGTCTCATCACTGTCTCTCAAATGAACCACTTGGAGCGAGTATTCCGTCGAATGGTAAAGTACTCACAGGCATGTTACATTACATTAAAATGCTTATTACACTGTGTTTTTCCTGAATTGGTATGAATGTTAGATTTCATATCAATTTTCCCATAAGTTTATACGCCGCTATTTTCATTTCTAAAATAAATTAAAATGAAGTACATCTGGACGTATAATATTAGGTACAATCATTAATAACGTAATACAGTACTTTGAAAGTTCAAAGTATATTTGTAGCGTACAAATCCTTTTCATAATGAATACACAAAATAAATACTCTTGTCAATGTCCGGCCTCTATTGTTTGTCATGTTAGTGTTGTTGATTCCCCACTTCGCTTTGATGTGAATTCGACCGTCAGACGTGGGGTCGGTTTATAGACAGGGTCCTTTGCTCGCATAGCGTAGGTGCATTCATTCAAGCGGTTTACTATTGCTTGTACACAGTTACTTGAGCCACCAGTATGATACTACAGCGTTGTAAGATCAAAAGCGTGCAAAGCGTTGTTCATATAGATATACAGGACCAAATATTTTACAGGTTTATGTTATTAATCATTACGTATTCTGAATATCTGGTGAGAATATTGCTTGTTAGTTATTCCATTAAAAACAAGAACCATTTGCTGTTGAGTAGCAAATTAGAATGGTCTTTATTGCAGAAAAAGTTCACAAATAATAGGTTGTAAACGTGCAGAATAAAACTTATGGTATCAGATTTAATATGTGTGTTTGTCCCGCCAAATATCTCTGCGAAAAACTACTGTAAGTTCTCATCTACAATTGCAATCGAATTTTATGTCGTTTCGTGTGTAATCTCAGGGGGTTTACTGGAGTGCGTTTGTCTGGCGGCGGCCAGCCGGCTCGCCGGCAGACAGCGGTGGCGCCGTCGAGTCTGCCTCACAACAACGCCGTCTATTTCTGTTTAACAATTCCCCGCAATAAACTTTTACACTAGTATTTTAATAGCTATCCGTATCGACGTTTCGTAAATGATCGCTTTATATAACAGGTTTGGGTTGAATAGATTTATTTTTCAGTCGTGTTCAAGCTGTCTAGATGATAGTGTTTTGTCGTTATTCTAGGTGCCATGTACAATAATTTAAGTACCAATTAAGCAAAATAACAGATAAACGACGTACCGTTGATATCATCAACGTGAATACAGCGACATCTCGTGTAATACTAGACAAAGCGACCGGTTTAAATGGCGCGGCTGCGTGACAAACAATTATTGGATGGCTGTAAGTATGATAAATGCATTGAGGGTAGTGTCGGGGTATATCCGGAGCGATCGTATGACAAGTCGGATGATACGTGCCGGTAGCCGGCTATCGGCCCTCGCAGACAACACCGCTATGGCTTCCTGAAACCTGTAATTACTTTTTGTTCTACCGTTCGTTCACATTTTGTCCGTGGAAGTTGGGCGGCAACTCCCCGGCGCCTTTCAACGGAACATGATTCCAGCGCAAATACACGTGAGGAGTGTTGTAGCCTATTTGATAAACGAGTGTACCTAAGTGTATATAACTAGACCGCATTTCATACTTGTTGATTCGATTCAAATAATGTCAATTTACTGACATATGTCTACATACAGGAATATTAAACACATTTAGTACGTACAGTTATCTAACGATATTATTTAAAAGCTCTTAGTTTCATGTACCTACTTCGAGTTTTCTTTATTAAAAGTCCTCATAAACTCTAGACATATCTCACATTACGTTCAATCTAGGTAAGCAGTGCCTATCTGAGTACGTAAGTGCCAACTCTGTTAGAATAAATTTAAGAAAGGAGACTCATAAACATTATTATGGCAAAGTATTTGTATTTTCCGTCGGCCTAGCTAAACAAAGCAATGTTTTTTATCCCCTCTGTATCTTTGTTCTACAGTGGTCAAAGAAATTGGGACTCTTTTAAATAATTGGGTAATTTCGATGTTGAGACGTCAATTTAACCATCATCGTAGAGACAGATTTCAAATGTTATTTTGGTTTTGTTTCGATTCATACTTATTGGTTTAGGAATATATATTTTTTGTTTTATAGATTACAATAGCTTGTAATCTTTTTGTGATAGTAACATCACTCACATAATTTTCAGTACCGACAATCTCGGTCTATAATAAATTGAAAACAAATTTTCAAAAAATCTCGGTATTGAGGATTGAAAATACCTTTTGGTATATACAGGGTGTCACAAGACCCATCACCAAGCCGAAGTCTACTCGTTGTGGACATCATGCAAAGTCATAATAACCAAAAATAATACCTGAGAAACGATATTTTTTTTGAGTTTTCACATTTTTTAAACCGCAATTAAAAGCGCGTGCGTGCAATGCTCGAAATACCTACTTATCCATGGGGTTATAGGGCATCTAAAGAACATATTGGCGGGGTAAATGCATCGATTTTGTACCTTATTAGAAAAATTCCATACTAACTTTGCGCCTCAATATCTCCTGAACCAGTGATTTCCCAGGTATGGTGCCGAAGTAAAAAATGTTCATAGTGATTGGTACAACATGGGATGTCAGTTTTCGTTAAGGGTCTTTTTACACCCTGTATGACTAAACATGTAATCGTAATTTGGTAAAAATTCTGGTAAGGCATCAAAGAAAATAAACTGGAATTATGTCTCCTATGAAATATCATAGGAGTAAAATTAATTCTAATAAAGTTTGAACAATCTTATTCGGAAGCGAACTACATAAATTCACAAGGAGGTCAATTATTACACTGTTCGAATGGCTTTCCATTTTACGCTTTGTCTATTTCCGAAACGCACAATGAATTAGTTTAACTACCCTCAAACATAGGACGGAACCCTCTTATCCCCTTTGTGTTTTCGGAAAACCTAAATTACTTAAGTAAATTCAGACAGATAAATTACTTTAGGTCTCCGCAGAAGATAGATCGTTCACGTCCGATACAGTAACTTTCTTTTAATACATTTTATGTATTCCCCTGGAAATAAATGCCTTTGTTTACGATCTCCAAAGGAGATAACCTTTTGTAATACGAATTGTGCCCCATACAATACGCCTTTTTATGTACCAATATTTAATAGGCATCGCATTCAATAACTTGAACTAGTAATAAAATAAATAACCAGAGGAGCAACAAAGGTAGTCTCAAAAGCTCGGAAAAAGAAAATTCATATAGACGATATCGCTTTCGTTCTTGAAAATCCTTTAAGTATCTGCCAATAATACGCAGATCGAAGGAACATCTCCATGGGAACTGAAGAGAAAATTATTACCTCGCTCGAGTTCAATCGCGGAGACATTCTCTCTGGAACGATTTTAAGAGAAGAATTTCCGCAGAGTGGAATATAGACACCTCGACCGTTTCAACAGTTTGTCCACCTAATTTGTTCGTCGGCGCTCGACTGTAAAAACAAATAGCTGTTCCCGCATTTCCCCTTACAGAACGATAAAGATAGATATATTCTAACTAAACGGGGAAAAAGGAGGGATAGTTTTCCGAGCTTCGCGTTTACGGGTCGCTTCAATGAGCGATTGATGTTTACGTTAAAGCTTTTGTCTCGTTCAGTTGGAATCTTGTTTGCTGGCCGCTGCAAAGAGGTTCCTTTGTCCATTAACAGAGTAATAATTAATCGAGCTTTATCTAATGTTCGTCGGTTTGAGTTACTCGTAGAAAACTTTTAATTGAATTTGTTGGTCGATTTTGGCTTTTTGACGGGAGCGTGTTTAAAATGGCTTTAAAAGAAATTTTCAGGTAACGCTTTGAAAATTACGTTTATAAATTTACCTGCTGATGTTACCTTAGAGATGTGTCAAAGTTTCTTCGGATTACAAAGCTCTAAGGTAATGGCGCAGCCGATGTTACAGGTCAGCTGATTTTAATTCAACTTTCACAACTCAAAATAAAATCTTAAATAAATTGTAAAGAATAAAGATTTCTGCGGCGAGTATTATATTCAAGATGATTTATCGTCTTAATGATGATGTACAGCAGGCAAATATTTTTATCAGGTCTTTCACATCTGCAACATTAATCTGACATTAACACGAGACAGCTCTAATCGTTATTATAACTCACTTATGACACTTAAAGTCGCAAACATTTTACGACATCCTAGAATTTTATAAATCAGAACACATCAGAGCGAGGTCAGCGCCGGCTGAGCACACTGGTGACTGGACTGACCACGCAAACAGAGACGTTGCACATTGAATAACTGTTTTCCAATGCGCTGAGCACAGCCTCCCTATCGCTTTTGCACCTCGGATTACCGGCGATCGTCCGCCGACCAAAGAGGACAAAACTTCCCGTTTGATGTTTTAAAGCCCAAAAGGAAATTTAAAACGTGAGGGTTAATTATCCATGCAGTTCCATACGTCCGGTCCGGTTTACTTGTTGCCCGATTTTTTTGTTTACACTATTTAGAAATTTTTATTGCTATTATTTTTTTAAATTAGCGAAACGTATTCACTCTTGCACAAAGTTTATTTGATTTTTGCAAGCCTCTCTCCTACAAGGGTTACAGCTGTATTTAGTAGCTCTTAATGTGAGTGAAGTAGTTAAGAGCAGTCGCAGTACCTAGTAGGTATTTATTGTGTATTGTGCAAACAACTTGGCGCCTCGCCAAACGGACGCACCCCAAAGCTTTATGAATCCTGGCAATGTATTATTTTACAGATATTGTTACGCAGAGTCTGACAAATTACGTCGCTACTTTTAAAATATGGATTCGTGAGGTCGTAGTTGTAAAGCTTTACACAGAAGGTTGAACAATGTCGCGCAAACCGAATGGACCGTGGAAGTATAATCCAGAATGCAAGACGAAAATCGACGCCCGCATTGTGAGCAGAAAATCGAACTCGAATGTCGCAAGACGAAAGGTTCTTTGTGCGCAATCAATGGCCCCTCGATTACTGATAACTTTCTTTGCACACTGCGAAGTTTGAGTTGGAAACTGCCAGTCGTACACTCGAGTACAGAGTTAAACAGATGCCCATCTGTTTAACTCTGTACTCGAGTGTACGATAGTTTGCATCCATGTTACACAGAATAGATCGTCTGATAAACTTAAAACAATAAAATTTGCTTAACTCAGCAAAAACAAAATTATGTCTGTCTGAAATGTTGGTCACGTTTGAAGTCTTCAAACTTCGTCCTCAATTGTGAGGACAAAATGGAAAATGATATTTTTAAACGAAAATATTCTTTGCTCAAAATAATGTGTATACATTCTGATTATACAACTCTGCATAACTACCGCTAGTTGACAATTCTTATTCGTAGGATGTTTCTATGGTATTTTTTTTATTTTCTTAAGTAGCTGATCATTATGTTGTATTTGATTGTCAGTTTAGGTGCAAACTATGGTACGGACTTGATAGCAGGAAGGGGTAGAAGAAGCTACAGTATACCTTCTGTTTTAGTTCAATTGCCTCTTCTACCAGTTTATTATATTTTTTTGTTTTGAAGGAGGCCTCTTGTAGCTGCCTAATTCATTGTACAACAGCTATATAGGTAATCACTAAAACTATAGAATAAAAGGCAGACAGAGCGCGCGGAACACTTGCGTGAGGCCACTAAAGCAAATACAAAATTGAAAAGCGAATACAAACTCGACTCAGTGCGCTGCGAAGCATCGCACAGTTCACACGCCACGATCGATCCTGCTTTTAAATTCATAAAATGCCGTCTTGCGTTTTTAAACATTGTAAAAGTTGTTTCTAAAAGCAAATACGGGAAGATGGAATATATTCTTACAGATAACTATGGATTATTTGACCGTTTTATAATATTATTTCGATAAAATTCGTATTTCTGCAGAAAATATGTAAGTGTTGCCAGTTTACGTCGACACCGTTTTCCCTGAATTAGGGAAAATGCACTTGTCAATTGATTATGTAGGTAATAATGATTGTCATGTTAATGAAAAATACATTAACGTATTGTAAAAGTATATTGTAGATTATATTTTTTCTTATAAATATATTAATAGGATTTCCTTTAGTATATACATTGTTTTGAGTTCGATCCCCAAACGATCCAAATATTCGTGTACACGCGGCTACTTGTCAAGCTATACACTTTGACCTTTGTACCGTTGTTAGACATTTGTAACGTTCTTATGGCGTAGGGAATAAGTATCAAAATCGTACTTCGACTATTTAGCTTGACTTGGCGCCGTGTGTACATTAAGTACAGAAACAGAAATTATTTATTGTAGCCATTATTTATTTTTAATTGCAATTTTTTTTGGTTACGATTTATGATTATGATATTCATAATTTATTGTATGCATGACAAAATGTTTTTAGCTAATTAATATTTATGACGCAAGCCTATCTATTTATTTCTCAATTTACGAATAAAATTAGTTAAAACTTAACTCGGAGCCTACATTTTTTAAGAAATGTATTTATAAAAGCATACTTTAATGGTATCTTTTATTTTTGAATAATTTTCACAACAGCATTACATATTAAAAGCATTAATTAAATCTATGGTAAATTCTTCAAAACCACAAACGAATATAAAATATTACCTATGTAATATTTTTATATTCGATTGCAAAAACTATTTGCAAAATAGTGGGAGATTATTCATAATCTGGCAACTTTACACACACATAGACGCGCGTGTCCGTACAGTGCCAGTCGCCAAATGTCACGCACACATAGCTGTCAACGTGCCTCACTTAGTTGGACGAATACGCTACATCTGGTTCTTGTTTGTTAAATCTGTGGGTAATCAAGTTAAATTCTCTATTGTCGTTTGGGGGAGCAAGTTTAGTTCTGCGCAAGTTTAGTTGTAAGAGCCCGCCGTATCACTGCGTCGACATCGCAGTCGGTGTTCAAACAGGAGCATTAACGCGACCAATAATTCACAATCTTCTTGTTACTGCACAAATTAAGTTCTTGGCTCGTTGCGGTCACGTACGGGGTCGCCTTGTTTGAAATACGAAGGAGCTCATCGGTCGGGCTCGTTAAGCGTCGGAGCGTGCTTTTATTACAGCGAGGCGTGCGCCACGGACGCGCGACACTTGAATATTAAACCAAACGGCACTGGGTCATGCATATTGTCCCGCACCAATAATAACTGCCATAGGAAAACGACGCACTATTCGATTTGCGGTGCTGTGTGCCCGCCTGGCCCGACACACACACCTACCTGTGAGTGCAACGCGAGCTCCCTGTATTGTATTGCGAACGTTCTAATTCGATATCGAGCTAACCAACGATTCATTGATGGCCTTTTGTCTTTGTAAAGCACAAATTCACAGTAGTACATAAATTAGTAGCGTTGCTTTATTTAGTACAATCTCGGCTCCCTCGCAATAATTTCAAAGAATACTGCCTTCGTAAATCCGACAAAAAATAGGCACGGCGGGGTCGTACAGAATAACATAACTGCCCTTATTATTGCCGAGTTTTCCTGAGGCATTGAAACAGATAAGAGATGAGTTTTTTCTGCGAATCGCAAAACCTTGCAGAGATAGGTATAAAGATGTTCGTGAGACAAGCACCCTTGATTTTATATAAAGATGGTGTTTTAGGTAACACTAAGTATACCACTTCGTCTAAGTATTTATGACATTTTATATACAACTTTAAATCATTATTGCTTAAAAGTACCATTCAAACTAACTAAACAATGAAAATAATGATTACATGCTTTATTCCAATCCACGAACGCATATATTTGGCACTATTAACATGAGCGTAAAATAACATACGACACATACCCACAGTTATTGATTACTTTTGAGAAATATTAATTTATGTAAGCACATTCAATAATAGATAATTTTAATTAATGCGTTACCTACATTTTCAAGCGAGTACAAGTGAAGCGAAACAATATCCGAGGTTATTTAGATTTTATCTTCATCTCTAAAATAATTGCAAAGAGTTATTATGCAGTCCATTATCTTAGAAATACTATATGTTCAGTTAATAGACAATAAATAAATTTGACTGAGCTTAAGTAGGCTACTCGACGGTTATTATTGCACCGAGTTTTGTGCACAGTTTTGTAAACTTTGCGTGTTGTCATCCACAATTTTTTTGTTCAAAATTGCGTATTATTTGTGTCCGTTGGCTAAATATTTGTAGAGTAATGTAGAGTTATCCGGGATACAAGGTTATTTTTAGTGAGGTAGTTCTTGTTTTAACTAAAATAAAATTATCTATTTATAATCGAGAGTAAATTGTAAAATGTGCAATAATGTAAAAGTATAATGCGGATTGTTGAAATTGTGAGAAATGATGCAACGCGAAACTTTAAATATCGTGGTGTATTCTCATGTATATGTAACCTAACAGTTCAGGCTAAGCCAATGTCGTGGATTGTCCAAGTGACTAAAACCCTTCCAGTTTAAAGGCCACTCGCGTATTTTATTGACACACCGCTTAACAAATGTCGCCGTACAATCACAATTTAACCACATAGCATTCTATTTTATTATTTAAAATGTTGCGATCTGTTCAGGTCAGCTTTCTAGACCTATAGAAAGACAATTTTCGTCTTTTCAAATCGCACTAGAAATCGTGTGTCGTGGGGGATTTTACGAACATTCTATCAACGGACACAAAGATCACACAATGTACTAACTTCCTATTAACAACTTTAAACTAACATTGCTCGGTATGTTCTGTATCTGTATAAGGTACGGTCCGGTCAGTTTCACTCACAGTTCACATGTCCTAAGCGCGGGAATAAATTCATTGAGAGATTGAAAGTTTAGAAAGATACATAATTATCTTAGGGGATTAGAATGATACTCACATCTTAAGGTAAGGTAAAGATTATTGCGGCAAAACTTAAAACTCATGCACGGATCGTAACTTTACGAAAATATATCAAATTCTAATGTACCTATCAGTTACTTGTTTTAGGAACATTAAACGTTAGGCCATGTCACCTGCCTTCTACCTTCTTCGATTTATAAACTCCACACAATCTCACGAAAGAAAAAAGAGTCTGTAATGTGTATAACGTTATAGAAAGCATAGATATATGTATTTATAAGTTTCTAATATAAATGCAACTATAAGTAAAGTAAATCACATCGTGTATTGTAGAGATTTTGCAATATAAGAATTTCCGCAGGCGCGGCGCCTGTGGAATTTATAAACTTTTCCTGTAACACTAGAAGTTCCGCCACATTTATTTTTATAAGTTGATTTGTTGGCATTTATATAGAGTTGTGAGTAAGCCTTTGCGTTTATAAAGCTGAAATGTAAACTTAGTTGATAGAATTTTCTTACTAAATAACTGATGATCACAGAATCCATTTTTTTGTGTGTATATAATGCATGTGCAGTAGCTTTTTATAATTAGGTTCGTCTCCATCGTTATTGGCAGTCCCTAAATCCTCGACAAAAGATCGGGCCCGTGTCTCTACATTTTTTACAAAGAAGTACAATTTTGGTTGTCTATAATGAACTGGAATTCATATTATGATCACATGTAGCTATTCCCATGCGAATTACCTCATGTGAACTTCGTTGTTTATATAACAATCGAACAATAAAATATTTTATAAGTACGATATTACGTGCTCACGCAAACACATTACATGACATCAAGAATAAGTTAAAGGACAAACACCATACAGACAAAATTTGTGGTTACCGTCAGTTTTCTACGATTTAATGCAAAAAAAATTTCAACATTGTCTAGACGAAAAGATAAACAAACAACATAATTTGTATTTAGTGCTCTAACGCAGTGCTCACTCGGTACGAATAATAGTCTTGTAATATATTTAACTGGCGCATGATAAATAGATGCATATAATTGTCCATCGGTAATATGATTGACGCAACGTCTCGCAACAATTAAAATTCACGATGCGTCACATTTGATCAACGCGTGATGATTGGAATGAGGTCACGCCTCGTATTGTCTTTATTTATTGTTTAGATTACAGTTCGCGATAGATATAACTAGACGCTTCATATCTTGTGTTTTGTTCCTGCATTGCATGTTATGAAACATGCGGATGTAAGAAATTTGTTGATTGCGAATTATTTGGTGCGAAATATTTTACTGAAGCTAGTTTAATAATTGTAGAAAGTATATACTTACGTACATACGAAATACCAAACCAAGCAAAACTGAAATTATTTTTAGTGATTTTATTGCTCACAATGCATTCGTTTCATTGATTCTGTTTGACACAGTGACAAAAAGTAAAGAAAGTTTTTAGACGCCGATTGGCAGGTTTCTTCCCTGCTTACTGACAATTTGCATGGAACTGCTGTCATCTGTTGAGGTACTACGGAGAGGGATGTACAACGTTATGCAATTTTATCGTATTTTTATATCAATTTTGTATAAAATTCACGAGCCAGAAAGTTTAAGGGGACCGTCAAATGGGCTCGTTTGCTTTCCATATTTACGCTAATGTTTTAACGACAAGCATTGGTATAATATCTGTCTCGAATTATGCTGGTGCATTATGAAACAGAACTAAATGTCCCAAGTACGCAATATAGACTTTCTTCTGAAGTTTTTTTTTCGATATATTAATTTGCGTATTGGTTATCAACGCTGACTTATTATTTTCAGTACAAGCAGTACTAGCTTTTAACTAAGATCTTTAGATTATCTATAATTTATTGGTACAAGTCATCGCCACAGGATAGCTGTGAGAGTATTTCTCTGATACATTTCCGTTGTTGCAGGTAGTAGTGAAAATATTATCTTAACTACACAATCAAGTGTAATTTCTCGTCAACTAGTACCTAGAGAACTTGTCACCACTACGATAGGTCTTCTAGCTACACATAAACAATATTTCTAAACCTAGGTACTTTGTATAAAATTATCATTATATGCCCCATTATTCTAAGGTTTTATCTTAATATATGTATCAGCATTTAAAATCCGGTCTTGTTTACTGAACAATGTTCGTTGTCCCTTTCAAAGAACTGGCATTTAAATAGGTCCACATATCGATAACCGTTCGCGCTTTGCAGAGCACGTCAACTCAACGATCCATATGGACATACATGACGTTCGTTACGGCCAATCAGATGTTTGAAAAATATTGAAAGCTAATCCTTCGTAAATCTAACGTTGTGATGTCGCATGACATATGTTGCATATCAGTATAAGCTGGTATTGAGTGCTACGAAGATTAGTTGTTGCATTGTTTGTGATTTTTGTTAAACGGAAAAGAGGAGGATACTTTACAAATGTATCTATACTGTTGTAACCTAATATAAACATTATTAGATTTGAATGATACTTAAATCAGTTACAAGTTAGATTTATGGTATTGGATTTATCGAATGCCATTGCGAAAGCTGGTTTGGATCTCTTTCTGAAGAGCGGAGAATCCTATCAATCACCATCCCGACGTAATCCCGGTTGCATTCAAAATTTTTGCTTATTAGCACAAGAGCCTTTCCTCTTAATCATATAGCTACGAGTATAACACTTAATAAAATGAAAGTGGTCGTTCATATCATAAAGTTGATATTTATGTCAGCATTGTACTGGCAAACACAGTTAGTATTATCACAAAGTTTCTAATAAATGTTAACAATAAAAATTTCAACAGGCAATTTTGAATAGTCCGTCGAAATTATTGGGTGCTATAATCCGAGTCGAATTGGCATAACACTGTGTGTCGGGGATGGTATTAATAATATTAATCTGCTGTAATAGCCCGTGCTTTGGACGTTGAATCCTCCGTATGAAGCCTACCTCACGTACTCACGGGTACCTGTACACACTGGTATATTCGATCGATAGTAGGTACCATACGCCGAATGCAGTTTGGTGTTACCTAAGAGCTAGGTAAACGGGAACTATGAACAACATGATACACTTCTGGTCATTTTTCCTACTTTATAGAGCTCTCGCTAATATTTTGAGCTTGTTGCAGCGTGGTTGAAATTATGCTTGCTTGCGTTTTTTGTTCCGTTAGACCCCTACATTGTCTCGAGTGACATAAAAATCGATATCGGTAAGTAAGAATGGTATTATCATAGACTTGATTCAGTTTTATTTTCAGATAGTGGTATTTAGAGAAAAGGATATTATCTTTGGATTTTTACTATAGCTATTACATTGGCCAAAACGTGGAATTTGGCACTCGTATCTCTTGGCTTTCTAGACGAGGCGCCATGAAATCATCTTGCCCAATTCATCTCATAAAGCTGTCAAATGAGCGGATTTTTCAATTGGTGAAACGTTTGAAGTATAACTGAATGTGCTATAAGACTGAAGCGGTATTTTAACGCATATAATGTGTCAAACCAAATCAAAATATTGAAAGATGTGTGTGGCATGTAACAAGGATTTTTGGATGTCAAACAACGATAAATCCATTAATTCTGACTGCAGTATGTATGCACAAAACGATCGTTGAGCAATATCCATTAGCTTGTACTTAATGGTTCCCCGATGTGCGTGCTCCAATTTATTTTCAATTGAAAATGTAAAAATCGTAACATCCTGTGAAAATTACAAAATTTTCGCTCTTTGGCGCAGTCATCTTCACAAGGAAATTGTATTATGCCCTCTACGTTCCCATAAATTAGACAAAATCAGTTAGGGAGAATCGTATTTCCATGCATATTGAGCTTTAATAAAGCATAAAATAGTAACCGCTGACATTCTGGAACTGCTGCCAACGTCAATGAATATACTCATTGTTATTTGTTGATGATGTCATCTCACCAAAAATATCAATAAAATAGCTCAACCATGGATATATCTGGATGAACTGTTTTCGTCAAATAATACTTATTATACCTCGTGTCAATGAATTCTGTTATTCAGTGGCAATTATTTTGCTGCGTAGAATTAAGAGTTTGCTCGCAAAATGTTACTCTATAATTTTGATGTATATTGTTGCAACGATAGTAAAAGTCTAAACATTTATTAGGTACGTTATACTATGACTGCATAGATAGATACATTTTATTAAACATCACTGTGAAGGACTCGCCGCGGTGGGTGTCTGTGCGTTGGTACCTCAGTATACAGTCCGGTAGTGGTGTGAGGACGTGCAGGAGCCACAAAAGGTGCTATGATTTATGGCGGTAGCAGCACGAAGCCCCGCACTCACAAGTAAGCGCGACATTACACATTCGCATCGCGTGTCTGCTGGTGCGTTTGTTGCCTTATACGAGCTACGTCTACTTGACTCATTATTAGGATGTAATCGCAATAGCAGTTATGTAGGTACTACGATTTCACATGCTGACCCACTTAGTTCGTTTAGATTCGCTGACAGTCGTCGTAATTCACGTCTGCACCAACATTTATAGGGCTCACTTTAGAATTCAAACACGAATATATCTTGTTACGAGGAATAATTGCGGTAGAGCCCTCCAATTAATATAGAAAATTGCCAGACGCGAGACTATTTAGAATATTCAAATTATAACTACTAGTCTTATTTATAGATCAAAGTTATTTGCCATTGTTTAATTGATAGGTGGTTTACCGTACGATACGCATAGCATAAATAATGAGGAATGTTTTGTTTCAAAATTTATAAACAGACTCAATCTAATTTAAGTGAGATCTGAGAGATTTATTTTAGTGCCAAATGGTTATGTTTTATCCGCAAATGTCAATTGTAATATTAATGTTATCCGTAGGCACTAAGGATGGATATGGTCACATACAAACCTGTTAACTTTTCAAATAAGAAATGACAGGTTCTTCAGGATACTTTATGAGTTTAATGAAGATACTGTTTGAAGATTTCATCCTGTAGGCAATACTTTGTTTACAAGGAAGCATTTTTTCTAAATCTTTTGCAAGAGTTCTAATCAGATCAATACATTAAGGCAATCGTAATACGCTAACATTGGATTTGCTATTCTAAGATTAGTGCCTGTAAAACTGTTTGTAATAAAAATAAAGAGCGATATTTTAAGCTTACTTTCTAATCTTATACTGTAGTCGTATTTTAGTTAGGCAAATGTCAATAGTTAACTGAAGTGTAATTATAAATGTGGGCAAGTTCGATTAACGCTTTCGTCGCGTCGCGGTCGTGGCCGTCGCGTCGCACAATATTACGCGACATCCCGCGACAGTTGGCGAACGACCAACGCTGTGTCGGTGACTGCCCACTGACCATTTGCTTTTATTTTATGCTCTCATCAGAACCTTTATCGGGTATTTTACCGACACGCTACAGAGGGAAAACCAACCGCCTAATGTTCCGCAACGAGTCAACGATCTACTTTTTTAAATTTAATAACCTAATTGTACCATAATGTTCTCAATATTTTTGCTATCCAAACCAATAACTTTTATTTTAGTAGCATCTTAGAAATTTTGTACAGTTTTAAATGTAAATGTTATATGATTTTTTTACGATAGTCGATTACATAAAGTTTCCATTAAAACCGTAAACAGAATTGTGCGTAAAATCGTTATAAAAAATATTACTCAGAAGTGCGATTAAATTTAGTAGCAGGAGTTGAAACGCGGACGCGGCGCGGTTATTATTTAATAGTATATAGTGACGTGACATCAATGCAACTAAATCGTGCAAACAAGATTATCTTTCATATCAGTTAACCCGCAAACGCTGCGATGAATATTAAATTTACCTCATCGTTATCAATGTGTTTGATTCAACCCTCTCCACATAATTTGCGAGAGGATTGAATGAGGTAAAATAATAACGAAAATCTGAATACATTGGGCATGTTACGTATGCGGGCGGAGGCTTATTATGTAAATGCGACCCCTCATGTATGTTGTTGATAAAATTGCAGGCGCCTTACGGACTACACGCTCCAAATAGGAATACTAAGCTATATCGCAGGAGTTTATCCGTGTTGACCGGAGGAGAGGAGGGCGGCACACACGGCGGTGCCGCTGCTACAATCGTAACATAAAAACATTTCATGAATTTTATCGAGCGCATTTATACTTGAAGAGGCACTCTTAAAATTTAACGAGAAGCAACGTGGCCGTCAAATTCAGCGTTCCGTTTTGACTGCAAAGCGCTTGGCACATTACACCGTAGGTATTGGGTGAACGAAGCATAATTTACTGAATATCAGAATCATTAATTAAATCGGTGTCCACGAGCGGCACTGTCCGTCACGTGGCGTAACGTGCGGCCTACGATCTCACGTGTCCAACGGTGCATCTAAAATTTCCCACATCGCGTAATCGAACCTGAATATGAGCGCATAATTGCTTATTTGCCTCATTTCGGATTCATTCGCGGCCGAAGTCCGTGGTGTGGGTAAATACGGTCCAATACGAACATTGGGTTCACGAACCAAATTCGCTTTTGTGCTAAGTGACGGCGCTTAGGGCTACCCCTGCAATGTTACGTCATGTAAATATAATATAATGTCTGTTGTAGCCTATAAATTAAGGCACTGTATTACCTATTCGGATTTCATGAGAACTGTGCTTTAATTTTATTTTTCTTCAGGTCAAGATATGAAATAAATTTATAAAAAAAATGTTGTTACTTACCTAAAGTTTATTGTAAGAAGTGGCAGATATTTTTGAAATACGTACTAAATTCGTACATCATGAGATGAAAAACGAATGCCGAAATATTTTCAGGGATTGTGCTTTGACCATTGCATATCTAATGCGCTTAGTTATCGACCATCGTATTTTTTTTGCTTAACCATAGCTATTGAGAAGTCACCATCGACTTCAGACATCAGCTAATTTATCGCACACCAAAGTGCATAAAGTTAATTTAGTGTTGACAGTGTTCGTTTCAAATAACATTCCACTTTATTGTTTCAGGTAAGTACAGCTCCGGTTGAAACGAGGATTTATTCCGACGGTAATGTATAAAATCCAATTAGAGTGTTGACACTCACCCCTATTCACTGTTACGTGGTAGGTATGTCCAGTGAACAGCGCAACCGGCACTTACTCAAATGAGAAATTCATTACAAACGCTGTTTTTGCGGATTTCGGTTATGTCCATAAAGTCGGAGTTCGCGTGGCCGATGCAGTTTGCGATACTTCGTGTACTCTTTGTTTGTGCTCTTAACACTAACATACTCCGTTTACAATTTCACAACATTACCGTGTTTTTTGCCGCTGCATCTCGTAAGGGGGGTAATTACGCTCGGCTTGGATTATGCATACTTTACAATGTACAATGTTAACGCTCATATCGTGGTGTACATTACTATCACACGTGCATGCTAGGAACACCACTTGCTACAAGAATAGCAATATTTAAAATTCCGTTGCTCTGTAAATATTTGGTGAATATACCTACATTTTCGGAGGTGTTAAACGTTGCTCCGATATTTCTAGATTGATGTACGTAAGTGCAAACGTCTTTTAATAAATTGTACGTGAAGATGTAAGTAATTGCACGCATTAGCGATAGAATGAATGAATTCGCTCTTGTAAGTTTGAAAGTGGTTTCGGTTTGCAAGACATATTTCAGCAGACAGGCAATCAAAGCTCAGTCAGGTATTTCCCTCGTAAGTAATGGCTAATAGAAGTCGTGTGTAGAACAAGCGCATTGTAAATAGCTAGAATGTTGCGTTTAAAACAACTCGACGATTGTTTGTTTAAATGTTTACAGCTTGCACAGAATTGATGGGCAATTCTGTTCGAGCGTCATCGCATTTGTTTCCAATAGTTTACGTAGTGATAGCATTATCGAGGCTAAACATTTTCGTTTTAAAAGTGTATAGAAATTTGACTGATAGTGATAGAAATTTGACTGTCTAAAATGTAGTACAGACTTTGGGAGAACATAATAATGAAACAGCTGATAAAATAAAACGGGTTGTATTTAACTGTTACTCAATTTATCTCTGATTTCTTCCAAAAAAATATAACTTTGTTCCACCGATAATACTAATTGCACCACAAAATATACCTACTCACAAAATATTTCATAACCTGTTTATTGACCGTTGCAAATCTCTAGTAATGAAAATAAACCTTTCAATTACAGAAGCATATCATATTTTTTTTTACTTTTAACAACCAAATAAATTAATAAGCTAAGTTGACGGAGCCCTGCTTCGCAGGGCTCCTTTTTTGGGTGCAGCGTCATAAGAGAGCCTAACATAACCTATTAAGTTTTCTGAGTGGATAAGTTTCCCGAGCGGATGAGACTCTTCATATCATATGATATTTTGTATAAACATCGTCATATTTGGTGTGCAAATAGTATTTTAGTGTGCAAGTCAGTATTTTAGTGAAATAATAAAGTTTCTTAGCGTAACGCACTTCACTGTGTTACTTAAGATATTTGATGCACTGTTAAAAATATCCCAAATAAAACTACTGTGTTCATTGTAAAACCCCAATCGTTAGTTAAAATCTTTTGTTTAGACTGTAATGTCCATATAACATTTTAATATTATAATCTGATCGTTTAATTAAACCACAACTATTTTTAGTTTCAAACATTTTTATCTTAATATTTCCGTTTCAAATGTCAAATCATAAAATTTCCTGTTACGTATTCCATTATTACGAAATGTTTGCTTATGATTTATTTTTAAAAATAAAATAGCCTTATCATTTATCCATAAAAACTATTTTAATCTGTACACATGGCCTTTACTTGTTTAATATATTTTATAATATTGGATGCATATTTACTTCAAACGTATTTACATAGCTGATTCAAGGGGCATTGTTATTTGCATTATACATATTTTACTTATTAACATATATGTTTATACAGCAACTATAATGGAAGTACATTAATCGGAATTTTAATCAATACATCGTAATACATTCTTGGAACCTTATAAGGTAGCTTCAATGTAATGCAAATAAATTGTACTTCTCCAATAAATTAAGCTAAGGACACCAACTTGGCCGAGTAGGTATTCAGGGACAACGGTCGATGTAACCCGACTGAGACACCGGGAGAAAAGAGTTTTCATACCCTTAAGATAAGTAGGTATCGACGTATAATGTACATAATTTGCGAAAGTTTCAAATCATAGGAAACATAACTTTGCTGTGAATGTGAGAATGATACAAATGCGAGTTCTACATGGCATGGCAATCAATGGTATTAGATGACTATACCATTCTGTAACGTGTGAATCTCCCAGTCAATATATGTACTAGCTTTCGCCTGCGGCTTCGCCCGCATGAAATTTTAATAAAGAGTAGCCTTTATACTTCCCCAGGTTTCAGACTATCCAAATCAAATTTCATCACAAACGGATCTGCACATTACCCGTGTAGCATACATATAAACAGATAACAGATAATACTTAAAATTACTTTTGTTTTCATAGTCGTCAAACTTCAGGTATAGATTAGTATGTAGGTATATTATTAAAGTTATTGAAGAGCTTATGTACCTACTGAATAGAATAGCAGCAACACAGATGTGAGAAGTATCAGATATAGCGTATTCGTCCAACTAAGTGTGGCACGTTGACAGCTATGTGTGCGTGACCTTTGGCGACTGGCACTGTACGGACACGCGCGTCTATGTGTGTGTAAAGTTGCCAGATTATGAATAATCTCCCAGTATTTTGCATATATAGTTATGTAATATTCTTATATTCATTTGCGGTTTTGAAGAATTTACCATGGATTTAATTATTAATGCTTTTATAAATACATTTCTTAAATGTAGGTGCCGAGTTAAGTTTTAACTACTTCGTAAATCTGTATATATAAAATCCTTGCGTTACTGACTGACTGACAGACAAGCTACAGCCGAAACTACTCGGCGCATGAAGCTGAAATTTAGCATGTATGTTTCTTGAGAACCGTAGGGTTGGACTAAGACGGGATTTCTCGAAATTCCCATGGGATCAGGCAAAACGAGAAATACGAAAATATGTGCGTGCGAAGCCGCTGGCGTCGATTAGTTGAGAAATAAATAGTATGTATGTACACACGGCACCAAGTCAAGCTGAACAGTTGCTGTACGATTTTGATACTTATTCCCTACGCCATAAGTATGTATGTACACACGGCGCCAAGTCAAGCTAAACAGTTGCTGTACGATTTTGATACTTATTCCCTACGCCATAAGTATGTATGTACACACGGCGTCAAGTCAAGCTAAACAGTTGCTGTACGATTTTGATACTTATTCCCTACGCCATAAGTATGTATGTACACACGGCGCCAAGTCGAGCTAAACAGTTGCTGACTGCTGTACGATTTTGATACTTATTGCCTACGCCATAAGTATGTACGTACACAGGGCGCCAAGTCAAGCTAAACAGTTGCTGTACGATTTTGATACTTATTCTTTACGCCATAAGAACGGTGCAAAGGTCAAAGTTTATAAGCTTGACGATTAGTAGGGTGTATACGAATATTTGGATCGTTTAGGGATCGAACTCAAAACAATACTATGTAAGGCTAATGGAAATTGAAATTCTATTACTATATTTATGAGAAAGAAGATATATCTACAATATACTTTTATAATACGTATAGTAATGTATTTTTCATAAACATGACAATCATTATCACATAATCAATTGACAAGTGCATTTTCCCTAATTCAGGCAGAACGGCGTCGACAAAAACTGGCAACACTTACATATTTCTTGCACAAATACGAATTTTATCGAAATTAAATTAGGAAACAGTCAAATTATCAATAGTTACCTGTGAAAAGATATTCCATTTTCCTATTTTTGTTTTTAGGAACAACTTTTACAGTGTTTAAGAACACAAGACGGCATTTTGAGAATTTAAAAGTTGACGTGATCGTGACGCGTGAACTGTACGATGCTTCGTAGCGCACTGAGACGAGTTTGTATTCGCTTTTCAATTTTGTATTTGCTTTAGTGGCCGCACGCAACTGTGCCGCGCGTTACATCTGATACTTCTCACATCTGTGAGCAGCAAAAATAAAAACTGAAAGCATTATCACAAAGTACATAATCAGACCGCCACTCCGCCCCGCAGCGCTTAAGCGCGCCAACTAGTAAGCGCTTTTAATGACGCTGCGCTTAGGTCAATTATATCGTGATAACATTTAAACTATTCGTCCAAACTACTTACTGTAAAGACAAAGTTCATCTGCATTAAATACTGAAGGTAATAAATCTATCAATTTTGAAAATAATTTTGATAACTACTCTAGAATGAGCATTGTAAAAAATATTTCTTTTTATGTTATACTGTTTTATTACAATAAAAATTATGTAGTTAGGTTATAATTATACTAAAAGCTAAAAATTAATTCGGTAAGTCGTAGCTGCCAGATTGCACCAAACTTCTTATCAATCTGGGGTATTGATCAGACAAATATAAAATCAAAATCTCGTTGGGCAAGTGAAATTTCTATCATAATGTTTATTCTGGGTACGCTACGCCCAGAATTAAAATAAATATTTTTATTAGTTTATTTTATTTTCAAGTTTTTAGTTTTGTTGTTAGTTGATACTTCTCATTCTATTTTCATAGTGAGCCCTTTTCTACCAATCAAACCCTGTCATTCGATACCCATATTGAGGTATTTGCGGAAAATAGGTAATCCGCCATTTTGTGGCGGCGGCCATCTTGGATTTTTCATAGCGAGGTCTATTTTACCAATCAAGCTCTTTCATTTGATACCCATATTGAGGTATTTGTGGCAAAATATGTAATCAGCCATTTTGCTGCGACAGCCATCTTAGATTTTTCGTAGTGAGCTTTATTCTACAAATCAAGCCCTTTCATTTGATACCCATATTGAGCTAGGTATTTCTGAAAAATAAGTAAAACCGCCATTTTGTGGCGGTGGCCATCTTGGTTTTTTCTTAGTGAGGTCGATTCTACCAATCAAGCCCTTTCATTTGATCCCCATGTTGAGGTATTTGTGGCAAATATGTAATCAGCCATTTTGTGGCGGCAGCCATCTTAGATTTTTCATAGTGAGTCCTATTCTACCAATCAAGCCCTTTCATTCGATACCCATATTGAGGTATTTGTGGCAAATATGTAATCAGCCATTTTGCTGCGACAACCATATTAGATTTTTCATAGTGAGTTCTATTCTACGAATCAAGCCCTTTCCTTTGATACCCATATTGAGGTATTTGTGGAAAATAAGTTATCCGCCATTTTCTGGCGGCGGCCATCTTGGATTTTTCATAGTGAGGTCTATTCTACCAATCAAGCCCTTTCATTCAATACCCATATTGAGGTATTTGTGGCAAATATGCAATTCGCCATTTTGCGGCGAGAGCCATCTTGGATTTTTTATAGTGAGCTCTATTCTACGAATCAAGCCCTTTCATTTGATACCCGTATTGAGGTATTTGTGAAAAATAAGTAATCCGCCATTTTGTGGCGGCGGCCATCTTGAATTTTTCATAGTGAGCTTTTTATGATAAACAATTTCACCGTACATTATCTTCAAGTAACTTTAACGGTTTAGGCAACGCACGCGAAGACAACTTTCAGAGCTCAGGATTTTTGCCGACTTAGCTGATACTTTTCCTTATATTATGGCAACATTATACAAAATCTTTATAAATTGTGGCCTATGTGTTATTCTGATGTATAAACTATATTACTGTAAAGTTTCATCCAAATCCGTTCAGTAGTTTTTGCGTGAAAGAGTAACAAACATCCATCTATACATACATCTTCACAAACTTTCACATTTATAATATTAGTAGGAAGTAGGATATTAGACAGAGGCATATCATTCATTACGTATAAGGACTATTTACTATTCTCATTATTTGTGGAAGCTTGCCAACCCATCACCTATCTGCAGGTAATACGCCAGCAATATCACTAATATCGTGTGCTCAATGTGAATAATTAACAAACCAATGTCGTTGGGTAATGCCCGTGTAATGCTTTACGTATGTCGACTTGAGGCATATATTAGTTTACTAGATGAGCCCGCGGATATATCCGCGTTATTAAAGGGGTTCTGCTCCGCACCCTCTGTGCATAGCGTAATGTTAAGTTGAAGTCTATAGTCTTCCTCGAGAAAGGGGTTATCCATCTCAAAAGAATTGTTCAAATAGGACTAGTAGTTCCTGAAATTAGCACGTTCAACCAAGCAAACTATTCAGCTTTGTTATATTAGTAGGTAGGTATATAGATGGATATATTGGCGTCCACAAGGGATAGATAGCCAAGGTTTGTATGCGTGGCGTATAACATGAAATATTGGGACATCGATGTCCCGACGCCCGTCCCTTGCATACAAATGTAATTTGAACACCGCCACCGTACAAAAGCCCTACGGATCTTCTCTTCGTATCGATTAGCCTCACAATACCGTCTTTTCGTTAATCTGAGAAAAACTGACGGTCTGACGCTTGTGTGTGCTATTAAGTTATGGCAGTCACATTTCTGTCAGCCCCGACCTTTTGGCTTATAAAAGTTATCCTTTGCCCTCGGATTTGCTGAAGTTGCCCTCTTACGTATGAGAAGGATGTTATTGTAATAACAACGTATGGAGGCGAAAAATAAACTATTATAAGAGATATATAAAATATAAAATAATTTTAGAATATTCCTTATTCTAAAATAGTTCAATTGAGCATTTGTTGCTGCTTGATTCAAAGAGTATTGCTATTACAGCTTTTTTTCCATTTCGGTTACCATTTATTTTCAATACACAAATCAGTAGTGTTGTGTATTATTTGCTAAAAGTCAATAATATTCTTGAATTCGTATGCCGACTAGATGGCTGACCCTCACTGTTCTACCTGCGTTATCTGCTGTATCGTGGGAGGAGCGTCATCAAACGCGTAAAATTATGAATCTAACTGTGAAGTGGATACTCCACGGACCCACTCTAATACACACACAACAATATCAAAAGCGGTTTGGTTGAAACCACTCCACTTGGTGAGCCAGCCTTTGGGAGAAGTTCTGCGACATATTATGTCTGTACTTACGTATAGAAAAAATATTTATGCTACGGGTGCCGCTATACCCGAAATTTGACCGCTTTGTTCAAAGCTTTCTGTAAAAAAACCTATATCTCTTTAAATCTCGAGCTGAAAAGAAAATTGAAATACTCCTTCATCCGCGTAATTTTCGTAAACAGGGCTACAAAGGTCTTGCTTTACGAATTACTTTTAGGATTTAGATAATCAATCAATACACTTTAATAATGTTCAAGTAAAGAAATAACAAAACGCTGTGCGTGTCTTATGAAGAGACTAACACATTGCTGCTTAGACTGGAGTTCAAACCCATGGCATGCACCACTGACTTTAGGAAGTTAAGTGCGTTTCAGATGATTAATTATCGCTTGCTAGACGGTGAAGGAATACGTACTGAATAGTGTTGAAAGCTGCTTGTCTTAGAGTTATTTCTACATGAAGTTCTCGAAAAACATGTGAAGTCAGTAAACCAGTACTCTATCACCGTGAAGGACTTTGGCCTAACACCTAATAATGAGAAATGAATTAAATAGAGCTGAGATTTTTATTTCTAAGCAACCAAAGCATTGTCCTTACATACATATATACATACATAGTCTCACGCCTATAACCCCGAAGAGGTAGGCAGAGGTGTATTTCTACACCCACTTTTCGCCAGATATACTTTAGTCCCAAGTAGTAAGGGGACATTTTTATTTCCACTAATGAGTCATATATAATTATATATTGGCGTGCTGTTGTGCTTGGCACTTCTCAGGAATTGGGATAAAGGCAGTTGTCGATACGTATCTATTTACATTAGAAATAGATCTGGTCACGTTTGTGATTCGGCGAAGTTTCCGTCTGTGAGTTTCTAGGAATTGCTACTGCAGATGCACCGGTGTCACTTTCAATTTACTGCCCAATAGTTTCCTGATCCAAAAGCCGGCTCTAAATTATAATAGAGTAGTTTACTAAATAATTTAAAAAAATAAAATCAGCGCAGTATGGCTTCACTCTTTCTTAACTTCACGATAATCTGCGGCTGCCTATTTTGCGAAAAAAGATTCTAGCACCTGTTATTATCATTCAATGCTATACATTTTTACTCTTGACTCATTATTTTATTAATCAGCTGAAATGTATATATTTCATAGCAAATTCGACATTTCTATGAAGTCTGCACAGATGCCTAAACAATCAAAATAAAGTGGCCACTTCATTTTGATAATATCTTCTACTTGCAGCTATGTTCAGTTCTTCGGTTGGCCACTTGAGAACCTTAACTTAGTCGTGCATTCCAGCCAGTCTGCCCCTACTTTAACTTGTTAACTACGAGAGCAATGTATACCGTTCACTTTGGTTTCCCGTAATAACAGCAGAAATGAGCTAGATGAATCAACAAAATTATACTTATAATGTATTGGGTCACTTTATTAATACACTACACATGCTTATTTTTACTAATTCTTAAGTACAGTTAATAAAACGAGTATATCGTTCGGAATTCAGAGCAAAATTATAGCCTTGAAAATAGTCATGTGTGGCCATGCTCTAACGGTATAGGAAAGGGAAGTTGCGGGCAAATGATAGTCATCAAGCCTAGGTTGTGTGGACAACGCGCTATAACAGTGATAGCATTGAGAAATATTTAGATATTGTAGGCGAGCGCTCGTTTTATTTATTTATCCACCAAACCATCTGCGCTGACGTACAAATTCATTGAGTGCAGGTTTTTAGAACGGAACTCTCATATCATAACCGCATGTTTTCTGTACACGACCGGGAAATTCTTGTGTTTGTGGTAGTTTTGCGGGGTGTCTTGTTGGTCCCGTTGCGATTATGTTTGTGTTGGAGAGCGAGCAAAGTGTTATTGAGAAATTTTGCATTGACATACTTCGTAATAACGTAAATTCTGCGTAACTTTGCCACCATGTTATTTGACAAAATGTTGGTGTAAAGACGCATTCATGTCAGATAGGTGTAGGACAGCAGGCGGACTGTTGCGGGTCGATTTTGTTTCTCCATTCATATGCAAGATCGTGTGGCAACAGACCGGCGCCAATCTTCTAATTTGAAGGCGCCGTAATTAGCCTCTTTCCGTCCGTCCGTGGAAAGATATAGAGCTAGAGAATTTATGTATGTTTACAAGTAACATAAATTTTACTATTCACCACGTTTCGTTCAATCGATGTAAATAAATTTACAACATATTTAGTTTAGCAGTACATTTTGATCTGAATATTGTTTTGATACAAAAATAATGCACATTTCTCGAAACGAAAACCATTTTGCGCAATTATTCGCAGGCATTTTTTCGATGTAGTCGTATGTTCGGCAGTACAACTGTATGTGTACTCAAATTCCTCGACATAATATGACAATGCATAACGACAAACATACGGTCAGACGGACGTGTCTGTACAAACGTTTCGCAATCGTTGCGAATTCAGCAATATTGCACAAGAAAACAACATTGTGCTTGAACAATACTCTGGCTCTGGGAATCTCGACTAACACCGTGAAGTATTTCCACTCCGTGCGGCGCGCATGTTGCGTTCAAAATGTACGCCGCCTTAGCATTTTAATATACCGCTCGGATCTTTATGATATTCTACTGCGAACGTTACTATACTGCTCCCATTTTGTTAGATATATGAGATTTATAATATGAGAATGTTTACTAACTTGGTATGTTACATAGTCGAGAACGGTTTTGTTTGTAAATTACATTTTGGAAAAGGTTATCAAATTCACCTAATTTGAATTGTGTCTGTTAAAAATATGCAGGTATTTGTAGTTATCTTTATATCTAAATTCTACATATGAACTTGAAACTATCTTCTTTCTCTTAGCATTATCCCAGTTTCAATCTGGGGTCCGCTTACTAGTCTAACCGGATTTGGCTGAATATTACCTTTTCCGCAGAGCGACTGCCTGTCTGACCTCCGCAACCCGAAGGGATAGCGATATTCCATGGTTTAGACAAGTGTCAGTTTATTTACGTATTTAGAAGGTACTGACACCCTGTAACGACTGTCAAAGATCTTCATGACAATCGAGACCGGCGGCTTAACGTGCTCTCCGAGGCACGGGACAAGCGATAATTAACAATTCAATACGCGCGCCGTGGATTCGAACCCGATACCCTCTGCATGGCAGTCTGTTGGTATATCCACTTGGCTATCGGAACTTGAAACTATAATAGTACTTATTTATGTTAAGTATACAATTAAATTATTTATCCCACTCTGTCTTTTTTGCTTATCGCAATGTACATATAATTGTAATCATATATTGCAACATACTGGTTTTTTTATAGACACATTGTTTTGATGACTGATTGTATTAGAACGGCCTTGCGGTCTGTATGTATGTCTCTTTAGATGGTTGTGAAACGCTTAACAATATTGTTTTCCAATCGCCGCGACCGTGTGTAGCGGCAGTAAATCGCGAGAGACCAATGAATGAATTGACACAATAGTGAGAAAAAAACAACATGTAATTCAATTTAGATTTCAATCTATGGCCTTAAAGCGTTATTTGAGGTGTTATTAGTGCTATTTGTAAAACAATGTTACAACAAAATATATAATGCGGGGCCGCGCGTGAGACAATTTGTCTAATCGTAACTCCACTGTGATTTATGTTCACATATTGTCTGTATCTTGTACTAGTTTATGCTTTATGAATGCAGTATTATAGAACAACGAATTTATGGATATTTTTACGGAGATTATAAAACGAGGTTACCTACGCAAATATATTAAAACTTATCTCTAATCAACACACTACATAATCAAAAAAGTATTCATTAAGGTCTATATAAAAGTTAATTACTGTAATGAAATCCTAAAAATCGCGGACTTAATTAAAAATGAATTCATTAGTTTTACTATGAAATACTTAGTTATCAGCGCAGCGGTAATATAAGGGTGCGGTCGCACTGCGGCGGCGCGCGGCGGCGCGGCGAGCGTGCGGTGCGAAGGCGCGCCCACACGCGAGCGAACCATTAGCTCCGCCAACAATATATCATAAGCGCTCATATAATATGTAAGTGACGTGTCCACATTTATGACACTTTGTTGGGTGACATAGAAAAATATCATTTCGTGACAGAATTATTTAGTGTGAAGCGTGTCCCAAAGAAAACTGTTTAGAATATTTTTTAGTTTGGGAAAATTTACTGCCTCAGTGCATGTATTTATACATTTTATGACGTCTTTAAATTTAATTTCAAAGGAATAAAATATATAAGCTGATAAAAGTCCCGGTTCGATGCGTGAAAGTTGATGTTAATGCCCCAGGTCGTATCGAAATGTGTAAATGGCACGTTAAATCTTACCTATTAGGTGTTAGAAACATGTCGCTGAACTATAAAATTGCTACATTATGGCGACATATTTCATAAAAACAATGTAATTATTTATTAATTTCACAAATGTTGAGATACTTATTATATTTTATTTATGATCGATATGTCTACCTTATATTTCTAAATAGATTCCAAGAATGCAACAACTATCGGGGAATAAAGTTAATGCCTCCTAGTATGAAAGTATGGGAGAGAGTAATTGAGCGACGTTTGCGAGTAGAGAGTGAGATTTTACGTAACCAATTCGGTTTTATGCCTGGTCGAGGTACGGTGGACGCCATTTTTGCACTTCGCCAAATTTGTGAAAAATACAGGGAGGCGCATAAAAATTTGCATATGGTATTCGTTGACCTCGAAAAGGCATACGACCGGGTACCGCGTGAAGTCTTGTGGTGGGTCCTGAAGAAGAAAGGAGTGCCTGAAAAGTACCTAAAGTTGATCCAAGCTATGTATGCTGAATGCCACACGCAAGTCCGGTCTGTAGCTGGAATCACAGCCAGATTCGATATGGCTGTAGGCTTGCACCAAGGGTCGGCCCTTAGTCCTTACCTCTTCTTGTTGATTATAGATGCCATATAATCGGACATACAGGAAGAGGCACACTGGTGCATGCTATTTGCCGACGACGTCGTCCTGGTAGCAGAAAGTGGACAGGAGGTGCAGAGCAAGCTGGAGGAGTGGCGGCAGAGACTGGAGAACGAAGGCCTTAGGATAAGCAGAACCAAAACGGAATACATGTTCTGTGACTTTGGCGGCGTCTCTAATCCAAGCCCGGTTACACTCGGCGGTATACCCCTACCAGTATGCTCCGACTTCCGCTACCTCGGTTCACTCCTGCAACACGACGGCAAAATTGACCGAGATGTTCGGCATAGGATCAACTCAGGATGGATGAAATGGCGACAGGTCTCGGGCACAATATGCGATCCTAAAATGCCTTTGAAATTCAAGGGACGCATATATAAGGCGGTTAAAGGCATGTCGTATTGTATGGAGCTGAGTGTTGGGCTACTAAGAAGATGGATGAAAAACTATTACATGTGGCAGAGATGAGAATGTTGCGATGGATGTGTGGAGCTACGAGAATGGATAAGATTAGGAATGAATACGTGAGAGGTAGTCTGAAAGTGGCGCCTATAGACGAGAAAGTGACTGGAAGTCGTTTAGCTTGGTATGGACATATTATGCGAAGAGATGATATGTATGTAGGTAAGCAAGTGATGAATATGAAGGTAGAGGGATGGAAAGGGAGAGGGAGGCCAAGGAAAAGATGGATGGACTGTGTGAAGAGGGATATGAAAGAGATAGGGGTAAATGATCAGATGACGGGCGACAGAAAAGAATGGAAGCGAAGGACGTATTGCGCCGACCCCAAATAGATTGGGACCAGGGCAAGAAGATGATGATGATATTTCATAATAGATTTACCTATAGTACCTATACTTATTAATAATTCTTTCTTTACATCCTTAGGGAAAATATCGAATCTGAAGTATAATAACATGATAGATAAAATAGATAAGTTAGTAAAAGCTTAATGATGTAGAAATTAGGGCTCGCCGGTCATACCACTTAATCGCTACATCAGTGAACAACATTTTTCTGGAGCCTTTGGGCCAAATTAATTGGGAACATATTAAAAACATTGTGATTAAGTTATTATAATTATCTGATATTGGCGATTAATGAGGTCTTCTTCATATGTCTAATAATATATTGAGTTATTAGGACTCTACTTGACTAGACTGTACTTGACTCTTTATTATTTCGTGGAGTGATCGAACATCTAAATAACTGTAATGAGCAAAGACGTAGCTTCGCAGTAAATATTAAATATCTGTATACCTCGTATCGTATACATTAGGTTAGACTGTTGCTTTTATCATAAAATAACGAAACTTTAATCACCTAAGCAATAACCGGGCAAATAAGCGATTTTTAACGGCAATAGTCATGGAAACAAAAAATATATCAAGACATTCAAATACCAATATAACAAATATGAACATGATTATTGATATTGTCTTTGCTAACCTGGGAAAGGTAACAACCAACAGAGATAGAAAGCTAATTTTAATACGAAAACGAACAGACGATGTGAAATGGATGTTCGCTATTTCAGTTCAATATGGAACTGTGAACGTGAATGCATGGTGTACATCTCTGATAACCGCTGACGAACGACTAGCCGTAATGAGCAGGTGAATACAAGTTTGGTATGTGTTCAGACATTCGACATGGACGTAACTGACAATGATCGATGGGAACCTACCAATCTTGTTTTAGAGTTTTGCAGAAAATGGACAGTTTAGGTCCTGTCACTAAGGTCTTTAGAAATAGTCGACTTCTATTTAATCTGGGCATCTTGTTAATAATTGCGTTGATAATGCTAAAGCTGAATATTTGTGTTAAAAACGGCATCTCAAATCATACAGGTGGTAAGCGGACGTAAAAGTCCAAGTGCTACTGCATTGTTGTATTTAGCATATGGCCTCATTCAAAACACGAGTTTTGCCTCCAATTCACGAAACGTGGAAAACATTTATCATACACAGACCTTGACGATGAAGTAACTCATTATACCATTCGACGTTGTAGGTAGCTATCCTGCGAACAAACCACCTTCACTATATTCGATTTCAACACCAAAAGTTATAATTTGCGTTTAGATGCCCACGTATTGTTTTGCGGCAGAGACCGAGACCTGTTACAAAACTAACATTACGGTGTATTGATCCACTGATAACTTATCGCTTACATTTATCTCCACTGCGATAACTGCATTGAAATA
The DNA here is from genome assembly GCA_944739405.2 of Euclidia mi. Taxonomy (NCBI): domain Eukaryota; kingdom Metazoa; phylum Arthropoda; class Insecta; order Lepidoptera; family Erebidae; genus Euclidia; species Euclidia mi. Next base: position 43,791,936 of record OX123194.2, on the reverse strand, counting down.
ATACACTTTTATATATCGGCTATATTCGCACTTGCCCATTGTTTCGTGTCAATCGATAGTGCGCAATCTAACACCTTTCAAATTAATGTAAACGATAAAAGGAAGCCACGCCTGCGATCCAATTTTAATTAACATAAAAACTTTCTTACTTTGGCTGTCGTAGGCACTTGCCATAGTTAGGAATGCTATGAGCACACGGAAACTGTGACGCGAAACTGGAGCGAGGCAAAACGACAATACCGTCGACTAATTCAAAAGCCAATTTTTTTGAAATGCATGACGTGAACGGATGAAAAGTCATAACACCACTGTATATCAACTCGATGCGTATCTACCCCCCTTGAAAAAATCTAATACGAAAAAAAATATTAATGTCAACGAGCGAAGAGGACAGAAATATCTGATGCGTGGGTGTGAAAGAGACGACGAGCTATTGTTCTACACCTGCCAGTCCTCACCTGGTGCGGGGTCTCGTCCATATTTGATTAGGTTTTTTCGGGGTTGTAGTCCTAACTATGAATGCGAGTGGCGAATTGAATTGTTTGGAATTTTAGAGAGCGTTATTTTGATACAACGCCGGCTATGTATGGACATTCAACATATGATGCATTCGTATGTTGAATGTTCCGAAATGAAATAGTGTCGAACCAATTGCCTACAGTTTCGATTAAAATATTGCGTAAAATATTTATTTTTCTCTAAACCGATTTCATTGATCGGTTAGATAGAAAGGCGGCTAACAAAATATTATGCCTTGGGTACGTCGACGATATTTCATATAACATTATAGGTCTTAGTAAAAAATACACGCAGCCTTGATAGTATCATAGAGAATTGCTCAACAGTATTTGTCGAATGGTATAACGAAGTTTGAAGTAATTGTTATTAATGGTTTGGAACAAAACGCATGGCTGTAGGGCGTATGACTGAATAGGACCTTGGTTCTAAACCGGTTGTTTATATTAACGTCCGGTGAAAATTCTGCGTGTTTATTGTTATCGAATGCTGTTCACCTTTAAAGGTCGAATTATTTAGTTTAGATATCACACACCGCAGACCGCAGGTGCTTTAATAATGTTAATTACAATTATTGATGTCTTTTAATTAATGTGAGCAATGTTTCGCTTATTGTCTAAACTAAGAAGCTAAGTAAACTACTCAATTTCTTAGCTGATTCTGCCATTACGGCAAAAAATAAGCTAAGTAAAAAATCTCATTAAAGTCGCCCTAGCGGTTTAGGAGTAGTGGTATTACAAACACACGCACGTAATTTATACTAAAGACTTGGTTATATAATATTTTAATTCTAGTCTTGATCGTAATACTTTATGCACGGGCTATAACGATAAGAAAATCTATTATTCTTTACATGGTATTCGGATTAAAATAATAAATGGACCTTTTTAATTTCCATAAAAGAATGTCTGGTTTTGACTTGATATTCTGTTAATAAACAGTCGTTATGCTTATTTCCCCTGTGGTGTGTGCGAACGCGTTCGACGTAGGCTTTTAGTTGTATCAAATGTAATGAAATGCACGAACTAAAAGCGTCGTGTCAATCTTTTATTATCTTTTTTTATTTACGCCTGTATATTTTCGTTGGTGGACGTTGCTGCGTATATGTCACTAGGAGTGAAATATTGATATGTTATCAATCGTAACATCGAAACTTATAACTGATGAATTATTTTTTAATGTATCCACGAGTTTCATCACTCAAAATGCCAACATTTTCAACATTTTTGCAGTCATAAAACATAATAAAGCGTAAATTACTTAGCTGTATTCATTTAGTCGTTTGAAACGTCCGTAATCCAAGCCAACTGAGGGTCGGTGGTGTGCCGCAAGCGCTCCCGACTCGCACAACTTTTGCCATGACCACTGTCAACTTGGAACGCCGAGAAATTATTGGTTTAAAGAGCTTACACAGAAATTAGCTTAAATACCTTTTGTTTTTACTTTGACATACCGCGCCCTCGCCCTCCTATCTAAGGTTAACATAGACCGCATTTCGGCTGACTGAAGATAAGCTTGTGAAATACGGGCGTCGGGTTGTCGTGCCTTGCAATTTATTTGAATCTAAATGTTTTCCACATAAATGTTATACGGGGTATTTGGTACCTTCTTGAGAATGCTATATGTGGGAATGCGCGACACTTTTCTTGGAAACTTGCTACCCAAAAAAATAAATTACTTCTGACGTCTCGTTTCATGGTAATTCGTATATTAAGGTTACTTAATTTTAGACTTACCCATGAAACAGTCGAACTAATGGATTGCAAGACACGATTTGAACTACGACCTTTGTTAACGTTTTTAGTAATGATTAGACATGATTTTTGATGTTTATTATACAGTTGATTTATATAACCAAATGGAAGAGCCGTAAGATTCACCTGTAGTCCAATTTTACGGTTCATCAGAATCGTGACTTTTCTTAGACTGCTACATTGCACCTGCCGTAGCTCATTCTCAGCTGCTGTTTGACAATAAAAGACAAAATACAGATGCAGCTCTAAGCATATTATCTTAATCAAACCATCTGGTAAAGTGACTTACACGTAAGGATCCTTTTTACAAACTGGGCTATAATGCTTCGGAAATTAAAATTAGTACCTACTATTGTTGGCAGTGGCGTGGTTTTAACCTTGGTTTGGTTTGGCAGTTCTTTAGTTACGGTTACTACTTTCCATCAGGCAGTCAACAAGTCAAGCAACAACAACAAATTTAATATTCTCTTTTTCATTAAGCATTTAGATATATTCTGCTATCTTATAGAATCACGTTGAACTTCGAGTTCCTTACTTAAATACTAAAGCTCACAACCCAACAATATGCTTTATATTCATCCATAGGCGAACAGGTACTTTAAAATAAACTCAATTCATTAGCCAAACACAGGCATTTTCTAGCAGAAAGTAGATTTTCTTCTGATTGCAACCCGAGCATTAAAACAACAACAACAGCAATTATCGTTCTTAAGATAGATCATAAGAAAGTTCGATTTATAAATACAATAAGAGCACGATTCTGACTGAGATTCAATGTTTTTTTCAACGTTTATACAGCATTGTACCAGATTCCGATAGGTGTAGGATGTCGGCTAGTTTAGTAAAAAATACACTTGCAGTATCACGAAGTTTCATTACTGTATTTTTTTATGTGAGTGTCAGTGAACCTGGATCTTTTCTGTTTTTCCGCTTTCCGGCTCTGAATGGCCCGTGCTTTAGTGACACTCAAATTTATTCTTGAAGACAGTTTAATGGCGCATATAATTTGTTAAACGTACTGCCTCTAATCTAAGATTTAATGATAGTCTGAGGTCGCTAGAAGGTCTATTCTGGCACTTATTCGCCAAATGCTGACGATCAAATGTTTTTATTATAGTTGGAATTAAAATTTAGGTTTTTATCTTAAAATTATTTAGACATATTATAAATAAATTTAGTCATGAATCTAGCATCGAGGAAGCGATAAAATATGACCTTGATTTACGTTTTTACAACGATAAAAATATTTGTAATATACTGTTTCTGCTGCATGCTTCAATATTTTGTTATTGACAGCGTGCATACAAGGTTAGCTTAGGTCAGAATAAAATCTGCTTATTCTGAACATGAGTCGATGCAAACTAGACCATTACTAAACAGTATACTCTTTATGTATGTTATACAGATTAATTATAGTTGACAGGAGATCACGGCCTTACTAACTATTTTGTAGCTCTACGTAACGTACATCTAGTTAATTATTATTATCATAAAGAAAAGATGTCTTCTTGTCTGTAAATCTGTTCTGCTTATGAAATTACCATTGAGATACGCCTTCACTTCAAAATAGCATAGAATATATCGCAGCTTGCCAATTAATTGTTTTGATAACCGACTTCTATGAAGCAAGTAGGATAACATTTTTGCTTAAAAAAGTCCATGCATAACACTGGGTAGACACATTCGTCGATATCCATGGAAATAACAAAATATTCAACGTATAAGTAATCAGCAGGATGACTGCGTAAACCACAGCACTATTCATGAGTATCACAATAGAAAAGAATGAACGCAACCTGCTCTATAAAATAACAGCCTAACTTATAACCGTTGGTATATTAAAAGCTAAAGAGAAAAGCGGGGACGAGAAAGTACAGTAAGTGAATTTCTTATCGCCGCGCCAAGGTTAATTCAACGGGCCTTGAGAGTACATAAGTATTCTGCGCTTGGCGAATTTCTCCTCATGATTGTGTCAGGGCTAATTTAAGAACCCTTGGGGCGCATTCTCTCTCATAAGGCAAGCTTTTCAAAGCATCGCTGTTTACATAATACAGCTCGCCGCAACCTCACTACGTACGACGTACCTACCCACTCCACCAAATCTTTTATCGACAAAAATATCGCATATATTATTATTATTCGTCGGTCGACCGTTATTTGTAAACTCCCGGCAGAGTTTCGTTGACCGGAAGTGCTTGCGGGTGGAAGCGCGGGATTTGACCGGAAGTTGTGCAACCCCCGGGTTGATGTGTTAAGCTTTAGTACTGGGGCTTAACTGAGTTATTAATTAATGACCACGAGCATCCGGCTCCTATCTAATGTGCCAACTTTTTATACGAGTTTTACGTTCCATATTTTTATGTTGAGATTTTTAATGAAAATAAAGGCTGTTTAATTCACAATGAGTGTTCTAGGATTTTCTTCTTTTACCTTTTCCTTGCTTACAGCAACAAGTGCAGGCTTTTAAACCTACCAAGTGCACTACTTTTTGCACGTAGCCAGCTTTTTATAGTCTTATGCAGATGCCTTTAAGAGTAAGCCGTGTTTTATGCTTATGTTATTAAGTTATGAGCCGCTACGGTTAAAAGGCTGGATTAAACTGTGCCAACGTTTACTGGCCGCGGTTTATCTACTATGTGAGCAATGGCCATAATATTAATATTTTAAACGATCAGCTGTTGCCGTATCAATAAAGCGAGTATGTTTATGTAAAAGCGGGGTCGTTGGCATTCAGGGGAGGCATATGCGGAGTCACCTGCCGCTCGCAAACCCCTACCGTAACGATGCCCTCCCTCGACGTGGAAATATTAAATGTTACTTGTTTGGTAAGTTATGTGGGTTCAGTTCACCTTCGCATACAGAATGTTGGGATGCACCTACCGTATTACTTTTTTGTTTAAGATTATATCTTTGTAAGTGACGGCACTTTAGTTCAACCGCAAGTTAGTTCGGCACGGCCGCTTAAAAAGTTTAGTTAATCCTGTCTGAAAGAAGTAAGAATATAAGACAAAGTTGGGCGTATTTTTGACCTTATTTCAAATGATAATATAATTAGTAAAGTAGAATGTATCCATGAAAGTAGGATGTAGCGAACTAGTCCGATGACATCATGGTGTCACAAAACACGTAAGTGCTGAGCACACAAGATAACACGCGATCGTAAATAAGGGCATAATTTATTAGAACTGTGTAGAATAGTCGTTAGAATATCAAATTACACCGAGTACGAGCGAAATGGTAAAATGTTTATTGGCACTTTACTTAATCGTGCACAAAGTGGAAGCACCTATTTTGAGAACTCTGCTTAATTTTATATTTAGCGTCGTATTTCTTGAGCATTTTTCGCCCGCATGTGCCGATACTGTAAGAAAGGCTTGTGTAACGTTTAATGAGCGAATTAAGACCACCCTCTGGTGCCAATATTTATCGATAGAAGCGTATTTTAAGCAATACCTTTCGTTTTATTACTGCTGAACTCAATTGTCTGTAATTTTCGAACGAAATTATTGTTAACGTCGACGTTTATAAAGTGTTTGGCGCGTTTATTTGAGATTTAGTTGACTACCTGATATTGTTATTAACCTGTTGTGTTTGTATTGTGATATTCTGGTTGTTTCTCTATTACTGTTCGATTGTATTGTCACTTAGTTACATCGGCAGGCTTAGTGACAGCAATGTTAATGCGCATCACGCAGTCATTAGAAAGGTGTAATAGACATCTTACTCCGACGATACGTTGAATTATTATACATTATTATATAATTAAGTTATACATATACCGGTATTGCGGCAAACAAATTGTTCTTGCTCGATTGAGATAGTCTAGAATAGATGGAAATTAAATGCGTACGATATATTATTGCCTAACCTTATGATACGTATGATACTTGAGCATATTATGACTTATAATGTTTTCATTTTAAAATATATCCCAATATGATTATTATTTCTATACGTTTCATTCAATTTGAGTATGTTACCAAAGATAATATCTTAGTTATTAAATCACATTACATGTATAGAAATTAATACACTATTAAGTTTCCGGTATTAGTCACAGACCGCTAGTTATTTGTCTATCGATGTTATCTATATCCCGTCTAGTAATGAAAATATGTCTCTTGGTTAGTTGTGGTCTTGTCAAATAGAAGCTTGGACAGGTGGCCCAACATAAACTGGTCCTATTAATGTCCCTATACCTAGCTTTTTGTATTTCTGGTCAAGCTATAATATTGAAATTTTAATAGCATGATAACCTTCTAGTCGCTAAGTTTACATAAGAAGTAGGTTCCAAATGCTTGATAATTTTAACAGTATTTCTTCATTAGTGTTACAAGCCTTTATACCTACATGACATATTATAAAATGAAGTCGTCGCCGTTTTGTCTGATTAAACTACCAGACGGCTTTTTGTACGGTTTTCACCTATACATAGACAGTGTGATTCCTGAGACGGGTTTAGCTGTTTACTTAATTCCTGCGGGCGAGAGCGAAGTCTATGTACAAAGTACATGATAAAAATGTTAAACACATAATAGGTATTTTATGTAAATTTTATAGGTGAGTGGCCCCCCTGATACTGTTTATCATGACAGGGTTGGATACAACACCTGGCTGGCCAGTTTTCGTTAACGAACCCCGTAACACCAGGGGTGAAGGGCAGATTGCACCAGCCGGGCGGGTGATTGAATAGATAAAATTACCCATAAACGAATTGAGGGGAAATGCAAAATCGAAAATCGTAAATAAAAATCGTATTAGGCTAAAGCGGGGCAGAGTATCAAATAATAGAATCGAATATAGTTTGTGTAAAGCTAATAGAAAATTAAAAAGAGATATGATTTTTATGTAAGACTGGCCTGTGCTGGCACAAAATAGAGATCTGTTGAAAAAGGAGAGGGAGGCCTTTGCCCTGCAGTGGGACGCTACAGGCTGAAAATAAATAAATAATATTTTTGTTTCATATTTCGTGTTGACTTGTGGTCGTTAAATTACTATATATACCTACATACATACATACATTTAACTACTCTCGTGTCTCAAGTGTGTTCTACTTAATCTTAGCACAGGTTAATTAATATGATCTACATCTTACTTACACATAACCATATACTTAGTAGATTTACTTCAAAAAGTATTTTAGTGACCACGCCGTTCTAAGCCAGCTGAAATGTAACCGCAAGAGCATAGTTATATTTTATTCTCTCGAATATTCGAATGTGTGTGTGTGTGTGTATAAATAAAATTCTAGTACCAATATGCACATAAGTATGCAAATACTAACTATTTTGTTACAAGTCTCAATGCACTAAGCGCCGAGCTTTAATGCAAAACGTAATTCGTGAGAACAGAACGCGTAATTACGCTGTGAGCCGATAATGCTGCAATATTTATAATACCCACAACATTTCCTGTAGCGATAATGACTCATACTCAATACGATCGGGATTAAAGTGACTATGTATACTTGAAAGTGTTGTATGATATTCGAAAATGTAGGATATAGTCGTAGGACTCCGAAAGCCACAAAATTTGGTATATTTCAACGCTTAAAACAAAAACAACGAAGGAAACGAAACCAAAAAGGACTTTAGAAAGTTGTTTAGTAAACTTTACCTAAAGTACACGTTACTAAATTTCTGAAAAGTATTAGATAGTTTGTTATATGAAGAAGAAGATTGAAGCGAAATAGTAAAATGAGATCGTGCACGATAGTACGTCGTTGTACACGTAGGTCTGTCGAATTATTTGTATTGCTGTTCAGACGGCTTACTGGTCGGATCTTATAGTTTGAAGATATCAATTACATTAAGTCCATCTGACAAAGGGCTAAATCTAAACTGGACATTTCTGGACTAGACTATTTCAGATGAGATTTCAGATATGTTATATAAACAACATGAATGCTCTATGTATTGAAAGGTTTTAGGGTCTCTCAATTTAGGTTCTTGTGATAAGAGGTTTTGGATTTCAAGCAACAATATGTTCTATAAAGCAGCTTCTTACGGTCGAAGTGTCATAATAATATAGTTTAAACCTGTAACGAGCCCAAGGGATACTGAATGATTAAAATCGTCAAAGGCATGTTAGAACAATTGGATATTTCAAGTTATTTACAGATTAAATTAGTAATATTACACCTCTGCCTGCCTTCGGGGATACAGAAAAATTACATAAACATTATTAAATTTAGAGTTGATTATCGTATAGTAGATTTAAGTTTCAAGAAAGTTCAGAGTATTATTAGTGATTTTGGTGTATAAATTTACAAACCAGTCAACATGAACTTAGTATCTATGTATGAGGTTGATGATGCTATAAAAAGTGGTGTTAGTTTAGTTTAGAATTAATAAGTTCCTCTGTGAGTAAGTTACAATCGGCGTCTTCTCTCATTAGTTTCACAAAGCAGTAACTTCAACGAACGAAAACTTAAGTCCACGGCTTAAATGGAACTTTTGCGACGAAAAACATGCCAAACGAAAATCCTTTCAGAAGTTTAGTTGAAGGTTTCTAATAAATAGTTTACGTCAATACACGAGTGACGAGGCAAGATATTTTGAGACTACAGAGTAGGTACAATAAAATGTAAGATGCTATGGGAACAAAACGCGCTTGCAACTCTCAGAACAGGTTAATTAATATGATCTACGTACTTATCTACACTTATCTACCTACTGAGTGGAATTACTTCAAGGTCGACTACTTTGTACGGACAGACGATTCTCTAACTACATACATAGGAGTAAATTATAGTATAGTTTTAAACTCTTTGGTCAACGAGAGTATTGTTATCTTAAGATTGTTCGAAGGGTCATTGAAGTACATCGTTTTTGCAATTTTTATTCAATAATTGAAAAAGTCACAAATAAAATAATATGAACTTGGTAGTCATTGGATTTGAAATCATCTCTAAACGGAGTCTATCGCTGTTATAAACTAAGGTCCATTAAACTGGTTTCTCCTTTATGCTGCAGTAAATAAGTCGAGTTAATTAGATAATGTAATAATGTGAAAGGCGGCAGCTATTGTAGCGCGATTTTTCAATCATAGGAGAAATAAACGCAATCTAAATAATCTGTAACTAATAATAAAAAGATGTATTTCTATAATATCCTAAATATTAAGTAGAAATCGAGACGTAATTGTAATAATTTTATTATATGCATGTTGCTGAATCACAATAAAAATATGACTGAAAATGTTCTCACTTCTAAAAGTAAACTGTATGTTCTACTTTCTTAGCACGCACCATAAGACCATAAGAGCAGCACAATTTTCATAATACTACATCATCTTGTCGCCTGACTAAAGCTATCAGATGTAATCGATCTCGCTTTTACGATCTTGAGAAAATCTGAAATATCATCGTTGCATACTGGATCTATATTGACAATCGATCAACTATGCACATTCCATTACTTATAAACATTTCGATATGATGGCATGTTCTGTCGCGGTTGATAAGTAATGGATATTGTTGCCAAGAAGCTACCAGTTACGAGATTTAAGAATCCATTGTAAAACCCAAATGAACTACATAAATAAATACACCATTAACTCGTGAATCCGTAGGCTCCAACATTGTTTTGTTTCAATAATTTGTCAACCCGTTGTAACGCCATCGATATTGTGTATTGTGAATATAAATAAGGTAAGCTTTTGATCTCAGTAGGTAATTGATGAAAGACATTTTATTTTGTTGCCTGACTACGGATTGTTACGATATCAGTCATTATTTATGTACGTATGTTGATCAGTCTACATTTATTGTTGGCTACGTATCATAATTTGGCAAATGAGGTATCAATAGAAATGTCTGGGTGGGTAGCTTTTGAGCTTTTTATGGCACCTATAATATAAATCCAGAGGTTTGATTCAAACAAAATAAATATAGTATTGTGCTGTGTAGAAATGAAGGGTCTCATTGAGCTTATTTAATATTCAAAAATACGTTCAAGTGCTTTGCTGCTTTGCTTCAGTTACTTTAATTTCAGTCTTGGTTAGCTTTTAGTTAAAGAATTTCAATAATGTTGTTTGTTGTCACTCTTTCCTATTTACGGTGAGTAGCAGTCTGATGTTGTGATTTATCGACTCAAATTTTATATTTTACCACATGAAAATTATTTCAAAGTAATATTATATTTTTCCCAAGTTCTCCTCTATTGTTACAGAGTGTATTAGACTTTTCAAAAATATTGTTCTTCAATTCTGACGACAAAGTTGCTCCCAATGTTATATTACGGTAACTAGTTTAAACTTTCATGTATAAGGTATAAAGTTCGGGAAGGACTTTAACTTTCATCTGCATGTTATAGTTGTTGCTGTGAGGCAAAATCTTCTTAAAAAGGTTCTTCAAGAAATGTTTGAGCTCGCTAGGGAAGTCTATAGAGTAAGTAATTTTACTTTCGAAATAATGATGACATAAGAAAATTATTTGTAGCTTGTTTCTTATCTTTTCAGAAATGTTGTAAGTCGAGTTCACGTCTATTTATTGTATTTAATGGTCTTTCTTACTCGTGTATTACGGCAGCCAATGTCGTAATGATAAGAGTGTTATGATACGGCAGAAGGGATTAAAATTAGATTCACCCGACGTAATCTTGTGCAGATTATCTAAATTGGGGTTGATAGATTCACAAAAGTACGTGCCAGTAACGAAGACAACGGACCGGCAAAGAGCAGTTTGCGAATGGACTGAAGGGATCCGTTTATTACCTTAAACTCGATCGGAACCAACAGGTGATTTGAAGTTGGTTATCGCAGATGTTTTTGTTTACGTAGAGGTTAAGTTCGAACAAAATAGATTATTGTTTAGAAGTTTTGAGTATTTTAGCTAGCGTAGCTATTTCATAAACTGTTAATAATTACAAAGAGGAGTGTAGTTTGGAACTGTTTGTATTAATTATTAACATAGCTAGAACAGTTTATTATATTTAGCGTGGAGCTCATGTAGAGTACGTCTAGTAGCCGCGGCGCATGCGCCGTCGTGTTTGTTTGCCTATCCGGGTTTGTTTGTTTGCATCGGCCATGCATCTCTTTACTTTGTACTATTTCTTCTCAAACGGGTCGGTTATTGCTTACAATATGTATGTTCTTTAAACAAGTTGGTAAATAAAGAGCAAAACTACGAGATAAGATTATTCATTTCTTTTTGTTTAGTTGTGTACATATTTGTATATGTAGACAATACTAATGGAACGTTTAAGCTTATCGCACCTATTTTCAATATGTTATTGAACAAATGTATAAGCCGGTTTAACACTTGCTCGATAAACAATGGCGGTTTACCTAATAACATCTCGCCGATGCCGTCAATACATCACTCACGTAATTGTGTAGTAAATTACGTACAGACAACTAAGCGAATGATCATTAATTGTCGGATTATTGCCAGGGAAAACAATCAAATGGACTTTAATAGTGAAAATATTTTCATTAGACCCACCCACTTAAGCCACCCGAATTACCTTTCATTCCGATTTATGCACTGTTATTTGAAGAATTTGTGCCAACATATTAATAGAAATATTTATTTAGTTGTTTCTTAATAGATCTCCATTAGCAGATATTTATTCATAAGTGTATCGCATTCTTAACGTTTTATTTGCTGGGATTTTAAAGGGCTCCTAAATGGTTGACACACGCGGTGTGCGGGCATGTCATGAAAATGATTATCATTGAAATAATCATCACCCTCTGTAGGTTCGTAACACTCGGTAAAAATCTACATAAACATGTGGACGAAAAACCTCAATTAAGTGCTATACCCCCGAGATAAAGAGACATAAAATTAAAGTACGTTATTAAAAAGAGTATCACCGGCCAAATGGACTCGATAAAGTGAGGTTATGATGTCCAGTGTATTGCGGAATGGCTGCTTGAAATTAGTTTAGTCGGTAGGCCCACTGCCTTGAAACATTTAATGGAGGCAATTATCATTTAGACGCCGGGAGTAAATTAAAAGAAAAGGAGGTTTTGGAAAAATAATACGATAGCTACGCTAGCGTGTTTTGTCGTTATCGACTTAGGTTAAACACAATTTGCAATTTCGTGTGGTTTGACGCGCCACATCCTCTGCCGATAAACGTCGCCGCCGCCGACGCCCGCCACCGCTGTTTGATATCGGTACAGCACTCACACTGACTTTTATTTCAATGTGCCAATAACCATTTTCGAACAGCTGTACCGCACTATTGAATACTCCAAACAGGTTACAGGTTGTCACAATAAGTTCCTTGTATTAGATTGTCTGCAGTTTCAACACACTCGGTTGGCACATGAAGTATACACATAAAATTATATTTTGAACATCTAAGTATTTGTGCATTTTCAAATTCTTGCCGTGTTACTCAGTCTATATAGGAATCACATGTTAGAACGTTCTTGTGTTTATGTATACTATTTCCAAATTTCCAAAATGTATATCTGGTTTGTGAGTAATATAATTAGCAAACTGAACATTCATTGCTAAATTAGGATCAAATAGTGGAGATTACGCCATAGTTTTATGATGTTGTAGATAGTTGAGTAGCTATTCAGTTTCTCAGACATTATAACATTTCATCGATAGTGTTAAATAAAGGTTGCCCTATTTCCTCCTTAATGATGAACATTGGTCCCATCTTGCAAGTCACCGTTCTAAACTTGTAAAGATCCGATTCTTTACATCGCAACAAGGCAGCTTGATTCATTTTAGAGATAACTGATCTTATACAATTTCCTCTATGTTTATTTTTTATCTGCCTTCCACAAACATAGACGTGGTCTGTTTATTTCAATTCCGCGGAGCCCGGTAATAATTTTCATTTCGTCATGACAACGTTGAGCGCTTTTGATGTTTATTTACGCGCAAATTCCGCAAAAAGACAGCACACGCGTCTTGACAGTTTTACGGACGAAAAATCCTTTACATAGCAATGACTGCGTAACTGGGACTGTGCCCCTCCGTGTACCCCTCTCCCTCCTTCCCCCCCTCTCATTCTCATCAATTGTTTCGCGTGTTTGTTTGTGTTTGTTCTCCGTTGCTTGTTTTCATAACACACTGTCTGTCTTTGATGGCGGTGTGTGTGTTTGCACAGCGGTTGGATTGCTCCGGGAACTTGTGCTTGAGACACCGAATTTTCCGAATGTGGGATAAGAACGATAATGTTTCTCTTTATTAGTGTTTTGTTTGGCTTCTATCATTATATTTGCCAATGTCGGCGTGTTTCCAAGTACACTTCTAATATTTTGATTGTGGTTTGTATCAAGGCGTTTTTCTACAGCCGGTGGCCGCATTTATGTATTTTACAATATTATTGGGTGATCTACTAAGATTTAACCTCTCCACTGTAATAATAATAGTGCTTCATATATTATGCAATATATTGAAATCAATCTAGATTAAGTACATACATAATTACAGTCTCTGACGGATTCATCAATGTAGAGCCTAAGCCGCTGCAGCTCCAAACTTAATATGATATAGTGAATGCCAATCAACTGGTCTTTGGATCTATCCACTTAGGTAGTATTTTTGAACGTACTAATAAGGAGAATAAAAAAGGTTTAATGGCAGTCCCTCACTTCCAAAGTTAAAAATTTTGTCTTTCTCCTTTGCAAATGTACCTATATAATGGAGTGAATTAGGAGTCGATATAGGAAGTTCGTAACTTTTGAAGGAAGCATGAAATTCAATAAGTCTTATATAAGATTGGTGTTATGCGCTGTCCAAGAATCGCGCTATGGTTTCGTAACGCGGCTTAGTATGCATGGACGAGTTAACTTTTGTAATACCTCAGTGAACGAAGCCGCGGCCAACCGCTAGTTGTATTAAACCACACCGTTGTGATTTGATTTATAATCTCATTAAATATTCGTTGCAAATTATCTACTTACTGAATCGTTAATCCGGGGAGCATTACTCGCTCGGATGGTTGTTGGCGGCCGTCCACCGAATGTATCTTACCTCTCTCCAATCTTGTCTTCTTCGCATTGTTAATCCCCATAGTATTTATAGCCTCACAAGCGCCGCTAAATTTACCTGAGCTTATGACGAAATTAATTAAATGTGTATTTAATTGCGTGGGGTGAAGGTTTATTTGTGAACTGTTATGTTGTTTTCAGTTTATTACTGTATAACATATGTACAATACAGTATAATGCTTGGAGTAGCACTCTACAGTGAGCATTTCGAAGTGGATGCTTGTTTTATCCCCAGGATTTTGAAGGAGCGTGCAAATGTTTGAGTAGAAGATGTGCGAATAGTTTAGCTCTTAAGACTTTAGAAGACGAAGTTTATGATGGAAGAAATATTAAAAGCTGGTATATGTTCTTGATAAGTCTATTACATTGTTATACAAAATAATGCTTGTCGAAATTTTATCTGACTGTCTTAAACATACCTTTGATGTCGATATAGAGCCTTGCAAAACATAAACATATAAATCGATTAGAATCAAAATATTTCAATATCTTGGAATGGCTATATTTAGCACACTATTATGACTTCTTACCTTGTTGGACATATCAAAATGGCGCCATCATTAAATGAATATGGTAACAAATCAAAATGGTTAGATTGAATCGTCGACGTCGCCTACCTTTTTGAGTAGGATGTCGACACAATTATGCCGTTTTTTCTTCAACCTTGTGAAGCTAAGTCCTGCTTAGTAATAAAATAACCTTGAAGGGAAAATAAAGTGATATCGGGCGTGGCAGCAGGTTTTCCAGAATCGGAGGATATTTTCAATGTCCTTAAGTGCTGCTGTTGTTTTACAAGAGTAGTTTATTACATATTTACTAAGTAATATTACCGAAGATATAGATCTTATAGTACAGTAATAATATGTGAAGAAACACAATTATGATCTCCGTTACATCGGCACGGTACCGTTAGTTAATTGTAGAGTGCACTACATGCCGTGACGTGTTTCTTGCACACAACGCAACTCACTGAACCTTACGTTAGTTCTGTTCACGAGTGACTGCCGCTCATTTCTAATGGCTGGTTGGCTAGCTGTGTATATCTTGTTGAGGAACAACTTTGTTAGCTTTTGCAAATTCTTGAAACTTCTTGCATGCAACATTCTACTAACAGTCGCACTCTGGAAGTACATAATTCAGAATATTATTTAAGTGCTTTTATAATGGATGTTGTCACCAAATATTTCACTTCTCGATCTCGAAATTGATATCAGAACTATACTAAACTATATAAGAGGTTTCAACAAGGCCACACATTTCAAAATATAGGTTTCGAATGTCAAAAGGACGGAGGAGAATGCGAGATAAAACTATGAAAAAAGCAAATTAATTATTACAAAAATAACTAATCACATTATCAAAATAAGATGAACTGGAAATGTACGTCCAAGTTTCAGTGAAATAAGGCAAGAGGGAAATTAAATAGGCATATTTTAGCTTATTTGAGTACAAAATTCTTACCGCGCGCACGCCTGTAAAAAGATGTTCCTGCAAATATTGCGCGTGTTAACGTACCGTAAAGAGTAACGTACGAACACTCGCGTGCCGTATCTGCACAGACGCACAGTTAGCTTTTATACAATAAAATATAATCTCTCTTATTAACACTGTACTGTTATTGTTACTGTACAAAGCAACGAGCCATTACACTAACGTGATTAAGAAATATTAGTCGCACACAAATACGTACTTTATAACAAGTACTGTTCCCCGACGAAATACTCACTTGTGTAAGAACTAAGCCCTAGTTCTTTTCTATTTTCTTTTTTTTAATATAAAAAGGAAGTTCCATTCTGTATGTATATTATATCAAATAGGCAGCTTTCTCTTATAAAACAAGTCTGTCCCTTTTATTGCCTAAGATTGCACGGAATAAGACATAAGTTGAAGTTGCCACGTTGCTCTATTAGAACCTCGTGCGTTCTTCTTAACCGTGATGAATTTAGGAACGACCTTCAACATATGACTGAGCAACGATCAAAATTTGTTACGCCAATTTACCGTGTATTTGAGATTTTTGACTTGGTGCTACAATAACCATAGTGTACTCGATAGACGGTGTGATTAAATGTCTTGTAAATTTCTCGTGCGCTAGAATTTGTTTCTAGGTACATCTGCTTTGACGAATGTATTTTAATGAACTAAATCATTTTAGTGTAATTATGTTTATCGGTCGTGATGATCTAGAATAGAGTTCTGATGTATTTTGATAAATTTAGAAAGATTAGCTTTGTTCTTTGGAGCTATAAAGCGTTATAAGCTTTCAATATTTTTATGAACTTATTTTGTATCTCATTACGTATATACACTTGAACGATTTTTTCAACATACTATGATAATAATTATACTATCTTCTTCATATTAAAATGTTCATACTCTAGTATCTATTTTCTACTTAAATTCTTATAAAAATATCTTGAGCATGATTGCTATACGCTTGCGAGAGCTCGTCATAAGAATGATAGCAACGTCAGTGATGGGTAAAAAAAAAACACAAAATAACATCGATTTGTCTCAGATGACGGACAGTAGAGCAGCGGCAATGGCCGTCGCGATTGGCTGCCCGACCGGTCATTGACTCGGCGGGAAACATTCTTATTGGCCACTACATTCAATTCAAATGACAGAAAACGTGGACAGCGAAATACCAGCCAGCTATTTACACTCTATTTTAATTATAAATCTCTTTCGTTAATATATTCTGATGGGTTTATTGTTACACAGAATAATTGTTGTTTTACGATGGCTTTATTTTGTTTGACTCTGTGTCAAATCACTGTCTCTACTGATCAAGCTGTTTCGAATAATGGATACAGAAAAAATGTGTTGCCAAAAACTTGTTGTGTTATTAGTTAGTGTCTTCTGTGATAAAAATTATGTCAATTAGAAAATAGAGCGGTTGTAAAAATTTTCACGTGTTCTGATAAAACAATTTAAACCACCCAAGAAAGTAAGGTTACAAACTACAATTGTCGTTTGTCTTTAAGTTACTTAATATATCTTAGCTAAGACGTAGAGCTCTCGGTAACAAAAGTACTGAGTGCTTTACTCGTTGCCCAGAAGCACCTGCTCTTGTACAAAATTCATGTAAATAACAATCTGAGCCACATTTTTCACGCTAGTGCTCATGTTGTATTTAAACGTCTTCCGTAGTAATCCGTATAATATATGTTTTTGTGTTGTTTCTGGGTAGAGTGCACTTTTGCAACATTCCTCTCGGCGTCTGCGAGGTAGAATCCATCAAAGGATTACGTGGTGAGCCGGTGGCGGCGGCGCGGGGCGGGACTGTCTCGGGCTCCCGATCGGTCTATCGTTATTTCCTGGGATGTGGAATAAATTATCCGCCACTTAACGCCACCTCGCACATTTCACATACCCAATGCTCTTAAACGAGTTTAAAATTACTGCCATTTCATCTTAATGTAGAGGCAAAAGTGAAGGAGATTCTAGCAAATTATCGTTTTCTGAAATTACTCTAATATCTTTTTATAATAAGTGAAGATTTATTTTGATCTGCTCCGTGAACCATTATGAAGCGTCGCTCTCTTTTGATGTTCGCCAACAATTTTATTTTGCTAATTTGTCAACAATTACGTCAATAGTAATTGTAGACATTTGTCTCAGAGATATGTGACATTAAGTGACATCTCGTCAGTGATGTCTTATGATAAAGATGGAATAATAAAATGCGTTCGGTACAGTTCACTGTTCGTGTGATGTAGAAACGAAACGCTCGGCAAGCATAGCCACGTTTCAATCAGCGCAGATTGAGGGCCACCACCGCACACAGTGGCACGAACCGGGGGGATTATAGAATGCATGACGCGGCAACATTAGACGAAGCCGTCATTTCATACAGATGGAAATTGGATGTGGCTTTAATGGGAACGAACTCAGGACGTTTTATAAGTAATTGGTGGTCTGTGGCAATATTGAGTGTCAAGTATGTTTGAGTTTCACGGATTTAATTGGTTTCTCTATCTCATTTGGAGGGTGTTTAACTTTAATGTTTTGGGGGGCTTGACTTTCTTGTTGTCATCTAGTAAATAGTCATTATTAACGTTTGTAGTTGTGGTAAATTTTGTACCGTTTCGTAACTTACAATAATTTTGTTGCCCATAACATTATTTATTATAACATCTAATATAAGGAGGTGACAGAGATGTCCGTTATAAAATATGATGATCAGCTGCAGTATACGTCATTTCGCACAAACTAAATTTATCTCACTAAATTGAGGAATGAGTAAGATTAGCGAATTGTTAGCTATAACTATGAAATACGTTCGTCTCTCACAAAGTCTACTCTGCACTTAACGCGATCTAATTTCCAATTTGCTTACAACTTAGAATTGCTGCAGAATCCTTTACAGATTTCGTGGTTGATATTGCATACGGATGCATTAAGGAAATTCGCAGAAATCTCTTACTAGTTTCTTAAGCAAGAATCGTCGGTATAATGTGAATAGTTTCTATTAGATTTTCGCTTGGCAGACTTTCTTTAACGTACCGATTACCATAATCAATTTCCACATTATTCGTGATGTGTGAAATGGTTTCTTAATTTACATCGTAACAGTTTCGTGTTGAATGTAATATTAATTGGTATTATAGCTAGGTACATGGTACGTGGGAGGTGTAATACATCGTCTTAGAGAATAACTCACGCGATGCCGGAACCAAATAGAAATGGTTAGTTAAATGCGGCGACATCGATATTTCGCTGTGCTCCTCGACGCGACAACGCTGTCACAATCGCTCACTGATTACGACCTTCCTCTGTTCGCGATTGTGTTCCGATCAAAGCGATTCCGATCACAAAGGGTTATAAAACGGCGACGTCACCGTCACCGTGTGCCGCACCGCGCCGGGGGTTGTGGCACCGCACACTGCTTCAATTAATTGTGCCTCCGATACGTTGGCGGCGCGATTGTTTATATCTAAGTAATGCGCCACTCGATCGCGCCGAATAATGTAGGTTACTAGCTCTATAGTTTTAGCGGTATTGGAATGTGTTTGCTCAAGGTTAATTTGCTTGATAAATACGTCTTAGGTGTAGGTGGCGTTTAGGCAGCATTTGATAATGAACTTGAAGCTAAAGCCCGTTGCCTTGCCTAAGCCTGTTGTGATTGAGTGTAAGAAGAGACAATATCTAAGCTTTTGATTTATTGTAATTTTATTCTTTGCATCAAATGTGCTGTCAATAATAAATTAAGTGCCTGTATGCTTTACTAAACTATTAATGTAAAGTTTCTCTGCTGACCTTTGGGTCAAATTTACCTCTGACTGGGTGCCGCCCCTAAAAAGCAAGATGACTAAACATATTGTTCGAAGTTCCTTTCAAATGTACTTATTATGCACATGTAATTTTATATTCATTGAAGGATGACTTACAGACAAACAACAAAATACATTAAACCCTCTTTCACATTTGTTGACCAAGCCATGTGTTGTTTTGTATAAGGATCTACAAATAGCAGTTTGCCGCACCTGAGGTATTCCATTATCCAAGGCATTAGAATTTTATAGCAAATAATTAGTTTTATAGGTCGCGCAATTTGTTAAGTAAGGCGGTATTACGAATGACAAGCAACAGTTCGTGCTCGATAGTTAGAATGCGCACCGTTGACGCGTAATTAAGTCGGTGCAATTCGGTGCGCAAACGCATGAAAGTGAGTAGCCAGTATCGATATGGCACATGGAACGCAACTGCTATGTATTAGCTGTAGGGTTGTACGACAATGTATGGCTTGCCAACATTCGCAATAGAAACGTAATAATCTTGAGATTCCTTTCACTCGGCGTACCGTAAATTGTTAACTGCCACATGCATTCCACGATATACGATGGCAACTAGAAATAAACTTGAATGTACTTACTGACACAGTGCGGTGCTCCCTTTCAGAGCAATCGTTAGTATGGATGATGAATAACAAATGAATTGATCACAATTTATCTAAATACAAGTTTTACAGATAGTATTTTGATTTCCGAGTGGCATGAGTGTCACAAATCAATGACCATATTTGTACCACCTTCTTTTCAAATACCTACTTGAGAGTCATGCGCAAGGTCAGTCTGCACTCATGGCGTAAGTGGTTAAGTGATTATAGAAGCAGCCGTTTGGCATCGTTGCTTCACGTATGGGTGTTGTTTTGTCCGTTGGTTGTATGTTTGTAAATTCCCGCGTGATACAGGATTTAGTCCAGGTTGCAGGCTTTATCTTTAACAGAGAAACATCATCTTTTACACTTCGAATACTTTTACCTTACACAGACAGATAGATCAAATTACATGTAATTTGTACGGCCTTTGCTTCGATTCTTGGAAATTGAAATAGATCAACTATTAGATGCTTTTCTTATTGTGTTTTTTATCGCTTGTGTGATAACCCTGACGCTAGGACACGCACGCCACGTCGTCGTCGCACGCGCATTCTCTTTTTGTAAGTCTACTGCCAATGATGTATTGAGAATGCGTCGATTAGTTGTTCTTTGTATGTCAGCGGTAATTATGTAGTTATTTGACCCGACGAGGACTAGCCTCGTAAAAGGCCATCTCACACTTTGTCTAATAGCTTTAAAAAGTCTGTTTTCCAAAAAATCTTAGTGCAACGGTTTAAAATAAAAGATCCTATAGGGTCACTTTTGTCCGTCTGAACGACGTTTTTATCAGAAAAGTATGAAAGTGTCTAGTTGAAATAAAATTTTGAGATACTTAGGTCAATGAGTTGTTGGAATAGGTACCTATATTGAATAATCGAAAATCTGTGTCAATTATATAAAAGTATATAACCATCAGTATGAAATAGAAATAGTGCTAACATTTTAGTGTGGCTAATACCTAAAGTGAGTTAATACAGAATTTAATTTCAATACGTTAGAAACCATCATCGTCAAATGATTCAAAGCTGGCGGGAAATTGATCTCACGCGTGTATCAGCGATTATTAAAATAGGTTGTATTGTAATTGTCTACTGCGGTTGTACTCGCGCCACATTCCAAGCAATTTAAACTAAGTATAAAAGTTTGATGCGGCTTACATATATGTAGTTAGCTTGAAGAAATATAAATGTGCGGTGAAAATGCGCAATCAATAGGTACTATTGCATTTGAAATAGCTACAACACAATACATTGACGATAAAATTCTTTTTAGCATGCTACGCCTGTCTTCTAAACACAATTACTTAAGATTCTCTAAGGTAATTCTCGGTCGTTTATTCAAAGGACGAAGCGATTGTCATCTACGAAGGCTTGTATATTGATGCTATGAACAACTAAGTTAGTTTAGCAACTATGCTGCCTATGGCGAAAATTTGCGTCGGGAACTCATGTAAGTGCCGTTAACGAAACATATTAGAAATTAGTTGCGTTACTCGCCCTAATCGTCGGGCGCAAGAAGTTATGCTATCACTTTGATGACACGCTACTTGCTTCTGTACGCTTATATGCGTGTTTGTTTTAAGTGACGGAGTTTCAAGACAAACGATACGCCGTCAGGTGTTGACTTGAAATTGTTTTCGACCGACGCTCACTAACAGTTTTATTGTGTGTCGAACTATGTGGTGATAGGATAATGTATCGTAGTGAGTTATGTACTAAAAGTTGTGTAAAATTAATTAAATGAACGCATAACATAATTTTCATGTTGATATGAACAAATATTTAGTAATATGATACATATTTCACACATTTCAGAAATCAAACCCACTATTCCCCGCAATTTTACCGGATTTACGCTCGTCAACCAAAAATCTTTACGTCTAACTTTAATACTTGCATTTTAATATCGCTGCTCGTAGTATTACCACGTTGAGCCACGTTCCAGATAGGTAGGTATATGCATGACAAATAAAAGTAAGTTTCAGATTTCAAGTCGTGAGCTCTTTCAAACGAGTCTATTCAGCAGTTTGAATTCCATAGTAAAAGCCAATGACTTGTGAATCGCAACTTGACATTTCAAGGTTTACACTTTTTATATAGTTTACCGGTCGTTTTCAAGATTGTGCAGGTGAAAATGTTGTTTCTAATAATGTTTTAGCGTTAGTTGTAAATCGGTGAGAGCGCATTGCGCACCGATTAAACTAAACAGGCGGCAGCACTCGCAGTTAATACAATATTAACATAGCAATTAAGTGAAAATTCGTGTTTAGCTTACGTCCTATATCAAATGAAGTGCTCGATCCATCGTCATAGTGGCGCCGTCAGGCATTTCAATTTGAGAACGTCATTTAAACTACACCAGTGTTACTTTGACAGTTTGCGCAGACATCACTCCAACGGTGGAGGAGTTAAATTGAATTGAACTCGTTGTTTATGTGTTACACGATATAGATTAAAGTGGCACACAGGGCAGGGCGTGGGGGAGCGCTAGTAATATGAGAAAATAACCCAAACAACTATTTAATTAGTCGTAACGTGTGGTTTGTGTCTTGCAAATATTTGTCCTTTTTACAAATTGATTGCTGACGTAATCGGAGTGGAAGTGTAAAAGAGATTTTGTTTCATATTGTATTCGTGTATTTGTATAAAAGGCTTCTAGCGTTTTATTTTTTAAAGCTTCTAGGTTAAACTAAACTTACAACACTCGCTACTGCATCAAAATGCACCACGGCTATTTGTTTAATTGATTGCAAAATAAAGGCTTCGTCTGAAGAGTAATCGGATACCGTTTTAAGGATAAATGCAAATGCTGAGTTGGACGTGTGGCGCGAAGAGAACGTATAGAATAAGGAACGAGGTTGAGAGCAAGTTTTAGGTCGCGCTAGCAAAGGAAAAGTGAAACTCGTGTGTTGCCGCGTAGACTTCTGAAGTGGACAAATAGATCGGATCTTGCAAGACTATTATCTAGGTTCTTTAAACGGCTAGATATCGAGATTATAAGACTAGATATATCATATTTTGGAAGCCGGTGTAGAATAGCGATTTGAATGATATCACAAAGGAAAGAGTTTTCCAGTAGATACTTGCAAACCAATACTGGTCGCTCACCACTAAAGAAGAAATTAAAAAAAAATATGCATCAGACATTCACATTCGTACTATAATCTAATTCTAGTTCCTACCACGAATCCTTCGTCGTTGTTCACAGTAACTTTGAATAACATATTAGATTGTATTTATGGGATAAACTGTATGCTGTGGATGCATTATTTCTGTTTAAATGTTGTTGGCATGCATAAAAGCAGTCATTCACAGAAATGGAAAAGGCTATTACAAATAGAGGTGATGTAATGGCAAAGGCGAAAGATTGCGTGTGTCTCTTGCACGCCATTTTGTTCAGTAATCCAATAGTGGGGAAAGATAAAAGCGAAAAAGATAAAAGGGGTGGTTTAATGGAATTAAACAAGGAGGGGATGGGGCGGCAAGCGCATCGCCGCGGCTCGGCCGGTGCCGTAAGCCGGACTTGTGGAATGTCTTTGTTGGGATTGCTTTATTATAATTTGGGCTTACGACTTAATTCTTCCCTTTGTTTTCCTCGCGACGATTACAACCAGCTTTCTTATAGACATTCGTCTACATATTTTGTAACACTACAAATCATATTACACAACCGAGTGAGAAACGCAACGTAATAACGAGCTCTAACCGTTTTAATGAAATAGATTACTATTTATAATAACAGTGATTGATATCAGATTACTTTGAAATAAGCTATTTAGGCGACTAAAACATGATCATGGACGATTAACCCATCCGCTGTGAGGTAATCGAATCTGTTTTAAATAATGTGTGCGAGCTCGTCTGTGTTGGATGTGTGGAGTGTAATAAAATGCGTAAGTTGGTATTTATCTGCAATGGATGGAGGGTTAACGGCGGCGGCTGCGATTAGTAGGTCGATTAGCACGCGGCCAAGAAGCGGTCGCACTGTCGATACTCGATTATTCGCCTAGGGCTGCCAAACTCCGCCTTTCGAAATATATCAATAAATCCAAGCACTAAAAACGACTGGGACGATTAAATACAAACAATGGCCATGCTTCTTTGCGAGGTAATCTCGCGAGTGTAGTAAATACAGACTATGAGTTTGTTTGTTTATTTGAGAGGCATAAACTAAAAAACTACTGGAACGATGCCAAAAATATTTTATAGTTGGAAAATTACGTAATTCCAGATTAGAGTAAGTTTTATCAAATTTTATTCGAGTGAATCGAGATTAAAGAAACTGGACGGTATAAAAATAATATCCTCTTTGAGTGAGTTGTCGTTGAGAAATGATGAATAAGATGTTAGATTAATTTTAGGGCGTAATTAAATCGATATTGTTTAATTATTGCGTAGCTAGCTCATTAGTTGAAGAGCTGTTGTGTCAAGTAAGGCGTCATTTGCACAAATTGCTAGGAAACTATAGCGATTAGTGTTAATTGCTCGGTTTGCCAAATCGTTGGATGTATGGACCTTTAAGCATTTGAACGTCCTACTCCTAATGACAAATGAATTGTTTAATTACAATACGAATTGCCGGTAACTAGCACAACAAATTATAAAATAAATACACAATGGCGCAATGTATTATAAACAAAAAATAAATAATTCCGTTCGAAATATGAATATGTGTACGTTATTATTAGAGTTTTGACAGAAAGACTATTTTAATTAAAGCATTTATCCATGTTATATTTATCAAATTATAATATTATTAGCGGCGACGTTAACATCATCGTGGAATTGTCAGTTATAACATAATATATTATTGTAATGGTTTTCGTATCTGCTATGAGAGCTCAGTAGGTGTGTGAGTTATATCGCTCTGAAATAAACATTTAGAACATGTTCTCCAGTGTCTATAGTGAAGCGGAGTGTATATCGGGAATCGTTGAAAAAGTTGCTCGTCACTACACGTGTAGACAAGTAACAAGACGAATCTAACATTTCAGAGGAATGTCCTCGAATTCAACGTCTATTTTTGACGTTCTCTATCATATCGAAGAGGATTTTAGTACTACATATTCGCTATTGTAGTTTTAGGATCTAACCAGTTAGATACTTAAAAGTATATTCTTCTTTAGTATTATGCGTATCTCTACTCATCGTATCTTAAATTTGACCATCTAAGGTCCCTCATTAAGCTAAAGTCAACAAAATGTTATTTATGCATGCTGGACTGTCATTGCGAATGAATGCATTGAACATTTTCTTAATATTTTAACAACACTTGACTCATTCTAAATCTTCGAATTACACAGCATAGTAAATAGAATTTTGGTAGATACTTTTAATCTAGTGTATAGTCGTATATTTGAAACATTAATAATATTTGACTGTCTCGTTGGTCTCGTGGCATAAATGTGCGCGTGGGATTGGGAGGTCTCGATTTCGATTCCCGGGTCGGGCAAAGTAATATTGGGTTTTTCCGTTAGGAAATTCTCAGTAACAGCACGGAGTCTGGTAATGTGCCCGGTACGGCAATAGGCTCGCCCCCTATTACGTGGGACCTAAAAAATCATGACGAAATGTGGGTGTAATATTACACCTCTGCCTACCCCTTCGGGAATACAGGCGTGAGTCTATAAATAAAAAAATAAAAATAATTATATTTAAAATTACACTCTTAGCCATTCTTTGACAGAAGCAATTGATTACCTACGTTTGATCCACGCATCACTTCACTGTCGTAAGATAAATACAATTTAATGAGTGGCGTTCGCGCAAATGTTCAAATATACTTAAATAATACTTTAATAATGTAATTAAGTGGCGTGCACCAGCCCTGCGCTCGAGATGCACCTGTTCCGATCGCTCAGCGCCGATGCGCCAACATCTGTCGAGAACGTGCACTTTTTATATTTTTTGTCCTCCTTATTTTTTCTTCTGCCTAATTGCACAGCAACAGTCGAACTTCCCAAGTTATGGTAGCACCATACTAACGATCCTTTGCGACATCGAATTTATTCCAAGCGACAACGACCTGTCATAAGATGCTATCTTGATCGGATTAATTATGTTATTTGCAAAGGAAAGAGGAAATATTCTTTCGAAATTTACAATTTATATTGGAAAGTGGATTTTATCGGATTATTTTGATCTTAGTTGTTTATGAAGCTTATAATAAGGTGTCTAAGTAGTGAAGTGGAAAGTTCTTATTACTTTTGGTTATCTTTTTAAAGTATTTTCTTTTACTAATATAATAGAACAGCTATTTTACTGGCTTACGAATAGCACCTGTTATTAATTCAATGTTATGTGATTTAAATAATAGCCGTCATCTATTAGGATAATGGAGCGTTGTGTTGATGAATTATTCGTTATTAATTTTAATTAAAATGCGTTTAAATTGATGTCTTTGTATGCTGTCATGGGTATATTTATGATATATCCAATTTACATCTTCTTTTTTAGATGTATTGTTTGTTATAAATACTTACGTATTGGTTTATCCTGGTTGTATTGTATTTAACTCTATGTTTTTTCTTTCACAGGTAAGCAACATGTTTATGAAGTAGACGAATTAAATGACCATTCATCTAAAGTAAGTACAGCATTGACGTAAGATTTAATAATTTATTTTGTAGTAATGCTAATAACCTTGGACATCTAACACATGCTCAATTGATCCTAAGCTAAACAAAACCAGTACTATGGTAAACGATTAACTGTTAAACATAGCTCATACATACTACAGTTAAATTAAACATAGAACAAATTATCTGCTGATCTCACAAAGATTAATTGTCCTGGATGGGCATCGAACTCGCGAACTCCGGCTTAGCAGTCAGTGTCACTAAGCACTAGACTAACAGGTCAGCCTTATTAATATGGCAGCATGAACAAAATTGGTTTTGCTTACGATTTAAATCATTTTAGGTTGTTGATTATAATCATATAGGGACATATATTAGACACGAAAAAACAAGGGCGGCGTGCACCGGACATTTCACACGACCATCTGTTCAATATTTATAATTCGTTGTTTTAATAATTACATTTACCGCCCACAGCAGCGAAACATTTTTTAGTCAAATTTCATTCCAACAACATTCACAATATTGCGAAATGTACTCGCTTTTTACTGATGAAGCAAATTTAATATTCGGTCGAGACGGCTGTTATGATGGCTGAGGGCCGAGGGATGGGTAACACTTCCGAAGAAAATGGTTTTCTCTCATGGCCCCCTGTATCAATCATTGTCTTTTTCATTTTACCCATTTACATCTCGTTTTGTTACAAAACCTAATATGAAACTTATAACCGCAAACCAGACTACATCCCGCGAAATCCGCTTAACTTACCCGTCAAAACAACCTGAAATTATTAAAGCTTTTTAGTTGCAGTGTTTTAAAACCACTGGCTTTCACATGTGAAATTATGATGCCCAAATTTTGTTTGTATTATTTGTTTTCACCGACAACCTGTTGTTTTTTTTTTCGTTTGTCCTCCGCCCTTTGTTTCAATCCCTGATAGATCATGTTATTCTCACCGCCTGCTCGCTGCTTGGAATCTCTGATAGTAATTTATTTTCCCTAATTGCGTAATTCCCGTTAATCCCGGTAAGGAATTTAATTTCGGCTGCCAAACGTTGCTATATTTACCTTTTTTCTTAATTTATTTATTTTCTCTTATAAAGCATTACTAATTAAATCCAAGCTGCTTGTAATTGTACTCCATCACGTTTTATACCACGATTAATTAAAAAGAAAAATATATAAGATGCAATTGGAATACCGAGTAGCCGATATCGGAAATTGAATAAAGAACAAAGTGACGTTCGGAAATTAGCTCGAAGAGCAGTTGAATTTGGTTCGGGCAACTCGAGATCCATGACCGGAATTGCGTCAGACGCTCGAGTTTCTTAGAAGTTTGTGTAAACTGAACGCAACACTGCACGTATTTAGGTTTAACATGCGGCACAGGTAACCTGTGTGCTTACAATATGTTTACTTATAGCTTCAAACTTAGTACTGTTGAGTGAACGAAATGTTGTCTCGGCATTTCTGTATAAATAAACAGAAAGGAGGGATATTTATAAAGTGCAGAAACGAGGGCAGATGTATTAGCATGATGATCGCAATAAAACGAAAAGTGGACATTAATCTTTTGGTTCGTATGTATGTGAAGTAATCGGTTATTATTGCTTAGTGATGTGCTTATGATATCATAGCGGCTTAGAGATGTGGCAAGATTGTGGAATATCGTAGTGTAAAATCGATATTCGGTGTGCACGCCCGATCGTTTTTCGTACGACATGTGATCGGGATTACCCTCCATAACGTCTTGATGTCGGACATCTGCTGCGTGCCCGGATCGCCTCGGCACATGTTTTTATCGTTCGTTTTTTAGCTTACGATATCAAATTGACAGATTCGATCCGACATTTTTATTTCGGTCTAGTATCGTCCCTCACCTTGGGCTTGAAGTTTCCGTTTTTAGGATCGCAGCTGACGCAGACTGACGTTAATGGTAAAAAAAACCTTTCTGAGGCACATGACGGGAATTGTGACATTTTATTTGGTGATGTAAAATTAAGCTCTAATTTTTTCACGTAAATCTATCTAAAAATGAACTGATAATCATATTTCCAATGATGTTCATGTTGCAACTTATATCGTTTCTGTGTACGCGTTAGAGCTCAGGATAATCCACTGTTCTAGGCAAGCGCAGTTTAACGGGATACACAAACATTATAAAAGGTGGAAAAATACATACATAGTGCTTTTACAACGTTTTCTTTTTTATGAAATCGACTAGTAGTAGCCGAGGCAAAGTATTTAAAATATTGGGTTTAAATCTTAATATATAAAATCCTTGCGTTACTGACTGACTGACAGACTCGCTACAGCCGAAACTATTGGGCGCAGGAAGTTGAAATTTGGCATGTATGTTCCTTGGGGACCGTAGGGGTGCACTAAGAAGAGATTTCCCGAAATTCCCACGGGATCGATTTAAAAAAAAAATGCAGGCGTAGCTGCTGGCGTCCTCTAGTACATGCATACTATCCGTGTTAGTTCAGTAGGATTTTTTAAAACATCAACACCGTCTTGCGTTCTTTCAGTTGCATCCAAGATGTCTTGCTGCCTGGGGTCTCTTTACTGGTCTAAGTGATCAGACTTTACAGAAAAATTGCCTACTATACGAAGGACTTTTCAAGATAAATAATTATTGCAGATTTTATTTGAGTTACATTAAATCTTCATTGCAGTCTAGTTAAACAACTTTTATATAACAAGCACTTAAAATTGACCAGTGTCTCAGTTAAAAGAAAGGCATACTTGGTGTGTTTATTTAGTTAAATAGTGAAGAGAACATAAATGTTTTTATACAACGAAGAAAAGAACTATTGTTATAAAACGGCATCAGTAATAAGTATAAGGTAACGGGTGACACGGTGAACCGTGGGATTATTCACGACGCACAGAGAGTAACACAATTACGTCAAATGATATACGATTGGAAGTAGCACGAAACCGTTCGAGTTACGCGTACACATATCTAGTAATGTTATGAACACACTGCCACGCGTCAAACCACATGTGTATCCAGCTTAAACTGATATATGTATGAATCGCCAGCCTAAACCAGGTTCAGACTAATATTGTTAGTCCTTATCAATCTGCCGATTCTGTCAGAATAATACCGGTCAAAGAAATTTTATTTCAGCATAACATTGCTTTGATCGATATTATTCTTTTTTTCAGAAAGTCTTGTAATAGTTTCAAAATGTCACATTGACCACTCAATTAGTACAAAGGTTTCCTAGCTTTCAGTTGATCATTATCACATTATTATAATTGCGCTTTAGGTTGAAAAAAATGAGAGCGTTTATATACTCGTTAAAGTATTGTGTTTTAAAACGTAAACAGTTTTGATTAGGGCTTTCAAATATAAGCAGCAGATTAGAGCATATCATAACTGCTTCAAAATTAGATTATAATGACAGATCTTCTTACAGCAGATATGTATAAACATGTATAATATTTATCGCGTGGCCATCTGTAGGATGATGCATGCGTCCATGTCATAACAACATAGACCCGGTTTTTAACAATCCGTTACTTGGATACGCACGTAACTGTCTTACACATTTATTTATGGTTTATGTCAACGGCATAACAGATATGGATCAACGCAGATCAAGAAAGTAAGTACAGCTTACATAACTTAATAATGTTCATGTTACGGATCGCAATGTAAAACTTAATAAAATATTTTTTTATCTTAAGATATTCTGTATGCTGAGAGCCTTATATGAGAGAAGTAACTATTTGTGGACATACCTATGCAGAGTGTGTAATCTCGTGTAGTGATCAAAATCTATAAAAAGTAGGTAATAGAAAAAATAAATGCCTTCTATTTGCCTCTATGTTTCGGTATGGTTTATATTATACCAGCCGCAGTCACGAGATGATTTTTTTTTATACAAATCTACATTTGACAAATAATTCTGAAGCTTAGTAGTAGATACAGATACCGTCAAATGTTGTGCTTGGTTTAAGAACTAACACGAAAGTCGATGGTAAGTATGACGAGATTTATACGAAGTTAAAAAGTAAAAACCTGGAACCTAAGCCATGGGCTGTCCTAGAATTTGTCGATAGATTAACGATATACTTATTGTTTTGTGTGATCTAATAATCAATATCGTAGACTGGATGAATCTAAGACTACACGATTATGTATGCCACAAAGGTAATTAAATTTGAATGATAATTGGAATATTAAAAAAAAAAACATTGTAATTGAACCAAGCGTTTCGTGTTTTTTTGTCCATAACATATTATATATGTATTATATTATGAGAAATTGCTTAATGTATACAAATTACTATCGTCGATTCCCTGTTTCTTTTTGTCACAATAACCAAGCCTAAATTTCTGAATGGAATTTGATAAAATGTAATATGACACGCAGAACAAGTCCTTTGTATCACTAATATGTCGTCTACATTTTGATCCACAAAAATAAAAATAAGTATTCTAAAATAATATAATTTATTATCTTTGTATTATGGCCGTGAACTGTTTGTTTTAGAAAAATACTACATAAAACTCAGAAACCATTATGACTGTTCGTTCATTAAAATTGGAAAATTGGCTCCTCTCTATGATAACATTTTCATTGAGACACAACGGTTTATTTAAAATTCAGTTACATTTCATTTTGTTGAAATATTACTTCAAATAAATAGTACAGAGATACCGTGTAATAATTGTAAGTGCTATTTATTAAACTATGACATTATATTTAAACATACATTTTGCTGAATGAGTGTCTACTTCAAATCATAAGTATATACCTAAAATTCAGGGATATTACTTGCCACAATTTCAACATACTTACGACAACAAGGCATCGCGACAGTTTGCAAATATCATAATATTTTAAAATATAACTGCTTAGCGCAATAAAACTTATAGTGTTTCGTAATACATTACCTGCATTGTTAATATTTGACGGAATAGAAATATCCAACGCAGCATTGGCTAGCGAAATGTAGCGCGCAGTCGAAATTTAACGTTCATATTCTGGACACATTCCAACTGTTTTCAGGTGCGAGAAAAACATTTTAATGATATTTATTACACCTTTTAAAAAAATCCAAGTGAAATTTAGGATAATTTATGGCATTTTTAGGTGCTATGTGCATATATTTTACGTTTTGTGAAAACACGTTAACATTTCGTTGTGATTGGCAAATAGCAGGAGATTATTTTGTAAATAATGATTGTCGCTGTAATTTATACGTATACACTACACAGTCTCCCTTCACTCAACTTAGAATGTCTGCGAGTATTAAAGCACTCTGAATTGCGTATACTTTTAATTTATTACGTTCCCACCTAATTCGATCATATCTAAGAATAAGTGAAAGTTAGCTTAAGTCGTGTTTAACAAACGGCTAGCTTTATTACTAGAAACATAGCTTTCAAGTTAATTTTAATGTATGCGAACTAACTAGTTCACATAAAATATTATACACTGTTTAGTCTGCTTACGAACTCGCTCAAATAGTTTTACGAGTAAAACGAAGTGAGTATCATCCGTATGATTGGAGTGTCTACAAATATCGTCTATCGAAAATAACCACCACTAGGGATTAAGTTTAGATGGAGTATTGATATATGGTACATATATCACTTTTGATATATAAATATCATCGTATTTGTAGAATCTTATTGGCCACCAATTTGATGTATTGCTTTTGAAGTGCTCTTCGTGGCAATTGAAAAGTTATCACTCAGACGTTACTTCTCTGTAGTACGTACTATAAGATTCAATAATTATAAGCAACAGGAAAAAAAAATATTTATTTACTCTTTTTTAATTTTAAGTGTTTTAAAACGAACCCTCAGCTAACAATGCTTACAGTAAATAAATGATATAATTAAAAGACAAAACAGACTTTTTAGAAAAAGGGAAAATATTTATTTAAGAAAAGTAATGATATTTTTATGTAGAAAAATATTATCTTATTATATCTGCATCTTGTTCTGAAGTGAGGCGGAGTGAATTCACGCGACCGACGCGACGGCTATAAAAAGTTACGATTTAAGTTAAACAAGATGAAATTTTCCTTGTAATGTCACTTCTCAAGCTAATATAACTAGAGCCCGTCCCATCAACTTGTTTTAAGAAAGACAGATTTTTAGATAACCTTGCCAACTTTTAATGGCTACTGAATTTTGTTTTTTTTTCTCCTCGTGTTATAAAGTACTTTTGTGCCTTACCTCTAATTAGGATGTTTTAAGAAATTTTCGTGGTGGCAAAGATATCAAGTAAGTAAAAATTATTTACGGTCTGTAGTAATTTAATGGTGATACTAGATATTCCGATGTGTTTCTAAGCTTGAGATTCCGAGAAGCCGCGCTGGTAGGATTAAACTATTTGAAGCGTATTCTAGTAAGCGCATAAACGCGACAACTACGAATATATTCTATCTAAGGCGCTTCGCAGAATTGCAAGATATTAATACTTATGAGTTTTTATTAATAAACACACTCACTCTAGATTTTGGCGATTGTTTATACAGTTGCTAATTTTGTAAAATAACATTGTAGCATTTTACTACCCGCCTGTTATATTTTAATCGTTGAATGTATTATTAATAGGCATTTATCTCTTAAACCCCTTATATGTATGCCTATAATTGGCGAGATCAAATTTGTTACAGTATTTTTTTGAACGAGCTGGTATTATCTAGAGAATAATTTTATTTAAAAGTCAGTTAACGATCGGTATTTGACTAAATTGGGGTGTAAATGTCTTAGAGATTTAAAGGTTCGTTTTCTGTCTCATGTTCTATGCGGGAATGCTCATAAAATGTACCTCATCAAATCTATCCGTAAATAGTTCACATTCTGCGCATTTATGTAAATGTTCAATATTGACAATAGTAACGTGTAATTTGGCATAAACAGACAGTGGAATTTGATAACTTTGATCTGGTATTTGGACCATAATTATATGACTCCATATTGATGGATCACATGCCTGTATAACAGTCTAATAATACTGTGCCTATATCTACTATTTTATTACATTATTTGAATATGATGTGGAAAATATTACCCGCTGTTGTAATAATAAAAGCGTATTCGATTAACAATGTTCGCTATGTAACAGTACGAGGAAGGACTGTTAATTTATAATAGTCGGAAATTACGACCTGCTATTGCTGATAAGGTATAAAGTAGCAAAATAATGTCCATTTTTAATTAAACATGCTGATTAAATGTTTGTTTGTTATTAATGTACACGGCTGGCATTTATATCTACTATTTTTCTACCATTTAATACTAACTGTACTATTTTATACAATTATATACACGATATACAACATCGAAAATATAAAAAGGAACCAATCAAGGAAATAAATCCTTCTTTTCTTGAATGGTTCCTTTTTTACTTTAATGAATGTCCTTCCTAATCCTTTACCCTGTTACTGTGATTTCTTCTGTGGATCTTGGCTTGCAACCGGGCAATCGCTGATATTATGATGATTGTGCCTATCCTTTAGTTTCTCAATAGTTGAATGTAAGTGTTACATCTAACAATTATTACTAAACACCAATGTTGCCATAGTTGTTGGCATTTACCTTTTTTAAGTAAAATAAATCAAAGTAGATTTGACACCAAATTAACCAATAACCAATAAAAAATGTAGAACTCGTTATTTACCGTAACACTATTGCGTAATAAAATTATTGAAGCAGAGTACTTGACACAATCCTTGTTTAGCCAACCAATACATTGAGAAACATTTTAAAAGAGCAGTTTTATTTTGTTCATCGGAAACCACCATCCAGTTATTATTCAACAATATGCTGTAATACCAAAAATATTATCAGCAGCGACCTAGCGCTATCCCGGTTGCATCCAAGACTTTCTCCTCGGAGCCTGAGCCCGCTTTCCTTACCAAACTAGACATAATGTTAGCTTATTCATAATAGCGGCAGCGATAGCCGAGTGGATATACAAACAGACTGCCATGCAGAGGGTATCGGGTTCGAATCCACGGCGCACACCAATGACTTTTCGGAGTTATGTGCGTATTGAATTGTTAATTATCGCTTGACCCGTGCCTCGGAGCGCACGTTAAGCCGTCGGTCTCTTTACAGGGCGTCAGTACCTTATAAATAAACTGACACTAGTCTAAACCATGGAATATCTCTATCCCTTCGGGTTGCGGAGGTCAGACAGGCAATCGCTCCGTGGAAAAGCTAATATTCAGCCAAATCCGGTTAGACTAGTAAGCTAAGATAAAGGAAGTTAGCTTATTCATACTAAAATATGTTTACTTATACATACATTTTCTAATTAACTGAACAAAAGTAGAGAAGAAGTAGAATAGAAGTAGGAAAGCATGTCTACTACTCGTAAACAGGGTGAGCAAATGACACGTGCTGTTTGACGAGTTGTGTGTTCTTGTTAGACGAAGTTGTTTGAGACCAATTCCAAAATAAAGTTTCATCAATATTTGTGATTATACTTTTCTTTTGTCCAGAATTTTATTTGTTTGCAAAGTTACGTAGAAGGTAGAAGTACCTTTTTACAAAAAATATATGTAAGTACCTGTAGTATTTTTGTTTAATTGGCAGGGCCTACTAAACGAAAACGACGTATTTCTTGTGCTAGGAGCGGGTTTGCCTCAATAATGCAATGTGCGGAATGCGAACCTATGGCCATTTAATAGCAATTCCAATTGCCACTTTGATACGACGTTATCAGGACAAAATTGTTTCTCCTATAGCCAATAACCAACACACTGATTGAGAAAAAATCAAGTTTTATATAACTTCTATATTTTTGGTTAAACTAGTGTCTAAATGAAGATTTTTTAAATATTTTGGACACTTGATACTAGTTAATTTGAGATTCTGATGTACAACATACAATATTAAGTACAGGAGGGACGTAATGAGTTTCCTAAAGATGGCTTCAGTCACTTTGTGTCAAAGAGTGACAAATATCTATCCTCTCTTACTCACTGTTTAGAATTTAAAATACTAATAGGACGTTCTTATTAGGGATAGGTACTAGTACTTATCTTCGTTTACGGTCAGCAGAACTCGCTATCCTCACGTGTATTGAAATCGAAAGTCATATTCCGAGTGCGTTCGTACCTTGTTCTGTATTCACTCGTTCGCAGCCACTGTTGTTTGTAAACGCTCGCTGCAAACTAGCTAGTGATTGCTGAATACAGACCTTGCTGTTGTAAACAACGTCGATAGATTATATTTTCTTTTTCCCCTTCGATTGTGAACGAGTGATACTGCGGCGGATGTGGAGTTTGATCTGTTTGTGAGTGTAGTAGTTCCACGTCATCCGAGGTCTCATAACATTTGTTAACTGCGCTGAAGACGAGATCTGATAGAGAAGATATAAAAAAAAAACTGATAATATAACATTTTCAACATACCGACCGATATTTAACCGATATTTCGGCACTGTTGCAAGCGCCATGTTCACGGATGTACTCAGTACATCTGTGAACATGGCGCTTGCAACAGTGCCGAAATATCGGTTACTTCAAACAAAGGTACGTGGTATATATCCCGAAAGACGATTTATAATAAGTATAAATGACCACGAAACTTTAAATTCCTAAAATTTTCAAAACTTATCAAATTGTGGATGTGATATTCTGAATACATTTCATTGAATTTACTCCTAGAAACCGATATCGTTGCGTAGAAATAATATAACAATAAGACAAAACAATAACGTGGAACTTTCTACAGCTAACAATTATTTCACACACTCCATGGATATTGATATTGTATAAATGTAAACAGGACTTGGAATATTTTAGAGTTATTTGTTATCAAATCAGTTTCTAATTTATTATCAAAGACACTAAGCCTAGTTAAATTAATTTTGTATCTCTACAAATTACTTTCGATATAATATTATTTTTTGATTAAGTTACTAAATAATAAATATCTTTATCATACTAAATATCTTTAGTAATATTATTTACTAACTCTTCTATTTTTAAATTTCGGGAGGAAGTACTGAATATTTTGTTCAATATTTCATGTTTAAGCGATACTTAAACTGTTTACAACTGAGACAAATAACCTAAGTAAACATAATGTAAAATGTGAAACTCCATATACAAAAAAAGTCTGTATTGTCGATAAGTTGTTGCCTAGTGCATACGTCACTAGTAGGCCGGTGCTTCCCACGGCCCGGTTCTAATGAGCCGTGTTGTGTTGAGTAACAGAGGTGAGGAGGGCTGAGGGGAGGGCCTTTTTGAATAACTCACTATTCGCCAGCGACAAATAGATAATTAGGAGTGATTCTTTTGTTGCGCCGTGTTTAGATCGTTAGAGCGCCGCGTTACTTTGCTTCAAGAATGTAGCACAGCTCTATTATGGTCTATTATTGAAATTATTACTGACGGGGTTTCAGTTAAAGTGTCTTAGCAATTAAATTTCCATAAAATTAATGGTTTTATCAGTTTACCATTTCAAAAGCTATTGAAATTTTGACTTTCAATTCCACAATTTGTTAGGAGTGTATCTAAACATTGAAAGCAGAATGACCGTTACAAATAACATTGTCCAAGAAATACCTTAAAAAGTCAACCGGAAAAGCAGCCATAAAAGCACCACATTGCGAAATAAAGCAAAACAAGTGCGTCCTTTGTTTGGCCGGGGCATGTTGACTGTTCCTTATCCACTATCGCCTGAACTAGAACCCTGCAGTGCAACGACCCGGAGTCCTACTACGGTAACTCGACTTCGACAAGTGACAACACAACACGATCGTATTTGAACACAAACTTTTCTGCTGTCTGTGAAAATAAAAGTTTCACTTTACTGAGCATTTTGCTTTATTTACTTATATCAAATATATATGATGATATTTTATCTCAATAGGGTAGTTTCCAGGGTCAAAATAATTACATTTTATTTAGTCCGTATTTTAGATTATAAAAAAATATTGGACACGTATTTTTTCTTTTTTCGATTAAATAAAAATAACAAAGATATAGCCCATTAAAGTTATGTGTGACGTCATCTAGTGCGAAAAAATGCAGCACGAAGTGACGTTATACGTAACTTTAATGAGCTATATCTTGGTCATTTTTGGTTTAATTTACAAATAAAAAAATACGTATCGCTTATTTTTGAATAATCTAAAGGACGGACTTATAATTTTTTTTTGTCAACTAGCCTATTACTGGCGCAAGCTACTGTGAAATAACTCAATAAATTTTGTCTCTTTAATTTTAAATTACAAAGTGATTGAGCTGTTGATATTTAAATCAGGCACATACGAGTATGAATATTTGTTCAACTGTCAGTCACGTAGAGCCTGCTTCTGCCTTTTTTCATATAGGGTATTGTAATATCCGGAACTGTGTGTTGACATTGTTCACTATTATGAAGTATTTTTAATATAGCAGATATGTATTGTTGGCTTTAATTTTTAATAAAGTTATTTGAGTATTTCGTCAGGTTACCTAGACATTGATATATTTAAAAATATAAATATAAAAAGTACACGAGTAGCGGGAAAGTGTGACAAACAAATTCACTTTCGCATTTATAATAATAGTCAGAATTTTCCAACGAGACCGAAAATCACTTTATAGTTAATGCTATTTACAATGATTCAAAGACGTCAACAAAGGAGTTCAGTGTAGGAATAGACTGTGCTCTAGGCAATTAAAAGAACTGTTACCACGTAGAGTTTAAAAGTGTTTGTACACAATGGTAATGGTCAGCGTAACTTTCTCGACTATTGTTCGTTCTGGCCGAGGCTCTGTTGTTGAAGTGATTACGCGCATCTGTTTTCTTTTTCTTAGCTCTATTTGATGCATTACGACTGCAAAAGGAATACTACGAAAGAGTATTTGATTTGTCGAGAACATTTTATTCTGCTTTAAGTGTATTTTGATGATTTCACTTTTCACAAAATAAAGTAAAGTATTTGTGGTTTTACTTTATCCATTTTGCAGAAAGTAAAACCACAAATAATTTGCTTTGAGATTTTTTTGTGTTGAACTAAGAAAGAAGTAAGTCAACTACATACTTACATTGTTTGAAGAGGCAATTTGAGAAACAATCCGCTGTTGATAGCTTTGTATTATCTAGAGAGGGCAATCAGGTAGTTATTACACGGGTGTTATAAAATAATAGAAAATAATACAGGCCACTAATAAGGCATAACCGATGCCGGTAATAGATTGAATATGGTGTTTGTGATTGGCTAGAAACTCGATAAATGTACATTGAACTGTGCAAGATGGCTATATAAAAGATACAAATAACAATAAACAGTTTAGAAAGTGGTTTAATGATTGATGTGGTCTTTTTTAGATGGCACGATGTTGAAACTTGTTTCGTTTTGTTACGGCTGCAGTGAGATGTGCCGTGAGCAGTGTGCCGAGTGCCGTGCGCCCGAGGCGTGACGATTAGAGCTAGTTATTACTCCACCTTGGAACTTGGCCGTAACATCGGAACACGATCACTGTAATGTCTTGTAATTGTGACTGTGACGATGTAAAGTTGTAGCATTTTTTACTGTGGAACTATTTTGATAGACATTGTCGTTGGATTGAATATTTGTTTTATGGTCTAGAATTATATCTTAGTTGCTAGCTCTGTGAAGTTGTAAATAATCATTCACCGATATTTCCGTCTGAAATATTGAGATATCTTTGATACAAACGTTGCTGTGAAATAATCATTTACCGATATTCCTGGCTGGAATAAGATGTCTTTAATTCAAGCGGCGATTTCAAACCTCAAAGTTCTCTATTTCTGTATACTTACAGATAGGTATTAAAAAAAAGCAAATCCATCGTAACCAGAGTGCATGTACGTACATGTTAATTACCACAAGAGCCTTTTCTATGTCGATAACTAAATATAGGTATAGGTAGTTCCATATATTTTGATAATTTCGTACAAAATTCAAGTCAATAGGTACGTGTAAAATAAAATATAGTAATATCTTAAAGCACTGCCTCCAGTATCTTAAAGCATGTACACGAATAGATGATCTAGTCACGAAAATCTCTTATATCGTACCGGCTGACGCAGATTCTAGAGCCGTGTCAGCACCGCTACCCTGTAAACCTCGCACTACAGTCATTTTGCTCTAATGGTCTCTAGCGGACGCGTGTACCGCATAGAAAACGACATAAAACCTCAATATTCATGCAAACCATTTACACCTCTATGTAAACGCATTAAAAGTCATATTTGCATACAAGAAAATTTAATAATTATACCCTTATGTGGTTAAACGTACTTGCAGGTACGCCAGTTTAGCCAAGTTAAGACTGGCGACGCACTGTTTAGCTTATTCAGATTTGAATATCATTTACGTATTTTCAACGGCACCGCCGTAAAATAAATCTTGATAAAACCTTGCTTACACAGTGTTAAAGAGAGAGTTATGAAAGTATAATAAAGCGTTGATTCAGTTTTTAATTTGCACGACGAACGAGAGGCTTGACATCAAATACTTATTAAAGCTACTAGACGCATTGACATTGACTTTTAATTGTAATGTAATCTAGTATAGCAACCTAGTTTCCAACCATTGAGTGAATGAATACTCCAAGGAAATTCGACTCCAAAATTGGATGGATCGCTTGCCGGTGTAGAGATAGCATCGCTAGAGTGATCTTGCTTTCTGATACAGAAGTAGTGATAGTAAATCAAAGTTGTTGGCTCATTTACTGCTCTTACTGCGCTGTCTTGGTTACCGTAAAAAGTTAAGATTTGTTTTATGTCCTATTATGTTTAAAACGTACTCTAAGTAGTTTACAAAGACCCGTGCCATTTTACCTTGTTATATGCAGTGCATACTGTGACGTCGTGATGACACCGTCCGCCCGGCCGCCTGCACCTCCGCCTCACCTCGGGCTGCATATAAATACCGAGACGTTGGGAGCGCTTGTCCCTTTTGGATCGGCTGAACAGCGGCGAACAGGATCTAAGTACACCACTGCTACCCTGAGCGACGCCGGAAGCGGACCCCCAACAAGATTCCCTACTATCGTCGAATCACGCGACCCTGGTTCTATCTCTGTAACTAGCATAAATATTTTATTTTTCAATTAAATTCATTTGCTAAAGGATGTGTTAAATTCTTTAATGAATTAAACCGATTTTTAATTGTAACAGCAATTACCATTTTCATTTAGCCACACCCAAGTTGCATAACGTTACAATACATATTACATAAACTAGATTTTGGAACTCGCGATTATGCTTTCCTGTCATCAATGTGTCGAATCATGTCGAAAGGAATTACCAAAGCGGTATGGAATTATTACACCGCTTCTAGATTACTTTTGCTCAACGGCATCCTCAAGGCTCCTAAAGCAACATTTACTTGGCCGCTAATTTATTTAAACACCTAATTACTGCGTCGTGAGAGACGTGACTCTCCAGATTTGCCAACATTCCATCAAACCTTAAGCAAGTATTTAGGGTGGTTGTGCCCTCTGAGTTCCCTTATTGTAAGGTGAATTCGGTTAACGACCATGAGTCGTCGTTTTATTGTTCTTTCTCCTGATAATGACTGATGGCTTTCTCTCCGTGTCTTTGTTCGAAGTTGACAGTGACGTGAAAATGTAATCACGGCTCGACGCTGCCCGAAACCGCTTCGGATGTAAACAATGAAAAATGTATTGAAGTTATACAGGACACAGCAATTAATATCGCGACAGCTATTTATAACTTGGCGCTTAATGAATACAGGGGAACTCTGTGCGAGGTGTATCGTCCAAAGGTCAACTACACAATGGACGTGTATAAAAATAATAATTAGAAATGACTAACGCTGAATACGCACCTTTTTAGTTATGTTTACGACCGTAAATCTTTAAAACTCTGACATCAGTGTTATAGTCTGGTGACAGCCATAAAGAGATTCTAAACATCTTCCGCACTACGGATAATCCCTATGTCACGACTGGACTTTTAAATCTTCCAAACAATGGACACAAAGAACATCTAAATGTGGTGGCGAAACTATTTTTGCATAGACCATTTAGGTCCCGTTCGAGAATAGATCCTGGAGGCCTATTCGTAGGTATTAGTTACTGCGTAGCATTGTCTTAGAGAATTGAATTAATTCTCCTTTAATAGTAAAAAGTATCAAGTAAAATGTTAGCTATGAGTCCTTCGTGACTCTAGGCTTTATATGAATCCAACATTTTAGATTATTTGCCAAAGTGTCAGGTTTCTTTTAATACAACTTTAGTGCCAAAGTATTGTAAAGACACTTGCTTCACAAAAATTGGTATTAGCCTGCGTATAAAAAAGTTACACAGATAAGACCAGGCAATAACTACAATTTTAATAATAAATAAGATTTATATTTCAAAATTAACTTCCATAATGTAATATTTACTTAATTAATTCAATCGAATGTGGTGAGTTAATCGCATGTTTATATTTTATTTCCTGCATCCAAACAGTATTTTTGGTGTTATGCCAGAGCGTTAATATGGAAAATAACGAAATGAGTAAGTAATACTGGCGATTCTTACGTATTTAGCACTCATATACGATCGAGTCATAACGCATGTTTCTTTATTTACACCCTACGTACGTGTTGATGCCTATTTAATGCAGTTTTCATTGCAATCGCAATTGGATTAGGAGTTTTGGTGTAAGTCAAAGAATTCATTCCTTGAACAAACCAACAAATTTTCTGACATAGTTTTATTTCAGAATTTTTGAAGCTACGTATAGTACTAAAACGTGCCAGTAGTTGTTTTAATATTTGCGGAGTCCAAGGCACGTGAATAATTCTTAGTGTGCTTTAAAAAAAGTCAAAAAGAAAGAAGTGATGTTGACGTTGTGATGAAATCAGTCATAACAGAAGTGGGTACTTACTTTATATAATTGTCACGAGTTTCGTTCACCATAATCCAATTTGTATTTTCTCTTGGGTATTTGGAATTTGTCCAGCGACTGTGAAATGCGGATTAAGAAGGCGCGTGTAAAATTGTTATTCCCTAAATATGGAGGATGTTTCGTAAAGTCCACATTTACACGGCACTTTAATAACAGTGTTAAGTGAACACTTTGAAGATCCTCTTTGATATTCGTAGAGACTCCGGCTTATGATTTATTATTCAACAACTCGACAAAACGTTCAATTTCAAAGATATTCTATGCAGAAGCAGTTTTGTTTCTGAAATTATTGCCCATTCTAGCTCAAACAAAACATTTTCAGCTAAAACAACCATTGAAACATTTTGTAATATTCAATAATGTACTTTAGATTTTGTTTGGTCTGATTTAATTTAAACCGATGAATTATAAATGGATGTTGTATCAATTCTAAGGTTTTAGGAAAACGCAAGCATTCACAATTTCAAGATGTTGATCGTGGAAAACCAAATTTCCGGCCGCGACGTCGCCGCTACGGTTTGTTGAAAATATGAATTCTACGAGGAATAGTTAACTTTGTTACTGTCGGCTCCTTCACTTATCTCCGTTTAAAATCACGAAGTTTCATTGCTTCTTTCCGAGACGTGGAAATAAAAATAAATATACTTTTGCACTAACAACAACACAAACTTCTATATAATTGTTGACCTCATCAATAGCATATAATTAAAAGCTTCACAAGTTAATATAGTATTAACCCCAAAGAAACCAAAGAATCAATTTGACCGGAACAGTAGCTATAAAAGTCAGTGTTCCAATTTTTCCAAGACTTTCGCAATTTCGCAGCTAAAACCGTGTAAAAGTGGGTAAAGACGTCTCGATTGAGAATAGAGAGATTAGTTGAAGGAGTAACGGGACTGTGCAATGACAAAAACAGTACCAATTAACTTTTTTCTTCTCGAACTTCAGACACAAGTATTTCCAATCGCTCGGAGCATTCCGTCCGAGAGAGCGTCTTTAGTCGTGCGATTTGCTCTCGATAGGATAGAGATCGATTCGTTTTGCTCGTTTCATTCCGATTTAAATTGTATCCATGCTAGAGACGATTAAGGCTTCCGGGCTTGTAGCTGTGGATGCAAGGAGAAAAGAAAATTAGTTGTTGCAAAAAAATCGAGCAACACTAGCGGTCGTACGGCGCACCCTTTATCGTT
This sequence comes from Euclidia mi, assembly GCA_944739405.2. NCBI lineage: Eukaryota > Metazoa > Arthropoda > Insecta > Lepidoptera > Erebidae > Euclidia > Euclidia mi. The sequence continues at coordinate 43,748,187 of OX123194.2, read as the reverse complement.
GATGGTTTATTCAGGATTACACGTATGTGAAATATCTCGTATGCGGCGCGCTTTAGCTATTTACTCGTTTAATTAATCCAGCCCTCATCTCCTGCACGTACATATTATATGTTTATAATACGATATATAGCTACATATCGCATATATTGAAATATCATTGCGTTGGAAGCTTGTCAATACAAAGTTGGACGCGCAGAAAATGAATTCGGCTTTTGCGGGCGACAAATGAAAAATTTACAGCCGTTTATTCGATGATATTGGGGATGCCATCGAGTGGCAATTGCATTGGCGACAGAAACGTCAGGGAAAATAAGTTTCAGTAGATAAAAGCTTTTATTATAATAGTTCAAATAACACTTTTATTTAATAGACACATGGTTGGTTAACGAAAAACATCACAACTATTTTCTGTGAGCGGTATGTACTTACGTCGATTTGAAGGGAACTGTGTATAGCTCTTTAACGTGAAGACTAGCACTAACCGTAAACGAATGGTTGAGTGTTGTTGCGTGGATTGTGGTACAATATAAATAAAACGCCTAGTTAGTTTGACAGCTCGAGCGTTTTGCCTCAAAACGACAAGATTACGTTGCAAAATTATGTCTTGTTGCTTAGCGTAATAAGGTATAATAATTAATTTATGATTTAGATCTACATTTTGTAAGATAAAACGCAAGAACACCTACGTAAGTAATTAGGTTACCGTGTTCTACAATTATTTCGTTGCAAGACTATTTACCAAAAATATATTTTCTTTGGGTTATTTTTGTGGTACCTAAGTAATAAACAGACAAAATATCCGTATATCTTGTTGGTTAATTAGTTTGTCAAGACGGACAAACCTGCTGTCGACAAAGATATCGCGCTTACAAAAGTTCAATAGAAGCTCAAGACGTGTCTTGTAAACAGTTTTATTCCCACACACTTTACCCCTAAGATAGAGTCGTTCGCTTCCGTTAAAAGTTAAACAATATGTCAATCTTCGCTCGGAGAGCAACCATGAGCCCAATTGGTTTTCAGCCTTCCGTGCTACTAGGGAGTACTAAAATGACGCTGCTTGCCGAATGGTTGATGTGCATTCTCAGTTTCGATAGCGACCATTTGAAAAGCAGAATAAACATTTAGGGAATTATTAAGAATCGTGTCATGGCAAAAATGTTACATCTAAATACAATAACTACATATAAGCTTTGCATATGCGAAAGTAGTTGCCCTATTTTGGTAACAATGTCGTAAGCCATTTATCTGGATATAAACGATGGTTATAGCTAACAACTAAAAATATCAAATCACTTCACATAAAATACTACTACACCATAAAATATAATATTTGACGTGAAATAAAAAAACAACACACGATGATGACAAATATCGAATAAACCAAAAAATAAGTTAATACTTCAAATATATAAAAACAAATGTAAACCAATTCTAAAAGTGTTAAAACCTTTCGTTTAAGCAATAACCACGTTTGAAGCGGCATTTTAGCTTCGAAACCGCGAACAATGTAGTTTACAGTTCAAGACGCAGATGTTTAAAAAGAATCGACAGTTAACAACATCGTAAAAAAGGTCGGATGTAAACAGCTACCGTTGAAATTTTACAGTCACTCTTATTCCTTTTTCCCTTGCCAGTCCTCGCACCAGAGAGGGCTAAAGCGACATTACCAATGCATATTCCAAAAAAAGTTAGTACAGCTCTTATAAATATTTATGACTTTCACGTCATTACGCGAAACTTACATTAAAATCACAAATACTACAGTATATTATTATTATAGCACAGTTTTGGCGCCGAATTTGTTTTACTTTGTAGTTGTATTAAAATGAATCTAATCAGTGTGAGTGCATTGTATATTATAATTGAACGTATGCAAAAACTTTCCACGCTGTAAATGTAATATTTTTGGCTTCGTACGTGATACAATAATTGGGTGAAGTTCATAGCCCTGAAATTATATAACATCTATAAAATATTTATATTCGGTGGATGTCATCGTGTGAATATTTAGGGCGGCCAACGGCATGTCCAGATTATTTCGATACACATCATATGCTAATATTATAAAGAGAAATTTTATGAGATTGTTTGTTGGAGGTAAATCAATTCGTTTTTTAACGACACATTTTGATTTTTTTCAACAGCCATTATTTCTGTCGTTGGATTATAATTAATGGATTTTTTATATAAAAATATTTCTTGATGTATCTATATGGGACACTTTAATAAATATATGTATTGAAAGACAGCAGGCATAGTAACGCGTTTGAGAAAAAAATAAAGCTGATATTACAAAACTCTTAATCTGTAATAATATTTGAAATAAAATGAAAAGGTATATTTATCAAAATATATTATATAAATGAGAAACATTAGAATAGTAAGTTGGCATGTTGGATGAAGTTACATATTTCAAATTCAAACGTCTCTACAGAAATGTAGTATATTACATACACATAATTAATAATATTTTCGTCTTTCTGGCATCACTAAGTATCGAACTGAAAGCTTATAAGATCAAATTTATAATACGCAATTACACACGTCTTATCTTTTATCTTTAAAGCAACAATTGTTTTATCTTTAAAGACTGGCAATGTCACTATAGCTGTGTAATAAAAGGACAAGTTGAATATGATAACTCATTGTCGCTAGTTAAATACGGTGGAGATTGCCAATACGTTGAAGGCATTCGCTACGACTATCTGACTTTGTATCGAATCAATTACCTGATGTCTGAACGTCTACTTGACAAATATTTTTATTAACTATTTCACTAACCACCACGAAGATCGATCTAGTTAATGCTTCATTGAACGTAAATGAAAGTATACCTTTAAGGAGCGATATAGCTTATTTTGCTAACTTAGATTTTTTATTCGAACAATGTCATCGAACGTTTTCACGTCACCAAACATTAGCAAGCGCTCTAGATAGCTGGCAACGTTGCCACATCTGATAACGAAGTTAATTCTCTCGCTGAAGTGCCAACGAATTTCGCTAAGTGATTATTAACCAGACGACTTACTTTTACAGCAAACTAGTTGTAAAATAATTTCTTCGACGCATAAGAAGCCCGCATCATCTTTGTAACTTTCTCATTAGATTTTACATTTGATGTGTATGATTATGATGTTTCTTCGACAATGACAGCTCAACGTCTAATTATACTCTATGTCTCATTATCATCAAAGGCTACTTGAACACTTTGTATAATCAATTGGTTCACAATAAAATTAACCGTCCCACTGCGGCCCACGCGTTACAAATAAATCTGTCAACAGTGGCGTAAGGTGCGTGAAATTTACTGGATTTACTCAGTGCGGGCGCGTGTACTGCCAATTGGTTCTTATCAAATACAATTTGTATTAACAATGTATCAATCGTATATTTTACCAATGCGTATCCAAAACAAATAATTCGTGAGGCCCTGACATTGCCATTTGCCAAATAAATATAGATGATCAAAGCAAGCTCAATATTCTTTTGTAATAAATTGGTATGTTTACTCGTAGCTAATTGGCGTAATTAGTGAGCTGCCCTATTATAATCTTTCGTGTGGCATAATGGCAGATAATATAACATGTATTTTGACTCACCATTTGTGAGCGTATTCTTACAAATAATTTATCTCATATAATTGTACCTATTTTAGATAAATTTATGCTAATAATGTTGTATATTGTTACAGGTAATTAATTTTAATTTTGCTGAATTGATCAGCATTAAAGAATATGCCTACGTAAGTTCATAGCTCAACTTCAAACTTAAAGTTGTGAGGGGAATTAGTTTGAGTGCTATTGCATATTTTCAAAATGGTACAAGTTTCCAAATATTTTGTAAAGTGTGATCCCAGAGGGGAGCGAAATGTAGCAGAATGTAGTCGCGTGGCCGAGCTTGCCGCCTGGCCGCCGCCGGCGAGGACGCTGTTATTGTACTTGTTTATAATTTTGATAGGTTGCTATTGCATGGGGAGTTCTCCGAACTTGTTTTGACATTTCTATCCTATTGATTTTCCTGTTGCGACAAAGCTGCAGGCCCTATATCATTTTTATTGCTCCCGCGAGGAGTAGCGGCGTCGTGCGTCGCTCTGTCCGCTCGCCTCCGGCACTTACTTATGTATTTTTTATTACGGTTTCGTATGTCTACGAGGATATTAATCTCTTTTCGTTGGATCTACTCGCTTTCATAATAAAATATTATCGTTTCTTATTATAGCTCGTTTTATTTTTGGCTAACATTGCCTTTGTCATTATGTGATGTGCTCTTATTATTTTCGTACTCAATTGAATGAGTGAAAACTAATATAGATTTTTTAGGTATAAAAGTTAATTTCAATAACTCGACTGCACGGTTGGCGTAGTGGTTTAAGCGGCCGCCTCACTGCTTGACACTGCGCCAAAGTGTTGTGGGTTCGATCCCCACACGAGACAACACTTTGTGTGACTCATAAATTGTTGTTTCGAGTCTGGGTGTTCATTGTGTCCGTTACTTGTATGTTTGTAAAGTCCCCCGCGACACAGGATTTAGTCCTAATGCGGGAGTTGTCTTTTTTAAGAAAAGAAAATAAATATTTTTGTTACTTACCAGTAGCAACATAATTGAAGGAATGCGTGAAGCTTGCTAATTGGTAACGTATCACGCAACTGTAATGTATAGCATATTAATTATTATCAGCTTAATATAATACAGCATCAAAATTCAAAGCTACTACACACAACCCAACTATTTCAGTATTGGCTTGATTAAAGCGACCACATACCGCAATTGCGAAATATCTGTCGGGGAACCTAAATCGATACATGAGATAGAGTAAAAATGAGATCATCGAATTACGTTAATTTGAATATGACATAAGAGTAAATCGGACGGACGCAGACAACCGCAGGGCGACGGGGCCAGCCCGCCATCCGTAGGAGCGACAGTCATCGGATATCTGACAATATTATGTGGACGGAAGTTGCATAGTGTACAGTTTCACTTACCTAGTGTAACCATGGGCCGCGGTCTCGATTTCACCACCGCGTGGATTGGACCGTGTCGGTTTTGTGAGCACGTTGATTGAGTTTCAGATTAAGCTCTTGGATGCCCGTTGTGTCATTCTTTTGATCTTACTACAGATAGCTAGTATCAATACAACCGTCGTATCGAATTTTAAAAACTTTCAGTTTGATTTTACCCGCTAAAAAAATGAAATGCTTTTTTATTTTGATACTGGAATCTATGTCGTAACGCGTTGTAGGATGGTCGGAAATAATATTTTCTAAAAATACTTTTCAATATTTAGAATAAAATTCAAACTTGGAAGCACTAACAAATTGAAGGTTATTGACAATCCAGTTTTAATCATCGTCGAAGTTAGTTTATTTTCAGAAACAAAAATAGGGAATCTCTAAAACGTAACTATGGAAACTAAATCAAAATAGATAAATTACTAAACACAAATATTAAAAATAAAGTAGTAATTAGTTATCTAGATGTTATGTATTGTCTTGTATGATCATTTACACCTGTAGGTACGTTTTGATTTGCGAGCACATAGGTACACGTCGTGTATTGTGCAGGGACATCGCCTCGGCTGAGTCATCAATGTTAAGTCTACGACGTACATAAATTTAATACGTATGGCCTGGCTTCGACATCACGTATTTACTACATGATGGCAGGATATTAGTCTTGACTATTCTCGAACGAAAAAAATAGTTTGCTCGGAAAAGCTTGAGATCTTATCCTATACCTAAACCACAGTATAAAGACATACAGTAGTTTGACGCCTTTGATCTCGTAGAAAAAGCCGACAACGTCTAGACAAGGGTAAGTAGGCTAGGGCTGCCACATGTAAACAATACCTACTTATTCAAACACCGTCTTTTTATTTTAGAAAAATATTACAATTGCTACACTACCTGAATAATATAGTGTAAATCACTGATCTATACATATAAATAAAGTTAGAGTGTCTGTTTGTAATATTAAAATAACCGCTTTTTACTAAATGCATATGGATGTATACACGGTACATACACCGAAATGACATTTTTTTAAATTTTTGTCTGACTGTCTGTTTGTTCTCGCTAATCTCTGGAACGGCTGGACCTATTTTGACGGGACCCTCACTGGCCTGATGTACCAAGGAGTAACTTAAGCTAAAAATTTACCGGGTACGCGAAGAAGTTCCTTCAGAACGCGGGTGAAACCGTGGGAAACAGCTAGTTTATTATATTACAATAATTAACGATAAATAATTATTATAAAAAACGTTGCATTTTTCGTGCGGTGACAGATTTGCATACAAAGTGTCAGTCAGCACCTATTTCATCCCGCGCAGGTGTCGTGGGAGGCGGTTAAGAATATAAAGCATTTTTCGTACAAACCAAGTTAAAATAAAGCGATTGACATAGCGGTGGTTTAATGGATGGGTAACCTTGGGATCAGCTTGCAGAGCCTATGTTATCGATATGAAGTATTATGCAGACTTTTTTCGTGCAAACTACGTTAAAGTAAAGCAATAGACATCACGGTCATTTTATGGATGGGTGACCGGGCTACGAGATTACGGAGAACATGTGTGGGGTTTATAAAAGGGGGCCAAAAATATGGTTATTTTTGAGCTAGGATGCGCCTTTGCCAAGATACATAATAATATGTGATAGGTACATACCTAATGCGAAGGCACTAGGTACTTATTGAATGAAATTAAAATCACACCAGAATCGAATATTACCTTACAACACATATTTTCTTACGTCTGCCATGTTGTTTACGTACAATAATTGCTACTTTATTCTGTGATTTGGCCAGACATGAGATATTGTAAAAAGTTAGTAGATTAGTAGGAATGTGCACATTATTTTAAGTGGTTATAGGTACATAAATTTCAAAATAATATAAATCATTATAATTAATTAAATTTTCTTTTTTGGTATAAGTAAATTGATGAAATCGCAGATTTTTTAAATCCTTATTTATTTAAATCTTTAAACAGCATAAACAATTTCAATGTCGCACAGCACAAGTCGTATGCACCATCTTAATTAATATTCATAAGCAAATAAATAAGTAACGAACAAAAAACAAGCACGTGCCAGCCCCCAAAAACATGTAAGTACCTAGTTGGGAACTAAGGCGATATACGTAACTAGGTACCGCCCTTCCCGCGTCTCACCTCTCGGCCCCCGCACGATTGACCCGTCTAGACGCGTTCGTCGAACGACTGTATGGATTATTTGACTGTGCCTAAACCAAAGCCATCTGAATCGTAAATACTTTTTGTTGATAGAAAAATGACCAAGAGACTAGTTTTTCTCGCAGTGATATGATTCGCGCTTTATCTTGACAATCTTGTTATTTTTTGCATAAAACACGTCGTTATCACGATCGTGTCTTACTGCTACATTAATAATAGTTGTTAAGATTAACCCGAGATTAATCTGTGAACTAGTTCAGTGGTTGCGGCTTCTTGCTCAACGGCGGTTCTCACGACATTGGATAAAATTACTGTTATTTGCCGCGCGCCGTCTCCGAGCCTTCGTACACAGCGATAAAACGTGATCATAACATTGTACACACGGCAACAACAGATTATAACGTTTGTCAAACTACTTATGCTAACGTAAACGTTTGCTGAGACGACTAAGGCTACGTATTCAATAGAGATGAGCGAAGTAACTAAACAGTCTGCGAAGAAAAACAGCCAAATACATCTCCTAGTTTGCACACACTTGTCTCGCTCATCTTAGGAGAATAAGCTGTAATGTGTGGATACAGTTTCAAGTGGAACTATTGAAGGCACTAAATAACACGATATTACGAGAGAATAGACAGCTCAAGAAACTTACTCAAAGAAAGTTCGCGAATACCAACATTTATCAAATTTGATGAATACGCTACACAGCCTCGGGAAATTGATGCTACTTGAATAAACCAATACACAAGTAAATATAATATATCGATATGTACACGAATAGGGTGGGTGACAGATTCCTAACTATTACCAACTGTATGATTTTCTTATTGGAAATAGGGGTTCCTGACTTCATGTTAGGTAGTATTTTCAATCAAACAAACTACCTAGTTAACTTTCATCAGCACAATTATCTTAGAAACATGCCGAAATAAAAATACTCACAACTCATTAAACAGATGCAAGGGCTCAAGATCAAGATGTTATGCCTCTATAAACATGAAGTTGTTTATAATAATTGAGACTAACAAGTTCATACTACTTACTTTTATAGGCGGCTTTTCTCTTGTATAAGTAGTTTTATTGCTGTTTTTAAGAATTTTGTAGTACCTAATACTCCACAGATGTTAGTTAGCAACTCGCCTAACCAGGGAATTTAATCTTGACTATTCACAACATCTAGCTTTTAATGTTAATAAAGCTACAAATTGTCTTAACGACGCTGTCGTATTTGTGTTATTAAAATGATGTTTCATTACAGTTATGATCAAAGTAGTATACTGGATTTATTGAACCAAATCTTAATTTAAAGTTAGGGCGGCACAAAGAAAATGATCCTCATTCAATCTCAAAGGCTACCCTCGACATTCAATACGTCAGATATCCGGGGACTTTGAGGTTTCAATCAGTATTAACAGACTTTGTAGCTGCATACCACAAGCCAGTAACACGTGAATGATAGCTTCACAGGCGAGATACCAAAGGCCTTAGGTTAGATGGTACGCAAAGGATAGACGCCGTTTCTGTTCACAAAGGCAAAAGACTTTCCGGCCGGTCAGTCAACATGAGGAGCCTACTCAATTCTCTTTCGTTCGTAAACTAATCGGCTGCAGAGCTGTGTGGTAACGTCACCGAACGTAACAACGAGCGTGTTATGGCTTACTCGTGACAAGGACAAACAAGCCATCTACATAGATCTGGTGCGGCATTGTGCGCCGCGCTCTAGTCCGAGCTGTGATTACTGCGCCTCGCCCAAGGCCGACCATTGTTCTAAGCTGAATTCTTGCACGTAATCCTTACGTCGTCGTTTTTGTTTGCTTTTTTTTCTACAACTATTCATTATCTCGGGTCAGTTTGTTTGTTGGTTTCGCGCTCTATGTTAATTTGTTTGCTGAAACAAAAGTGAATGCGTCGGGCAAACATTTGTTTTGGTTGTTGTACTGTTCGTAACAAATGCTAATGTGCGAATTATCGCGACGAGCAATCGCACGGTATTACGTTTTACTGTGACACTTGTCTTTTATTGCTAATTCAACTCTACCTATCCGTATGTATATTAGTATGCATAGTTATCTCTAAATTTTACACTAATGCCTTGGAATGCTGTTTGGCCGGATACCGGGTACCGGATATCCGGACGAACATTAACAGCAACAGTATGCACTAATGATTCAGAAAACACAGTTTAAAGTAATATTGATTTTTGCTTCAAGAGAGAATTAATCGCAATGGTGATTGGCAGTCTGCTAATGTTACATTATGTCGCAACTTAACTATTTTGACAGTATAGAATTTTTGCTGCTGACTGCCTCCGTGGTCCAGTGGATAGCGTATGCGACTGCTGATTGGAGGTCCCGGGTTCAATTCCCGGGTCAGGCAAAAGTGTTACTGGGTTTTTCCAAATACTCAGTAGCAGCCCGGAGTCTGGTGATGTTCCCGGTAACGGCAATAGGCTCGCCCCCTTCTTGCGGCGGCTACATCCGAGTTAAGTCACCAACATCTCCTGGACCATCGGCAGCTGGATTCTCCACACAAACCCCACCCCTCGCCGAACTACGCGACCCTGTGTTAATTTTTCTAAATATCACATAAATCGTAATCTTTTTCATTTAAGTAACGCTTGCTAATTGATGTATAAAATTTATTTGGCAATTAAATCAATTTTTATTGTAACATTTAACCACGCTTCTCATTTAGACACCCCCTAGTAGGGATATCGTAACAGCACACACTCGAAAGGTACTTTTTACGTTACACTGGCGGCAGGTGGCAATTACGTGGGACCTAAAAATTCATGGCAAAATGTGGGTGTAATATTTACACCTCTGCCAGCCCCTTCGGGGAAACAGCTGTGAGACTATACATAAATAAAAAAATAAAAAAAGAATTTTCAGTACTCTACAGCAGTTTATTCTGAAACTGGCCAGAGAGAGGAAGAAATTAGTCGTATAAGACTTACTTTTTTTTTATATATAACCTATGTTGTTCCACTGCTGGGCAAAGGTCTCCCTTACACTCCTCCAAGCGTCCCTATCTTCTGCCAAATTGGGCCAGTCTCTGTCAAAATTGTCTAGATCGTCACGCCATCGTTTTCGGGGTCTGCCTCTTTTCCGCCGCCCGTCTTGCGGCACCCATTGCGTGACGATTTTCGCCCATCGGCTAGGATTCATCCGGATCACGTGGCCCGCCCAATCCCACTTTAGGTTGGCAGTCTTCCGTCCCACATCAGCAACACCCGTCAGTGATCGTAGAACGGCATTTTGCACTCGATCAACCCTCTTATATCCCAGAATAAGACTTACTAGATTTTAAATAATTTCTTCTTTGCGAAGGATCATAACTTATTTTTACTTCAGTACGTTTCTTGCATCTCTACCATATAATTCAAACTCGATAAATTTAAATGAATAATTCAAAATGTATATAATTTTAATAGATTAGCTATAAATTTACACAATAAATAGAAATCCCCTGCTACGGTGCCAAAGTCAATTTCCTTAAAACTTTAACTTGTTTAATGATTTTAAAACTTTTACGATTCAATATTAAATCGTGTTTCGTATCTACTTAATAACAAGAGAAAATTTGAGTAAATATTAAATTTTATTGAGTTGCCCCATTGTTGTAAGAAGTATCGAGATCTTTCAGCTCTTTTGTGTTAATGTGATACTCTATTAATATTTAGAAGTATTTCAAATCATCGTTAAAAAGTTTCTCTGTAATTTTCAAGGTAGTGTTCATTTAAAGTTCAATATTAATTTTATTTAATTTTAATCTGAAACGTGACACTTTTTGTTGGACTAAACGCTGTTTACTTTTACGTAACAAAGTATTACACCGTCGGGTCGGCAGGAATGTTTGCACAGTATCCTTTTATAAAAATTAATACAAAACAATCAGATTCTGAACATTAAAAAGTACAAAAATTGTTCACTGCTTTTTTGCAGCTTCATTTTTCATGCCTCTTTGGTTTTGTTGGTTGTTTTACTCTATGATTTACGATTATTTGAAAATTTCTATTAACATGTTTTATATTCTATATTAAAGCTTTTTATCTTATAAATTACATACTTTATTTTTCTTCTTAGAATTGGAAGTAAGGTAGAACACAATTTATCTCTGAATTTCAGTAATATAATCGTATGTAGGATAGTATCTCATATTCTATCCTAATCAACTGAATTATGTTTTTGTATTGTAGTTTCGGTTAATTACCATATTGCATCTTAAAATATTGATTTTCGTATAAGTATGCGGTATGCATCAAAATTTCATACATATATCATACACCTTACACAAGATACATTAAAGCATAAAGAACCCTAACATCGATGAAGCGTAAAACATTGCCCTAAATAAAAAAGGTTTAAAATCAATAAAAATATTTAAAACTTTTCACCGCTAGATCACGCTTCGCTAATCTATCTACATGTCCGCCAAGTTTTCCATGGAATTAAATAGACCGGATAAGCAGCTACTAAGGCAATAATGGAGAATAAAAAATTCACCGCACCACTGACCAACGGTACTGCGACAGTAGTGGTGCGGAAGCGTGCCTGTCACGACTAAGGACTATCCACGTTTAGCTTATCCGGCAAGAATATTTGATGCCACTATCCTTGCGTAATGTGCGGGTTGAACCGGCGTTACGCTTAAGGAATTGTATATTAGAGTGTAAGTAGGCGGTAATTCTGAGGTCACAGAGATGTACACGGGATGTGGGCAATAACTTGGAAAGTCACGAGTACGTGAACTTTATTCGTCGGTGTAATTTCGCTGTAATTTGTTCGTAGTTTACAGTCGGAGCACATACGCTACTTTTAGTAACAGATTCAGCGATTTTGCAATTGAAATAATCCTGCATTGCCTTTATGGACGCATTCTACTTTTAAATATTGCATCTTTACTGCGATAGTATGGGTTCTTTACTGAGCTTAATTGCTGTCATCGTTTTTTATTCTTGTGCTTACTGAAATCAGCATTGAACCATAGAGGATTTATTTTTGCAATACGTAGTGGTTATCAAGTAGCTAAATATAAACAAATTAAGTGTTTGAACCATAATCCGACATCGCCGTTTTAATAAAGATGAAAATTTTCAATTTTATTTACATTAGACTCTTACAGCATTTATATTTGATCGAAAGATTATATTGTATACTATAAGCGCTTGGATATTTATTTTATAAACTAAGCAACCTAATCATATATCTGGTTTGACGTATGACGTACAACCAACGATGCGAGTTAGTTAATCCCGGTGGAGAAACGCGGATGTCTCCCTGTCCACAAGACATGTGGACTTCATGGCTCATGACAGGGACATGACTAGGGATTCCAGAGACGTTGCTCGTTACTCAATACTACCGACGCTATATAATCCATCTATCTCTATATAGTATTTATGTAGCTTCCATGTTTACCGTTCAAATATTAGGGTAGGTATTTATGTGAATGATGGCTAGATTCACACTTTGAATAGGAGTAAAAAATATAACTCTTTTGTATCTGCTGGTCTCAAAATCAAAAAGTAAAGGTTAGTATTCTATGCAAGAGTATGGCAGAAATCTACACTTAGAGAATGGCAAGTGGGCTCAGTAAGGCAAATTACAAAATGATATGTTATTTTCTTGTTTCTTTAAATCAAATACTAAACTATCTACGCGCAGCATCTTATGTAAATATATAAAATGGTTCTTGTTCCTAATAATTTAATCGTAAAATGACGAAAGTAAGCGCAGTATCTGACAAGGAACACGAATTAATGCAATACTTAACGGCCAAATCGTGTAGATTATCCCTTCTTATTAAATACTACGTGTACATTGACTAAAGTCTAGGTTAAGTTTGTATTTGGTGCTTGTAGTTTATTAAACAGGGTTGGTTAGGCAGTTATTTTCAGCACATTTAAAAACAATTTCAACAGTTACTCTGAAAATGCCCTGATGTCATTTGCTGTGCTGTAAATACTGTATTACGTCAATGTTATTAAGTACACACTGCATGAATCATTCTTGAATCGCTCGTATCACTGCAATCTAACTATCATACGAGATATAAATAATAATATGCAGGTATGTATTCAAATTAAGTAGATATATGAGCAAGTGAGCAAGTAAGCTCGCGTTGCTCATCAACGGGTAGAGTGTCCTGAGAGCGATAAGCACTACCACACCACCCACACGTGGACTAATATCACAAAACCGCTAGCGCATCCACCAACCGAACTAATTAAGGCAATACTGCCGATGCAAGCGTCATTCATCGGACACTGTACACAACACACGACATTCTCTAACCGGTATAGTGAACTCCGCTATGCTTGCTTTAACCTGATTTCGACGAACCCCTGAAGCGAACTAGTTACACTATGATTATATTAGCTCTAACAAAATGTTGCCACAATACATCGCCGCGCCGCCTCGAAAAGAGGCCACCAGCACCCCGTATGAATACCTGAATGTTGACAATGTGAGGCGAATTCAATCGCGGCCACACCTAGCGTTTAATATAATAATGTATTACAAAGGTATCCGTTCTTTCCGTACTTTCGTCACCTGTCGGACGGTCGGACGGACACGGCGACTATTTGCATGCAGCGTTGCGCGACCACCGGAAGCGGGGCGTGCCCCCAAACTGCTCGCTTCCGGCGACGCGGCTTCGATCCACTGTCGTCAGGTGCTATACCTACAAGTTTTAATAGCCTCTTTTACTTACTTGAATGCTTCTGATGAGGTGTTAAAAGCCTAACAAACTTCTACCGCCTTTTAAACGCAAAATTTCACCTGACATCGTTCAGTGTTTTTTGTTTACGCTATTTGTTTTGAAATTTCTCGGCTATCTGAGTTGCTTTCAGCAACAAAACCTAAACAATCACTCCCAAAATGAGTTTTGAAAGCCGTTCGATCACGTCCAGCTATTTTATTTTGTAGAACTTGAACACCGCACTAAACAACCGACGTTGTTTAGTGCGGTGCCACGAGCTCTCGTCACGCCGCGCATGAAATACAAGTATAATTTAAAAATGATTTTTGTCACAGAATCGTGGTTGTGTCTCGACTATATATTCACATAATGACTGTAATTTACCAGCGGTATAATTTATTCAGAAAAATCATCCTCCAGGGTACTTACGCTGATGACAGTGGTTAAGACTAAGTCCCGAAGTGGGGCATTAGCTGGAGTTAAGCCGCGCACACACTCGCTCGCCTGTTGCGCAAGATGACATCCGAGCCGCAGATTAGCATAACGATAGTGCTGTGACACACTGCACGATAAACGAGTTCTGGTATATTTACCACATTTAACCATTGCAGTTTTGTGCCTAAATTGTAAATTCATGGCACTCAATACTTCGTATCTGTTTCACTACACTCATTAAGCTAGGTTCATATATGTATCTAGTCGAATTCAAGTACCCGTGCACCATAATAACTCGTTTTATGTTATAGACAAATTCCGAGCAGCATTCGCCGTACATTTTCAATTTAAACAAGGAGAAATACCCACTCTAAATAGCAACATGGCGTCAACGTTTAACCCTCAACTAATATATTGTCTAAAGGAAGTAATGCAATTGCAGCAATGTATTTAAGTGCATAACACAATGCAAGCGTTTCAACTAAGTATCAGGAACACAATTTACAATCATCTTGCTGTATTTCCCGAATACACTTTGTTTGAGATGAATGTTCGTCAAATTAACAGCACAATAATATTTCATGCATGTTGTTTGTAAAGAGCAAGAATGTTATTTGGACCATTAAGCTTACATTTGTTTTGAAAACTGGTATTGCGAGTGCTGTATTTACGTGGGCTAAGTATATTTTAAAATAAAACGTGAAAGTAAGGAAATGTATGGAATAGTGTTACAATAGTGGAACACATAATGTGAATGTATATGATGAAGTCAATTACGTGTCTATGTATAAAGTATTCAGTTTAGTGGTAATAAAAAGTGTTTATCGACATCGAAACGTGGCGCAAAGTGTGTCACTAGTGTTAGATTCGAGGTCGTAATAATGCGACATGACGAAGTGTGTATGATTCACCGGCTGCGATGTTGGACGCACGTCTGCGCGCGTGCGCACCTCTATCTACATATTATATACCTATATGTTATTCAATGTGTGCGATCATGTTTCCAGTCTAGACGATATCTAATAACCGATTGCATGTGCTGAACGCCTTTATCGAGATAAACATTTTCTATGAAAATATTTTCGTCTAAATACAGAACAATATATGAGTAAGCAGTCTATTTTTAGTTGTTTAATATTAGAATTTGTATTCTGAAATAGAAACAACCTGATGTATAGTTTTTAGAATATAACTTTTGTTATTGCTACCACTGTTATACGTGACTTGGTATAGGTATAGACTTGATGAGTTTCTACGGATATCCGCTCTCATAATAATAAAAACCGCATGAGTATAGTCATGCTTAGACCAGTTTATAAACAAACTGTACAGATTATTATACTATCATTAGAATTCACGTGTAAGAGTTACCATTAATAATTCCGGTAATAACCGCAATCATGAAAGAAATTATGGATGACCTACAAAGATGTTACTATTTATAAACATACATGTAGGTATAATATGTTTATAAATATTCAAATTATCCCATTAATGACATAGGAGTTTGCCGAAAACTAGTAGCATTACGACCACATTAAAATTGTTTCAATGAATAGGGCTGTCTCTACAAATAGATATGAAAAATAATGTTTCTACATTTTTTAATTCTAATGTTCATCCATGTGTGACATTTTATAATGTTTAGTCATAGATATTTATAAATTTTATTTCGGACACTATTTTGATGAGTTTTCGGCACAAATTTGATCGCGGCGCGACGACACGGGAAGTCATAAAATGCTCCTCAACGCGTGTCGTGGTATCTAAAGTACGGTCTCGCTACTACGAATATTCCTTCTCATTAAATGCCAGAGGATAGGTAGTACCGAATTCATTAGGTAGTCTTCACAGCTCGGTTAACAGGCAATAAGTAGAACTTTAATGCTAATGCCTCTAGTGTCCTAGATTCTTCATATTTCTTTGTGAAGATCATTTTCATCGTGACATTCTAATGACTTTATATTTTCTACTCCTAGGTATACATTTAAAGTAGACAATGCCCCTTTGAGTTGGTCTATTACCAACGTGTTATTACAAATTATTCCACACCACGTTGTCTTAATTATAAGTAAATTCATATTTAAATTCGTTTCGATGCTCAACAGTTGAGTCATTTCGGAGTTGTCTATTTCGCGTTCATGTTTAAACATATTTGTATGCAAATGTTGTGAAATCGCAGGCTCACTTGCTTTGTTTTATAATGAGAATACCTGTAGTGTAGCTTTGCACAACAGGTTAGCTTTATTCGTGCCAAAATTATTTAATTAACCTACCAGCTACGTGTGCTGAGCCGAAACCCAAAATCCACGGCGACTCTAACTTTTGCTCTGGTCACAATTATTTTATAACATTTTCGCTTTCGCTGTTAAATTATTGTGAGCTGAATAGTTTTCTTTTAGTGTCTGTGTCCGCGAAATGTGAGGGCGCATTTAATCGTATCTAATTGTGCTCCCGATGACAGAATTACGTCGATGGTCATAAAATAGATCTTATGTTACAACTATCTGCTTATTTTTAGTATTTGAACGCAAACATGTCAATTTTATAGCGCCAGACTTCTTTACTTTATCTTATTCTTGAAAATGTATATACGTTTATATTTTTATAAGCGAGTTTGTTTCCAAACTCATGGTCTTCAATTATTAACGCTTTGTACTAAAACGTTACATAATTTTACATAAAATCCTGTGCTCAGTCAACCACAGCAACCTTCTGTGATGAGGAATAACAAAAAGATTGAAGCTTCTGTATGAAAACTTTTTTTGCACTTTTTTGGAGTAAAAAGCTGCCATAAAATAAATTTAAAGTCTGAATACACAGTGGTGGGGATGTTCTAATTTGTTACCAACTAGAATATTCGGGCGTGTGAAATAGTGTCGGGCGTGTTAATTTGTTAGTGAAATGTTTGTTACAACCTGTATCATTGTTGCATTTGCAAATGCAAGAGAATGTACACTTGTGTATTTATACTCGATTATAACGGGCAGTCGGCCTACTTTCCAGGAAATACGTGGGTTCACCAATTAATTTGACGTTGAATCCTCATTACCGTGTATCCTGACAGATATATTATCAACAAGGTATTTAACAGGCAATAATACAGCACCTCCTCTGAACCATTGCAATACCGCAGAACCATTTCATATGATTTATGTGGCATTTGATGTTGCTCTTGAATATTATGACGTACTTTAATATGGCAAATTTACCTCATTTTTCATACAATTAATTCAAATATCTAATTCTATACGCTCCTTTAGAAGGCTAGTATTGAAACCTAGTTTCTTATATGTATTAAATTGCATACGATTATGGTTGTCTGAATGTAGTCTTGTTTGCATATCAGTTTGTGTTAATTAGGTTTATATCGTCGGTAGACTGATGAGCGACGGATCGTTCCAGGCGGTGACATATACGACTTGAAGACTGTGACAGACATAAGTCAAAACTTGTTTCAGATTTCACCGAGGTTAGCCTATTTTCACAAAATGTTACTGTAGGTAATGATGTCAGTAATTTTATGTTCTCAATTTTATGTTAACGATGTACCGACATTTTTAAATTTATGATCTAACGAGCGAAAAATTGATTGGTTGGTAATCTGGGTTACAATATAATGTCGTATGTTGTAGGTGTAGGAATACGTGACGGCTTTGCAGTATGTGGTATTAGAGAGTTTAGCAAGCTGCAAGATTGATGTTTAAAAGGGTTTGGCTGTTGCACAAGGACTAAAGGAGTTAGTTCAATATGCAGACGTCGGTTTAATGGTCCCTGGAGTACGACCTAGTGGAAGATTTAAGGATCGTTAGTAGGATCCATTGAAGATTAAATACCGTGAGTTGGGGAACGTTGATCCCCTATATCTCACAAAATGTTAGAAGTAAAGGACCGCGGCGTGTTTTACCTTTAGTATAAGACAGACTTTAAATATGTTTATCGTATATGAAGTATGATATACCTAATCCCTTTTCGTTCTTTGATTTTAATCGTGCAGTAAATGAGTCAGATCTTTAAAGCAAATGATCAAAGGAATGCTTGTATTAAATTGAATAAAATAAACATAGTATCCATTACCTGATCTAGTATTTTAGGAACGCAAGTTGGGCTGCTGAGTTTATACGGTAGAGGTATCAGTAAATTAACATGGGAACATCGTTAGCATTTGACGCTATGTTTACGGGTTAGCCGTCGCAAAATTCCTTAGCTACAGAAAATTGTGGCGATGTTCAGGAATGTGAGGTATATGAGTGATATATGAGTGAGTTTACTATAACTGAAAAACGATTTGATTAGATGGTATTAGTGTCAATATCGTCTAATTTCACACTTAAAGGTCGAATTTAACACAAAGTTTGACATTTTGTTCAATTTACGATGTAGTCGTGATACACAAGTATGACACTGACACTAGATCGCAACCGCATTTTGAACAAATATAGTTATGAAAGTTGGCCTAAGGGTCGGCACATACATGACGGAAGATGCGTCACGTAACGCCAAAACACCCAAATATATGATAAATCAATCAACCTTTTACACCTAACCGATGATGCGTTAGTGCGTCGAGCGTACAGCGTTTGTTCCGTTTCTGTCAACGTATCGTCGGTCGACGTCGCGCGCACCACGCACCACGTGTATTTTGTCTGACGCGTTGGGTTGACGTTTTAAAATTAAATGTCATACAAAGCAATCGCACTGTAGTTGCCGAAAGCTGAAACTGACTAGAAGCGTAATGTGCAGGTCTAATTTGACGGAATAGATGCAACCGATGCAGATACGCTCGACGTATTTTCCGTCAGATATGTACCGACCCATCTGACGGAATAGACGCGACCGATGATACGCTCGACGCATCTTCCGTTAGATATGATCCGACGCTAAAGGTAGACTAAAGGCTCGTCTATATTAATTACCTCATCCTATATCTTATTGTTCCATTAGTTATACATATATGATGTACCTATGACCTAGTCCTACACATTACAGTAGTTCAATATGACAATTGATTAGTTGATTGCAATGAATATCTTTGAAATATCCAATCACATCGCTGCATTGTTTGGTTAACAATGGAGGTACATCAATTGAATTAATATTATTTTGCTTAATATTATTGTAAACGTATGTTTGTTTCACGCTAAAACTTCTGAACGGTTTAAGGAAACTCTACAATAATACAGCTTATTCAACAGCACTTATACAAGCTTTTGTTCCTCCGTGATCACTCTCCCCACTAAAATCGAAGCCGCGGGCAAAAGCTAGTAATACATGTATGGGTTACAGAGTCCGCAAAATATTTGAGCGTCAGTTACTGATGCGGCTTTGAACAAGCCGGTCAGCGGCTTGCAACGTGCGCGATTTGCAAACACACGTCTGCTGTATGTAATCGAAACAGATTTTATTACGACCGACACACGAATGTGACACACTTTCAACTATTTCCTAACAGATAGGTACTATAAATTAGAACGCCAGCGTACCTACAGCTTACTTCCTTGCAGTTGCCCAAGCTAGATAGCAATAAATCTTTCCCCATATTTCTCAAGTCCCTGACATTGCATCAAGATTAAAACACATCTTCCCTTTTTTCTGAAGCGCTGCTACACAATAATGAAAACGCAATTTAGATTCAGAGATTTTTGCTTGATGCGCGTAATAATTCGTCGGGTAAGAACTGAATAACTGTTGCTTTATGTAAAATAAATATTCTATTCAAATGTAAGCATGAAACGTAGGTAAATTGAGATTCTTGATAGGTAGGGAGTATTCTAGTAAGTAATCTAAGTAACAGAAATACCAAAAGATATATTATTCAACAGAATATGTTTAGAACTTGAAATTACAAAATAATATTAAGACATTTTGATGATAAATTCAAAGCTATAAAAGCTCAATTTCCGTAACGAATAACATACGCAAGAATTTTACCTAAAATGAATAATTGTGGTTTGTCCAATGAGGGTTTATGTGGTAAATGCATCTGTGTGTTATTTTTTCTATAGCAGAGTTAAATCTGTACATTTTCATATGTTATTATTGCCAAAGAGTGCATGCCATGGCGCGTATATTTGGCCCAATATTGCGTGGGACATGCATGTGTAAGTGCGGCACATGTGTTCGCACTATGTGTAAAAGCACGGGTGTCGACGCATCCGTGACATATTCTCGATGGCCCGCGATCACACGACCGTTGCAGTTTTGTGCATTGCGCACTGATTTATTTCTACCCGCATGCCGATCGCGGCAGCCGCATAGACTAGTCTCATTTAAATATTTTATTTCAATACCTACAGTTCGCTCGATTTACGGCTTTCAAACAACGTTTACAGTTAAAATATCACTATTGGGTATCTTTTACAAAAATGTTACAGTATTTTTGTGGTAAAATACGGTAAACGGGAACACGAAGCGCTGACCGTGACTACTATCAACATGCTTTCAAAGACAAATCACTTTTAGTTAAAATAGTTTCAGTTTATAGCTTTGCCATTTGAATCGACGATAAATGCTACTTCGTTTAATCTGTTTCTACTGCTTTTAAAACATAACGCTTTACCTGGATTCTACGTACAATTATTTTCTACTTCAAACATCAGTTTAGTTACATTCGTTTCATCAATTAATGGATTATGTAAGACAAGTATATAAGATTTGCGTCGTAATTTATATTCAATATAATAAGCTTAATTGAATACAGTCTAATAAGGAGTGAACCCTTCAAGTAGTGACGAGTGTTGGCGGTTCAACCGACGGAAATAATAAGAACGCGTAATCAGTGCTCACGTCATCCTCACTTCAATACACATCCGTGCGGCGGGGACAACCCTAGATTGATTATATCATCCCCTTTTCCACTTCGGCCCTTTCACCCCTTTTTGCGTATCACCGTTAAAGTAAAAAGGGCCCAGTTTCAATGGTTGCGCGGAACGGCACATTTATCATGGCTGTAATGAATTATCGGGAATTTTCCAATAAGCTTCCCTGCGGAGGCACCTTCACTAAGTACATGGATTCGCTCATGTATTTTACGATTTCAAATTCGATTCGTAAGGATATTATTGATTAATAAATAATAGGCTTTACATACTAATGTGATCCCTACTTTATATGATAATGAAATTGGCGTTGTATCCATTAACTTCTTGTTACCGCTGTGTTTCAGTGAATGATAAAACAGCTTATCAAGCGAAGCCAATGAAGTAATAAGCCGTCTTGAATGTAAATATCAAATTCGTCTGTTTTGCTGTAAGCTTACTAACGAGCTATATTTGTGAATAAAAACGGTTGACCCTCTGTAAATACCGATCCAATTTTAAGCTTTGTCTGACTTATGGAGGTTGGAAGCCAAAGAAAGCACTTTCCAAATTCGTATTGACTGCCTTTACGGAGTTTTTACGAAAAAAATGATTTATTGTGTAACGAAAAATGCCGATATGTTATTTTCAATACTAAAATTAAAATTAACCTTTACTATGGACGTCATTTTCTGTCACGCCTTTGCCCCTACGCACTTTCGATTATTTAATAGAAATACCTATTTAAGGAACACGTCGTACTTCATAATGGTGCGTCATGATATTTATTATAGTCATAAGTTACTGATTTAAGTAATTACATACTTTTGGAATAGGTATCCATATTCTTTAGGATTGCTTAGATCACACGGCAGTCTCTCTGTGACAAGAAACCTTCTATTCTGCCTAATCTCGTTAGACAAGGGAGCAGACGCGGGCTCCATGGTAAAGAGTTTTGGATGCAACCAGGATAACGCTACGACTAAGATGATAAATAATAAAGACGTCGAAATCTATTTAAAAATCTTTACAAGTATCAGTCACTTCGGAGTTCTCTCTATAGAGACGGCGCTGTATATTTTGACTTTGATTAATGAGAGTCGTCTCACATACCTCACGTTAAGTCACTGAAATCGAAACTACTAAGCAGCTCCGAATCAGAAAATCAGGGACTAACTTGAATGTAGTATCTAAACTATTCTAACTTAAGGTATTAAACTGCGAGCGGACTGCACCGAGACTGAGACCGCATGTCCATAGTTAAAGGCTAAGTTAGAAAATCTACGTAATTGCGTTAAGTAGCTGATAAGTTGGCAATCGAATGCTATCTACTAATTATACCAAGTTGGCAATCAAATGCTTCCCTTCGCTAATTATTAAATACTAACTGATCCCGCGGTAACACTCTCATTATTTAGGGTCAGCTCAGCACTTGTGACTCATAGTTTGTGGCTTCCTCAACTAATGAGCTATCCAACAGAAAATATTTTTGTCAAATGGAACCAGTAGATCCTGAGATTAGCGCAATGAAACAAACACACGAACTCTGCAGCTTTAAGGTAGTAGCGTAGATTAGTATTATTAAATTATCAATAGTTTATCAACTACACATTCATAATCCATAAAGACTATTAACAAATCGAGTTTGTTGTGCTATAACTATCATCGAGAGTGGTATAAAATAAATATAAGGCACCTGTAAATATAATTTATGTGCATATATCGAATATTTACGATTGAGAATAAAATCATTCATATTTTATAGTTGGGGAGCTGGTGAAAATTTTTATTTCCGTGTAATGTTTCACAGAAATGACGTCATAAAATTGTACCGTCGGGTCTCACGTGTCATGTGTCGCTTTTATACGTGTTTCCGTCATTAGCAAACGAGTAATTAGTACGAGAAAGAAATCCTGCATGAATGCCATCTTCATATAATGACCTGCCTTTGTTGTTACTCTACGTTTCAAGTGCTAGCATTAGTCGTATTGATGCAGTTCATTTGTATAAAAATGAGTCAGAAGATGCTATCGGATCTCTGAATAGGATATTCTATACCACTTGTTAAAATAATTTTTCATGCAGTGTAGAGGTTTCTATTTATAAGCTGTTAAGTGTTAGATGTGATCTGCATGTGAGTAGTAAACGCAAGTATTTAGTTAGAAAAAGCCATACTTCTAAGTGAAAAAAGCAACGATTTCGATGCAAAGGGTATGATGATAACAAGTCGCTTGATGAATAAGTGGCTATTGCAGTTTTATAATAAGCACTTGTTAATTTTCCGCCCTTTGAGAATGACATTTCTTGGACCAAAATTCAATAACATGCTAATGTAATTTAATTCACCATAATATTAAAAACAGCGATAGTGTCTTCAGAACATTGTCACCGGCATGAAAACTGAGATTTATTATTTACTGAAATGTTCATTTTATTGAAAGTGGTGCAGTTGTTCAGGTGATAAAGGCGGCATAAAAATGAAACGTAAATCATAAACGGCTATAAACTTTAAAGTTATTAGAATAGCTATAGGAATGTGGCCCGTTTATGACCTGTATCTATGAATTCAAAATGCTATAACGTATAATAATAAAAGGATGTTAAGTGCAAAGCGGAGTAGCGTACGAAACGTTCCGTACTATATACACCACTATTTTTCAATTAGTACAAAAACTTTAAGGACAGATTAGCGAAGACATTATTATCATATATGTGACGTAAGAATTTCATAATATCAATAAAGAGCAAAGTTATTATCATTTGTTTATGGCAGAAAATTTCACTTAAATCATAGTCATATTTTACAATCCATTTACTAATTCATTGATAATATTCCATCCTGCTCATTCGCATTCTCTCTGTCGCACTTATGATGTAGGTAGCCATAGAAAATAAAATGAAGGAAAATAATAAATGTGGGTACTAATTTTTTAATTTTGTTAATTCTACCCTCTCCTTCATACTTCATTCGGGCTTAGGACCGGTAAAATTTATCGTTTAACAAGTAATTAAATACGGAGGTATGTAATTAGAAAGCAAACAAATATCAAAATAAAAGATGGTGTTCTGGACTAAAAGAAAAGAGTAATTTTGGCGTATTTATGAAGTTAGAATCATCTGCTATTTACAATAGTTATTTGTGCAACAAGAGAGCAAAGTTGTTTTTTGTTTCGAGTGCTGATTTTGAGTCTCGAGCAAGCGAAGGATTCTATGATTGATTCACGAGCGTAGCGAGTGAATCAAAGAATCCTGAACGTAGTGAGGGACTCAACAGCACGAGATACAAAAAACTTTGCTCTCGTGTGGCACACATAATTTTTCACCACAGCAGTGAGAACACATATTACTTAGGAGACAGAAATGAACAGGAATAGATTGAATTCTGCATTAATCACTTGTTGATTTAACTCTTTTGGTGTTAAAGTACAGTCATCATCGCTAGTTTCACTCATCTTTTTAGATTATTTTATATATTAATTAATATAATTTAACACGTTACGCTATACTGTATCAGCATCAGCGTAATTTTTATTCCCGCTGCTTTTTTAAATCGCGTTTTAATACCGCGTCCCTGATGTTTATTTTTCAAATGTGTCATTGTTGTAATTCCAAATAAAATGTATTGGTTAAATACTAATTTTATACTATTAATTAGACTTATTTTTATTAAAATCCAATATTAAATTCAACATGTAAACAATAACATATAAAAAAGTTATTTCTTTATTACAATTTTTTTTTTATTTGCGTTTCCGAAGGTGTTTCCTTTGAGGTCGAATTCCAAAATCGAATTTCGAATTCGAAGGGGTTTGTTTTTCACTCACTTTTTATATGCATGTGAAAGAGACAGAGCACAGTAAAATTCCAATGTTTCAAATTTATGGCTGAACAATGTCAATTCGTGACACTGAAGATTGAAAAATTAAAAAGCTTCTTTTACTCACGCTCGAATCAAAATCGCGTTTTGTTCACTGTTGTCTCGCAGCAAAAGTGGCATGTTTGAGCTGCTGTGGTGAAAATTATTTTATCATCATCATGTCAGCCTAGAGACGTCCACTGTTGGACATAGACCTTCCTCAAGGTGTGTGGAGAACACAGACCGATTTTGAGCCGCCCGCATCAAATTATTATTTACTTAAGTACGTATTATTTACTAAACTTAGAAGTATTTCCATTGTCCTTCGAAATGTCCACCACCGTTGTCAAAAGCATCCAATATGCACTGTTTTAATTGTTTGACACTGACCCGGTCACTTTTGTACACTCACAATACGATGTCCATGGGTACACAGCTGCATTCGCGATTTTTCCACTCAAAAAGTACGCACGAAGCATAGCTACATACTCCCGTGATATGAACTGATATGATAGGCCATCGCGTCGGGCAAACGTAGACAAACAATTAACTTTTGCAACGAAATTAGATACGCTCACTTTAGCTAACAATTTAGTACTGTTTGTCGCATCGTCGGGGCGTGGCGCAGGCGCAGAGGGGCGGGGGGCTTAATTTATCAATGGTTAATTTTACTATGATAGTACACGGGTCGGTCATAGTATTAGTATTGCATTTACCAATTATCACGTATTTTTGTGGACAGTTTTGAGACAGTTTTGGGACTTAGTGTTTTTATTTTTCAACTACATAAATATGATCAGTTAAAGATACTTAGTGCCCTGTTAAATTTTTTGTACTAATTAAAAAATAGTGGTGTATATATATTTTTTTTTTGCGAAATCTGGGTGTAATATTTACACCTCTGCCTACCCCTTCGGGGATACAGGCGTGAGACTATAAATATAAGATATAATAAGATTCCGTCGCTACCTGTCTGGCATGGAACCATGAAAAGCATCTAGTATAGGCTGGAAAAAATTTTGCCAGTTAATTTATCTCTATATTATTTTATTTGATTTACTGCCTCCATGCCTACTTTAATAACAAACTTGACTTACAAACTAGGTTTATTGATTTAAGTACTAGGCTACTAAAGAATGCAATATTTTAGGAATCTTTGCAGAATCTAAATATGAATATATCGAAATATTGCACACACGTTGAATTTAATGGGTTGAAGTATTAGTATAATAAAATCAAAGACGTTATTATGGTCCTACGTGTCTGCTATATATTAAAAAAAATATTTAGCTGAATTAAATAGTCACAGATCGATAAGCTCTGCCTACTTTATAAGCAGATATATCTTTACAAACAAAACGTTGAAATACGCTGCGTAGAAAGTATAGAAAATATACTTGTATTCGTGCCGCGTGTGTTCAGTCTTGTAAACCCCGATTTTTTGTCGCCACCAAATATTAGATATCAAGTCAGGCTACGTGATGCGACTGTTAAAATCGGTTGTAGCATGAAAATCTGCGTTTATTCCGTGACTGAAATGCACACGATCGTTAGACCTGTACTCATATTCTCAAAGGTCTCATCACTCACAATCCCCGTCTCCATACTAATGCTATAAAGGAGAAACAGTGTTTGAGTGTTTGTTGTTCTTCTGCGCCTAAAGAATTCTGCTCTCTTTGAAAATGTTTCTATTCTGTAAGCTTATACATCGTTGATAAATATTAACCTACTTTTTACAATGCGCTGGCGAAATCGAGTGTTAATGATTAATTGAACATTTAGGCCTTGAACTATTGTACAATAGATTCTGCTACTAAAGCTACAGTAAATTCGTCCCAATTCCGTTGTTATCGTTTTAATAATAAATAATATTTTTAGTACGCCTCTGAAATTAATAATTCATTGGATAATACATTCGTTTCCATTTCGATGATTCTTGTATCCCCTGGTGCAAATTTATGTTGAATTATTGAGCGGTTTTGCTGTGTTATGTTTATAGCATAGAAATCAATACATTCGCCAGCGTCGCCCATAATATTATCTTCCAAATTTTCCGTACTTACCAGTGTTTTTTTATGTCGAAAGTCTTCCACGTCAAACTTGTGAACCGAGGCAAATGTAATCTCACAAGATTTCAACTTTACATCCACGCGAAAACATCAGATAACATTTTTTTTAAGTTGCTGGATATTTTCGCTTGAACGCATTCAGGAGGACTGCAAAGAGAGGCAAAGGTAAAGATTGAAGTCAAGTGAAACGAGACGTCATGTTACTTTGGCCTCTACAGCTTCACAATAACGTTCATCGTTATAAGAAGTAAAACATCGCCAACGGCAAAATTATTTCTTTGCAAATATTCGCATGTTAACAAGGAAAACATGAAACTTCTGTCATTTTCTTTTTATCTAGCAACCTTTAGAAATGAGTAAGTACTAAGATATTTTAAATTCAAGTATTTTCCTTTTGATGGTTTATATGTTACTAGACGTCGCCAGCGGCTTCGCCCGCGTCAATTATACATATAATTTATAAACCTTCCTCTTGAATCATTCTATCTATAAAAAAACCGCATTAAAATCCGTTGCGTAGTTTTTAAGATTTAAGCATACCTACATAGGGACAGTCAGACAGAAGACAGACTTTGTTTTAAACTATGTACTTAGTGATAAACATAAATTGCATGGAAGTATACAGATACTTCCATGTAATTTATGTTATAGATAATTGACTATACCGGGGTATAGTCGATTATCTATTAATTACTGTCAGTGAACTGGAAAATATATTATTATTACTATCATCTCTTCCGAAAATGTAAATTATTTGGGAATAGCCTTTAGGAATACAAATGTTTCATCGGATTATGAATTTTAACCGTTATAGTATGTGTCATATTATTTATTTACTTTGAAGTATGTTAATAGTGGCGTGCCCCAAAGAGTATACAAATACTACGTAAGAAGAGGCGGATGTGCCATAGATCATGCGAGACTTTCAGCTTTGTATGAAACGTGCAGGGAGAACTCGTACCAACATAAAGATACTAATTGACATCGTTTTTATGTTGTCAGCATTGTCATATTTGTCAATATAGGGATGTTCCCTCTAGTGATTAACGAAATATCGATATCGATAATAATCGATAAGAAATAATTATAACTATGTTTCGACTAGAATTATACTTTTCCAACACAAATAAAAGATGTATTTAATATTTATGTGTTTATTCAAACAAATTAGCCTATTCTTTAAATCTATTCTAGATTAGCGAAGAAAAATACGCAGAATTAAAAAATAAATATGTATGTACATGTAATTGAAAGGTTTTCAACATTTCTTCTGTAATAGGATTTAAAGAAATGTCTATAGATACAAGGCACAGCTGTTTTTCTGACTTGAGTTCCCTTTTTTTTAGGTCTTTCGGCTTAAAATGCTTGCCACACACATAGTTCAACTGATGTAATTTTTCTATGGGCACATAAATCAAGTCTTGGTTTCCAGTTGCAGCTACCCATTTTTACATCTAAAAAGAAAAAAAGAATAGGATTTTTAGTCCTTGTGCCAATTTCTAATAACGGATTATCGATAACTGACAGGCAGCACTATTGTTTATCTTCAAAGTACTAGGATATGAAACTTTGAAATATTTCCTTATTTTTTATGTTTCATTGAAATATATCACATTATATAACATTATAAATATTAACTGATCTTTATCTAGGGACATTTTGCCATAAATACCTACCCTTTTTTCATTGCTTGACCGGCATGTTGCTGTATGCCATATTTCGCACGTTATTTTGCTTGTTTTCATTGCGCTCCTTTCAATGCTAATCAAATAAATATAGTATCACTAACACTAGAAGTGTAAAATCACATTTATTTGGTATACACAAAGCACTTTTACCGTATGTTTTTTACGTTTTATAAACAAACTACATAACGCGGCAAAGTTCAATCTGGATAATAATGTGACAGTTGTGACATTTGACACTATTGACAGCCAAAGCGGTGATGTACGTATAACCCGTCTAACTTTGAAAGAATACTGTTCCAAGGGTACATAGTGAAGGATGCTATCATCACGTTTTATACATATAATAGTAGCCATTAAAAAGATAGCACGTTTCATACATTCGGTTTTTTCTTAGGAACTTGCGCCAGGCTGGCGTGCCCCTGCCTTTGGAGAGCACTTTAAAGGTAGAATTCCGTGCATCGCGATCGATCGCAGCCGCGCGCGGCCTGCGACTGTCGTCGATCGCTCGCGACAATAGTCAAAGTATGAAAATGTATGGCACCGCTGCCGAGGCCCGCGACTGACGCGCGCGGCCGACGAATGTCGTGAGCCGCGCGCGGCAGTCTTGAAATTAGTAGTAATGAAAAAAAAAATTCGGAAGTTTTGCCGACTATACAGGGTGTAAAAAGACCGTTAACGAAAACTGAAATCCCATGTTGTACCAATCACTACGAACATTTTCTACTTCGGCACCATACCAGGGAAATTACTGGTTCAGAAGATATTGAAGCTCAAAGTTAGTATGCAATTTTTCTAATTCGGTACAAAATCGATGCATTTACCCCGCCAATATGTTCTTTGCCCTGTAAGCCCATGGATAAGTAGGTTTTTCGAGCATTGCACGCGCGCGCTTTTAATTGCGGTTTAAAAAATGAGAAAACTTTAAAAAAATAAAACGTTTCCCAGGTATTATTTTTGTTGTATGACTTGGCATGATGTCCACAACGAGTAGACTTCGGCTTGGTGATGGGTCTTGTGACACTCTGTATAAAAACAATTCAATTTTGTATTATCGTTCCAAACTTCCAAAATTTTTTTTCATTAGGTATATAATTAGGTCAATATAATTGCTTTTGAATCAATATTTGCTAGTCTCCTTTTTCATTTCTGCTTTTAAAGATAGGGTCGATTGGTACTCTAGTTTCATAATATAGCAACAGCAGCTCGTCATTCTCCTCTTCTTCTTCAAGGATGTCAATTAGCATTTCGACCATGATTTTGACTTCGCTAGACACACGTCTAGAGGGAACTGACGAACAACATCTACTAATTTCAAGACACTGTCGCGCGCGGCTCACGACATTCGTCGGCCGCGCGCCTCAGTCGCGGGCCTCGGCAGCGGTGCCATACATTTTCATACTTTGACTATTATTTTATTCGCGAGCGATCGACGACAGTCGTAGGCCGCGCGCGGCTGCGATCGATCGCGATGCACGGAATTCTACCTTAAGCCGTTGTCATGTACCGGCTGTCATAAAGGCATTTGACAGTCGTATGTGTCATCATAATCCTTGAATATTCGGACAATATTCTACACTGTAGAGTAAAGCTATCTTTTTTGGTTGCAAACTATGGGTCAGATGGTAGTTACTAGTAGGTAGTAGTAGATAATAGTAGTAGTAGTTATTGTATAGAAAAGCTCATCTTCTGTCAAATCTGGTTTTATAAGAAAATGGACTACGGGTTCCAAGTCGAAAGTTTTTATTTGAATCGTGATTGCGTTAAAATGATGATCACAAATAACTTATTTCATTTAGGTTGATATCGATGAGTGCAAGCATTTGAGTCTAGTTTAGTTTTAATGTGCCTGTTTAACGCGATGACTAGGTCACAACCTCCCCTGGGAGGAGTCTATAACTCAGAGTAGCGTGACAGGCAATTTACCATGATACGACTAACGAATTAATCAGTAGCTATCCTCGTAAACGCTAATTTATTTACAGAGTCAGGTGTGTTGTTGTGCGAGGTGTAGTTAATATAGAGACGGCATGTATAGCGAGATGTCATCTCATCTGTGCCCGCGGCGACAAAGCGTCAGGCAGGTCAAAGGGCGTTGGGGCGGCCGCATTGTTAACTTGCGAGTCACGCTGAAGGGCTTTTGATGACGACACTTGCTCCGGTGCACGTCACCATGCCACACAACTTAAAAAAATATGTATCTCAACAAGGTTTTTTCGGGCATAATAGTGAGGAAAACCTCGACGACAGTACGTCGAGAAAAATTACTGGCACGAAAGATAAAATATTTTTTGTGTGTTGTACCATTTGTAAGGTACTTTCTATGTTGAATGTTGCCTCTTTGTTCGGGCAGATAGAACGACCTTATTCAAGTGACCAATAATGGCTATAGTTTCTAAATGAGTTCTAAATTAGGGTCGTAAAACTAGTTTTATTGCTGGAGCTACTTGAATTGTGATGTAGTCAATGTTTTTTCGATCGATAAGAGTACATATTCAATGCGATGCGAATGCTTTATATCGACTTCGATGCAATGGGAACGACTTATTCTATACAAAGTATTACCTAGGTGAAAGTCTCAGAGAATTATTATGTGCGTTCTATCTTGATTTGCATTTGCTGGGCTGTAAAACGATTTTGTATTTGGTATCTCCGTTTAAGTTGATATAAAATATGTTATAACTGTATATCGACGAACCACATCATACATCTATGTATATTACGATGGTTATAATAAAGTTTGTAATTTTTTGGAAAATCGCTCCTGCTAAATGCCTAATCAGGCGCCCAAGTTCTATGATTGCACCTACCTTGTAGCCGATATACCGATCCGATATAAGAAAGTGCAATACAATGTAACTGGTGAAGTATACTTAATGTAGTCACTAAATATTTCTAAATTGTCTTTAAATACCACGTTCGTTTGTTTCGGCACTAACGCCATGGTCACGTTTATATAATAAAGTAAAATAAAAAATAAAGCCATTTACTTTAGTCTTAGAATGTACCGTTTATTTAACATGACTGTCATTTAACTAACATGACCGCATCTCTATTTACGTTATGATGACAGCATTAATGTTGAGGTATAGAGCTTCCGATAGTTGATAGAATGCCGTTGGTGCTTCCAAACTATGTCACATCATTGTCAGTTCCTATATAAAAGTGCAAGGAAAAATCGTCCCTAAGATCGATTTAATATTGAACATTTTATGAATACAAATTTCGTAAATAGCCTATCAGTATCTATTTACTCTACGCTTACAGTCCTCTTATCTTAATCGAACACAACAGAATGCTTCTAATCTAAATGATCAGGCGTCCTTTATTTATATTTTATACAGGTATCGCCGCACCTTTAATAAAATGTCACCCGAAACTGAAGATTTCCAAACCCTTCTATCACAAAAGCCCCGTGTGCCCTTACCTACGCACACCCTTTAAAGGGTGAACCAGGTTACATTCTGAAGGTGCTATTTTTCACTTTATCAAAGGAAGACGCCCTTCCTTCCTGTACCCAATGAAAAGGTTGAAAAGGGAACATGCTATAAAACATTTTTTCTTGAAAGCCCGAACTGATGAGTCGATGAAAAATGACGAAATATTTCACATTATTCACAAACTTTTACACTATATACACTACTTAAATAATTATTATATAGTAATAAATAATGTTGCTTTTAGTGTGGCGCTCCTTTTTTGCTGGGAAGTTTTTGATAGTTTACATGTCTTGTTCGGTCTGGGTCATGGGTGTATAGGGTTCCCACCAAGAACTTAGGGTCCCAAGCCAACCTCACCTGCAAGTGGTGCACCTGCCGATCAACGGACGAGGCTCTGGCTAACAAAATATCCCGATAAGCGGCAATAGGCTCGCCACCTATTACGTGGGATCAAAACACTGGCGAAAAGTGGGCGTTCAATATGCTTCTGCCTACCCCTTCGGGGAAACAGGCGTGAGGATATGTATGTATGTATGTATGTACATGTCTTGTTCGGTCTGGTATGATTTACGTTGCCTAAGTATATAAAATACCTTTTTATATATTTTTAATTTTACATTGTTACTCAAAAGTTATGCTGTTTTCAAAAATACAATTTAAATAACCGGTAAATAGATAAGTGACATTACCATACATGTAGAGTACATAACATTGAGTAGCATAATGATAGCATTAGGTACCTACTAGCAGGTTTCCGTTATTTAAATCCGCAACATTTTACCTACAATGTCAAGGTATCACAAGCTAACCCAAATATTATATAGTATATACAAACATAATAATAATTTCGGTCTCCAGTTTTAACATTGGATTAGAATTTAGCCGCAAATCTCTCGTCAAACTGTATCCCCATCTTGGGACTAGTTTCAATTCGAACTTAGTCTGAGACTCAACTAATGTAGGTAGTATTCTTGCGGAGGCAGAAATCTGAAAGCGGGCACGACAGACGGATCTTGACTCGGTGAAATTAATCCATCTTCGCTCTCAATAGCGACGGGGAAATGTATTAATGCTCCCGTGGAACAAGACGTGCTACTTCTCTTACTTTTTTTTTCGCTTGTGTCTAAACATTTTAGTTTTTCACGTTATAAGTTACGTATTGGTGGTTTCGCCAGTAGAATTATAAACATTACTTTATAAATTCGCTATAAAATTAATGTAAAGAAATAAAAAGATTTTAGTGGGTACATAAAGATAGTTAAAAATATATTAAACGTGAACTCTTTACAATTAAAAGCATCAAGAAGAACATGACGAGGATAGCAGTAAATTTCAATCTGAAAACTTATTTGACTGCTGAGGTCGTCTTGAAACCTTTCAAACTTTTTGAACCAACTTTCGAAGTTGATACTTTGTTGGTTTGTGGTTTTACTTATCGAAAGTAGA
The DNA here is from genome assembly GCA_944739405.2 of Euclidia mi. Classification (NCBI taxonomy): domain Eukaryota; kingdom Metazoa; phylum Arthropoda; class Insecta; order Lepidoptera; family Erebidae; genus Euclidia; species Euclidia mi. Next base: position 43,714,571 of record OX123194.2, on the reverse strand, counting down.
TACATTTTATTTGTAAAAAATCCGCTGAAAATGTACTTTCCAAATCGGTGTAATTTGTAGACCTAATTTATAATGAACTAACTATATGAAGCGGTCACAATTTTCTTTTTGTAAATACTCAGTATGCACTTTATGTACTTTTAAAAGAACGAGTGATAATATAAGTTTAATTTAGTCGCAGACATTCACACACGAGCCCCTGCAGCGATAACTCGGCTGCATGCTAATGCAAACAAGTTGCTCAATAAACTTGAGCAGGCGTTTAGACGACAACGCATCTTGTGTTCCAGCGATGCGGTTTATATACCAAAAGGACATTTTTAAATAAAATGTTTTATGGCCATCTATAAAATGCTTTTAGTGCAACATGTGTTTATTCTTAGGTCGTTAATCCAAACTTTGTACAACAACAAATGTTGGTTTATTCGAGGAAAGTAAATATTTACAGCGCGCCCCCATCTGTCATCAAGTATTTAAGTAATTTTCCGCTTGAACCCCGCTTGCTTCTAATCAGCTAGTGCTTCGAGGCCGGTTGCTTTCCCTAATTTTCCAACGCGACACCCTATTAACCAGGCGCAAGTTATTGCTCGCTCCCAAGGGATCACAGCCTGGTTGCCATGGCAACGGGTACTTGTGTGTGTTAACACGCAATTTTCTATTTGTGTGGGTGTGAAAGTTGTAGTTTGCGGTTTCTAGAACTTGTGGATTCTTATCTATCGGTTTTTCGTATACAACGCTCAACATAGTTTGATAGTGAAGCCGGAGATAAACTGAGCTGCGTAATACGGAAATTAGGTGAACGAAGCGTCGAAAATAACTACCTTAAGTGTTTGTTGTATCTTAGAAGTGCGTAGTAAGTACAGGAAAGTGAGTGTTTTATTGCTTTCTTTTTTGCTAAAAACGAATTGTATTAAACTGCTTTTTAATCTTTTATATAGCTTTTATAAACCTTAAATTAATTTTCTAATAAAGAGGAGATGCATTACTGTAATATAACGTTCGTTCCACCCTCTCCATTTGATATACACCTCTAAAATATAGACGTATGATTTACGCCGCTACATAAAAAGTTAGTACCTAAGAAGCTAGAGCAAGTATCGTTCACATTCAGTGACGGGATCAAGACGATTCAAGTTGAACACGAAGTAGGCAATATAACGCAATAGGGCGGCCTCTTGGGATTGGGGCTGTATCGTAAGTGTCGATACGAGCAGTTTTGTGTCCTCTCGTGTTGTCGGATAATATGTGTTGCTGACGCTACACACCCCAACGATCTGACGACACTTTTTTTCTTCACTATTTTATTTAAGGAATACAAATAAGGTACTACTACTGTAAGACAGTGCAGCTTTTTCATCAATTTTGAAAGGTTTGATCAATACATTGGAGTTTGGATTGTTTGATACTTTTGCAATAACGTAAAAGTGAAAATAATAGTAAATATCAAACTAGGTTTAAATGGCAGTCTACTAGTACATCTACATGGTCGTCTGACGGTGTGTCTCACGTAGGTTATCGCTGTCTTAGCTACGTTATAAAATATCATTAATTTTTGGTCTTTTTGTCATGGACACACTCAGATCAAAGATGATTTGGAACGCTATATAGAATACTATACATTTAGATGAAAAGCTATTTGCAGATTAGATTACACAACGCTAAATCAAATAAGTACCAGCCACAAAGGAAACTGAAACGAAAATCTAAAGAAAATATACTTAGATAAGAAAATATGATGATATAGATAAAATTATGACTACGTTCTTTCGGTATATTTATTCTTAGTTTATTAGTTAAATTTAATTTTAATTTAGCTATGAATAATCAGCTAAGAGAAATTGTGTTTAGGTACAGAAAATTAAATGTGATGGAGCTCGCTGTTTTAAGTGATTATTACAACCATTTAGTAAATTAGTCTGAGATGCAATTTTAATGTTTCACTCGAGCATTTTTTAAATGTAATTTTCTTGTAGTAAATCTACAACAGGTTTAATAACTCTTTTGAAATATATTTAAATGAAAGATACTTGTATGTTTTCAAATGAAGTTTATTTTTATAATGTTTATTAGATATTGTATGTTGTGATTATGCTACGAATGGTACCCATTAGATACATATAATATTCAGCCAACTCCGGTTAGACTAGGAAGCGGACCCCAGGTTGAAAATGGGATAACGCTAGGAGGATGACAATGGTATCCATTACATACATACATAGATTTTTTTTATATTTTTTTCTTTCTTCTTTCTTTATAAGAAAGCTTACCCCCTCACCTGATACGGTCGCGGCGGCTATGTTGCCGTAATTTGATCGCCGAATTGAGACGCGCCGCGGCGCGTTTTGAGTGGGTCACATATTTAGCATTTTATGGCATTTCTGTTTATAAATACCTGACACATTGTATATTGATGGAATCCTTGATAAATTATCTACAATGTTACAGTACAACGGTAACATTATATCGTACTGTGACCGAACTGTATTCAAGAGAAAAATAAAAATGTAATGAAATTGGGTAAATTCTGACTTTCTGATGAAATATATAAAAAAATAAACAACTTGTAGTTTTCTCTTTCCTTTTTATTTAGCCTGCTATTATAAAGGAATAAGCATATTAAAAAACATTTACACCTTTTCATAATAATATCTAACGTAAATCAACAAATTCCATAAGCGGTTTTTGTCGTTTTCATACCGTACGCGTAAAAACTGCATAAAAATTTCTGAACTTTGCACCTTCACTTTGTTCAACATATTTCATTAAACTCATGAAATATATATATATATATTTAGAAAGCTTGTTTGATGGTTAAAAGAATCACAATACATTTAGGCCACAAAATTGCATTGATTTTAAACAAAAGGTAAATTAACAAGACCCTCGTTTTAGGTGGTCCAAAGCAGGGCATATTTAAAACTATGCTCATTATAACAAAATCAAACCAAAATACAAAATAAAAACTTATGAGTCTTAAAGTACATAAAATGAGCTTTAAATTTCAACAAAGGACAATCTTATAGTTATTGTAAATAATTATTAATTAAATAAAAATTGCAGAAACAAAGGACACCGACTCGGCCTGATAGCCGGTCATAAAATGACCGACTGTTACCTGCATTATATTTTTCGTTAATATTTAGAAAATACATCAATTTAAGGACTTCTGCATATTATATACTATTTATTTATGAAATTATTCAAACAATACAACAAAAAAAATACCAACACGTGCAGAAACAATACGTAAAATCATATGAAATATACGGGTGCGGGGCGAATTGGTTCTTACCTAAGGAAAACTATATTTAATCTTAAATTACACTACGAATATTATCAAATTAAACATAAAACGAAAAAATGCTTACTTAGGCATGATTATATAGCTTCTTGCTGATACTTCAGCGTTTCTTGGTATCAAAATTTATTATTGCGACAGGACACGCACAGCGACGCGGGAACTTTCTTTTGATTAGACGAAATTTTTTTTTTTTTGGAGCATGTCTGTTTTCGTTTACAATACGCAAGGCGTGTTATTGTCCTACAAACCTAACGCAATCGCTAGCCGCTACAAATCCGTAAAACAGAGAAAACAGACTTGAAACGCGAACATAAAAAATGGTCATAATATGACTACGTATCAAAAATCGCCCTACTTTCTTCGGTCATAATATGACTATAGATCAGGTGAGGGGTTACAGACTACCACAAATTAATATATATATATATATATATATATATATATATATATATATATATATATATATATATATATATAATGTTGCTATCATTTATCTACAACATTCATCATACCTTTAATACAAAAAAATGTTACAATAATAGAGATAATATACACATACGAAAAATATACGTACTACAATGAATAACATGGATCTTTTTCAACGCAAAGCAATAGAAAATTTAGGAGTAGCCTAATTAGCGTGAAAATCACAATTCGCAGGCGAATTAAAGAATTTTGCAGCCAACAATCTTTTGACAGTAATCGTCTTTGTACAGAAAAGGAATACAATTTCTAATATCTTGCCTATTAATTGAAACAAAGATTGGAATAAAATAGAAAATATGGAATGAAAAATGAATAAACATACGAAATATGTAGAGTCGAAGTTCTGCATTTAAGTATGCTGCATGAGTAGTTCACGAAAGTCATTGACGAGTTTATTGGCCTGCAAAAGACATGAACGATTGTATTTTCTTTTTCATGTAAATTGATGTTTGTTAAGAGCTAAATTACATATACGTTTTTTTATTTATTTGTGTAAAAATCTTGCAAACTGTGATAAAATTCAAATATGTTACAGATGTCTAAAATAACACATGCGTGTGTCATGAAACCAATAAAAATAAAGACATGAAAGTAAATAGTCTTTATAAAAAGAGTCTTCTGATTGGCAGTTTTCAAAATAAGGAGGCTGGAAGCAAAACAACGTTATCGATGTCCATTAGATCAACAGTCCTAAGTAAACAGCGGACATGTGTGGTCGCACTGATAAGGGCAGTTTTCTAATTACAAACATAGATGGCGCTATGTTTGTAATTAGAAAACTGTATGTATACGTGCGCCCGGGGAAATTTATTAACTGGAAAATTAACAGTTAGCTACATTTATTCTTGTTTAATATGCTATAAAAATATTAAAATTACGTTTAAAAATCATGATTGAAATATACTTACTATAATTCCTTATTTTATATTTGTGGCACCTTTAATAACTAATTACCTACTGCATAGCGACTCGTTGCCAGAGAGCAATAAGGTGTCAGTGAATCTTGCTATATTTAAATACCAGCTTAACTAAGAACCAAGGAATCTGGTCACAAAAAAAAGATCAATGAAAAGTAGATACCTACGTAAGTAAGGCTTTCGCTATCATAGTTATAATTCACAGTTGCAAGATTCTTAAACGATTTATTCGCAGTATTTGTTGTATTAAACATTATCAGCTTCATTCTTCAACTACCACTCTTAAAAGATTACAAACCGATAAACTGATTAATGGTTCGAATAAATAAAGAATGTAGTGCCTAAGCCATTTGTTATAATTAACGATGTGCGGTTTTATAATAATAAGCAAATATTGTCTCGTATTTAAATATGGAGTATGCAGCTTAATACTCGCGGGGATAATCTTCTTCGGTCGGGACAATAATGTAATTTACGCTTCATCCTTTCTCCGACGTACGGTCCGCTTTCTTTTTATGAAACATCTTGCGCGCATTTTATGTTTTCCCGAACAGAAATTTGAACCAAAAAATAACATTACATTGAACTGTTATGGCACCGGGGGATGTTTTCGTTTGCTTATAGTGTATACACGAAATCATTTTTGTTTTCCCCGAAACAGCTGTTACGTTCGGATTGTGTATTGAACTGATAGTTTTATAGAACTGGAATTATATAGAGTAACACGAATTCCTTAAACAAATATATTTTTAAACAAATAAATTCTTTACGAATCATGAAATGGATAATTTGTATAAAGTAATTTACTTTGCTCACATATAATGCTACTTGAAAACATTGCAAACTGATAACGTTGGATCGAATTTCGTTTAATTAATTACCACACGTTACAAGTAGGTACTATTACATGCAATTATTGTAATTGATAGTGTAATTTGGGTCGATGTCCTTTAAAGTACTCGTTAATAATTATAGATACTAGCAGCATGTTACATACCACGTTTTAAATTATTGTTACCCTCGTAAGTAAAGTGTAAACAAAATGCAATGTAATGTAATCAAAATGTCAAACATTGCGGTGGTCGACCATAGTCGTCATTATCATTTCAGCCTAAAGACGTCAACTGCTGGGCAAAGACCTCTCCGTGGCCCTCCATGCACACCGTTCTTGAGCCGCCCAATTCCAACCCATGCTACGTCGCTCGTTTAGTTCCTTGCCAACACTTTAGAATATTGCTACCTGAACAGTCATCGGTTCTTCGAGCTATGTGGTGTGCCCATCACCACATCAGCTTGACTATTCGGTGAGCTATAGCAAATATATATGTTTTCATACTTACATAATTTTATTATACACTACATACAAATATACACGTGAAGATACAAAAATAAAACGATATGGCATATTCCGAGTAAAGCATCAAGCACCGCGCTAGTAATTTAGTTTAATAGTACCTAGTAGAGATAAGCAGGGCAATTTGTATACCTATATTTATATACTACACGAACCTAGTAGCTGAGAAAATACAGTTTCAGGCATAAGTTTTATTTGAGGCTAAATATTAACACACCAACAACTTCTTAGACACATATACGTGCATTAATGTATCGAGCACACACCCAGAGTTCGCCAATGACTGTATTAGGTGGCAAGCCGATAGAAGCTTATGGCAGTTTACCAGCCGCAATTCCAAAGCCACGCTGTAAATGGAAACTTCCAACGGAATACCCCAATTACACTTCGTACAAGTTGGGGACTGAGACAAGGATCACAAAATAGGTAGCAATTTGAAACCGTTCTCCTAACAGTAGTCGATAAATCGACAATAGATCAATAGGCAAACATGTTTTACCTACTCCTTTGACGAGATTTAGTAACTACTCGCATTACCCCAACGTTTTGATGTGAAACGACAAAATAGACGTCTCTCCATAAGAACAAAATTACAAATGACAAGGAAAGAAATGACAGCGAATAGCACAAGAAATGGGAACAATAAAATAAAGATTTAAAGACCCTCATATTTCAGTTACGGGGAGCGTAAGCGTCTGGGGTGGGAACTGTGACCTCTCCACATTTCCAATAAAATCCCGCGATGTATGAAATTCACTGAAATCGTTTATAAAGTAAGCTTCATTACTTCCGTGTGAGGCGTCTATTTTTGAATATTCCTTGGGAAAATGTGGCGAGGAGCGAGCAGAGGCCCCGCACGCCGTCGCGCGAGACGTGGCCTTTCATATGGGAGTTCAAAGGCGCCGCCGCACCCGCCTAGACCACGCGGTCACCAATTATTACGTCACCCAGTGGGACACGGTGGCCGTTCTTTATTGATTTTTATTACTAAAACAGTGTTATATAGCACGTTAATGTTACACACAACTTACCACGTAAATGGGACACGCGCGTTGTCAACATTATTTAATTAACGTCATTTGTTGAAATTAATTTAGGTTTCATAACATAATTTTGTTTTTATTTTTATATAATTATTTTTATTACATTGCCTTGCTACTAAATGTTTTACTATCTCAAAATGGCTAGATGCATTTAAAGAAAAGTCCAAATTACATAACTACCCTCAGCACAACTATAAATAATTAATTTTTTTGGACTTGAACTACCGAAAACAGATTAAATTTCTGCGAAGATCTTGATAACTCTCGTAAAAACTAAAGCTATATTCTATCCGGTGAGTCACAAGTTTTGGCCTGACAGCGTCGTACAAATCGTTCGCTTTAGCGTTGACTCCGCAAATATTTCTCATAAAACCCGACGACGAAACGCAGGAAACGCGGCCCCAGTGAAATATGGACGTCCTAGTATTGCCATTCCGTAAAATGATTCGTGATTTACGCGGCGCGCTTTTGATACATGAGCGAGATTTGTGTCGCAGGTGACGCGCCACTCCACACGGTGCCGACGCCCCGACTCTCGCGCCTCCAATTGAATTGTTATTCCCGCATTGAATGGGACACGTCTAAATATAAATATTGAGGGATTTTCTCATTCATCATAGCCATTAACATTAACAATGTTTCCTGGGTGACATCAATAATCCCAAAACAGTAGCTAGCAAATGTAGCAGCAGACACATTATGAACAGGAAATGAGCATTTTATGGTCTTACGCCAAAAAACTTAGCAGCTCATAAATTCTTATTAACAAAAGCTCCAATTTTCTTGCCATGCCGTTAGGTTCCCCTAAGGAAAGTCGACGATGAAGCTAATGTACAAACGACCGCAGAGAACTGTGCGCAGCCGACTGTCGTGCGAGCCCCTTAGGGGCTAAAGTAACACTAGCGTGTTCAATGTACCATGTTTAATACAAACTTGTATGTATCATCCGACCGTTTTCATTAAGCTCTACTGTGAAACAGTGCCGATATTTGAGCGGCCAACTTACACGTAAATGCCCACAGTCAAACCTACGCTGGAATAAATATCAATCCGCGTACGCAATAGCTGTCCAATAACGCATAGCCACTCGATGGCTGTCCAATAGCGCATACTCAGAGCCCATAGCCTCACACCAAGCGCCCACTTTGACATGTTTCTGTCATTTGTCACTACACCATCCCCACTAGTTCCACTGTACTCCTCGAATTACTCTCACGTATATGCACTTGTAGAATTTTAAAACACGTACATGTTGCATAATGTAAAGAATGCTAAGCGGATGAAATATTTTTGTGCCGCGATGCCGTTAAAAGTGTAGACTCTACGCAAAATGATTCTGAAATAATATTACATAAATAAATAAACACGCATGATTGAAGTCGTCAAATACTTCGTGGTTTTACGTTTGAAATCATTTCAACTATTTGTTGTTACAATGTCTCTTATATCAGATTCCAATAATTACTCCTGAACCGGCAAATACAGGCGAATTAACCGAAACGAATTAATGAAATCTATATTTGCTCAACAAGCTCACGTAGGCATACATTTGCCTAAACAGTTTGCGCTTGAAATCCAACTCCGTGATGTGTATCTAATATCAGGCTATCATTACAACCTCAAAGTTATACATCGTCAAATTTCTGTGAAAATTATTAGCGAAGTAGGTCAATAAACGTTATATAGTTTCTGTAATAACATTTGTCGCGGAATTTGCGGCTCGAGTGAGGGTGGGCCGGTAGCCGGAATCAATCCACTCACGTTAGGTCCGTTGTCCAATCAACTGACACACAATGTTCACTGGGGATCAGCGGACGCGCGAGTGCCGTCGCCGCGATGTACGAAGATAAAGAAGGTTTTATTTTTCACGTGTCCACCGAGCGGGACGTTGATAAATATCGCCGCTTAATTACGTGTTGACGTCTTATCTGTATTATTTCAGACAGACTGGCGACGGCGACGTGCATGCGTTCACTTTTCTTGGTATACGAACATGTAACAAAGTGCATTGCCTGACTATATTTTAATGTAATGCATTTTTACCTCAGTAAGACGTGTTATTAAAATGTATGTTGTTTTGTTAACAGGTAAGTTTCGCGACGTCTAAGAAAATATAATCGGCTCCGGGTAAGCGGTAATAACATTCATTTCCTCGTTGCATGGTGTGGTAATAAATCAGTTTTGCACATATGTAAATAACAAAGATATTGGAGTATGTACGTAGTGTGTTATAAATATTATTAGGTTGGTAGGATGAAGTTTATAGGTCGTATGTGTCGTCATAGAGTGCGCCGCATGACAGCGAGTGAGTGCAGAGTCCCCGGTGCGCGGTTCGGCTGCCGACCGCCCGACCCCCGCAAACAATTAACTGGCCCAAACTAACACAGTGTACACACACTCGTAGAGATTGCGTACTGATAAATACGGTTCATAATTATTTTTTGATACAACATTACTTGGCAAGCTTTTATAGTTCTATTTTAATTAACACCTGATTTTGTAATCTTCATGAGTCATAAACATTATCATGGTATTTACTACCACAACCTGTATATTAGCCAGCTTGATATATCTGTATTCTGTTTAAAATTCTTGCGTTACTGACTGACTGATAGATAAAGCACTGCCATGAAAACCATTGGACGCTTATATACCTATAATAAACTGATATTAGGCATGTACACACATCAACAAAGTCTAGGGATATTTTATATTTCATCAAATATCTAAAAATCCATGAAGAATTTTCTGATACAGTAAATAGAAGAATCATAGATTATTTTAAGGTCTTTAATAAAAATAAAAAACATTTCGTGTTTTTTTTTGTTTTCAATAAAAAAAAAATTTTTTTAATCATCATGGAAAATTAGTATGATAACAACAAACATTTCTTCTTAAAAAACTATTAATTTTAATAAAAATGGAAAAAATCTTGTAAAATCTAATCATTAATAATCAGTGTTGCCACCTCTTACATTGATTACACATCGACATCGATTGTTAATACTTAAAATTAAATTGTCAATGTCTTGCTGCGGTATGAGGTCCCATGTCCTTTGCAAGTGTTCGTAAAGTTGTTGTTCAGTCGTCAAATTTGGTGGAAAATCTCTCAAAGCTTTTCGTTGTAACATGTCCCAGGCATGCTCGATAGGATTTAAGTCGGGCGACTGTGCAGGCCAATCCAAAACTTGAATATCGTGCTCTCGGAGAGCGGTCGATACCAGCCGCGCCGTATGGCAAGGAGCATTATCGTGCATGAGTAGAAATTCATGGCCTATTTGAGTTCTGTGTGGGACAATAACGGGCTCTACTACCTCCTCGTGGTATTTTTGTGCAGTCATGCTGCCTTGGATCCAAACGAGTTGGGTTCGTCCGCCAAGACGAATTCCTGCCCACACCATGATTGTCCCGCCTTGGTATGGGTGGACCTCCTGAGGGTGCCGTAGACGGCTAACTCTCCCTGGAGCTCTCCAAACGCGTGTTCTTCGTGAATCCGGGTGAAACCCAAACCGGGACTCATCGGTGAACAGCACCAAAGACCATTGTTCGTCACTCCATGGTAAATGCTCCCGAGCCCACGAAAGCCGCCGACCGCGATTGCCACGTCGCAATGCTGGAACACGCAATGGTCTTCGAGCATGAAGATCAACTTCATGTAACCTTCTTCGCACGGTTTGGTCGCTTACCAGCAGCTGGTGGTCCTCCTGGAGCCTTTGCACTAGTTGCAGCGCTGTGATATTGGGTTGTCTTCTGGCGGTCATTTGGAGAAATCGATCCTGTCTCTGCGTAGTAACACGATATCTACCTGTGTGCTGTTCGGCCACATCTCCAGTACTGCGATAACGTGACCACAACCTTGATATCACATTTTGACTGGTATGTAGGGCCTCAGCAACGACGCGTTGAATTGCACCATTTTCTAACATGCCCACGGCTCGTAACATTTCATCTCGACTCAAATGACGACGTGACATGACTTTTAAAGTTCGTACGTCACGTTAAATTAAAAAAGAAAAACAATTAAAAACCCTTTTCATTAATAATTATAATAAAACAGTTTTAACTTTCTTTAATGTAACGAATTACTAGCAAATTTGCCGCCATATTTTGTTTATTATTTTGTTTTTTTTCTTTCCATGTTCAAATTTTGAAAATAGAATAAAAGAGGTTTTAATCTGTATATAAACTTTTTGTGGAAACTAACAAGGTTCTAAACTATAAACTCGTAAATAATTTAGGATTAAGATATCCCTAGACTTTGTTGATGTGTGTATGTTCCTTGGGGACCGTAGTGGTGCACTAAGTAGGGTTTGTCCGCAATTCATACCGAATCGGGCAGAAACGGTTTAATTGTAATAAAATGTGCGGGTGTAGCTGCGGACACCCTCTATATATGACTATAAGATACTAGCTGTTTCCCGCGGTTCACCCGCGTCCTGAGGGAACTACTTCGCGTACCCGGTTAATTTGTAGCCTAAGTTACTCCTTGGTACATCAGCTATCCGCCAGTGAACGTCCCGTCAAAATCGGTCCAGCCGTTCCAAAGATTAGCTTATATTTTATTATAGATTAAAAACATCCTATTGTGCGATTTAATTAATTTCGATAAACAGACATTACTTTTACTACTGCTGTGGTCTTCATATATCCAATTTCCCTCCTACTACATTGTATGATACGATACTATTGATTTCTTGTATAAGATTTTCTTATATCAAAGATTTTGAAACCAGTACATCGAAAATTGATTCTACAGAGAACGCCAATATTTTCTATCGATATCCCGTCACAACACGAAAATAAATTCAAGTAGTGTTTATACACAATAAAGAGAGTAAACAAGCGATGTCACCCCTTATACAATTCTGTCAGTTGTCCGGATGACAGGTCATATCCGGGGGCGGGCGGTCAACCGCTGCCTCTATCGATTCTATTACACTGTGCCCGACAGATTGAGGTGGCCGCCACGCGTACGTTGACGTCCATTTGTCTATTTACTATAATACGTAGTAATTATTTTGTATGAATATTGATTACGGATTCGTCTTCTCAAATTTGACATATAAGTGGCGGTTGACGGTCGACGGTCGACGGGCTTTTGAATCTTATCTGACTTCGATATTAAACCTCATTCGACTTATTGCTTAGTGTTCCTACTCCCAGTCATTGCTTTACAGTTTCCTTAAGGACTTTATTTGGTTAAAATCGAAAATCTATATATTTACCTTCATCATATTCTTAGTGGCAATGCCTAGCAAATGTAGCTACATAAATTCGATACATACGATCATGTACGTACATCTGTACCATTCACTCCTTCCTACTGCATACATACGAGAAAATCTTATACAAGAATATTACATATATGCCTGTATCGTAATATGTTTATTAAACACAAAAAATACGTCTTAGTTATAACAAAACTTGTACCGAAACAAATGTGGGAACAATTTTTTATCAAATTGATATATAATAAATACATACATACATACATAGACTCATGCTTGTTTCCCCGAAGGGGTAGGCAGAGGCATATTAAACGCCCAGTGTTTTGATCCCAAGTAATAGGTGGCGAGCCTATTGCATAATAAATAATCAATCTATAACCATTTTCTTGTTTGCAACCAAAATTATTAACTCTACCTACTGTAAAGTGGTCCGTAGAACGCTACGAGTCGTAGCGTAATCTATCTCGTGCTTATGTTCCTAAGTGCAGTATGATATCATTAGTCAGATGAAAGACTGATGACGTCTGAGGATCCAACTTATGTACGTAATGAAGTAGAAATAGTTCAACACAAAGTGTAAGTATAGACGCTGCTTAATTTATGCTTGAGTTTTATGCATTATGGAGATACAAGTGAAACATTTTATTTCATGCTTTTAATTCTTTAATAAGCAAAAGAAATGGAATAAAGTTTTGCATAAGTAGAGTTTGTTTCATTTAATGCAATCGTAAAAAAATAATTATGCAAGCTTGCTATTAGAATTTTAATGACATTATAATGATCCCTAACCCGGATCAGTCCACGTATGGACCCATAAACTTCTCCTATGACATGTTATTGAAATATACAATTCTGCACTTTCAGTGCATACTCGCTACTCCAAACTTGTATCATCACCTAGGCTCATTTAGCAAACTGTTGCTCTCAAAGTTTCCTGACCATAAATAAGACTTTAACAAATAGATACATATAAGGTCGCTTATGGTCAAAAAAGTAACTATCTAAACTATTGTTTAAAGAATTATTTCTTTAAACAATAGTTTAGATAGTTTACTTTTTAGTAGTGTTTATTTCTTAAAATTTAATAAAAGGTTCACAATATCACAGACGGCCTTTGAATACACAGATATGATAGTGACGAGGTAACAGAAGTAGGTACTCGAAGCGCGCTCCGCCTACACTACATCGGAAAATAGTTTTATTAGGTTCAAATAGTGAAATATTCAGTGAATCGCGAGGGGATATTAACCTGTCACTCTCAAGTGCTACTAACTGCAAACCACTTGGTTTGTTTAGTTCGAGGTTTTGTAAAATATGAATGCGAATATTATATTTATCTTTTGAAAGCAATAGTGATTTTCACACTTCCTACTGTCGCGGTCGTACAAAACCGAATAAGACATGATTGGTTATTCATTTAAAGTAAAAATATATTGAAAACTTTTGATTTACTTTTTTCTCATAAAGTACTTACACTAGGGATTACACTCTGTGCTGATAATGTTATATTAACCTTTAGCTGTGGTTCCCTACGCTTGCTTCACAAGTAGGCCTATTGCCGCTTCGGCTGTAGAGATTTAGAACTACACCCGTGTCAGCACTAGGCTGATGATGACATTAGAAAGAAGATAAACCAACTTGTGTTTGAAGTAGGTATTATTCAGAAAAAAATATTGAATCGAACAAACAACAAGTTGAATCGAAGATTTTTCGTTTTTTCTTTCATAATGATTGTAGAATCGATGGGCTACGAGCTAACAAGGCGCAATACTTTGGAAGTTAACAAGGCAATGGTGATAAATTCTTGGCGTTAGCGCTGGACGACTAGACGCTACTAGTGAGAAAAATAACACCTCCAGCCTGAACAATGCCCAAGTGTTTATGGATACTAAATATGTATGAACGCGACAGTTAAATACGTTATATAGATACAATATTTGTCTTCAATATAACGATTTACCGTTTTTTTGTTTTACAGTGATCTCACAACTTTATAAATTTCCAGAAAGTGTAGCTTGATACTATTGCTTTTAATTTATTTATTAGCTGTGGTTGCGAATTCTCTCAACACAACGTACAAAGTTCGAAAGCCCGCTATTTATTTTAGATTTTAGCCTTTTGAATTCAAAGTACGGTTTACGGATTTTATGACGATATATTGGTTTTAGTGATATTACATTTAATCCTATATTTTTACCTTTTGCATGGAATCATAGTAAATTAAATTAAAAATAATATATTGTTATAAACTTAACCATTTATTTTTATAATAAACTGAGTTTCTAAAATATATACAAATCGGCTCGTTTTTAAGATTAGCCGGAATAGACAAATAAAACATTAATGAGAGTTTTTTTTTGTAAAAGTATTATGTATGCTTTCATATGCATTTAATTAAAAGCTGTTATTTTCATATTTCAAACAAATACATCAATTTATATAGTTTCTAAAATATGTAATATAATCACTAACACGTGTGATGGATAGCCCTATTCAACTTACTAAGTGCCTGTTCAAACATCCACCACACAGATTTATTGATAAAATATATAAATATATAGCGTTAGAAATTTCATTTTAACATTTATTTATCAACTCAGAAAGTGCAAATTCACAAAAGCGAGCATAGTAGTTTTTAGTAAATTCACCGAAATTTGATTTCACCATATAGCATATGCTCCTACTAATGTATCGGGCTTACATTTTGTAGGCTATATAGAATACATACCGATGGCTTATAGTGAATACCTCGTAACTGCGAAATACGCAACTTTTCAGGGGACACAAAAATCTCGCTCCAGTAAAATTTTGTGGTTACAGAAAATCAAATTAAACCTTTATTATCATGTAAAATCTATGATTCTAAGCATAAGAAGAGATAATTTCTTAAAAAAAAAGTAACAGGAACACTTATTTCACTTGTTTAAATTACTTTTTACAAGTTTTCACACGCCTTTACGAGGTTATCACACGAAACTTACTCGAGCGCGTAGTTGCGAGGTATGCATTCAGGATCATAGATGGCTCTACAAGTACCGAATAAAATTTTGTGTGAAACAGGATTGTGCGTTACGAGCTATTCTTTCTAGAAACATAATAAAATAAAATAACCTAAAATTGCATTCCCGAGGTTTTCATTCTAAGCCATCGATACGCAGATTAGAAAAATAAGACCGAGACCTGAACACGGTGTAATAAAGGCATAGCTGGGTAAAAATACGCTTTACCGAATACTTCTGAATGTTCGACAGAATAGTCGGCCACAAATTCCAAACATTCATGCATATTACAAGGGTACTATGGAATATTTCGTCGCCTTTTCCGAACACGCCGTGACTGGACTAATGTTCTTTTGTGTGCTCGTGTCACTTTCCTTATAACTATTTTATTTATATTTCGTCGCATTTTTCCTTCGTGTTATCAGTGGGCAACACGCAAAATATTAAAGGAATAAAATGTCATTCGCGGTTCAATGCGTCTCTGCCATTTAAACATAGTTGGATGCATCCCAATATCGCGATATGATTTACTAGTCGTTCATCTTATTGTACACGACAAAGTAAATAACACGATGAACTCAATTCCAAGCGATCCAAGTCTAGTTTAAATATTTTGCATGTTAATAATATTTGAAATGAATCGCCGAAATTAAGAAAACTTAAGCTAAAATACAATTTTCTTATAGTAAGTATCATTTACTTAACAAGACTATATTATTGTCTTACAGAATTCTATGACCTCGCCCCCTATTACGTGGGACCTAAAAATTCATGGCGAAATGTTGGTGTAGTATTACACCTCTGCTTACCCCTTCGGGGATACAGGCGTGAGTCTATAATAATAATTATAATAAGAATTATATTGTACACTGACGATTTACTATGCTAGAACGTCGTTATTTCTTTGCTGAACTCTAGACGTATCCGGCGAGACTATCCAACATCAATACGATAGAATAAGGCCATATTTACAAACGTAATGTTGGGTTTAAAAATTGCGCAATAACACCGACAGCGAACCTATTGTCTGTATGCCATTGTTTCTTTCATAAGTTCGCTTTATGATGTCCTTTGTGCTGCAGAGCAGAGATCCTCAAACGAATGCCAATCATCCCGCGGAATTTAAAACCACAGCATAATGCTACCACCATTGATTTCCGTACATACAAACTGAACTGCGATATGAATATTATTAATCATGACTTTACCAACTTACCCATTTCATATTTAGCTCGAAAATATTAGTCTCATTGTTCGAGAGTCATAAATTGTATCCTATCTCTTGAATTGGACATTTTTCTACATATCTTGGGATTTATCCCCTTTTATCATACTTTTACTTGCCTAATAGGAAGGCAGCAATATATTATTTTGGCAATATTTTACAAGATTAATAGTGGACTGAAGCTGTTTCGGTTAGTGGATCTTCTTATCTCTACTTGATGCTACGATAAGATATTGAAATTCAGTTTTCTCATAAGTTTCGTTTGTGTTACAAGTTATATGCTCTAAATCGATTTGGTATTTTAAACTGCCACGTTTTTTATTTTAACATAAATATTATAATTACAATGTTTGAGAGAGTTTCTCGCTTTGATTTACAATGGCGATTTAAATAACCAAATTTGAAATGGAATGTTTGTCAACGGTAAATTCCATGTTCACGTACAATATGATAGTACGTAGTGATATGACAGTACATAATGACTTGTTCAAGTGGCTTTCAGAGCTCGCTCTACCCGAGCGTGTACGCCGTTCTCTAATAATATTTAGGTAATTGAGCGTTAATTATTGATTGGAATGCTCTGTCAATCTGTGGCTGATTAATTTGAGGTTAGACTGTCGAATCGTCAAAATTGTTCTGTTATACGCAAATTTATAGCAGCAGTACCTAGGTAATTTTCATCAATCATCGTATGATGTGTTTGAATATAATTTGAATACCGAAATTAGGTTGGCTAGTTGTAATGTTATAATTATAAGTTAAAATACGATATCAAATTGCCATTCTAAGATTAAGTGTTAGTATATTTTAACCAGCCAAGAACTCGCAGAAAACGTTGGGAGCACTTTCGATATTGCTGGTAAACTAGCAAACTTGACATGAATACATTTCTCATAGAACATTTGCCAGAGCGATTGGCGCGATATCCAATATTTCTGTTTACTCGACGACCGAAGTAAATCTTCAAACGTCGCGAGATTGAAATTATCGTCGAACATAGTCAACACTTATTGAGATTCAACGTCTACTTTTATACGGCAGACACAAAAGTAGGTATAGAATAATTTATCGCGGGGCTTTGACACCAAAGAGCAACATTAACAACGCTCCGGCGCCCTTTCACAATTACAGATGTTGTTTTCATGATTCCTCAAATAAAAATATTCACCTAAAGTCCTCTGCCGTGATGAATGTGGGGTCTCAGCAATGAATAATGGGCGTCGCTTAATAACGGTGGCGTAATTGCGTTATCTAGGCTGGGAGTGGGCGGGTGAACCTCTGCTATCCATAACCGAGAACTCTCATAATTGTCACCCGCAGAGTCAGCCGCCGCCGCCACCGCGCGCGTTCACAGCCACGACGGACATGCCGATATGTCCGATTATAATTACCCTTAATTAATTGACCATTATATCAACCATTGTACTTAAACCCATAGATATATACTTGGCAGCCGCAGACGAAAAGCCGGAAATTGAGCTGTGTTGTGACATTTGAGAGGCCTGTATCTGAACTACAATTATAGTCTGGTGATGATGATGATAATACCTAATACACGAACACCTGAATTTCCATCGTACCTTCTAATTGGTCAATAATTTCTCTCATTATTTATATAACAAGGCAACATGCGGCACCTTTTACTAGAAACCGCGTTTGCAGTATAATTATGTGCCGGCCATAATTGAGGTAATTTTTCTACCGTGCGCCAACGACATAATGTCAAACTGTTGCCATTCTATATTATTAGGGTTCTTTGAAACTGATATATCAGTTTCGTGGAATATACCTTTACTCGTAAACAATATGTGGCTTCAGGCATGCCTTGTAGATACTAATCTAGATAACTGATATTTACTTCTCATTTAGTATCCTTAACTTAGAAGTTAATATGTCATTGTCGGTTTGTCTCAAAGGTGAACTCTTTGAGGTAAGCTGATCTCATGTATCACTATGTTTTTCATCATAAACATGAATGCACTGCCCCTTTAAATACTCATACTCAATTATATCGCAGCATCTATCTTTAGGTATTGCCGAGGCATATAGAATGGCTTGCTCGTGTCGCAACGTAACCAAATCCAAATACTTATCTCAAAGAAATGTTCAGCCTTATTTCACACGCATTCATAACGATAAAGTTTACCGTATTATTTGCCCATAATTATAGTTCGGAGTAAATAAATTCCTAACACTTGGCCACAATTGATGAAATTAGTGATCACAGTTGGTGAAACCACAACAAGTTTGGAATTCAACTCAGCAGACTGAACTCCTACTATGTGTATATGTGAGTGAATATAGAACACGCGGACTACTTATTAGTGGAAGGTACTGGTACCAGAAGTTACCGTACTTTTTATCTATGAAGGTCTATCAATATCATAAGCAGTGACAAATCACATTTCTTTACAAAGAAGTATTGAAAACAATTCAGCGGTCTTTATAAAATAAACTAACATTAAAAGATACTAAATTTAATTTGGTAAACACTGTTAAAGCACAATATATTTTCTTTCTTGACTCATTGCTCATAAGAAATTAATTCCATGTTGCTATATACATAATACACGCATATTTTTTGTAAAGTCCCTTGCTGTACAAACAAGTAATACATAAATAACATCCAATATTTAGAACGTGCAGTCACTTTCTACCAGCTATAATGATTATTTTGAAACATTCGTTATTTCCTTAACAGCAAAGAGGGCGTGAGTTAAGAAGTGCCGAACAACGCAATTGATCACGCTAATTCTCGAAGCGTTGCGGGAAAAATGTCCTCAATTTGTCACGTTATAACAAGCGGTGGATTTTTAACGTAATGTTTTCTCGGATGAAAAACAGGTCATTCTTCTCTATTTAGTAAGTTCAATGTACCCAAATCACAAAAGTAATGTCTTTTATTAGATATTAGTCACATTTCTACTGCAGTAAATGACTTCGCGCAATAATTCTGAATTTTTATGTAAAGAACTCGCAATTTGGGTTCAACTGCAAATATGAAAAAATATTGCTACTGTACGCAAAGCAAAATTAATGTATTAAAATGAACTTTCATAAACCTGGGAGATAAGTATCGCAGGCTTTTAAATTCACTTTTACTAGACTGCAATAACTGCATGTTTTAAACAATATGCGTCTCCGGCTTCTAGTAAATCAGTTTATACTAAATTATCAGCTCAGCTATCGCAGCACTCTGAGCCGAATTTCCTAAAAGCAAATTTTGCTATGTGCAGTGACAGAACATTGTATTAGCAAGTCTGACATACTGTGCAATTGAAATTCGACTCTATTCAGTTAAGTGAAGGAAGATTCTAATGTAGAAGTGGATGGCAGTGTGCGATCTAGGTGCGTTCGGGCACCCTAGTAGGTGGATGAAATATGAAGGCACAAAGGAAGAATCTCATTCCATTCGTGTCTGAAGCGTTGCTCTAGAAGCGGGAATGATGTTAGATATTGAATGTGTGAATGAACGAAATTGTACAAAGCAAATGAACTGGATAGTGAAGTGGTTTCGGTAAGCGTGGCCAAGTTAAACCGAAGTAAAAATGTTTATATTGACGTTAGCTGTATTGGTTTCCAGAAATTGAAACGCGCTCAGTTCCTGCAACATCAGCTTGTTACTATAAGCTCAAACAGTGATATCGGATTAAATCTGTATAGCAATTTGTAATGTAAAACAAGAAAACATGTTAAGTCAGTGCCTTTTACGAGCGTGCCAATAAAGAAACAACAGAAAGTAGAAGTGAATCGTAAAAACAACACTAATCCCGATGTGTCCCCAAAAATCCCGTAGCGAAAGTGCCCACCCGGCGTTATACCGAAAATATCGTCTGTGTTTTGATTTATGTGCCTTAAAAGCGGCCCTTGCTCTGCGCCTCCAGTTATTGTTTTTCCCCTTATGAAAATGGCGTATTTTTCCACCCGCGGTCCGCTGCCGAGCGAAGTTTCGCCGTGATTTATTCACCATTAAAGTTTATGTAGCGAAAAGTCAAAATATTTTATTTCAGATTTCAATATTAATCGCTTCTCTCGAGAATTTTAATTTAGTCAAGCGGCTAATTTGAATAACCTAACAGATAAGATTATTATTATGGCCTACTTTTTAAAACAGAACGCAAAGGCTCACTACGTCGGCAGTAATCATTTTAATAAATTGTTGAAACAAGAAGGGTTGGAATAACAACTGTAAAATATTGGCGCTACGCATATTATTGCTACGATTCCTTTATTTCCAGCTGTTGACTTTTGCCCCTATACCGAAATAATTTGACCTCTGCCGAGCATACCTTTCGTAAGTTTTGTCTGTATATTATATAACAAACTTCAATAATTTAAAGCCACATGTGGCCTTTATTTGACGACTGGTTAGCGCAGCGGGAGTGTAAGCGACTGCTACGCCGAAGGTCGCGGGTTCGATTCCCGCTCAAGTCAAACATTTGTGTGCATGAACATGGATGTTTGTCTTGGTCTGGGTGTTTCTATGTATAATATGTATGTATTTACAAAAAAAAAGTATATAAGTATGTTTATCCATTATCTAGTACCCATAGTGCAAGCTCTGCTTAGTTTGGGACTAGATGGTGATGTGTGTATGTGGTAGAATATTATTATTATTATTATTATTTATTAAATCACGCGCCGTATTGCGGATATTCTACTAAAGTTTGTCGCCTATAAAATATTTTATCGTTGCATAAATATTGTACATCGTATTATGAATTTAATTCTGTAATACTTGTAATAGTACATACGTATGTCCCACAAAATGTACGTTTTATAAATGTTTTATTGCGGAAAGAGTGTGTGTTAAACTTGGTTTGTGGAAAATGTCGGTGCATTGTTGTTACTGAGTTGATGAATTATGTTCGCCCACGCGATTCATCTTCTTTTCAATGGTATTTGAGAAAATAAAGAGATTTCGAATCTAACATATGTGGACAGGTGATAAATTTGATGTGTGCCTGTCAATCAAACTCTTTTGAGGTAATTTCAGCTGAACAATACTGTCACTCATCGTTAAAGTCTCAATAATAACTGCTCCATTTTATGAAAAATACCAAATAAGGGTTGAAGCGCGGGAACACTATAATAATTTTATTTTATTCCTCTCGCTGCAGCGTTGTCAGGTCAATGTTCGGGCTCTGGATTTAGTAGCATTATATAAAATCAATCTACGTGTATTTCATAACTCGTAAATGTGGAAAAGTTGTTAGGTACTTTTCAAATGATGAACTTCGCAAACGATGTATGTATAGGCTTTTCGGTGAAATACAAAGTTCCAACATTGGAATTAATGTTGTGTCAATAAGGGTACTTAACGATGGCGTGCATTCGGAAAGTGAAATAGAACGCTCGACAACTTGGTTTTGGTCCAACCCTTTTTTGGCTTCACACAGCAGAATAATTGGGTCTTTTGTGGTTTCCGGCAACGTGTGTCCCGTAATGGGCTTGGCTTTTTGCGCCTTTGAGCCGTGCCTCTGTCTATTGGGCTCTTTGCAGCCAACATTGGCTTCTTTACTTTTTTAAAAATATTTGTCTACGCGCGCACAGTCTGCTCGTCGGCTAATTTACGTTTTGTTGTTTTTATTTTCTAGTGTCTATACCTTCACATATGTATAGGTACGTTTTGAAGTTGGAGCAAATCGTGAATACATTATTATAATAACCTTTAACTGGTCGTTTTACTGCGTTGAAGTTCGTTTAGTGAAAACGTAAATTATAATTTCGATTCCAGAAATTTAATACCGTGGCTGAAGCAGGCTAGCAAGCTACCCTTTAATATTTGATTACATGGATAAGTTATTGTAACCACCACATAGCTTGTATATTAGGTAACTCATTTATGCGTTGGCCTTTCACGGGTACAATAACTTTTTAATATCAGCGTGTTCTTATACCGTCAATCATTTTCGTGGACACTAATGACCCCACTTTGATGACAATAAAAATTCTATCAAAATTACGTCATAAAAAGCAAGTTATGGAAAGTTCATTAATATTATAAACATTTTCGTTTCCCTCCCCATTGTCGCGGCCTTGTTATATTAGACTCGGTGTAGATAAGAGCGCACTGGCTTTCCGGCGCCGGGGGCTCCTATCTAATTCGCTCTTGTTATGATAAATGGTTTACACATTTCCTAAACATTGATGTATTATTCCAAGCTTTACATTCTGTATTAATTATTCCATTGCTTACTGCGCAGCGTTTGTTCAAAGTAAGTAACAAAAACAGAATTGCTGCACACTATCTTGAAAAATGTCTGAAAACGTATACCACTATGTTCGTGTTAAAATTTCACCGCGGTAATCATATTGCGCGCCGAGTAATACCTTCAGCAACGTTGGTATTTCAAAGTTTTTTACGTCCGCTTGAATGTACAGTGCATGGGCATGCCCCTTACAGGCGCGCACGAGACATTGCGTGATGCGTACCTCACGTAATTACGTTACATCAACCAAACAACAGGGAGCAATAACTGTAACCCATTAGTCTGTACCGAAACGCGCAAGTTCGCGTTAATGTCGCTAATGTCTCTTTACCTTGTAAACGCTGATGGCTTTTATGCGGCTCGCGCCTGACGATATTTTGACGTGGCGTATTAATTTTGTAATATGCTTCTGAAAATATTAAGTTTCACTTTGTCTTATAAATTCAAACACCTGTAACAGTATCTTATTTTAATTACTTTTGTTAAACTTGTAAAGATGGTACACATTAATGATCAATTGTTTTGTTAACAAATTCGTATAATTATAACATGCCATCAGTCAAAAAGGCTTATTAAATAAATTACTTGAAAAATGAAGTGCCGCCTATTAGAGAGATGACATACATACTTGCAACTTCTGCGGAGCCTTAATTGCTTCGTAGAATTTCAATTCTGAAATACAGTAGGAAAACGCTTGAAATTAGAAGAAATTCGTAGGGAACAGGCTCGAATCCCATGTTTGTACGGTAATGGTACGTTTTCAGAAAACGTGCTCGGGCCCGGTTGTCATGCGTGCTGTAGAAAAAACATTGTGTCTGTAGAGTGGGTGCTGGGGTGCTGGGGTGCTGGGGTGCTGGGGCGCTGGGGCGCTGGGGCGCAGGTTATAATTCGGGCGTGGGCCAGTGTTTGTGCCCGGTCGCTAGGTGACAGACCGACAGGTGTTTTGTGTCCCGCACTATATCGATTTTGTTATATGCCGTTTTTACGTCTATGACGGCTGGCCTGCTAATATTTTATAACTTTAACTCGCTCTTTATTCTGGTTAATTATTTTTATCGCATTGAAAGGAAAATTATAGGCTTTTATTTAATTTTAAATACGTTTTAAATTATTGCCTCTGGTCAATAAAATATGTTTTATTAAATGATTAACCGTATTTTTTAATTAATTCCCACCAGCTTTTTTATTTAGATATTATACCATTGCTTTTTATTTTTATGTTTCACCGACTTAATTATATTAGGTTTCAAAACGATTGGTAAATAAGTATACACCTATGGGTTACAATGGAATAATTAGGAACATTGATAAGATATCACTTCATAAATAAACCGGCGAAAGAGAAAAATAAAATATTCAATTTTATTACAAAGAATAAAATAAAGGCCCACAAAAATTGGAGCACCTTCACATAATACGCAACAGTACACAATGGAGCGAATTCATTCAATCTTAAGAGAAAGGGAAAGTATCCTCCATATAAAACATATGTAGCACATAAGGCTGTAAAATGTACAAGACTCCCCATCCGTTATCCTCGAACTGTTAGCTCCACTGAAAACAATAGTTACACTTCATTCGGCACAACAGCGGCATTACTTACACGCGGTACACTTGCGGACAAAAATTATACACATCGTTTTGTTCTGCCTTATTTAAATGTTATTTAAATGTCTGTTATTTGACCTATGTATTTTTGTAAAGTCTTAGCTAACTGTGCGGATGAATGGAGTATGATACCGAGTCATTTATCTATTAATGAACTTGTGCTTCGTGACACGCGTTAATTTTGAATGCGGTAAGTATACTATCACATTCTTAAGATTTCAGAAGACTTAAAATTAATTGCGTTCTATAATTCTGAAGCTACTCTAGGATACAACTGAATTAAGTGGACAGGTTTCAAATAGATTGCACGACTACAGAAACATAAAAAAACATAAATTTGTTTAATGTTACGAATAAAATAAATTTGTTTGATACTTAAGATTAAAATAAAAACATAAAATACAACAATAACATGAGATTAATGCTACTTACAAAAATTAATAATGTCATACGATGTAATCATAGTTTTATCCGAATTTTGTTATTTATATATTTTATTTTGTGAAGCGATAAGCATTTTACACGAACCTTTGTGCGTGTACGGATTTCTGTTGAGTATTGTTAAAACGATATAAGTATCGAAGTACGCATCGATCTCTACAAGTCCCACTAAGCCGGGTCCTACAAGGGTCGAGAGACCTTCGAATATTTTGTAACGAGCGTTACAAATACGCTGTTCCCATTTTTATGTCCGCGAGTATCGGAACGTAATAATACAGAGTTATGGGATTATTTGTAATGAAGTTGTTACTGTTTTGTGGGCTCGTTTTGTTTACAATAGGATGAACCGCTAGGAATCTTAATATATAAAATCCTTGCGTTACTGACTGACTGACAGACACGCTACAGCCGAAACTATAGGACGCAGGAAGCTGAAATTTGGCATGTATGTTCCTTGGGGACCGTAGGGGTGCACTAAGAAAGGATTTCCCGAAATTCCCACGGGATCGGCCAAAACGGGTAAATTTAAAAAAAATGCAGGCGTAGTTGCTGGCGTCCTCTAGTAATATTATAAAGCAAAAGTGCCCTATTTTTTGGTGATATCGACATACTTTACTAGCCACTAATGAACAGTGCTGCGTGCGTTTTAATGGCAGTATTGATAACCTTCTTTCAATATATGTATAATTAAATATTTTTGAGGAGAGAATATATTGATACCGATAGTACCTACGACAGGCTAGACTTTGAATAATGTCTAAATATAAATGATGCTATCATTTTATTACGAAATAATGTAGGTGGACTGATGAGGTATGATGCCGTACACAAAATGACAAACTGGATATTGTTAGGCATTATTTATGACGATAATTTATCCTATAATAAATTACTTTCAAACTGCGTGGTATTCATCATCATCATCATCATCAGCCTTTAACAGTCCACTGCTGGACTAGGCCTCTCCTTTGAAAGAAGGAATTGGCCTACTATACCACGCTGGCCAAACAGGTTGGTAGAGGGTTTGTATCAAGTTTTCTTTCTCTTACAGTGCTGTTTTCTGCATAATATGCTCCCTCTGTCGGCTCTTACGAGACCGATGGGATGATATGGGGTGGTGACATTCCGTATTCTTAATCCGTCACCACACGGATAACGCGCGTGGTAATAGTATTATTAAACGCATTTTTTTAATAAATGCGGTCAAGCCTTTTGCAGTGACGTTTGCCTACCTGATATAAAGTAGAACCTCTGAGTATAGGTGAATATAAAAAGAAACATGTGTGCGTTAATTCTAGTTCCTTTAATATGTTAACCATTAATCTTGTAGCATTTCAATGTATATGCAAATTTAATAGAACGTTGTTGTCAGGTGCAATAACTGACGGTTTGTAACAAATCATTTTTATTTTTATAATTAACATAGCAGATTATATGATATGTGGAAGTTCTTATATGTTGTTGTGTTCTTTGTTATACTTAACAAACAAGCTGTGGGTTTTAATACAGATATTTTGGCTAAAGATCAACATGAGTCTGATATTGTAATGTAAATATATCATTAGTAAACACCCACATATTGAGTTTGTTAATAGAGTCTTAAATACCATTAGCTCTTTACACGTGTCGACGGGCCTAGGTATATTTGGAGGAAAACGAAACAATACATAATACGCAGAATATGTAATATATTGCAAATTTTGCCAGGTTGTCAAATATTTGAAGAGCACCTCAAATTCAAAAAGCGTTAAACTGAGGTGCGGCACGTTTCACGATCCGATGCAATACCTACAATTTCACAATCATCGACCGAGCAAATCCGGCGTAAGCTGCTCTTGTAAACTCTTAGGGGACGAAAGGCACAAGGAACGGAAATAATAAGACTGCCACTTCTTTGCTACAAAGGGAATTCTCACCATATAAATACAGTTAATCACACACGCAATGGAATGTAACGACATCCTAAAGGCGCTCCGGTAAGAAATTACCTGGAGTAAAGCAAATGAGGCCGAGATGAAGGGGCTGTCACTGACAGAAACATGAACATGAAAGCACCTGTGGCCACAAACTCGAATGAAACTTGTTACGCTTACAGCAATTTATGTACATTCCCATATAACTGCATATTACGTTGAGACACTTAAGCCGCACATTTTCTCAGATGTTCTTAACGTGCTCGGTAATGTGTGTAAGTGTAGCTAAAGTCAAATGTAACGCTCTCCTCCGCCGGGGCCGCCCACACCTCTAATATCATCAAAATTAAACTTGATGCTCTTTATATAGCAGCTGCTCTCAACAAGCTAATGTCAAGCCACGATACAGTTCAAGTTACGTTCTAAACAGTAACTAGATTAATATGAATAGTCTATTCATTAATATGACTAGACGTTGTAGCAAAATATGTTGCCTGAGCCAGAATAATAACAACTAAATTCAGAATATTTATAATATTCTTATTTTTCAAGATGTGGTTAAGCTGATGTTTTATTCAGTTTTCAATTTTCTTATTAAGGGATTAAAGTAGCTCATAACAACGATTAGAACAATACACGAGCTAATTACAAACCGCACAACTGCTCAGCAACTAACTACATAATAAAATACAAGAAAAATATAAACAGCACCCTTTAATCTGAACAGCATTGTATAAGTATTCCGAAGAGCTCTTTTGTTTCGCCGAGTATTGTTGCTCTCCCACCGATCTGTTGTGTGAAAAGTTGGAGCCAAGTCGGCCGATTGAGGCAAGTTTCTCTGAAATCAGACAAGTTACATCGTATTCCTGGCGGCTTTTCACTTACAACTTGGCTGTTGCGTGACGTTGATGTGACCCAAGTTTGTTCTTTATCCGTTGAGACTTTAATTATAGTCGGCTCCTACCAAAATGCCTCGCCCCTGCTAATGGCACTTTGTTGGTTATTTATTAAATATGAATAGATGTGTATATACTTCGTAAAGTTAAGAATCTGAGCACTTATTTCTTAGACATACTCCATTAAACATCAATCAAAGTTAGTGTACGACACATGATTTTACAACAAAAATTTTGCTACTTGGTTTCTAGACTGGTACGTAGATGACTATTTACCAGTCTGCTGGTAACATCAGAAATCCATTGTCTCCGGTAAATTAGCAGTATTGCAACTGTTGCATTTAGTACTTAAAAAACGAATGAGTAGAATGAAGGCAACTTCGTCTTGTCTTTTTCCCTGAGGTTAGCTACACGCAATTGATACCTGGTTGATATCACTGCCATTTAATGCCTACGCTTAGCCAGGGCGTAAAACTTTTGTCAGTCTAATTTTATAATATGAAAAACATTGTATAGCAGAACCAAGAATAGTTTGTTTCCTGTTTTATTTCTTTGTACTGACAATGTCCCTAACCTTCAGTGCCTACCCAAAACACATTATATGAAAACCTCATTGATCTTTGTTAACCTAAAACCTAAGGAAATTGCCATGTCATACACATTAATAAAATTACGTAGGTATTTAAGTAAAACGTAAAACCAGTTCAAAGAAAGTATCAGTGTATAATGACTCAGGGAAACAAAACGCTGCTAATATTTCTTCGACCATTAATTTAGGGTTTACCCTACCCCTACACCCATAACAAAACGTGATAGCGTGAAACCTTTCTTCCGTTATCCATTCATTATAGTTTGGTATTCGTATATTCTTGGGTTTCTACTATATTGTATGAAGCTCCAACTCATTACCGAATGTTTATATTAAACCTTTTTTACCTCTAATTTATAAAGGAAATTGTAAAATACATTTTCACGCGAGAATCCTCCCATTATTTACATTATTAACAAGACAATTATGGAGTGTCCAACGATTCATCATTATAATCTGTGTTGCCAAATCTAAAATTTATATTGTATCTGTGGCGATTGTTAGTTCACGGGCCGGAGGCATTGTTCATTGTGTTAGTGTAATAGCTGCTTAAACAAACTAACTGTAATCAGTACCATTTGCATAAACATATTGAATCTGTAACTAATCATCCGTGTTATTACACTATTATATCATAATTATTATTATATTTGTATTGTTTGTTTAAGGAATCATACTCGTTACTACGAGTATTTCATTGAATCAATTATTTCATGATCAAAGAGAGCTTTAACAAGCTACGAATTCTTTTACCATCTGTAGTGTAAGAGTCACGTTGAAATGAATCTACTATTTACGGATTTCATCGTATTTTTTTTTTGATTTCATAGTTATAATGTTAAACTAATATTCTCGAATGACATTTTCTCTATTACCTGAGGTTTCGATCATTTAACTGACTTTGCATGTATTAATATAATAACAAGCAGACAAACCACAAAAAATAGTGGCTGAATTGCAAGGTGCAAAATTCGCACAACAAAATACAAATCTAGCTTAAGAGCGCAACTATATTTCCTAGTTCCATATTTAAATTTCTTATTGTGGATAGTCTCACTTGCAAAGTACCTTCACGAGTTTTATAGGTGCTATAAGTAGACCATATTACATTATAATAGGATTAACGATAAATCGCTTAGCAAACGTTAACCACGATGGTTGACAATAAATAATCAGCGTCGCCCACTAAATTATTTTAGCCCATTAGCACGACAGAGCCGACACTAATTAATCACTGGAATGTCAGTGAAGGCGTTTAACACTTTCCTGGGTGGCTAACACCCCAGAAAAGCTTTAAGCGCCGTATACGACATCACACTTAGTACGATGAAATAACCAACTAATTCTCAGGTGTTCCCTTCATACTCGAATCAGAAAATCTCTGATTACATTCCAAAACCAATTCTTGCTTTATGCTTTATTCATTTTAATCTTCTTTGTTTTCTTCACTGCCTTTTATATTAAGAAATCTCTTCATTTTGCTTCTGAAATAGGTCGAGAGTTGATTTCGATGTGTATACGTTATTGCCAATGTGGCAATAACGTAGGAAAAATGTCGCCGGATTATAGATAAAACTTAGCCTTTGGGAATGATCTGCGATGAAAACAACTGTCTTTAGGTAAAGTTGAAGACAAATCACCCGTGCGATATGGCGTCTGGCGTCATCTGTCACTATCGCAACTGTCAAACTGGCCTGCTAAATCGATCACGCGCGAACTAATATCGAAGTTGTGTCGACAAGTCGTGCGATTTCGGCGACCGGCGTCCCGACCGATCGTACACGCCAAACTTTTTACGTGCAACGCCGTACTATGGAACACTTCGTTTTATTGGATGTTTCCGTGCAAAGTTGGCTCTGTCGTCTTTTTACACTCCTTGAGGAATCGACGTGATCTTTGAACAGTATTTCTGAGAGGACAAATTTATAGCATTATAGCTATGCACTTACGCTCAAGAACGTGAACATGTTCCGTTTCTAACTTTAACATGTTCATCGATATTATAAATATATGTATTATGTCGACAGTTTTGTTATTGCTGCCAATACATACGTTTAAACAAACTATATGTGAGTAGGCGGTGCTCAGATAACTAATACCACAAGCAATCTATCCGCAAATAAAGAAAATATTTTCCTCGTTATATCAATCAATCGAAACAAGAATCACAATTGTTGTAGTACAAAATAAACCGATCGACAATACAGGATTATCCCACGATAGAACAATAAATAATCTTCGCGTCCGATATAACACTAGCGAGAACATGGTGTGAGAAAAAGACGTTTATATTTATATTTTTATATCGTCGAGCGACTCAACAAAGCACTTGTGTAAAGGTCTAGTGAATCTCGGGTTTCGTCGATGTTTGCCGAAGGATATCCCGGGACAAACGAGTCCGGGGCTGGCGATCCCGGGATCATGGCAGCGTTTAGGGACAACAATAGCGATGGAGGCACCGTGATACCACGATATATATTATCTTTGTTGACACCGCATCATGTAGGTCGTTTTTAGTCGCCAATTTTCTCATTGTTGTTGTAAAATAACTTTAGTCCCGGGAAATGGTATTTCTTTTTGTAAAGTGAAAAAGGATTTTGGTGCGGTTAAAAACGTTATGTCCCTTCAATCCTTGCGAAAAAATGTTTATTTGAAGAGGCGTAATTCTATTCAATTTTAGCACTTTAACCTTTCTCTCATAGTCTCCAGATAGGATGTATACTTTATGAGCAACGGAAAGTGTTCTATTTTTAGAAACCTGGGCAAATAAGATTTTGTTACTTGTGTATATTTGTATTGAAGTTCGGGACTGTCGCTTAATTTCATTACACGGAAATAATTCCCTGAGAACTGTTAATAAAATATTCATGCGATTATATTCAAATGTTTGTGAAATCATTATAAAACAAAATCTTATTTAAATTATGTTGTAATCTCAATAAAAACAGGAGAAAACTAGCATCATCGTTTCTAAAAATACTGAATCGTATGTCGTCTTACATCTTATGTTTTGTTACTGTAGTCGGTTATGCATTTGATTGTTATCGCTTACCATGTCATCTATTATCAAGCGTTACACAGTTTCACACATGTCTGTCAGCTATAAGAACAAGGTTACATTGATCCGATCAGTTAGTGTTTACCGTGAGAGATTTGCAAACATCCTTTGTGTGACGAGAAGAGGTGATAATACTCGCTACCATTTTTGGTCCCTCACACACAATAGGGGTATAACATAGGGTATCGTTCAATCAAATGTCAGGTTTACGTGATATTTTTGTACTACCTTAACATCAATATTGTATTTTAAAGGAAGGTACAAAGATACACTGAAGAAAAAGTGAATAAATAATGCCTTGAATAAAAATGTCACATTATTCATTGATATGTAGACATTTTTAAGTAAAGAAGCAGATACTGGAAGTTGGTTTTCGTTTGGTTTTTTTTGCCACATTATGCCTCTCATTACATCTTGAATAACATTAACAAGGTACTAATTACATGTCTATTTCTTTTTAATTTAGACGAAACACGTGCAAAATCCTAACTTAGTTCAGATAGAAGTTAAAGTAATATTCTAAAAAACGCAGCAGACGCAACTGTCGATCTTCAAATATGATTTAAAATATATATAAAATCATTTGCCCAATTACGTCCGTCAGTTATACTTGTAGCACCTACTGGCACATGACCGCATAATTAAAGCACTTGACCCGGTCGTACGAGGCCCCTATGACGCGGGCACACCGGGCCACAGGTCAAACATACCAACTACCATTCATTGCTTGACAGCTTTCTTGCGTAACGTAATTTGTTTTAATTGAATTAGTGATGTACTGGGATAATCTTAAGCAATTAGTCACGGTATATCAGTTCCTTAATCAGAGGAGAGTCCTTAAAAGAGTTCGGTTCAATACAACTATTTTTCATACAATCTAATGAAGGAAGTTAGAAAGAAATGCTTACCAATGACTTGCTTGTCAATGTTTTTTGTGACAGATTCAATGGAACCCGTATCACGGAGCCTCTATTATCTAGGGTAAAGATTGACCTAATGAATTTCGATTCTTATATTTATTATAATGATATCTATCTTACATATCTATCTATCTACATCATCTTTTGGGAAACAGCTATTCCCCTACGGATATAACTATTGTACAGCAATAACCGTCTTACTTCGACATGTATGTACAAAAGCGATGCAGAGCACACCTCGGCAACGCTACTGCGTAGTGCGTATTTCGTGTCAGCTCGTCAATACATTTCACCTACCACCTTGTCTTACCGGGTACCTGAACAATAGGTTCTAGAACCTTATACTCGCCCTTAGCGTCCATATTCATTTGGAAAATTCTGTGCCATGCTTTGAAGTCTCACAGTATCTATTCTGTTATGGTAATCCGCACATTTACAATCCTCGTTACACATATTTAAATTGCACAATATCATCGGCATTGAACGCTTGAAATGTTTCTTAATCCCTGAAGCGCGGAATGCGAAGACTTATAACTGTTTATATGTTGTGTCTGGTATGCGCAAAGCTAAAGGGTTACTAACCCATGCATATCCGTGTGGATTTTTAGCAATACCCGATTTTCGTTTCAGCTCTTTTTTCATTAACGGTGTTCCCGAGATCAAATTTCATTGCATATTAATTTCTTTCATTTTCTGTTTCAGGTAATGTTTATTATGTTAAGACAGTTACGCCCCGGTGAGTTACAAAACATATTTCAAGTAGAAGGTTCGTTGCGCCGCCGCCGCTGGCCCTTCGGAACGCCTTCCAAAAAATCTCATTCATAAAAGATTTTCGTATTATTCAGCGACGTATTCACAAAGTTATGTGCCAAAAAGAAATGAAGAGGAATATTCTATGTTTGTACTGAAAAAATGTGTGTTTTGCGAGTTGTAGATCAAAACAGCGGTCTCCTCCCTAGAGCCGGAGAAAATATTAAAATATCTGTACTTAGGGGACGAAAACACACGATGTAAGAAAAGATGAGGCGAGCTCAATTTTGTCGATTCGATGTCCCCAATTCGTTTGCTGAATTCTTAATAGCGCCTTGGGGTCGGCTCGGGACGTAACGCGACACTTTAGTATTTAATCCGCGTATTGCCGCGCGCGCCGCTGTGCACCTATCTAACGGGAATTTAATTGACAACCGTTTTATTAATTTTATTTTAATTAATTAATTAGAATTCTCAATTTGTAACAATATTAAATTAAGTCTCTTTTTGTATAGAATGAAAGAAATCTTTATCAAAATGAATTTATCGTCAAATAACATCGCAATTTAGTATCTAGAGACTCAACTTATTTTACTACAATGAAGCAGAGATCGTGACATAATAAGACAGTGAGACATTGAGAACATATCTTGTGTCAGTTTGATATTTACTCGCATAGCTTACATCCTCGTGATCAATAGCCCTGCAACGTAGAGATGGGTCCGAGCCGGTCCCAGGAGAGGATCCCATGTGAATCACACCCCGCACTCGTATTTGTGATCGTAGTAAATTGAAAACACCTACACACATGTAGACACAGGTACACAGTCCTTGGCTAATTTTAACCTAGCCTGTATTTTACCCAAGGGAAAATAAAATATGCTTTTAAGTTTGCTTACTCATTTTAGAGAAGATGGAATATTAGACAAAATATACGTAACCTAGACGCCCACCGTTTCTTGGGTACTGAAAATATTTTTCTTTGTGGAGTCTGGTTATTAATCGTGATAATGTATCCCTAGGATCGACGAAAAAGGTCTTTTGTTGTTGTTACATGCTTTGATATATTACGCGAAAATATAGACTACGTATTTGGCGAGACACGTTCAAACATTTTCATGGCTCGTAAAATATTTATAGAAAACAATATTAAACATCACTCAATCAACGTATTGCTCTCTCAATAATAAATAAAATATGAGTAAACTCATCATGTTTCAGCGAAACATTGAAATCTAGGGCTTATATAATATTTATCAAAATTGTTTGTATTGAAACTGAAGTGTTGGCTCGATTCAGTTCAATAAGAATAATCCAGGGCTTCTATCAGGATTATGGTCATTGATTGATGTTACTCCCCAAAGGATTAAAGTAAAAACACCTGTATAATAATAAATACATTTGTATCCCAAAGCTCTATTAAGCTATCAAGTAAATATGTTATTTGCTACGAATTTATTACAGAATGAAATACATTGTTCCTCGTATGGAATTGAGTGTGTGAGAGAGAGCGTTTTCTTGTTTGCTTTTTACTCAAGCGGTAAAAAAGACAGAATTGGTAAAAATGTGTGGAATCTATTTCCCGATATATCAAACAGTGGTAGCTTCTTTGCAACAAGCTACCTGCGAGTCCTTTAAATGTTAGAATCAGTATGTATAATTTGATCACGATGCATTTTTAACACTATAGTGCTAAAGAAAGTGCTTTTTTCATAACATACTTGCCGTATAGAACCTAAATAGCTACAGTGATCTTGCACTATTTATATTTTCATCGTAAATTACAATCATTTCATATTACTTAAATTTTATTACGGTTTCAAAAACGCCTAAATAATATTTTCTCACTAGCTATTAAAGAAAATCGGCCGGTCGCGGTTTCGTCATGGCACGGGATTATCTTGTATCAGCGTTCGGTGAAATATCTCAAACATGTAACATTGACCGCTTTCAGAGACGATTTTCATCGGATAATCTCGTATCGAGTCATGTCAGGATACATAAACATGGGTACAATTTGATGATTTTAACTTTGGTATTAGTTAACCTCCTAGTCTAAACCTTGGATATTGCTATGCGAAAAAGATAAAATGATATCAAATCTGGCTTTATCAGAGTTCTGAAAGACCAGACTTAAGGTCTTGGATGAAACCGGGATAATGCTACGCCGATGATATCAGCTTTAGTACCGACTACCTAAACATGCATCTTATTTCAACCACGTTGTTAGTACAAGAGGGCAAATACGATGATTTAGAAACCTTGAGATAAGTAAATAGAGAATTGCTAAAAATAGTCAATCGAAAATTTTTTGGAAGAATACATATAAACAAGATAATGAAACGCTGAGTGCTTGAACCCCTGGACTGAAAATATTATTCAAAGAACACAATTTGACTTTTTCAATGCTACTTGATCTGGCTCGCTGGGGATTCTCAAAAGAATATTAGCTTTTATACTTGACAATCTGACCAGCAAGCGTGCCTCAGATATTTTTATATTGACTACATGAATTGTAACAAACACGCTGGTAGCGAAGTGTTCGTGACTGCCTTAAATTGTATTATAAATCTTTTCAAATATAAATGACTAAAAATGCGTAATTTGAATCTCTGAAAAAGGCATACAAAATTAAGTGAATTATAAATTCCGCTGTATAAATCTCCACCTACTCGACGGTTTACCGTCCGTTCTAATTCCCAACGCCCCGTTTAATTGATCTACATCGTCTCCACGAGATAATTTCGTTCCGACTCGATCCCGTCCTATCGCTTGTCACTGTTTTATTACCTACCCCTGAGCGGATTGCGGGTTGCTCGCGGAAATGTCGCCTTATTTGCCACATGTTTTATTTCTCGTCAATCTTAATTATAACCTTTCAACATATACAGTAGAATCACTCCGTTCAACTTAACATAAGTCAGTATTCACCACTTTATGTTATGATTTTAGTACTGTTTACGTACTGAAAATGTTTTACTTCATTAGATATCGTATGTTCGCGTAAACAAATATTAGCTCTCTACGTCTCTTGTACAATAACAGCAAAATTTTAACCATATATTATCACGAGCATTGAATATACAACCATTAACTGAAGTGTCTATTGACTCTCTTCACCGTACACAACAACGTGTGGGTACCATTTAACATGTTCTGAGAATACAATTAGTATTTCATTTGGAACCGCGCGAAGATTACAAGACGAGTGGGAGTACTTACTACAATATATTGCTTCTGTACGCGAAGATTTATATAGACACCAGTTCTATACACGGAGCTTTATGTACGACGAATGAAATGGAGACTTTGCGTTACGCTTACAATGATCGACGAAATACTGAGCCGAGATTTGTTACGTTGTTCAAGGAGCAGAACATTATAATATGGAAAGCTAAGTGTGGATTTTACGTACAATATTTTCATTCTATATATACTATATAGAATATAAAATGCATAGAATTAATTTGTAATGATAGATATTAAGCAGCTGCGTATTGAAATATGGAACAATTCATGAATTAATCACGTTGTCTTCTTTAAGTAGCAAGTATAGAAAAAATATTTGACAACCATCAGATTAGTTCACTCTGTTATCATTAACATAAATTATGTTATAGCATTAATTTGGTCGTCTCAGTTACCATTTCCATTGTGTCTTTATAATTCTAAGATAACGACAAAAGAGCGTACTAATTGGACAGGTATCTTTCTCATCTTGTGTTATATTATTAACTAATTACGGTTCTCTTCAAGACGGATGTATACATTTGTATTGGTTTAGGTACAGACTTCATAAAACTAAGCAGGATAACGATGACAATGTACCAGTAATAAAGGCAGAGGTTGAGTCTTTAAGCGGGGAGCGAAACGACAGTCGTTGAACAGCCTCCACTACGCCTAATTGGTCTTACGATTACTACCCTCGAGCCCGTCATTTTAAACGAAAAGCAGTTTAAAATACGCAACCGTAAGGTCGGTATTGCAAAAAAACGTGTTAAAATAAAAGCCTGCTCGAGTGGCGTCCGCCCTTTTTCCACGTGCTCGTTGTCAGTGTAATTGATCGTCGCTGCCGCTGCGAGATAATTCCGCTGTGACGTGATCCGCATTGTTGTGACCGTTTTATTACGCCCTCGCTGCTTCTGAGATGCACGGGAAATGCAAAGCAAACAGACATTAATTGGACCAGACATGACTCAATACCACCACCACCTACTCGCCTCGCTCCCACTCACTACTACCTTAATTATTCAAGGTTCGAAGACATTTTTCACGCGTTTATCAGCTTTATACGTGCAGAGAACCCTTCATTTACATAAGATTATATGGAGATCACGTGAATGATGGTTGGATTACGAAAAGGGAAACCATACGTTTAGAAGTAGAGCTCATCAATGCAAAAAAATCGTAATATTTTCAAACATGTCTTCAGACGAACGATGTCTAACAGATTAAATTATTGAGTTTCCTTATCACGAATCTGCTTTGCAGATTTATTATTGTAATTAGGCGTCTGATTTATACCACTGCATGGCAAATTATTCTCTCTCTCTTTCTTTCCTTTTTCCACATATCTCTGTCTTGCGTTAATACAGGGGTAGTACTTATTCCCTGTAGGATACGATGCCACTACCCTATTTTCGTATCTTAGCTGCTATTAGAAGCATCTTTGGCATCTAGTTTGTGGTGTATTTTTAATACCTAATTTAATTTAATTTAATTAAACAATATTTTTCTTGTGATTTTAAAAGGGTAAAGATTGCTTAGGCTTAAACTAGTCCCAATCGAAAGCAACAAATGCAGCATAACGTCATAATATGATGCGTTTCGACCTTTCACAATACCATTTGTATTTTAGCGCGTATCGTTAGTGGCGTAGGACACCGGGTTGTAAATAGAGACCTATAATTACCCTCTCCAGAGCAATTATCTAGTTTTAGTGTAGTAAAATAGATTTCAAAAAAGGTGAAGAAAGAATAAAATAGTACCAGTATCCATGTTTTATCATACAACACAAAACCAATTACATGAACCAACACCTTACCTTACCAATATAAATACACAATAACTCGAACGTCGTAGTACCGCATCCGTCAATAATTTCGTGGATCGTTGGCTGAACCCTTTGAGGCTTCCTTTATTTTGGAAACACGAACAGAAACAATTGTCTTTGAGGTTGAATACAAAGTTACTCCGATTGAATTAATTCAATAGCTCTGTTTCGTCTCGCGTAACGAATGTTAAGTTTAACGTTATACACGACTCTACTACTTCTTAGGTTTGGCAGCCTTCAACAATGCTACAAACAACCGCGTACGCTGCCGGCTTCCTTTACAATATTAACTCCGTATTAATAATATAAACAGAAATTGCCGATGTATATGCTTAGCCTCGAAAATCGCGAAGCGTTTATGCTAATAAATTTATAAATTCATTCGCATGTTTTCTCGTCGTTTGACTTTTACGGGAAGATATTTCTTTTTAAATATAGATATATAATACCTAAGCATATATGCAGTAATATATTTAGCAATATTACTAATGATATACATAATATTGTATCGTTTATGTTTTAATTTAAAACCGTTCGATAAATCTGATTCCCGGTGACGCGTAGCATGTGCGTAAAGTGGTATAAAAATATTTTTCAAAAACCTCACCAATAGCCCGGTGTGTTGGAGTCGCACGGCGGTTTCAATGAATTATTACCGCTGAGGGGTATACGAGATAAAATTAAATTCACCAAACGCGCGTCTGTCGGAATTATATTCGCTAAATTACCGGTCATTGTGCCACCGACCGTTTGTATCCCGATTATTCGCAATGACGATTGTCGCGTCAAATATTGATATTGATTTGCACTTCAGTTCCCTCAATTCGTTTTTGTTTTCGTCCCATCACATCCTAAAAACAAACATTCCAAATATTGAATCTCGGCTCCACATACCATACGAAACATAACACAAATATTTGAAATAGCTATATTCCCGTAAAATTCGAGGAATGTGTATTTTAAATATAACAATATTGTTATCAAAACTAAATGTTATTTTGTCTATACACGGTGGAATGTAGATTAGGATTTAGCCCGTGGCGGTGTTACGTATTTTGTTGAAGTATTTTCGCGTGTTTTTGTAGGGAGTGACACAGTATAGATAATATTTTTGTGGGGACCTACACAAATTTTTCAAAGCTATCTTTGTTTAAGCAGTTGAATTTAGATGTTCGAAATAATGATGAATTTTGTGGTCACTACTACGACATGACAAGAACAACAGCACATTACCTTCACACTTTTATGAATTGCTT
The DNA here is from genome assembly GCA_944739405.2 of Euclidia mi. Taxonomy (NCBI): domain Eukaryota; kingdom Metazoa; phylum Arthropoda; class Insecta; order Lepidoptera; family Erebidae; genus Euclidia; species Euclidia mi. Next base: position 43,675,322 of record OX123194.2, on the reverse strand, counting down.
CCGATAAACAACATATTTAATATTGTTATATTTTTACGGCATTATCCATCACCGCAACCTTTTCAAAATTTTACACAAATATTGCGCTACGGTTTACTCTAGCATTTCATTTTCTAAGAACTCCACAAGCCCCCTATTCCATCATCGTTTGCTGAGAGAAAACGAAAAGAAGTTGTTGCGATACAAAGCCAACACATTTCGCTAGAAATTGAATGCAGATTCGCTCCGCTATTTGTTAGTATACTTTCTTAGTATACGTCTTCTATATTTAGTTAGGCAATAAAAAGGTCGGAATAGGTCTATCAAAAACATCTGGAAAGAAAAATCTCGTAAATTACATTAGGAGGAAAAGTAAAAGCTTCCATAACGTTGAACTTAAAGTCATTTCAAGTTAAAAGAACAAACTTGAATATAATTTGTATTTGAGCCAGTTCGCGTCGGTTCACCCGGTGTCGGTTTTAGACCGGTTCACAACTTTGTAACTGTGTAGCAATTATTATAATGGGTTACATATAAAGTAAATTGGGTGGAAGTTCATTCGATTGTTAGTATAAATGTGTTTCACATCCGAACTGTATGTGACCCGGGTAATTGCTTTACGGAATTACAAGATTGAAAAGTTTTTGCTATATTCGTCAACATTTGATCGTTATCTACAAACAATTAATTTATATAGGTATACCTAGTTCATTTATAATACTAGTTTTGTATTTATCTTATAAACAAAAGGTTGTATACCATTCTAAAAAAGCATAGAATTTATTTTCTATTAGTAATGTATCTAGACACATCACATGTCTGGTATTAAATACCTAGCCACCGGTAATTGAATTTTCAATTTGTATAAAGCTGTAAATGTATGATTTTATGAAGTTTATGGAAATAAAACATTCGTTATTTCCAGTAAAACATAAAAGTGAGTTACCGAAGCTGAAAAGTATTAATACGCTCATAAGTCTCATTGTCGCATTTTGCTCGGTATTATGATTTAGAAGTTTTCATCGGAACTTTGCAATGTTCAACGCACGGGGGAATTATATTATTTATGACTACAACACCTGCGACAGGACGTGGAAAGTTTCCTTAAAAGTCTCACTCGGCTGGCCTGGGGTAATGGGGAGAATAAGTCTACGTTCCTCGCGCCTAATTTGGCAACCCGACGCGCGGAATTTATAGGGGTGGGGCCCGGGGTCTCTACAGCTTGAAATATTCGAAGGCTCCACTCGACCGTGAGTTATGAATGAATCCCGTTAAAGAACCCGGAAAATTTCTAACGGCACGCCTAACAGCCCTGACATGGAGCGGGATCACTCGACATCGTCATTACCGATATTGTCTTTATTTTATATTACACCATAATTACACAACATATAGACTGTTTACCTGCCTCTTGAAATTAGGTTTACCTCTCTTTGCATGTTCAAGGTAATTGAACTCATGAATGTTTAATTTACACAAATGTTTACGTGGGAGTGCCTACAAAATTACAGAACAATGTGTTTAAGGAACGATCTCGTTCAGTATGCCGTGAGATTGTGCCTTAACTAGACTCTTTTTAACCGAGACGACGAAAGCAAACAATCAACGCTAGCAAATGGAATATAAAAATAAAAGGATAAGCTTTAATGGGCACTACATCGGTAACAGCCGCACGAGGCGGCGCGGCGGCGGCAGCGGGCGCATTCAAATCTGTTTGATTTATGCGAAGTAATCGCTTCGCCGCTCCTGTCCGATGGGAAGCTGGAGAAAATGGCAGACTCTATTATTTATTACATGCTTCGGTACGTTAGTCCGACGTACGACAGTCAAACAACAACAGCAAACTACCGTACAATCAACGCATAAATTGAACTTATGGAGCGAACACGACTGCAGTGTTTTTAAACTTGTGATTCTTCGGTAATTTCTTTTATTAACTGTGCCGGCGACTTAAAGTTTAAAGACAAAAGTTGACGAACGAGCAACTTGTTCCCAGTTAGTGTCAAGTTAATAACGGAAGTTGACTAAAAATATGTTGGGTGGTGGGGTATAATAATGGAAGAGAACTAAACTACCTTAATACTTCCACGGTGAAAACTTCGAATTGAATTTCCAGTTGTGTGAATATTTGAAACCCCCCGCTGTTGACTTTAAAACATTGTTCCCTGGGCCCGCACATAACATTTACAATGTAAACATGTGGTTTCACTTTTACATAAAGTTTGGAACAAATTAATTATAACGTACAATGTAAAACTTCCATTATTATTTGAGTAGAATATTTCGGGTTGGGATCTGTTTTATATAATCTGTTATCCTCAACCACAATGATCCGCCTCACCTGTACCTTACACGGGATTAAAGCCACATGTTTAAGTGTCGAATTCGGTATGCGCTCGTGGATAGTAATTTGTAGATGTTCGTGTAACGTACTCGCCGGTACATTTTCCTTCTAAAACAACTTCACAAAGATTATCCGTAGAAAATCAAGTCACGTATCGGGTTTGCAAGCGTGAAGGTTCTTTTTCGCGATTGGGTGCAGATCCATCGGCGAGATATGTGAGGGCCCCACACATAGAAAACAAAAATTGAAATAGATTAGCTTTTACAGCCTCCGCGCAGGATCATGATAATATTCTTGCATTTACGTTCGAAATACTCTTCAAATATATGAACTTTTCTTCTCCACATATTGACAGTGAATTTAATTTTCTTTCAGCTTTATGAACTTGACATAATTTGCATTGCACTCTTGTCTCGGGAGCTAGTAAATATTTTAGATAAAGTCTTTGAGGCGTTGGCCATGAAAAAATACCTACTCCCTTATTTTTTTAAATATTTTTTATAGACTCACGCCTGTATCCCTGAAAGGGTAGGCAGAGGTGTAATATTACACCCACATTTCGCCATGAAATTTTAAGTCCCACGTAATAGGGGTTGAGCCTATTGCCGTTACCTGGCACATCACAAGACTCCGTGCTGCTACTGAGAAGTCGAAAAAACCCAGTAACACTATTGCCCGACCCGGGAATCGAACCCCAAAAATCGGAGGTCCCGATTAGCAGTCGCATACGTTATCCACTGGACCGCGGAGGCAGTCCCTTATTAATCTTATTATGCCTTAATAAAAAAGTGAGGGTCTGAATGAACTATAGTTGTATATAGGTAGCCTATTTATCACCTTGTTGTACCTAGTTAAAGTTTATATATTTTGTCCACACTTTTCTTGTGAATCCTATCCTACAATGACTTAAAAACGAATATGAAACGACGATTCTTAGTAAATCTTTCAAATTCGCGCAAAGTGGAGAACATTTAATTAAGCCATGTCCGCTTTAATTATTATTTTCACTGAATTGAATTATATTTATATAAACCTCGCTTCATTATTACCATTAAATTACTTGTCAACTGAATTTACCGGTCGAACAGCGAGTATTAAAGTCATTTATGAAGCTTGCTCGATTTTATCAGTACCAGGTATTATAAGAGTAGGTAACTGTGTTTGTGTCCTATAACATTGTGCGTATTTATTACTCTTTTTCTGTGCACACTATATTACTTCTTCCATCCTTTATTTTTTATTATATTTGCCATTACTCCATTAGTCCTCTACAGCACAAATATATAATGATTGTATTACCTACTTATTTAAGTATACTAAACTCACACACTCATTAATCTGGTTAAGTATTGATTCCTGAGAATTCAACTAATACTGTTAAGCATGCAATTTCTATTTCTCTGTAAAACTTTAACCATCTATTCCAAATATGCACATGTTATAAAAATCTAAATGATTACTACATTGCTACTAGATTGCTACGTCAACTATAATTTGAAGTAACACTGGTTAAGAAAGTACCTACCGAAGATTTTTGTAACAAGATGGGTGACCCAACCTCTTTTCAAAATAGGCATTATTGCACAAACAAATTTAATACGTACAATGATTTTATTTTAAAGGAAGTTATACTGATAATATAGAACAGATGATAACCAAATCATATTTATTTCGTCTTTATAGATCGAGGTAGTAGATACGAGTATGAGGATCCCTAGCATCACAGCGCCGCTGTAATTAAAGCAAAGGAACTTCAAAGCTCGCATTTAGCGCGACTGCGTTTACAGCGAAGGTGAAACGTCGCATTAATTACCTAAACATCGACCGATGGAAGCGTCTGCACCAACACCTAGCCGCACCATCAATAAAACAGGTGACATCGAGCCAGGGCCGCCGCACGCCAGCTAATTTTCATACTAAACGAGCAGCTGCATTATTAAAATGTGCTCTGACGTGACAACCCTCTCACGACCTCGGCGAGCATTTAAACTTGACTCGGTAACTGAGCTGTTAAGTATTTAAGGTGTTTGCTTCAGTGGGGTACTAGTTTACGGCACTGGTGCACCTACAGCCGTTCCGCGCTAAATTGTGTACTATACAATGTTCGAAGCCGTTATGGCTGGTATTTTATATAACAGCTTACCTTATCTGTAGCACTTTTTAGTTGGTTATATGTTGTCACGGTAGCCGGTGTTATGCGCATGAGACTTATCCAGACGTATGATTAAAATATTGAGGTTATTTCCAATATCTAATCAACATTTCCAGGATGTATTGCAACAAAGTAATAAATGGGCAGTTTATCATCTCTCTAACCAATTTCGAGTCGAAAAATAGTTAATTATATTATTAATTATTTATTCAAGACTATATTTTTTAAATAATTTTTGGTTCTTGTACGAAACAGATATTTTTTAAATAATTATTTTTTTTAAATTAATCACTGCTCTTAAAATTGTGTAAATTCTTGTTACAACTAGCGTTAAAACGAGATATTAAAATAAATTAGTTTGAGAGAACAGAATTGCCACCAGCATATCTTTCAAATTATTTTTGTCACGAATTATGTGCATATTATAGCCCATCGTTGCATCAAAATATTTTATAGCTCATAATAATGGCAGAATACATTTGCCGTAAGTACATTCTCAAAAACAACAACTGAGCTGATACTTAAAAAGCTTTCTCATTCGGACTGTTGAGAGGATGAAACGATACATTTTCTTCAATGCGACTAAAGTTGCAAGTTTGAAACAACCGGTCTTACTCTTGACATGTTTGTGCCATCCATCTAGTCGCCGTATTTTCATACTCGTAGTTGAGAGCAGGTGTCAAAACTAAAGGACGTTAGGCTAATGCATGCAGATTGCATCTTTCGCTACTCCAGCCTCCACTAAAGCGCCACTCACAACAATATTGCGGAACCGCATTATTTCTACTAAGTTTAATGTTGTGTTGCTGGAAGCTTCTCATTTTTGTCATAACTAATTATGTCTGTGCCACGGTAAAGCTACTTAAGCATGTCGAAAGGAGTACTTTACCGATTGACTACGGTTATCGTTAGTCAAAACAAATAGTATTAACAAAATAAATATGACTTTCAGTGCATATGCTGCAGAAGGCCTTATTAAATAACCTCTTCCTCATTCCTTTTTCAATATTCTTTCGAATGGAACTTGTACATACAATTAACACGCTGTTAGTTTTCGTTATAAACCAGCCCATATAGCCGCAATAAATGCTCCCTGTCAAAAATATACACGTGTCGGAACCTCACTGACGTAACATTTACAATACGACACTTATTAACTGTATCACTTAAAATTTAAATAGCCTGCGTAAGCGAGACAGCAGCAGTTTGAAAACAATATTACAGAATTTAATTAAATGTATGATTTCACATTTAACATACGCGTGCCTGATAAGCAATGTCTCTTAATGCGTGCGTATTAATTAAATTCAGGATTTGTACCGCTGTCAGATGAATATTTACGTTGATTTATGTCTGTACCTGTGATGTCATACGCGTGGCTGTTTTACAAATTGTGATCTTCGTCTAATATCTTGCTCCATATTTCAAGTAATTTCTAATATTAGCACCTGATTTTACACAGTGAAGCTTTTAGTATCGTTGCCGAATATTATATTTTCATTATCTGAACTAGAGGTTTTCATAAATGAAATAAAATATGTTTTACAACGGTGCAGGAACGAAATGACCCTTCGTTAAATTACAGTTATTTACAAATTATGACATCACTGAAAGATCGCAAATGAAGTAATAAGTGCAGCAGATATCATAATTTTCATTTTAAAACGTCCGCTGTCCAAACAAGCGATATGCAAACACAATTTGCATTGATAGTGTCAGCTGTAATCACAACTGGTGATTTTAATTGACTGGCTATGCTATCGATTAAATTGATTTATACCTTGTAACATTATACACAGAACTCATATTTATGTGACACGCTTATGTGTTATGGTGTTGTGAATGTAACATAATTCAGGGTGATTGAGAGTTATCGCTGATCTAAGATAAAAGTGAAACTGCTAACTAATACGTTTCTAAATATACAGTCAACCTGGCGCAGTATTTTTATAAAATAAATAGATAAGAAAGTATACCTAGAAGGTATAGAATATACCTAGTACTAATGAGTATTAGTACTAGGTATATTCTATACCTTCTAGGTATATTGTTATTTCATGCACTTTTCGGCATGGATTAAACTCAACAAAACAGCATTAAATTACTACAAGTGACATAAAAATTATACTAAGTAATACCTTGGCAACGATTTAGAAGACATGCACGATTATCAAGGTATGTAATTGTTAGTATAAAAAGACGGAGAAAAATAATACAATGTTATTGAATTTTCCTCTTGGCTTCTTTAGGCATAGATGTCCCAGAAAAAAAATTGGATCACGGCCACCACAGGACTATACCTATAGTTTGCCTTTGGGTACGACCATAATTTAAACAGTGTTAGACTAGAATAGAATATAAAGTATTCACTGCACGTATTCAGCGACGGTAAATTCAGTGAACAATTGAACTAAGGGGTTCTTAAACCAACGAAGTAGAGACTAAAAAGACTCGGTTTTGGAATAGAAGAATTGGTCTCACGGCATAAATGTGCGCGTGGGATTGGGAGGTCTCGGGTTCGATCCCCGGGTCGGGCAAAGTTTTATTGGGTTTTTCCGTTAGGAAATTCTCAGTAGCAGGTAATGTGCCCGGTACGGCAATAGGCTCGCCTCCTATTACGTGGGACTAAAATAAATCTTGCGAAAAGTGGGTGTAGCAATATACCTCTGCCTACCTCTTCGAGGATATCGCGGCGTGAGACTATGTGTGTATGTAAGAACCACCGATTATTAAATAATAAACTTTTAAGCTGTGTTCTGTAGCAAAGCAATTGTAATTATCTATATTATGTCGCTTTTAGCATAGATATTTTAACAAGGTTTATATTCAATTACTTACTGAATACTTTCCATTTAGTAACTTGTCCCGCTGAAAAAATTACATGAAAGATTTGCGTACGTCATATCACTCTCACCTAAAATGTCGTCGTGAAAAAAGGTATGAAAATAACATACGCTCGAAAGAAATTGCGACTCGATTGGAGTTCCTTTCTTAAATATTAATAAAAGCGCCAAGGCACTTTTGAGACACTTGCGAGAGTAGAAACAGAGCGATGCATATTTAACACAAAGGAGTTGAAGGGGGACCAGCCCACAGTGGCCCCCAATACCGACAACGTGTAAATAGCATAAAGAAACCTTTCATAAATTAACACTCACCTTCATCGCTTACAGGGGCTGGCTTAAAATAATCTAGAGAACACACAACAGCTGAATTAATTATTACTCATCAGACACTAATCATAACCTAAAAACTAAATATAAAAACATCTTGAGTATGTCGAGTAGAACGCGTCATAAAGTCGCAGACATAATACTAACTAAACTAACACGATAACTTAGAGATTTAAATCGTAGTGTAATCCTCGTGACGTGCAAGGTCCACACGATAGTATAAAACAGAGCTCGCAGCAATTTATCTCGAGATAAATCCGACCACGCGTAAGACACCTGTCAGATGTCGGGACGGGCTCCGTCTTGTCTCGTCTTGGGGAACAGCTCGGGTATTAGCTCTCGGGGTAAATTAGAATATTTCCAACATAAATAAAACGATAATTAACGTTTAAACAAACCGAGTTGTTGGGATAAATTTTGTCAAGTTGTCGTCTCGTGACTTTAAACCTTGTTTGCTGATGCCAGCGACGGTTTGATGTTTTAATATGGGACGCACTTTGATCAGGAAATTGCGGATAAATTATTTGTGTGTTCAATCTATTGTTGAGTATCAAAGGATATGTGTGGAATAACAAAACAAGTGATGTAGATATGCGATTATGCGCTAGGAAAATCTTATTTATCGATACACGATTAATAAGATTTTCCTAGCATACAATAATAATACAATACACTTACAATAACATACAATAATACATATAATACGATTATATGTATATTTGATAAAACTAATGTCAGTTATTCATTTTTCTGAGACAGATTTAAGTAAGTTACTACTTAAGTCGTTAAAAAGCATGCAGTATAAAGACGAAAATATCTTTTACACCAACTTACAAACAGCGGTCTGATTCCAAACAGTCACAACATTTGGGGACTTAATAAATCTTGTCTTGTTCACGGGCTCAGATCCAATTTGCTGAATTTAAGATAGTGCAAACATATTAATTTAGCAAAACCATTGCATTGTTACGTGTCTCATTTGCACAAAGGATAGCGCGGTGCGGCGCCACTGTGCCGACTCGGGCGTTGCAATTTGTCCCGAGATAAATTCAGCCGTAGACAGATGTCGTCTGTACCGACCTCTCGCTTTTTATTAATACCATGCTTTGTTTCTTGCAATTCGAGACGCAAAAATACCAGACATGTGCGTATATTTTGTTAGTTTTACGTCGTTTAAAAAGAGGTTGGCGTATAATTCGTGTGTGCAGTATTTGGCATCACTGGGTACAAAGGAACCACACATAGTCAGCAACACAAACACGGGCAGTAATCGTCATGTCGGTTACCAAAATAGCGCTGCGACCATTTTCTAACACTTCAAAGCAGGTCATTAAATGTCGGGGGGACGCTCATATAAATTTCGATTTCCGAGACGTGCGGCGTTTGCGAGCGCCACCTGGCAACTGTCAGCGTGAACTGCCAATTTGAAATTCAGAGCTGCCTAATTGGCCGACAGCTCGGTCCAAATATAAATATCAAAGGTCGAAAACGGATATCGTGTAACGAGGTGGACAGGGATGTCGCGAGAGGGTCACATCGTGCGTGCCTGATGGCGCTCACGCGATTTTTACACACCGAGCCCACTCGTGCGGCAACTGACACATTTCAGATGCAAACAATCGCAGAATTTTAATGCCCTGATCTCCCTTTGAGCCTTGTTCATAAATACGACAAATGGTATTTATATTTAATTGGCAACAGTGGACAAATATATCAAAAGGTCTTTTACAATTTACATGATATTTTTAATTCAACCGTTTTTTTTTAAAGATCATAAGCAATATAGGATCATTAGCATTGTAATGTTGTATTACTGACTTCATTGTTTTATAAAAAAGTAGAGTTCAAATCTTATCGTATTTTGTAATCAAGATTCTTGTTAGCGCATAGTTCTCCCAAACGTTGATACTAATGCACGCTGTAAGTGTCCTTAACTGCTCAACTAACTGCAATGACACTACCATTTAAGATTAAAATAAATCTCCACGCCATACTAAGTAAAATAGCAATTACTACAACCATTAAATGGTGTATTTAATTTCTATAACAATCGCTTGAAATTTAAGGACAAAAGTTTGGCGGATCCCTCAAATAACGTAGCATATGGCAACGTGGTATTTCACATAGGCTGGGTCCGAATAGGTAACCTTTCCGATTCACGGCGACCACCGCTCGTAAAATAAGGGGTGGTATTCTCCAAGTCATGAATACGTTAGTTCGGTGGGGCGGGCTGGTTTAATAGTTAAATAGGCGAACCAGTGAGAAAGGGGTACGTGCTTACGTATGCCTAAGTCGACTTCGAGGGATCCCGGTTGGCGCAAAAACGAAAATGATTGTCTTCGCCGAGTATCTTTCATTAGATTCTTCGTTTGGTTATCATTTATTAGCGTCAAGTTCTTGTCTGATTTAATGTTAAGTTTTAAAGCTGAAATATGAAGCGCTCTATTTCAGACAGTAACGCTTTTTGTGTACATGAAGCTTCGATTGTAGCTACTTTGACTTGGCAGTGTTTATTAGCTATTTAATTTGCATTAAAACACAATAAACTCGAAGGCACAAAAGTAGTCATTTATAATCGAATACTTTTTAGATATTTCGTTATGCTTTCGATATATCTCATCAAATTTTGTAAGACAGTAGTCACTATCATGTATCCTTATACTATATAGCCTGAATTATTCACTCACTAACTAACGGTTAAAACGCATTACGGTAAAATATTTTTAGCCGTCGTTGTTAGACCTTAAATAAACTGCTGCTTTCACTTTTTGTTCCGGTAGCTTTCTCCGTAAAAAACATCACCGTTGTTTTGTGTCTTCCTTTTTATATAAAGAAAGTAAAGAGACCCAAACAAACTGTCTTTTGCATTCATAATATTAGCTAAGATGAACGACGGCTTGTTAACTGCGGCTTTAGTGCAGACGTTTATTACCATAATTATATTCTTATTTCATACTATTATGTCTGCGGTTACAAAGTAAGCTAATATTAATCTCGCTCTCTCTCTTTCTTTCTAGTCGCTATTGTTAGAAAAGAATAGATGGTGTACCTTTGTAACTGTAGAAATTATTTATCGGCGCTTCACTCCGCATTGTATTATTTAATTTTTAATATTAAATTTGTAGATTAATTAATAGATGACTGCCTATTGATAACATAATTTTTGTTTAATATAATACCATAGGGTTCCCACCAAGAACTTAGGGTCCCAAGCCAACCTCACCTGCAAGTGGTGCACCTGCCGATCAACGGACGAGGCTCTGGCAAACAAAATATCCCGATAAGCGGCAATAGGCTCGCCACCTATTACGTGGGATCAAAACACTGGCGAAAAGTGGGCGTTTAATATGCCTCTGCCTACCCCTTCGGGGAAACAGGCGTGAGTCTATGTATGTATGTATAATATTTGCTTAATTCAAATGCCAAATGCAATCGGCATTGTTTTACAAATTAATTATCTAATGCCGAACATTATCCAAATGTCTATAGTTTACACAAGAGTTGTGAGGGTAATCAAAGTTTAAAATAGCGATATCAATTAATAGTAAATACTCGTAACCAAGAGATTGGAATGCGTGAGTGGCATTTACAAACATACCCTTTCGGGAGCAGTTCGATATCGAAATTCTATTTGCGAGAGGCAGGGTACACACACACTAGGAACATATCCGGCGTCTTGCTCAAATATTATATGCTAACGCAGCAATTTGAATGCCGCGAGTACTAGGAGCTCAGATCTTCGAGTTGGTATGGACATCTTGGGAAAACCCTCAGCGCGTCTGTACTATTAACTTTTATACAAGGTAGGCGGATTTCTGTTGCGTCTTCGCCCGCCGTTAATACTAAACGAGATTCCCTAATAATGTGAACATACGTTTTTCTGTCTCCACTTTTTACTCTGAATAGCCTCTTACGCGTGTTTCGTGTAATTGACCAGTACAAAAATATAGCACTGCAATGTTATGTTGCCTTTTACGTGTTACGCGACTTTAAATATTAAAAAGTACGAAAACGTCGTCGTTTATAAAAAAGGTTTTATATTTTTTCGTAGTACTAAGCAACAGTAGAGAAAGTTATATTTCAACAGACGAAACAAAAATATAACTTACAACGCAGCGCCGGATGAAGTTCAAAGTGAAGTTGAAAAGAATGGAGCCTATCTTTAATAGTGGAGGAGAAATGAGCAAGTAGCAAGTCAGAATGAGAGTCGTAGCTTCGTAGCCGGTCGTAGCCGGCTTATAAAGGAGTTTAAAGTGTTCCAGAGACGTGGAGAGGCATGAGTGCTACACGCGTTCGGCACTCGTAGACCGTAGACCGACACTCGTAGCGGCCACCTAGTCAGACGTTGTTATCGACGCGCTTCATGAACTTTTGTTGAGTATTTATGAGTGAGAGCGAGTGAGACAAAACATAAATGGTGGATGCGGTCAAGCACATTTAGTTGTTTGTGGAGTATGTTGTATTTGCACTAGCATATATTTAAATTGCAAACGTTGAAAAGCAAATAATGGTTCAACAAAATGCAAATGATGAATACATTTTAAATTTCACTGTCAATATAGTGTATGTGTGCGAGTTTAGGTACATAGGTTCATCAAAACCTTATAGTTTATTTTATGCGTAAAGTACATAGCTTTTATTTTGTACTTGATTATTGATTAGTCACTTTGAATACGTACCTATTGCACTCTACGTACTTACTGTATATACGTAAATACGTTCTTATTCAAGAGCTTTATTGCATGGCTTTGACTGCATATTTCATCAAGCTTTAATTTACTTCCCGAAGCCAATACTGAAGTTGAAAATAAATCCGTAAAACGACCTAATTAACTAGATTTGCCGTCTATTTTTTGCTTCAAGGAAAATCTGATATACACGTTTTAAGCGGGTTACCTACTTTAGTAGTAGTTGGAAAAAGTGGTTTTTAACCTCTGACGCAAAAAGAGTGGTGTTATGGGACTGCTTTTAGCTTCAAGGTATGAAGAATTATGTTGGTCGTTACATATAATTTTTTATTATGTTATGTATGATATCCTTCTTTCATAGCGCCAAAAAAGGGGGTTTGTCATGTCAAAATCCTTACTTTTAGTAAGGATTTTGACACATCAAAACCCATTTTTTCACTAAGAAACGGCAAATAAAAATTTGTTTTCTTACTGGAAAATAATAAAACCATGTAATATGCAGTGTGCTTTCTTGGCTTCGGGTGACTTTGCCACGGAACCCTTGAGTTTTGCAGAACGCAAATCGCGCATCGCTGTGATAAGCACATAATAAAAATAATAGGGCACACATGTAGTATACTAATGCTTAAAATTGTTTGAGCCCTCCAACTACGATGGAATTAATACAAAACCATCGCTGTAAAAACCAAAGGAAATTACCTTCCTTTCAATTGAAACTTCAATTAGAAACAGCCATATACATATATCTATAGATAAAATAGCATTGTTTAGAAAGCGTATTCTAAAATAGATTTGTCTGCATTATTTTAGCGACATAATAAAATACAGCTCTAAGTGTTGTTAGCACAAGTAGTGTTAATTACCGGCGAGATTTAGAGCTTTCGCCGGGGTTATGTATCTCGCGTTATCTCCGTAATTGTCTTACAAACTGTTACTTGCGAATTACGTGCTAGATATTTGTCACTTTTGGTGTCAGCACACTCCTAAATTTACTCACTGCTATCGTTTTCTGTTGTGTTATAAATAAATAGATGCATCTTCGAAAAAGGCCTTTTTAATTCCTGTAGGACGGACTATTGTAAAATTAGAAAATTAATCCTTTAGTGACGCTTACGTCGTAGAATATGGTTTCGGCTCGGCGGCGGTGATGATATGACAAATCAGTCAGTACAAGTGATTTTATGTAAATAATATTTTTTGTATCTTGATGACATAGAAAACTGATTATATATAAAAAACTTAAGTTGCTCTATACGCAAGGCTACGATTTATAAATATCAGTTATTTACATCATGATAATGATTTGAGTTAAAAAACATACCCATCCAAATTAAAAACAATATATGTACGTATCAAAGTATATTTATTGTTAAATAGACATATTTATTATTACAGCAGTAATCGAATACGCTATGCAAATAAATTTTCACCGAACTATTTAAAAACGTTTGTTTTACTCATCCTGCCTCGCTTCCATAAAAATAAATTTCCAATGACCAAACTATCAGCGTGTGTTAAATAGGGAATATACATAGTATAAGCCGCAGTTTGCATGAAATTGATCCCTCTAGTGTTTTTACTTCGCAGAAATAACTCAATTAATAAATCGTCCATAGATTCGCAAAACAGGCATTTTTTTCATTTACTTTGTCAAGCAATATTGAAGACACATTTTAGTCCACTACAAACAAATAAATACAATAGAACAATACTTAAGTAGCACGCAAATGAATCGTGTTACACTAAACAGTAGTTAAGAAACATATTCGTTACCTGAAAACCCACTTAAAACAAATACAGTTAGAGTTCCTTTAACAGTGGTGTAGGACACAAGAATCCCGCAAGGCAGTACCTATCTTGTGTGAATGATACGGAGAGCTCGCGTTGTTAAAACTCAAGCCGTGTTGAGTCGCGCGCGCTAATTGTGCTCTAGGTGGGGCAAACCCACCCCCGGTGGGTCTCTACGTCGCTACGTCGCTACGTTTCTACGTCTCTACCACTCTACCTAGTGCTCTACACTTCTTGTTTCGGAGGCTCATTGTAGTGAGAGAAAAACTTTATAACTGTTGACATTGAGCTCGTGCTCAGTGCTCTGTGCGACTCGCATCGTGTAAGGGGACAGCCTTTTTAATTCTGTTTTATAGTTTGTTTGTTAGCACCTCATTAGACATCGTGTTGTGTGTCCTATGCTAGTGTAGTTGATGTCAAACGTTGTTTGTAACTCAATTCGATTTAGTTTATTTAAAGTGGAATGTTAAGGTTTATAAACTGCTGGCACAAAGTTATGATCAATTGTAGAGCCCGTTTTATCGCGGTGCAGGAAAAGTTTTATTACTTTATGATGATTTTCAATTCCAACCTGTCCTGAATAAAATATCGCTATTCTGGTATTATAAGCTATGTAACTGCAGTTTAATTAAAATATGTTCTGTAGTTTTAAATGAAAGACAGACAAATATTCACATACTTCACATTTGTAATGGTTGTAAGATACTCATTAATACCAGAGGGCCAATTCTCGTATTTTATATGACATTTAAATTATATTTTGAACGAAATGAGATTATATTGTAAATTGACTCAGAATCGGTATTCTGCTAACGTATAATTTGAAATAAAGAGTTTGTCGTTGACACATATTTTGACACTTGTTTCAATTTATAATCTAGTTACAATATCATTCAAATATCAGTTAATTTAGGAAAATACCATTTGTGACGTAAGTATGACACTGACATTATATCAAACTATATTTAAAAAAAAAATTATTTAGGAGAATTGGGCCTCTGGAACGCTGTCGACGTAATATTCGTCTACTTACCTGTTAGAGACATACCGACAACATACAGAAACCAATTATTAAGCAAATATCTGTCCTTAAAATGTTACCCGATAAGTACATAAAATATTACAAAAGGCTACAAACAAGTTTTTTACGCGACACAAAACCTAATTTAAAACTAATAAATGGCGGACGAATATTGCTAGTTTAATCGCAGCTGCACAAAACGTGGGCGACAAAACCAACCTCGGATCCGAACCACAACAACCGTGCCGAAGTTTAATTCAATCGGTGTGCCCCACTGAGTGTTGGAGGGTGGCAGCGAGGGGCAAGGGGCAAGGGGGAGGGGCAAGAGGGGTGAAGCACGGGCGCGGGCCGCGGGGTGCTCGCGAGGCGGTGTTAATTACTACTCATGTGGCAGGCCACATATCGCGAACTTTGGCGCCCAACGTGGGGCCCCCGCCACCGTATTTATCTTTTAATGTCAGCTGAGGAGGCCTTGTTTAATCTTGTTTGTTAACAATGCGGGATTATAGAAAAACTTTAATTTCATTAACTAAATTAGTTTTTTAACAATCATCTTTCATAATTAACAGAAAGTGGCGCGTACGAAATTTGGTTGCGCAAAGTGAAATAAAAAGTAAACAACGACAGCTTAGTCACGGTTTGTCGAAAAGTCACGTGCAACACAAAGTTTTACTTATACATTATCATGAATATGTTTATTTATTTTAGGCAACCGACAAAAATGTAATCAAGATAAAACTCGATATTAAACACGTTCACGATTTCAATCAAATATTCGAGTTGTATCCCGCGTGCCTGCGTCGGATACCTCAAACATTCCCGTCCCTTGTTAAAAGTCGGCGAGTCCCGAGACATCTCTAGGAACGCAGCCCTCTTTCCACGGAGCTTTCTCATGTAAATTTTCAAGATTTCCTCCCCAAATTCGATATATAACTTAAACGGTACCATTGAGCTTACTTGTCCCTTACACGTCAATACCAGAAAACGAAATTTATTTTTTCAACAACAAATTATAAGTTGATTAATCGCCCTCATATAGAGAAAACTAAGCGAAGTTTTACTGAACTTTAACACATATTTGAAGCTCTTGTCTTTTGTTCCAAGTTATAGCCTTGTTGAAAAGTTCTCTTTAAATTCCAGGCCTTATTGAACAATAAAACCTAAATTATATTGCCACCGTGTACATGTACACGATACTGATAATAAACTATTCTTAATACTGAAAACTATAAAACGCGTCTATTCATATATCTTAAGCTCAGCGGGGAGTTTGTTTTATCCATAAAATCCAGCAGGTAAATGAAATATTTTTACAATATTGGCAGTATAAATATATCATGGTCAACATAAAATGGGTGGTTTGAAAATTGAAACATTTATAGGCTGTAGGCGAATCGATACGGAGCAAGGCGCCTCTGTGGGTCCATCGACATAAATTCGTATTAGTGCCACCTCAGATCGACTTTACGACGTCTCAGCCGTACTTATTGCTTGGTCTAGATATTTACCCAACACGTTAAATGTTTAATAGAAATAAAAGTAATGTTCTTTAATGTATTTGATACTGGGATCACCTTAAAGGAGTTTTATTTCAGATGACAAATAAAACCTTTGTCATTATTATTGTTTAGACATTATGTTGTGACTCAGTTCAAATTGTAACAACTGAACTAGATTCACTTTTTATCTCAGAGAAAGTAAAGTTCCTCTGGAATTCTTGGCCCCGAAAGGTGAACTTTTAATCGAGGAAGACATCGTTAGAGATGTTACAAAGTTTCCTTAAATTTATCAAGACTCAACTGACGCAGAATCATAGTAATTGAATACTGCCCTGTAAACTACTTTCAATGAATTTTCGCGGTAAACTTTTATTAAAATGTTATCTTTTTTAAACAGTATTTAAAATGAGTACAAGCCATTGCTTACTTTGTGATTAAAGGTTAGATTAAATTCGAAAACCATGTCGAGAGATGGAAAAGTGCGTTTCTTTTTCAATTTAATTTAAATAGCCTCGAATAACGTGGATCTAAATAAAGTCTGTTATCTAAAAAAACGTTTATCTGTTATCTAACGTAACGTAAATTAATAGGGTCTCGGCTGAATTTGTTATTTCAAACATTGTGTATAGAGCTGAGAGAGGAAAATTTCTGAACCATATTTAGCCATAAGTTAAACAAAAGCGAAGGTACAATTACTAAACAAGAATATAAAAAAACAGTCAAGTGCGTTTCAGGCTATACCACATGTCGGGTTCCTTACAAGCACTCAATCACAGAATTATAATAATATACTATTATATAGAGTCGATATATCGATATGGGATGACGTTAATTATGATTGATGATCGATTCTAAATATTTCGCAAATTCATTCTAGTCTAGAACGGCTTGAAGCAAACCTTTAAAGACTCGAAAGACCTGTCTAATTATGTTCTGCGTCATATATTTACGTTTTACAATAAATTCATTATTATATTAAGCTCTGTTACCAGTATAATATTATACTTCTCAGTTAATTAAATTATTTATGGCATGGCGAGATAAATATTAAGTGAATCGTGACGTTCTGGTATGTATTGAAACGGCCTCTTAATATTGTCTAATAAGATTTTAGGAATAGTCGTATACGATAAAAATTGAACAGCACATGGTCATTCTCGCAAATAAATCAATTTGAATTCTATACTTACGCAAGGCTTGAATTCAATAGCTTTGATTTGGACCACTTGCACTGTTTTGTGTTGTAAACAGATCTCAAAATATTTCAGTGTAAACAAACTGTGAATACGTTGAATGACAAGCTTAGTAGAATGACGAGTCCCTCGTAATTCGCCTGTCAGATTTCAGCTGTCCACTATTCAGACTTTGGACAACAAATATGGCAAGACATCGCTCGGTGCGAAATTAAGTGAGTTTGTTAAGTGTAAACAGGGATAATCCTTGGCTTGACTATGATTAGCATATCGCGGGAGTCGGCGTTCGTTCCCGAGGGCCATCTGCAATTTAAATCAGGGACTTGGCCGGGACGGGCCTCTCCTTAGCTGCGTACTCGGAATTTGAGATTTACTACGATTGGATGATTTGGGGTTCGATTTTCTGCTTGTTTGGACTGATTGAATTCGCTCTTTAAATTGACTCATATAACTGATGTGACTCTGAATCCATTATGGTGTTTGACCGAGCTCTGCTTTTTCATCCTCAAATACGTTAATATATTATTGATTTTTTTCGTACAAAGGAGTGTTTCTCGTAGCGAGGGGACGTTTTCTTTTCCCCTCGATATTTTGACTTCCTTCCGCAAACAGAATATATAAAGCTCAGTGTATAGGGGTTATCTATCTTCGTACAAATTCTATAGTTGTGGAGATTAGAGCCATCAATCAGATGGTCTGGAGCACTTGCTGTGAAACATGTATCGCTCTGGTGCAAGTTATGAGCAGCTGATAAAAATATAAGATTCACTAGTGATTTTTATAATAAAAATAAGGAAAAATTGAGCAACATGAAACAAGACACGTACCCGTGTCCTTGACAAGGGGCCGCAGAGGTCACGGGGTGAATCCTGCTTTGTATTTTGACCTTTCCTGGGTTGTGCTTTGCTTTGTATCTTTATACATAGGTACGTGAAATTTGTTGATACATCATTCATAGTGTTTAGTAACTATGTTTAATTAATAAATTACATTAGGGTGGAATATTAATATACTGATTATTTTTTACTTTTAATTATAAATCTACAGATTGCTAAATCATCTAGACGTCCCTCTGAACTCTATTAATCGATTTTGTAATCACTCCGCTCTACTAACGGGAAACCAAATCTAGGACTAAGATAGGATCTTAATATAGTTATTTACCTATGCACTTAGAACTACTTCCTATACTATCAAAGCTGTATATTATGTCTGGCTAACTAACAACTTAAATCATTTAGCCCATCTTAAATATAAATCAAACCTTATTAAACTACATGTAATATTAAAGTCCCTCATAAAATCCTTTCTAATAAATATAGAAGAACCCATAACATGTTGATTTATTGTAACACATTATCTTAAATATTGTACCATGCTCGCGGTGCGTTCACAGATACAGTCTAGTGAAAAATTACCCTGGATGTAGACGTCGAGTGGAGGAATTTCCTCCCCCTCCACTCCAGAATAAAGAATTTAATCGTGGCCCTCATACCAACCTTGTTTATGGCTTTATAAGGCACAAATTATGCTCTGATAAAGTATTTAATGTTATTTCATTATGTAAAACTAAGCCTTATATTGTAATGTGAACTGTTAAGGCTTTTAATTAGGTACTATTGTAGACAACATTAATTATACTTAAGATCAAAATAAGGCTTAACAAATCGTGCAGGCTGATTAAATTATCTGTTAATTTTGAAGTTGTGTTCTATTTCGTTTGTGCGGCGTTAACGTCACTATAAACTATAATTTCAACTAGTTTTAGATCTTACTCTTGATGTTTTCTTCATTTGTCAACCAATGGCCTCTATTGAAAAAAATATGTATTATGTATTGCTATGAAAATACATCTATGGCACGTTCAAAATCTGCCATTGCGAAATATATTGCAAGCATAAACAATGGCAGCAACAACAATTCTTCAAACAGTTGACACGTTCGGCGCACACAGCCATCCAAACCCTAACTCACTATTCTTCGAATTCCACCGAAAATACAGTGTATCAACTGTATCATAAGGTACTTTATCAAGTAGATACACAGTGCAAGTTCCGCCGCTAGATTCAATTGAGGCTGGTAAATCTAAACCGTGCAGGAAGTTGAGCCCAATAGTATCCTCACCTGCCCGGATTTGAAATTCAAATGGGATGAGACAAACCCAGTTTCCTTGTAACCCTGTATGTTTATCGTTGCCAATAGTTTTCGTTAGTAAAGCCCCGGTATGTTCACCAACTTACAAAGGGATTATTTCGCTTTGATTTTATGAACAAATATATGCTGAATACGAACTGAGTGTCTGATGTTTACATACAGAGCAGTGCCTGTTTGAATCCTCGGCGGATCATACGGACAAAACAAACAACGTTAGTAAATGACATACAACCAGTGTAGCGCCATTCGGGGAATATTTGTACTATACTATACATTTTGAATCAAGATATATTCCATGCAAATTGTTAATAGTACTCGAATGTTATATGATTACTAGAAGACGCCCACAGATACGCTTGCACATTTTTTAAAATTTAACTGTTTCTGCCCGATCCCGTGGGAATTTCAGGAAATCCCTTCTTAGTGCACCCCTACGATCCCCAAGGAACATACGTACTAAATTTCAGTAATTTTACTTCCTACGCCTTATAGTTTTGGCTGTAGCTTGTCTGTCAGTCAGTCAGTAACGCAAGGATTTTATATATACAGATAAGGGAATAATAGTCGATTTGTCCAGTTTATACAGGGCAGTTTGGATAATATAGAATTATTTATCACCCTCATTTCCAGTAAAAGTATGTTAGCGGTATATCTAATAGAAAAAAAAATATATTAACAAAAATATTGGGTACTTTCTATTATGTTTCACTTGGTGATTAGTATATACGCACTACTGGATGTAGGAAAAGATTTGTCAATGTAAAATATGGTTATATTTGCACAAGCAAAAAGGTTAGTGGAGTACCTACTCGACGTACTTTCCTCTGCTCGTTAATTAAATAAAATGGAAAATTTTAATTGCTAGCGACCCTCTCTTTGGGGTTCCATTAAAATAATACTACCGAGCTCAAGTATGTTTCTCTTGAGGATAAAATCGCAAGAAAGTCAAAAAGTTCGCGCTACGTCAGGTGTCATGGTTATTATGTACGCACTAATAAACTGATATATTTATTTTCACTGTTTGTAAATGTAAAAATGCTATCCGATGGAAAATTTCCGTATAGTATATCTAGAAAAAGAATTCCTACAAAGAAAAGTAAATCTTGGTAACTTTATTTGACGAGTGGTCGTATAACAAAAGCGCGTGTATTGTCGCCGGCAAGTGAGGCTTCATCCACACAAAGGCGAAAACAAACAAAGTCCCCTTATTGGCAGGTAAATGAAAGGTCAGCGGAAAAATATCGCATCATTAGTCGTTAAAGGTCGTTAAAATGATATTATCCGTGCAATATAGCTTTATAATGATCGATCTATCTCGATATGACTCCCATTGTTATTGAAGTGAACAGGGACGATTAATTATCCATTGAACATAATTTGGGCGGACCATCGGCCCACTGCTGTAACCGACCGCTCCCGCCGGTTTCAATTGATACCGTCTGTTGTCTCTTCATTATATATCATCTTCCCCATTATTAAACAATAACTTCATTTGATATAATTCTACAAGACGTTTGAATATTACTTACAGGGCGACGACGAAATGTTTGTTACAATTACAACTAGAAAAGTGCGAGAAAACGCGCTACAACTGCATTACAAGCAAATAAATAGTAACAAAGAAGAATAATCGTGCATTGAGCATTTTAAATTAGCGAATTCTTTTGAGATTCTTGGCTATCAAAGGAAATAATAAATTGTTTTCCACCCACCTCCCAACAAGTTTTGTCTGCTTTCAAGGCGAAAGGCATCTTTATCGCTGCAAAACTTTTTCTTCCTTGTGTAGAGACGGAGAACCCCTTTTAATGAAACTTAAACCGGCCGTTTGCAATTTAGATAAGTATCCTAGTTGCCTTTTAATTAAATATAGCTGTTCATCAACTACGAATCTATGACTATTTCATACATACATACATAGACTGACGCCTGTTTCACCGAAGGGGTAGGCAGAGGCATATTAAATGCCCACTTTTCGCCAGTGTTTTGATCCCACGTAATAAGTGGCGAGCCTATTGCCGCCTATCGGGATATTTTGTTTGCCAGAGCCTCGTCCGTTGATCGGCAGGTGCACCACTTGGCTGGCTTGGGACCCTAAGTTCTTGGTGGGAACCCTATGCACCCCATGACTATTGCATGGGACATTTTTCTTTTTAAAACGCAGGAACACGTATTGTGGAACCTTTTCCTATATTTATTAGTTACCTAGTCCTTGAATAACCAAGCTATCTACTTACCCCTATTATTTATACATTCAATACGCATAATCTAAAGATGACCTATAGGTACTTAGGTACATGAGGACTTAGATAAAAATGTGCCATACAGATTAAAACTTCCCAAACTTGGGTATTTACTCGATGTTTTCACTGTAAATCGTTTCCTCTGACTTGTTTTCCGAGCTATTTATAATCAGCGACTTTCCCCAACTTACTGTCGGTGTCGAAATATCCTTTTAATGGTCGGTGGAGTGTTGGGTCGTCTGCAATTTAGATTAGTCCTTTAATTAAATTAACATTATGATCCCTATCTGTGCCGAGCAGGTGGTCGTCAATATTGCCTCCTTCAACTCTTTCTTCACTTTCGTTTCTACTGAATTGTATATCTGTATTATTTGCTCGGAAATCTTTCTTTTATCAGTTAGTATTACCTAGAAATACTAATATAGACGAAACTGCTGTTGTTTATCAAGATAGAATAATTAATATAAATATTAATAAAGCTGTTTTCATGAAAAGGTGATTATTACTGATTATTACTCGCTAATGCTATATAAGCCTTCATAAATTTATCACATATAAATCCGAACATATGAAAGCATTATCATGGTTTTGTTTGACGGACTCACTCTCAATTCATGCATGAAATATAGCATTTTCAATCCGTATTTCTTGCAAGTAATCCTCGAAGAGATTGAAGTTATTAATGATACGGGTTAAATAGACGTTTTTGCACTCACAGTCGATATTTCTCAAGAAATCCTACTTTCTCGAAAGATACAAGCTCGGACGAAACCATTAATATTGCGGTTTAAACTTAAATCAGTTCCGTGTTTAAAAGTCATAGGTAAAGCTAAGTTACATTTTTAATATAATTATAAATTTTGTAGTGATCGGTAAAGTTCAAGGATTCAATCAGAAGTTGGCGAAATAATAAAAGAAGCTCCGTAGTTAAATATTTGATGCAGATTCAATGATTTCAATTAGTCGGTATATGGCGCGTCGGTTGTTCGTGGACGGTCGGCCGGCATCCGTCGGCCGACGCGCCTTTTCCAACTTTTCCAGTCTGTTTGCGTTCGCGTTATCTATTTTCCTAGTGCTACAATCTTGGCGGCGCAAGTCAACCGAAAAATTAGAAATATCTCTATCCAAGTCAATGGTTCAATTTCAATGAATTGAGTGGTTTAATAAAACATTCAAGAGACTTGTTATTTAGAGTTTACAACGGCTAGAATCCTTAGTTTTGCTGGGGTTAGCTGAAATTAGTTTTCGAGAACTTAGAAACAAGATTTGTTGCTAAATACTTGTTTTATATCATCAATATTTAGGCTCGGAATTTGATTTCATTGTTTATCTTAATAAGTCACAAAACTATTTACATACTCCTAAATTGGTTTAGTTGCTTGCCCAGCGAGGGGTAAGAGTCCGTGCCGTGCAGTCGAGCCGAGAATCCCAACGGTCATCGATATCTCCGTGGCCGCTGTTAAACTTGTGAATTATTGCTTCTGACATTGACATTGACGGCCCGAAGAAAAATTGCCCTCGGAAAATTTCACCACTTCATTTTGCAAACTTTCACAACTGCTTGCTATCGCGCTGCTCCATTGCTTCAATGAGTTATTGATTTACACTTTTTAAATAGCTTTGTTACCTGTTGTGATTACCAACACCGAGTACGAATTGTTCTCTTCATTCGAGTTGATTTATTGAAACAAGTGGCATTGATTTATTGTTGTTTCTTTTCTACAGTTGTGTGCAATGTACAAAAATGCGTTTTTTGAAATCACTCTTGGTTGTAATCTATTCTACAAACACGAACAAATGTACCTATGTGGCAACAGAAATGCACCATGAAAATAGTCAACCGAAAACAATGCGTCAGCAGTGGTTTACTTTTTCATCCGGCGGAGCGTAAAAGGAGAAAACAAATGAATCGCCAAAGTTCTCGTTAGAGTGGATAAAACAAAAGTTAACCACCGATTTTCTATTCAGCGCACCCGCTGTTTCAATCAACTACCGGGATAGAAATCGAACAACACGACTTGCAGCTTTGTTGCCATATGCAACCAACTATAATGACATTTAAGAATTTAATTTTGGCCATGTCATTTTTATTTTGATACTTTCTGGCCCAGTGTTTAACTGTACGTTGAAGAAACCACGATCGATCGTGAATAACCATGCTATACAGTTTAGATCGACTTCGTCTTTTCAAAATTATATAGTCATAAACGTAGGCAGGTGTAGTGATCAGTATATAAATAGAGATAAAATAATCTATATCACAACACACACATGTTCTATATTAATCCCTAACGTATATCAACGACAGCGACGAAGTCTTTATTGAAAACAAACACCGAATAATTTCGGGATGTCGCAGTCGGCATCTTGTACGTTAGGTACTTATATTTTTGTAACCGCATAATAACCCGGCTTTCGAACACTGACTTACGGTGTCATAGCGATCAAGACAGAACAACAAAGAACTATAAAGGTATGTCCACAAATTTCCAACAGTGAGGTAAAAAATAATAGATGCTACATTTGTCATAGGCATCAGTCGACTGACATTTAATTTATATTCCCCTTTGTGAAGTTTTGTTTCGAATCGTTTACGAGTTCTTCATTGTTTAGCTTTTTGCGCCATCTTGGATATGATACGTCTAAATATAACGGGCGTTCTGATACGAATCGCGTTTTTGTTATAATTGTTTTCGTATGCAATTATCTGTAAAACGTGACACAATAATTTCAGTATATCAAGAGTAAGTAACACAGATTTAAATTCAGACAGAAATGTTTTTTTTTTTAACACCTGTATTACAGTTGCAATATTGTTCTGCAAAAGATTTATTAACTTGTGATATTTGCTAACAATATTTACTAAATACCTAATATATAAAATATGTACACATTCACTAAAGAATGCCATTACTAGATAATCATTATTTTGAGTTAAAAAATAAAATACGCCTAGATCTATGGTTCCGTGAATAAAAGATTCAAACATTCATCGGCACTGCTTCGAACAGTAGTTAACACTTGCAACTTTAAACTAACAACTGTTACTCCAACTTTTTTTATTGAGCTCACAGTCACCGCGATTTCATTATTGGTTCAAAGTGTTTGGTTTGCGTTGATCGTTATATACATATTGTTGTGCTAATAGTTATTAATCACAGTGGGTAAACACGCGTACTGTACGAGAGATTGCACGTTTAAAGTTAGGTATGTGCACACTAACGTATGATAAATTCGCTGTGCACTGCCCCAGGCGTTTCCGCTTCAATCGCTTCGGATGCACGCCCGTGCGATCGATCGTGTGAATACACCTTTATCCGTATTTTATTTTTATTTTATTTATAGGCGCAGTTTACTGAATGTCAATATGCTTGCTTACTGCGCACTACGTGTAGGCAGATTAATAGTAGGTCATATAATATCCTTGATTATGAGCGTATATTGTGTGTGGATACCGTTGCGAACCAGTCATACAGGACAAAATAGAATCCGCTGACTAAATAGTTGTATAGTGCAGTTTTGTGGCAGTTTAAAACAAAATGTATATTACGCTTGAACATGTTTACAGAATATAAGATACTAGAGGATGCCCGCGTTATTTAAGGCTACTGATCTGCTCCTGTCGCTCATACCGTGATGTTATATAGCCTATAGCCTTCCTCGATAAATGGACTATCTAACACTGAAATAATTTTTCAAATCAGACCTGTAGTTCCTGAGATTGGCGCGTTCAACCAAACAAACAAACAAACTCTTCAGCTTTATATATTAGTAAGTACTAGATGAGCCTGCGGTTACACCCGCGTTATTTAAGGCTACTGCTCCGCTCCCGTGGCTCATACCGTGATGTTATATAGCCTATAGCCTTCCACGGTAAATGGGCTGTCTAACACTGAAAAAAATGTTGAAATCGGTCCTATAGTTCCTGAGATTAGCGCGTTCAACCAAACAAACAAACAAAGAAACTCGTCAGCTTTATGTATTAGTATAAGATAAGATAAGATGTAGTAAAAACATTCCCACTTAGAATCCAATATAGATTTTATTATTACTACACGCTCCTACAAAAGCGATAATGAAATTTCATCCTATCTCTACCAAATAAAATAAAATCAAATATTGTATGGCTATCCTGTAATACCTACTAAATACGCCGCAATAACCGTTGGAATATTGATAATTTTATTTTCGAAATTCGAACAGTACGTGAAAGTAATCTGCGTCGCCAATTGGAACGCGCAATTACTATTATCACACTGACCAACAGCCGTCATTCGCTATAAAATTAATATTCCTACGTACGAGTAAAATTGCCCGTCGAGTATACTCCGGTGCTTCGAACGCGAATGTACAATCACCAAACTGGTGGACGAATCGTGCGTCATTCGGCCAACAGCAAACATTTGACAGCGCACGTCAAAATTTAATTAAACACTTTTCACTTGAATATCAACGCTTTAAAATTCTATTTTCACGTGACTTTATCTAAAATATGATGCTTCGTTTTTGGGAATTATTAATTCATGTATATATACCGTCACATGGAGTGCATTTACGTGTACCTACTTACTTGTGACTTCACTGTAAAAGTACTTATTTGCTTCCGTTCGATCGTCTTCCACCTGAAATCTTATTATTTTTAGTTAATTATAAACTTACTTATTAATTTATTTTTAAAATACCCCATTTGAATGAGAACATTAGAGATACCTACATAAAATCGGACATTAAATACCTACGTTGCCATTGGTGCTGTGAAATGGCTCATAAACCATAGGTCTGCGATTATCCATTGCTGACTGCACCGCGTTCCATTCCGCTTTGATTACTCATTCATGTTACGTCAAATACTATTATAATACACACAGCATTATAATTTGCTCGTAAAATACTTTATTTTTTCCTAGCTGTCGCATTAACGTCGGCTTGTAGATGATATCGGCCGCTTTGGACAGATCAAATGTTCGTTTCGCTTTCAGAGTCGTGAAGGCGTAAAATTGAGATAAGCTCCAAATAGACCACTTACACCACCGCCACCGCCTTCTACCTCGCCGATAAACACGAGCGACCCCTCAAAAATAATGTACTGTGTTCATCTATGAACTAGACATATGTATCTTTCTTTCACGTGTTAATTCAGTTGCGTCTGTCTTTGTCTTGCGTCTTTACAATGCACCACAAGTAAATTAAGTTATTCTGCGTTCTATGGTATTCATATTAATTTTATTCTCTACAGCTGGTTTTGGCATTGGTAATCGAAACCAAAACGGTAATTTTCGTAAATTGTTTAGTAATCTAAATAAAACACTATAATAATCACAACCAACCAACGACATAAAACTTTTTCAACTTTATTTTTAACATTTCTAACGTTACCGTTGTCCTCATTTTGAAATGCGACGCGCAAAAAACTAAATTTGTTATCACGGGCAAACTTTCCAGTTTATGTGTTATCCGGTAAAAATTCCTTTTCGCCCGTCTCTGAGTATAAAACATAACTCAATAGTAGAGCGTAGGGATTCGAGGGCAACCGAGTGTAAAATGGTCGACATGGAGGGGCATTTTCAAACTGACCGGACAGTCGGCCGCCCCGGCACAACCTCCCTCTGAAATATGTTAGGTGAGCTCGTATGTGACGTTCTTATATCTACACAGCGTTTAATACTTAGCCAAGGTATTTTGCACTTTTCTTTGAAGTCACCGTAGTGCAGTTGTATTATGTGCTTCTGTGGCTATAAAACACAGACCGTTATAGGTAAAAATGTGATTATTTCTATGACATTAAATCGTGTGACGTGTAAGATATACTACCTCAGATTAAAAGAGATCTTACTAGTTTATAGATGCAGTTAATCTTCCGAAAATATCACTGTAGCTTTAACAGTGTTAGATTAAAATTGCCCAGGTATTAAAACCATAAATCCTATAGGCATAGAGCACAGCTGTGGTTAATATTCTTTATATTATAATATTTTAACTTTGCATTAAATTAAGTTTCGGCCGACTAATATAAAACCGAGCCAAATTTACAAGGATAATTTAGCATGGGACTAAGCGAACTGTAATTGAAAACAAATAGTAGGTATTATTTTGCTTCGCAAATGTTGATTTATCAAATAAATTAGGTAGTTGCAAACGCATGTATTTTATTTACCTACTAGTAAACTAGTAGCTTTAACTGGTTCGTTTCTAGTCAGTCTACTATTGATTGTTATTGAAACATTATCAAAATGATGAATGGCATTTTGAATACATATCTGCACAAAATATTGCTCTATATTTACCTTCTAAATTGATTTAACCGCAGTCAGAGTTATCCTTCATACTTGGATATCCAAAGTGAATGCATGTAGCAGAAACAGATATTCATTACCCTCGCGGGACACAAACTCACGACTCCCACGATACCTTGAGGATCTGGCAAATATAATAATATCGATATATTTTGTATTCGGACAGACATTACGGCTCTATGATACACGTTATTTTGTATTCCTTTTGCTAAAACTAGAAGTTTCTTACCATGATAAAAAAAACAGAAAGGGTTTTTTTGCTTTCACGGACAAAGATTAAAATATAACTGGCATATCTCTTTTTATATTAAACGAGTGTAATAAAGTACTTGTGAGTTTTAGCAAGCATATTAATTAAGAATTCAAATGGAATACCTTATCTGATTGATGCGACACTTTTGGTAATCGGTGTGGGTATAGTTGCGAGTAATCCATCGCTGGCGTAAAATGAAACGCGTAGAGTCGATGTTATGACTTTAATTACGAGATAGTCTTGTTTCGGTCTCACTGGTCTGCCTATCACATCAGACCTGCACGTAGTTGAATAAAATATGTTCGAAAACATATATTTTTCAAAGGGAAGTAATCCCTGCCTTTCAAACTAATTCTGGCAGTAATTTTATTTTGTTTAGTACAAAATCCTAAATTATGACTATTTAAAAAGAAAGTAGATACCAACATAATTAAGTCGGTTTATTTTAGCTGCAGGTCACTAAAACAAAGAAGATAAAATGGATTATATTAAGTAGATTAAGGACATAAAAAGCTCTCTTACTTTCTTTTATCATCGTAAATTCTCCCACTTCGTAAAACCTACAATGGAACGCGAAATATATGCCACAACAAACTTGAAGGAATATGCCCAAAATTATCATATAATACACTGTAATAAACAATGTTGCCATCTTAAGTGCAGTGAGTTTTATCCGTAAACCTCCTTGGTTTGTCTGCTTCGATTGCTAAAATTGGCCCTATTTACTTGATCACATAGATGAGAAAAGGATGTATTAGAATGAAGTATCCTTTATATAAGAATAATATCTGTATTAGGACTATCTCCATAAATCTTAATATTAATACCTATGGAAGTCATAATACTGTTTATATAATATCCATTTTAATCTCAGTTTTCCATAACATTTGGAGCTATTCGGGCTAAGAATCAAAACAAAATATTTTCCTTGCACAAAAGTAAAGATATAAAAGCAAACACGCGATGCTGGCTGGGCTGCAGTCCCTAAAGGTTTATCCTGTAACTTGCACGCGATATACGAGCTATATGTTGTAAACTTTGAGTGTATTCTTGTACAGGTCTTGTTACAGTGTAACAAACTTCTCAACTATCATATTATACCCTGATAATGACGTAATATGTGCTTAGAAATTAGGTTATTCATGGCATAGGTAAGGGTAGCTCAAATTACTCTGTGCTTGACTGTAATGATATCCTTATACTTACATTTAAAATAAATCTATATTGAAATACATTTGGATCATAATCTGTCATATAATAACCTTATATTTTATATAGGTTTGTGTCTACTGTCGAGATAACATTTATAAAAAAATACTTAGTTTAACATTTAAATAATATAAAAACTAGCATATTTTCTCTTGAGCATAATTATCTCCATCGTTATAAACAAAGCGCTTACTGTTTGCGTAATAAATTTCAGTAATATACCCGCAATATTAAAAAATGGACGCTGTAAAAATATCACGTATCATCGAACCGGGGAATTCCCGTGCATTCGACCGGAAAATAGCCGACATAAAGGTCCGACATTCTACTGCTGACCGGGGCACGGACGCCGATAAAATATATACGTATCAGGATCCCTCGCCGTAAGTGTCATGATCCTCATAGAACCAAATAAATCAACGTTCATGATCAAACATGCACTTCAGTGAAACCATTTGTCAAAGTTATGGCATGCTCGCGTACACGCGGCCATGTTTTTAATAAGTTTTTTTTATTTCCAATACGCTCAAAGTGATTCGTTAATAGGGCGTGGAGAGATTTTGATAGAACTTTAAATATAAACCAAGATATTCGATGTACATCACTAAAGCGAATAATATAATTTATTAGCATCATTATTTTTATTATTTAGTACGAAAACAAATACGCAAATAGCACACGATTCTTCTATGAATAATAAAATAAATACATTAAACTAAGCCGGTTCATTGCGATAATGTATTTAAAGTACCTACCTATACAAACACAGGGTTTTGATTATTAGTTCTAAGTATTATTAGCATAAAATTTGGTGAATCAGTGGACACGGCAAGACATAGTGGATTATTACGCTTTCATGATGATGGTATAGGTACAATAGAGCTTCAAATGCTGGTGGGATCAAAATAATGGTTATTGCTCTAAGCATTATCTAATGTCTATTTAGTAAACGTTTTAATACGTGAATAGAAAGGCAACAATTAGAAGTCTCGTTTTAAAATGAAGTTGCGTTCCTGTGTATTGCTTAGATATTAATATTCTTTACTGATGTTCTTTACTATTTCTGCAAAGGTAGTTTTATACAAATCTTTGATGCATCAATTGACAACTGCTACTCCAGTGATAGACAGTACATTTTTTTGGGTATCTTTACAAAAGGTGTAAAGGTATTCCTCATGGAAAGCTAAACTCAGACGCATAAATAAAGTGCGCAACAAGATGGTGTCAGCGTCGGTGGCGGCGGCCGGTGGCGCGGGCGGTTGGTGTTGCCAGCAATTAATCTCCATTTCCCGCACGCGCCAAATCGCGCCGCCATTACTGACTCTGTTTTATTTCATTAAATGGACCCGCCGAATTAATGCGCTGCACCGTTTACAAAGCCGATGAAAGAATCGGAAAAGTGCGCTATTCAAATATTTCTATGCCTCTTTTGTATTTTTTTGTTTGTGAACAGTACCGGAGAATATCTTTGTTTGCGCTAGAGAAATAGCCTGTTAAGTTTCGGAATGACTTTTTTGATATCTCTGTGAATAAAACGCTACGATAAATAAAGTTTTTCTATGTACACAAACTGAACTATATTTTTGTTTGAAAAGAAAATGATTCTGTATACCTACCTATTTATTAGTTTATAACTTTTTTATTAAAACAAGCATGCATATAAAAGGAAATGAGAAGACTTTCGCACAAAACAAGATACATACAACATTACATTAATTGAATAAAGCCACATTGTAACATTTCAATGTCCCGTAGCAGCGCAAAAATAAAATATTTCATTGAATGTGTTGTGTATTGTTGCAGGTGCGAACATTGTTCGTGAGCGGTCTGCCCATGGACGCAAAGCCGCGAGAGCTCTACCTACTGTTTCGAGCGTATGAGGTACGTAAACACTACAATAAATTTGTTTCATTGTGTACCCACTTCACCGTTTCGTGTTAATAGCATTAAATATTACATTACTTTAGAAAATAAAGGAAATCTCACCAATATACAACAGCCCCTACAAAATATCGAATGCTAATAGAAATGTCGAAATATTTATAGAAAGAAAATAAAAACTGGAAGCGCCATCGTTTTCGTCACGCGACTAGATCTCCACTCGGATTACTGCGCCGTAAATATCAAATGTCATGCTCCGATTCGTAATATTCGGGGATTGAATCGATTCGGTTTACCGATAAGGGGGATTACACTCGATCCTCGGCTGGCACGGATGGCACCACAGACATAAAGGTGCCTAAAGTTAAACCGGGGGTTAGTTTTAGTTGTGGGGGATCGCGTGACTGCCGCTCCACCTCGCCCGTGCCTGGCACCGCCACGTACCATCTTTTTTTGGTAGCTCAACAGCATTTTGTCTGAATAAAATTTTACTGCCGCCGACATGAATGACATAGACAATACAAGTAACTCGATTAACTGCTCCCATATAAAAGTTTCAGAAAACGGTAGACTTGATGGAGCTAACTTTTGGTAACAAAATTAAAATAATCACTGTAATTTTGTTTGCACAGGGTTATGAGGGGTCCCTACTAAAGGTCACCAGCAAGAATGGGAAAACAGCCTCGGTGAGTTTGCTCATACATATGTAATTTATTTTCATATATTTTTAAAACGGAACAAAGATGATTGCTATTGTTCTAATAACAGGCTGTAAACGAGCGAATATTATTCAACCTGCTTGAGGAAAGTGTGTTATTGCGTGAACGTATAAACGTAGCTGTCAAGTGAGAAAGACGGAAGACAAAGTGTTCCGGCACCCCTTTCGCTTGCTACACGATCTAGTTGTTATGTTTGTGGTATCTTAAGTATAGCATAAAATATTATGTGTTACATATATGACTCTTTCCAGCCCGTTGGTTTCGTCACGTTCCACACCAGAGCTGGCGCCGAAGCAGCTAAACAGGATCTTCAGGTTGGTTTTGTCACGATACTGTCTCATAATTATAGTACTAGAATATATTAAAAAACATTGTTAAAGCAATATATTGAGATTGGTCCAATATTTTAACTAAATTATTTCACAAATATTTCCCACTGACAATATTGGACCGAACTCAATGAAATACATTACAAATGTAGATTACAGTGAGATAGAAACTCAATAAAATTTTATAAAAATGATGAATATCCTTCCTACAAAGCGGAATTCACACAATAACAATAAAATACCACGTACACAACAACGCCTAATCAGTTTGAATGGCTTCAGTACACAGTATGATAGGTGACACGAGGGCAACAGTATCTCGCTGAATGACTGAGATACGCATCGGTATAGGAAGCTCAATACGCTATTGTAAATACTAAAACATGTATAACGCACGGTGTTACTAAACCTCTTCTCATCACATGCCTCAACACAGCCAATGAGCACTATAGTTAATATTCTCATTGTAGACTTGGAATAACATTTTCCTGACTCGAGTAACCGCATCGTAAGTTATGCTAAACCCATGCACATACAGAATAGCCCACGTCGGGTCAGCAAGTCGATGTTATTGAGCTGTGTGGACCGACGCCGGAGTGTGATCGATATGTAACGGTGTAAATACGCAACTGCATGTCACTGTTTGACAGGTTTTGATGTCACATCCCGAGCACTGTGTTCCGTCACCTTAGCAGGCGCAGGCGCGGACCTCTCGATTCTATCGAATCTATCCAAATAATTATCAAAAATAATTCGTACAGAAAGTTTCATTGTGTCCAGACCTTTACACATAAACTATCCTGTTTAGGTTACTCTTAATACAAATGTTTCTGAAACATGATTTAGTAAAATGTTTAAGTGACCGATAGTATCTAAATAGTAACCTCCACATACGATGTACCGATCCGACGCCCTCCCAACCGCTCGCTAGTGAGCTGAGACCCGAGCGGTCGGTCTGCGATGTGTCTGTATGGGGGCTGGGAGTTCGCGGCGGCCGGCCGACCCTTCCATCGTCATTATATCGGAGCGCCGCACCGCTCGCGGCTGTTCACAGCAGGGCGTCCGGTTCGACCCCGACATGCCGCAAACGATTCGGCTGGAGTTCGCTAAAAGCAACACGAAGGTCAGCAAGCCGAAGCCGGCAGTTGCCACAGCCGCGCCAGCTGCACACCCCGCATTGATGCACCCACTCACTGGACGTAAGTACCGCCGAACGCACACACCGCCCGGCGCTCGCTCGACCGCCCCACACCCGTACCATTCCGAACGAACACGACCTGTGTCTGTGCTCAATCTTACACCATGTTGCTCGTATCCTTACTACTTACTGCCACCCGATTGTAAAGCTCTTGACGTTGTAAGTAGGCACGTAATGTACGACGGGGGCGTCGAGCAAACGCGAAGGGCAAGTATCTGTGACGCTTACACGTACCACGCAAGGCCTAGCTCCGCGAAGCTATTGATTGATCTGTCGGGTTCTTACCACTGTTGTCAACTTTTTACATGTTTTCATGATAATACGTTCATAGATTTTGAAAGCGGCATATTCATTGTCACTTTAATATGATGCAATTTGGCGACGCCTAACTGTCGTCTTTTAAAAACTTTGACCGTGAAAACATGTCATAAGCACATTGTAAATAATAATTTTCTATAGCAGTATTCTAATATCACTTTCATAGATCGACAGCTCTACATGGAATTTTATAACAAACTGACACATGCTAATGACTTTGTGTATTCGGTAGTGAGTTATGCCCGTTATGCTGGTGCAGATCTAGCGAGTCCGTTCTTCCCGGGCGGCGGCGCGGAGCTGTGGCACCACCCGCTGGCGTACGGCGGCGAGCTGCCGACGCTCTCGCACGGCCTCGTTCACCCCGCCATCCATCCACAGATGGCGCCCGTCCGTTCCTACCTCTGACTAGCTGCCGCCGATAGGCCACACCACGTATGTTACCTTGCACTCTTTGTCTTTGTCATTATATGCATAAGTGAATGCCTAAATGAAGAAACGAATGCCTAAAAAAGCCGTGTGGTTGACGGCATAGAATACAAGTGTCATTACCCCCTATCTTCCCGTGGGTGTCGTAAGAGGCGACTAAGGGATAACACGATGCAAATACCATCTTTGCGTAGAGACGGAAAACTCGACATCAAACCCTATACGACTGCCTCGTTGGTCTCGCGGCATAAATGTGCGCGTGGGATCGGTCTCGGGTTCGATTCCTGGGTCGGGCAGTGTTATTGGGTTTTTCTGTCACGAAATTCTCAGTAGCAGCACGGAATCTGGAAATGTGCCCGGTACGGCAATAGGCTCGCCCCTTATTACGTCGGACTAAAGTATATCTTGCGAAAAGTGGGTGTAGAAATACACCTCTGCCTACCCCTTCGGGGATAAAAGGCGTGACGATATGTATGTATGTGTACGTGTATGTGAATTCCTAAATCATCATTTTGTACAAAGTAAGGTGATGAGTTTGATCAAATTGCGTGTGAGTTGAGTGGTGGGTGTATGTGCGCAGACCCCCCTGACGCTGGGCGCGTGCGTGCTGCCGGCGCCGGCGCTGGGCTCGCCGGGCGCGGCGGTGCCGACGCACGGAGGCGCGCCCCCCGCACACCCCGCGCACCCCGCCCCTCCCTGCTCCACGCTCTTCGTCGCCAACCTCGGCCAGTTCGTCTCTGAGCACGAGCTCAAGGAACTATTCAGCAGGTTCGTCTCCACCACTATTTTCTATACACTATATTCAATGTGCAATACGCTTCCCATTTTCGACTGGAAGTACTCAAACGTATCAGCTTTCCACCAAAATACTATCGTTAAATATAATCGCTGACACAAATATTTCCAGTCGAAAAATAACACGATGTTATGTGCATGATCACGCACTACATAAGATACAAAACATACGAGAGCATTAAAAAATATATATGAAGTTAATAAAATTTAACTTTCCACAGTGCATGTTGCACCGAATATCACAATGTCGTCCACGTTAAACATTGTTGGGTTTATACTTTTATGTTTCGATTTTGGCTCTACCCTATCTCACGGAAACTATTTGTTTTCAACAACGACTTGTCTGCATATTTCAAAGTATATTGAATAGTTTGTGTGAGATAGTTTGCCTGCACCCGTACCACCCTAAGCATGACAAACGTCACTATATTCTCCACAATTGTCACAACTAGTCGTAACGTTAGCACTGTAACACCACACAATATGAGAGCCATGAATATTACTTTTTGTGTCCGTATCGCTCCGCAGCACCAACCCAGGCTTTATATCCACAACATTACAGTGAATATATAGTAAACATCACACTATTCCGGGAATTTAAATATTTTCGTTCCGCATCTGAATAATGAACGGTCATAGTTGCAACAGTAAAAATTAAATCGCCGTCACTCTTACACATCAAAGTCTCTCACTAGAAGGTGAATGCACCAGTAAAACATGGCTAAGCCGAAGTGGTTAGGTGAATCGGGCTGTTGATAATATCAGAGAAACATTGTCATACTGTGGGGGGTACGAGTAGGCACGTAGGCACAATGAGTATGGTGGTGCAGCTGCGGGGGGTTCTCTCGGCTCCGCCTGCTGAGCGGCGGCAGCGGGGGCGCGAGCACCGGCCCGGTCGCGTTCGTCGACTTCGTTAACCCGGCGGACGCCGCCGCCGCCATGGCTCGCCTCCAGGGCGCGCTGCTTCTCAGCTCTGAGGGAGCTATCCACCTCGAATACGCGAGGCATAAGATGGCACACAACGGCTGGATTCTCGCACATGAAGTATGCACGCGCACATGTCTAGTATATATTCAACAATATCATTAATGTTCTCCAATACACGTATCTCTTAAATACTTGATCTGTCCTATGAGTGAAATATTAATTAATTAACATTTCTTTTAATATGTACTGAATTGGAGAACATTCTTGAATAGTATCTGTCAAAATCACTTAAATTTAAACTCTCTAATCAAATATCTATATTACTCCACTAATGGTTTGTTTGGCAACAAGATAATGACAGATTCATCTCAATTATTATAATTTGTGTACCTACAAATGGGTACACATATATAATTATAAGTGCTATGTGTTATACTTTGGCGTTCATACACAACTTGAGCAACTCTTACATATTTTAGTCTAAGTGTACGTGTTATGAGTCCCAAAGTCGTCCATTATATTTGTACTTGTACTACTAATGTTTCACTATGCACCTCGCACAGTATAGAGTTATGAAATAATGCCTGCCTAAAATGTAAGCCTTTTAGAGAGTGTTGCTGTTAATAAATAAGTATTTTGCCTAATGTATTACGTTGCATTACACAGGGAGCCAAAAGCGGAGAAGAGGGCGAACAGCATTAGCTCGTTCGTGGCTCTCGGCACTTGACAACCAGCTAACTGAGGGACGCGCAATCTTGATCCTCTGCATCGCATCGGAACTACAGGCACTGGAGACTGGGCGCGGGCGGGCTACGTGCTCGACGCGGCCGCACCGCGTTGCGCGTTGCGCGCCGCGCCGAGTGCGCCTGCACTCGCGTGCAACGGTTACAGTAACAGCTACACATAACATCCTCGCTAGCTCATGCTCCCAGCTCCGTCTCCACTTTTGTTAAGTTTTCGTCTACGTCGTACCCGTACCGCGTCAGAGGTGTGGTGTTATTTTGTTTATACCAAAATTAGCAAGTGTTAATTGTATTATTATTAACATTCCAGGTTTATTGTTTACTGTTCATGATAAATATTATTATTTAAATCTATTAATTTCCTATAAATGTAGCCTGTTTATTTAATATTATTATTCATTTTATCGTGTAACATAAGATTTATTTACAACTAACTTATTGTACGGTAAAAGTTTGTATATTTGTTTTTACAAGGCCGATGTATACAATATTGAGAGGATTTGTTATATGAATATAGTGTATTACCAGAAATTAAACATTTTAGGATATATCTCATTCGAATAAGCTAAAAACCAAAGGTGCCCTTCATAGAAAGATTACGTTTTGTTAAATAATATTTCAAGTTGAATGATTTAAATGAATTTGTATGTAATAATACGATACTTTTGTTTAGCCTCGATAATGTTAGCATATTTAAATGAATTTCATGACTATTTCAAATTATATTTACCTAATACTTTCTTAGTAATTTTTATAATGTTCAATCACTCGTTAAAGCGCTGGCACTCTAGTGTTGGTCTTACGATCCTTTCTATCTGTAAATGAATTATTGCAATAATTATAAATATTTGACTAGGACTTGATGCGATATAAAGTGGGACGCCCTCGCGCCGCTTGCTGTCAAGTGCAACACGTTGCTGAACATGTCGCGTCGCGGCGCTCGCGGCCGCACACACCACCGCACGATACTCGTTACGTTCTCATGTCTGGTGGCCCTCCCCCACTTAGGTGATTCACCTAAATTCCTTGTGCCTTGCGAAAATTTCTCCTAAAGTCGAATTTCGATACTACTTACTCAAAGTTTGTGACTATATAAGTTCGAGTCTTCAGTTGGAAGTTCTGCAGTGTACCATAGGGTTCCCACAACGTTCGCGGTCAGTATGCGATGCGACACTATCGAGCTCAGTTCAGTCTTGTTGCGAGAATTTAGCCTTGGCCTTATGAGAGTTAAATAATTAAATGTAATCATTATATTAATTATTATATTATAGTAATAAATTAGCGGGCGACGAGCGCGCCGACGCTGAATAGTGAAACATTATTCTACTATCTGCATGCTTTGACGAGCTTTTTGGTAATAATCTAATTTAAAATTTAGTAGTTACTTTTATTGTGTAATCGTTAGGTGAATAATATAATACTAGATAAGGGTATTTATTGTAGAGAATCAGCATAGTTACATTACTATTTAATGAAAGTTATTCATTCATAATAATGAAACGATGTAATGTTTAAATTTACTGAAATGTTAGGATTAATCAAAATGAAGATTAATATATTTTTTATTTTTAGCTAGTTGACTATCGCATACAGAGAATACTTAGTTACCTACGTGTCGACGAAACGCGGTGACGACTTAAGTACACTACAGTGCGAGATAGCAATAAACCAAAAATGAAATATTAATGTTATTATAGGTATTTAGTGACGTATTCTGCTGATGTAAACAAGTAAAATTTACAAAAAAAAGCAAAAAAAAAAAACCCTGCTTAGGCTATAAAATAAGGTTTCGAATATTTGGGTTATAATGTTGACGCGACAGAAATCTATTGAGGTACTCACGACTCAGCGACGTTTTCACGCGTCGCGGCGTCGGTCGTGACCAGAGATACCGCATGTGAATTCTTATGAAAATCTCTTAGTCAATATTTAATAGAAATTTCGTCAATTTTTGACTTAGCAAAATTTTATACATTGTTTATAGTAACTGTATCTTCACAATGTACCGGGCGTCGTGGCGTATAGACCAAAGATAAAGGATTATACATAATTTTAATATTAACCTCAAACCGTACCAAACTTGTATTTTGTAGGCGCATTGTACTGCAATGTTTTAGTGAACATGAACACTACTAATAATTGTTTTGAGCCACAGCAGTGTGTGCACACATCGTTTGTTACGGACCCACGTTAAGGCTGATGCCACAACGTTGATAGATGAGGACACCTAGGATAGCCTTCATATACTATTTTGATTGTTACCTACTTTTGCTAAAGTTAGAGACGAAACAATACCTATTTGTTGTAAAACCTGTATTTAGATTCAGTTTTATACCCGAGGAGTTAATTATGTAAATCAAATATTACAACGTTTTTGTGTCACGTGAAACCAATTCAGATTCTCTTATATATTATTATTAATTATCCATTGTCGGTTATAATAATTAAGCTAAGTCAATGTTCACTTATTTAATTCGATATATAATGCTAATTCGTGTGTAAGTAATTGTGTAATAATGTAGTAGTGATCTCCCATACCTTCGGCGCGCGGCGTCCTCACTCGCATACTAAAATACAACGAAAAGTTTATTTTTTCTTTTCAGTTGTTACTGTTGGAGTTTATCGATGGTTTCAGCGCGTCAAATATGATCAATGTTAAGCTCTCTTCTGAAGTAAGTGTACCTATCGCTGTTTGAAATTACTTTAATAATTATAATATTAACTCTGGCGCCATCGACTAACTCAACGATTTGGTTAACGATGTTTGACTCGGCCGGCCATTTTGCGTACGCGTCCGTATATCAAGATGGCGCGCGCGTTGAATGGCGGCCGGTCGGGCGCAGTGCGTGAAGGACGCCGTCGCCGCCATGATTCCGTCCAACAGCAGTAGATAGCGAGTAAGAGACGTCCAGTGGCTGCGGACACGGCTACGTCACCTTTTGCGGGACTACTCGATACATATCATCATGTAATATTAAATGTGTAATTAGGAATAAAAAAGCGGTTTCATAGAGACGTTTATTCTGTATTCTCGTCTACTACTTATAATGCAATCGGCTATATGTCACGCTATGCCCAAGTTTGTGTTTCCGACATTATTATATTGTACGCTTCGCTGTCGTTTTGTCCTTTTTCTCGGAATTTCTCCGCTTGTGATTAATTTTTTCTAAGACTTTTAAAACACAAAACGGTAATGTAAAACCATAAAAACCATATTTTCTTAACGTTTACTGTGAAATCGAGTAGATGGTGTTCGGATCGTCGTCGTTTATATAAAGACGCGTGACATTGGCCCGCATGTGATAGGGTAGAGTAGGGGTGTAGCGTCGCCTTGCAAGTTAGGTTAAGTGAAGCGGTATCACACAAACGCCGTGCATCGGAAACATATCAATTCTGTGCCCCTTAATAAATTTAGTTAAATACTAACTATTCTAAGAGATACAATATGGATAGAATAAAGAAGACAAAATAATCGGAGTATCAAATACCTGCTAAGTGTTGTTTTCGTACGTTAATAAAATATGTAATATCGATAGATTGTGTTTGAAGCGTGGTTATTACGCATAGTACCCGAGTAGTGTCGCGCAAGTTTCCATTTGTTTATCGCTCTACACTTTGTAATATTTTATTGTTATTTTAGAATTATTATATTAACAAGGCTTAATTACCAAATTACTTTAACAGTTCGCTTCGTATTCAGTATTAAATGACATTTTATTTTAATATCGGTGACAAGAGTTAGCGCGTTGCTGAAAACTTATTTGTATATCGAGCAAAATAAACCATACAAACTATATAGTTAGTAACTAATTGTTAGATTTGTGTGACTTGGATTATTTAAATGCTTTTAGAGCAGAGGTAAAGTGTTATTGTGGTTTAAGAAAAACATAATGACATTGTAAAAATAGTGATAAAATTAGCTTAATTATCATTATTACAACTTTTATAGATGTTCATTAATTTTCTTTTCTTACTTCATGGAGTATTGTGGCATTGGAGACGTCATTGTTAATTCAAATAAATTTGAGCTCATCCTCAATCGAAGTTTTTATTGATCTGACAACCCTGTGTGCGTGAAGCCCGCTGATCTGTCTCCAAGCGAATATCTAGCTCGAGAGGAGAGAACGAGCAAACATAAG
Source organism: Euclidia mi (assembly GCA_944739405.2). Lineage (NCBI taxonomy): Eukaryota > Metazoa > Arthropoda > Insecta > Lepidoptera > Erebidae > Euclidia > Euclidia mi. Next base: position 43,633,861 of record OX123194.2, on the reverse strand, counting down.
TTATCAAACGTTTAATATATATACCTAATGTTTTATATTAGTCGGTAGGTGTTTTGAATATCCTTTATTAACAGAATGACCTAAGCATTGTTTTGAGATGACGTTATGTTCATTATGTGTCTAATAGTAAATAAAAATAGTACTTTTATAGGTGTCTAGTATAGGATAACTGAAATTAGATATAAAATTGACAGTTGAGCTTTTAAAATTTGCTTTGTAGACTTGTCTGCTTGATTGCGTCCTTTTGTAAAAGTAATTTTAGAAAAATATATTGAAAGCGTCGTTTTCTTTAATTTATTTTACAGAAGGGACGTAAGTTACGATAAAATATAAAATCTCTTTATTTCGATAATAATTATTGCAATGTTGTATTTATGTTATTATTAGTTTTAAAGCATTATAGGGTCCAAAGATTGGGAATAAACATTATGTGACAATTAATGTTCTTGTTTCTTTTTGGCTACACAGACCGGTGTTCCCATGTGCAGGATGGTTATAGAGATGTCTATAAATTATCATGTTACATGGTAGTGGTGATAAAGTTATAAGTAATGTATGTGCAGCGCACAAATTATGATATGAAAACTACTTTTTAATGTCAACTAACTTGTTTAATCTAGTAACAAAGTAGGTGCGCAGAGCACCATTGGGAGTTAGTAATTATTTAGACAGACAAAACTTGGTACGACCTCGTTTTGCGGCCTCGGCCAATTTAGTATGAATATCATTAATATCACATTAGCCACGAACAAACTGTTCGTGTGCGAGTTGAAATTGCGTTGCTAGTTAATTTCAGGATGGATTTGACCGGATTTCCTTTTTAATGCAATGTTGTGTAAGAATAAAACGAAATCCTGTGTTGAGTAAGAACAATAGTTTACAGTTTCACAAATGATACGCGATTTAATAGGCGGCAATATGAGTGATGTCCTTACATCTATTTTTTTACCGATAAGAAGTTAAGTATAGTTATGCTTTCTGCATGTCATGTTTATCGAAAAAAAGCTTTTTATTGTAGAATGGTTGTTTGAAATCGATATTTAAATAGCATATTTCAAGTTCATCTATCTGTCTTATAAATAGTAATAAATAGTAATGTTACTGATTAATAAATAGTAACCACAATGATCTTTTAACGTTCAGTCAATATTTTCCAAGAATTTCAAAGTGATTTGCCGTAAGTTATGATCTAGATATTATAATTGCCTTGAGAACTTTATGGTAATGTAGGCGTGCTTGCTGACACAGATTTTTTTAACACAACATGTTTGTCCACTGTCCTGAATTCCCACAAGACGTGGAATGTAGAGTACAGTTAGCGACATAAATTAATACCTTATTAATATTTTCAGTCCACAAAATTACTAAGTAGGTATTGGTGTAATTTTGACTTATAGTAAAAGAGATAATTATAACTGTCGAACACAGGCTAACCGTAGCTGCAAATGAAGTCTTAAGTCGCTAACTGTACCTTACAACATTTTGTATACAAACAAGTATTAACTTGTTTGTCCGAAAACAATAAAGGAAAGCGAAGAGGTTGCTGGAGTATCCAGTTGCGGCGTTGTGAGCAGCTGTAACCAAAGAGTCTTTACTTGTGCAGCGATGGTAAGCTATAGGTATAGCTAGCAGTGGAAGTTAGCTCGTAAGTATATACTCCTTCATGGTACCCGCGATAATACGCATAGTACAGAAGCTGACAACCTTGTCTTTGTTCAATAGAATGAAGTATTACAAGATTAAATCCGCGAGACTTTCCAAAAAGACATAATAACGGACACGCGAGATTTGAAACAACCATTTGTAGATCAGACAGAATATGTGACTTGTGGTGTACAATAAATAATTATCTTATCTAATATTGTCCTGCATGGGGATTGATCCCGTAACACCTTAGCTTGTAACCGGCAATAACCACATAAACGAAAGTAGAGGATAATCCAAACATATACAGACGCAAGCCTTTGTTGCTAACTACTGAAATTTTGCTAGTAATAATACTATACCTAACAAGGACCCTGAAAGCCAGAAGAAATATATCCGTAAGTCATGATCATCCCAGCGTTATCGCGGTTGCATCCAACACTTTCTTTTGGAGCACGGGATTCGCCTTCTGATCTAACCAGATCAGATAGAAGAATATTAGCTCTTCCACAGAGTGACTCTCTGCAGCCCAAAATGATAGGCACATATGGCTCAGACATGTTTAAGTATATTCAGTGGTACCGACTTCCCATATTATCAACTGTCAAGACAGCCGGGACCGACGGCTTAACGTGCTATTCTACGCAAGAGCCAAGCCATAGTTAACAATTTGCAATTGACAAAATACAAACTTATCCACGGATACGTTTGTATGCAGTTATGATATAATTAAAAAACAGTTAACTGCAGGTTTTACCACTGTCTGATAAATGCCAGCTAAATAAATAGATAACTTCGCTTTAATTTTGAATTTATTTGGAATATAATACCTATCGAAAAGTTGTGTACCTGGTCCATAAATCTAACAAACAAAAAGTAAAAAAGCTATATACCTACAAGAGACCTACTTCTAAAAGTCATCGTGTTTATATTTCGCATAATACTCAGAGATGCACTACTGATAACTGGTTCAGACACAGTGTACAATGCTCTATAGAAATATGAAACTCGAGAGCTCCGTAAAACTAGCATTACCTAATGGATTTTCTACTACTTAGCCTTATTATTCCCACGTATGTTCGGATCTTGCGGCGGGTTTATCCGAATAGATAACGCTGAGTAAAGAATTACCACCTACATTTACAATAAAAGTGGGTTCTCGTAAATTTTCGTTGATTTTCTATTTCAACGTAGCTAATAGGTAAATGCTGTAGTTTTAAGCTATCATTGTGTGTGTTTACAAGATTGTAGTTGTAAGGCGGATGAATCAATTTCAAAGGCTTATACTAATAGTTAGGTACCTACGTTTATTTTTAACGTATTATGCTTAAAATATTACAATTGTTGAGGCACCTCAATAAATAAATTAATTATGAAGAGCATCAGTAATAGCCTAGTGAGGAGACTAACAGAGGTACATAACATATCGAGAATTAGTGTGCCTGGGTACACTAATTCGCGATATGCAGAGGTGCTACGTAGAGAGTCTCGAATTAAAACTCTCAGCGCGGTCCACTGACTTTTGCAGGTCTTAACCTGGAAAAGTCAGTGCACCGCGCTGAGAATTTTAATTAGTTTTAAAAGCTAGCGATAATTAATAATTAAACAGTTACTTATAACTGTTTAATTATTAATTATCGCTAGCTGAGTTGTACAGGTAGGGACCGAGGAAACCTGCATGTCTGAAATTTCTTGATAATAGGTGAAGTCTGTCAACCTGCACTTTGCCACCGTGGTGGGCTTTACCCTTCTTATGGGTAGAACTCAGAAGAGGCTCAGGCCCAGCCATGAGACAATTTATATCTCTGATGATGATGATTATATAGAGTCTCAAAAATTGTTAGGAACATAAAACGGGTTATTCTCTTAAAGTGTCGATCCCTGAGGCACCCAAGATCGGCCTCTAAGGGAATAAACCCCATAAAACATATCATGTGTTGTGGATGACGGCAATTAAGACCTGTGGGAGGATTAAACTCACAACACTGGGCGCTATGTAATGACAAAGCGACTGAAGGAGGCAAAGAACCTAGTCTAAGCATAGCATCATCCAGGCATAACCAGAATTAAGGCAATAAAGCAATTTGACTACTGACTACTTATAAAGTTCTACGAGTAAATAAGGTTTGGTTAAGGCCGTTGCTCAACTGTGAATAAAACAAGTTCTGTTAGCCATCGCTTCTGTTATGTGCCCCCAGAGGTTCAACTTTTAAAGGACTTGGTGTTCGCTGCAAATTGCCTAGCTCCTATTCGGTACTCTCGTTAAAACTGTTTTACCAATGTAACTTCAATGTAAATTCACCCAAGATAGTTGAGAAGTCGAGAGCCTTTTAAGATAAATACATTTGCCTTAAGAATAGTGAGTAATAAAATAGTCTTATGAATATGAAATTGCATTACCACATAGAATCAAAATAATGAGGACGTGTGTTTCGATTTAGAATCTTCTTAAAAGTGTGTGTAATTAGCATATTTTGTAAGAGCAGATGAAAAACAAAGTTTCCCGTTTGAAACAGACTTCTCAAAAATGTATTGTATCGAGCATGTCTTTGTCATTCTGGGAACAGGGAGGTTCTAGTTTCAAGCGACACTGCGTGCCTCCATTCAACACCGACTGTTTGATAATGGTTTGATACCAATCGCGTAGTGTATGCCTACCAGCAATCAGCTGCGAGTTCATTCCCCTCGGCCGCGCGACCACGTGATCATAAACTGCCGCCACCGCGGCGCACGGTGTAGGTAGATACGGCCGGCGTAGGTACGATGTCTGCAAGTGCGCGCTATACATTGCCGGTAATAAAAGTTGTAAATTTTTTAAGCTTAATTTTTTTTTTCCCAGGTATTATTTTCGCGTAGTATGACTTGGCATGATGTGCAAAACGAGTAGACTTCGGCTTGGTGATGGGTCTTGTGACACCCTGTATATTATATTTATTATGGTTACTTATTTCAATTCAATTATTTTACAAGTTTATACTTATTTTAATTTACACTAAATCATGTCTAAGTATATATTATTATATGTACAAAAATCTTAAATGAAAAGTGAAAATATGTTGATACATGCAAGGTGCCTTAGAATGCCTCCGCATCAATGTCATCAGGTAACATGCCCAGAAGGCTGGCAGGATTGCCACGCTGGATGGCAATGCTGATTCTTTGAGCAAAGAATAAACTAGCCGTCACGTGAGACGTCGATTAACCGTTTAGATATATCTCGGAATAAAGAACGAGTGCGTTTCCACCCCAAACGGCTCAAACATGTAATTAGCTTCTAGATTACTGTATTTGTACTGTTTGAGGGTTTCCGCAAATGCAGCTGCAGCGCCAGCATGTGCTTAGAACATGGGATGGCGTGAGGGTGTGCAGGTTGCGTCCCACACCAAATATACACTATAATTAATTACCTACATACTTTAAATATTATAGAACATTAATACTATTTATGACAAGCAACACATTTGTGTCAACAATGCATAGAATTTTTTTTTCGCACCAACATTACAGAATTAAATACACAAAGAAATTTTTGTTCAACACTCGTCTGCCATTCCTAGTTTTTCTCGTGAGAGTAGACATTTCATCCATTTAATCAAAGTCAAATCTAAAATTGATTTTGATTTATTTTGACAATCAGTTCGTAGGGAACGTAAGAAGACGAAACCATCACAGAGACGAGAGAAAGAATTTGGTAATGAAATGTCAATCTTGTTTTTGTAAAAGTCAAAGCTTGAATAAAATACTTGACTTGTAATTTTCGTCATACTTCTAACAAGTTAGTATACCTATAATAGCTGATTGATATGACTTTTAAGAAGAAGATATTAAATTTGCCTTTCGTTCGTATAAAGTACAAGGGTATGTTGAGTAACATTTGACTGTGGTAACAATATGTTTAAAAAGGCATTTCATGTAAATGAAATTAAGAATGTAACGAATCTTATGAAGCATATTTGATCACCATACGTCAACTAGGTAAGTCAGATTATGATATTCATATTACGCACAGTAGACTGACTTTACGAAGAAAGAAAACATCGTCAGGAAAACTAGATGTCTTAAGAGTTCACTATAAAAAGACATGTGAAGTCTGCCAATAGGGACTTACCCGCGTGATTGTCTATGACCTTACCGTTCTTATAATGAGAAGAGGCCTGTGAAAGGCAGTGCGATAGATTAAAACAAGGCTGATGATGATGAGGATATACGAACAAAATTAATAGATGTGCGTAATTTGGTCGACGCCTCGTGTGACCAGTATACTTGGCCCAAAAGTTAAGCATCGCAATTCAACGGTACCCCCCATCAGGTAACATTATTCGCGGACGACAGCACAGTCGCCATTTACTGCCAAAACAAAAACACATACGAAAATGACATTATTTCTACATTACTTAATATTATAAAATGGATGGACAATAATAATTTAAGGATAAACATTTCTAAAACTAATATAATGCAATTAATAAATCTAAATCTTGACATTAAATATAATCATAATAATATTAAAATTAAAGAAGTTGACACTGCAAAATGTTTAGGCCTCAATGTTGATAGTAAAATTAATTGGAAAAGTCATACCGAGGACCTATTTAAAAAAAATTTAATACTGTTTATGCCCTTCGTAAGCTTGCACCTACTCTTAACCACGAGGCATTACTAATGGCATATCATGGTACAACTGCCTCAAAACTAAGGTATGCCATAATATTCTGGGGTAACTCAACAAACAGAAACATGGTGTTTAAAGCACAAAAACAATGTATCAGAGCTATGTTTAAATTAAAATCCACGGAAAGCTGCAAACCATATTAAAAAAAATACAACATTTTAACACTGCCATGCTTGTACATATACGAAGTAGCAGTATTTGTAAAAAAAAAGTCGGGCAAGTGCGAGTCTGACTCGCGCACCGAGGGTTCCGTACGCATTTTACCTTATTTGAGGTTGGTGCTAATTATGCTAGTCCTCTAAATCTGAGGGTCTAGTACCAGTTTGCACTCATCGTCACGGTGGACGATAGCCTAGACGACAGGAACAACTTCCATACATTTTCTAAATGCGCCCCCTAGCGGTCTCTATCGATCGCTTCTCTCCATTAGGGGCGCTTTAACTCTCTCTTTATGAGCGCCCATACAAAGAGTACTATCTTAAATGGAGTCTACTATGTATGTATGGGGACACCCTTAAAGTTTCCACTTTTTTATTGTTTGTTGAGGTATAGGAGATATGGTCAAAATTAGGTTTTTGCGAAAACTTGTAAGTACCAAAATTAACCTTAATTTTCAACATTTTTAAATTATCGGAATTTTTCCTTTATTTGTGCTGTAAGACTCTGCTTTTGGCCAAATTTCGTGATTCTAGTTCAACGGGAACTACCATATAGGTTTTCGACCCAAAACCTATAATTTGAAAATTAAAAAAAGTTGAAAATAAGGGCTAATTTTGGTACTTACAAGTTTTCGCAAAAATCTAATATTGACCATATCTTTTTATCGGGTTGACCCAAGACCCTGATTTTTATACACCTAATAGGAACCATAGACTTCAGTATCTGGTATAAATTTCAATTTGCTAGGTCCACCCGTTCCTGAGAAAATCGGTGGTGACACACGGACAGACAGACAGACAGACAGACAGACAGACGGACAGACGGACAAGAAAGTGATCTTATAAGGGTTCCTTTTTTTACCTTTTGAGGTACGGAACCCTAAAAAGTAATGCGGATGTATTTGAAAAGTTAGGGGATACAGTTATACGAAACAGGAGAGACAAAAATAGCTATAGACTTCGTATACGCAAAGCCAGTACGACCCTAATGCACAAAAGTATATTTTGTATGGCACCAGTTGTATTTAATAAGCTCCCAACCTCAATCACAAATATGAGCTCAAACATGTTCAAAAGACATCTAAACAACTATTTGGTAAACAAATGTTACTCTCAGTTAATGATTTTTTAACAGAAAATGACATATGACAATTGTAACTTTTTTTGACAAATGCTATTGTGACTTTAAATAAAATTATAATATTATTTCTTGACTTTATCTGATTATATAAATTTTATTGACATAAACTAATCTTAACCATTATTATGAATTGTTGATGATGACTATCGAATTTATTATGCGACATTGTTTTTTTAATCTAATATATAAAATTCTCGTGTCACAGTTTTCGTTCCCATACTCCTCCGAAACGGCTTGACCGATTTTGATGAAATTTTTTGTGCTTATCCGGTATCTATGAGAATCGGCCATCTACTTTTCAAAAAAAAAAAAATTTTGCAAAACAACGTTTGCCGGGTCAGCTATTAATAAGTATAATTGCTAATTGTTTTATTATTATTCAATTGAGTGCATGTGTATGCAATAGTTAGGAATGTTATGTCTCAAACTAGCTCAAATTCGTTTTATTAAAGAAAAGTTGCAAAATATATTTGTACGTCTATATGACAAAGCAAAGAGCGCTAATAATTTGAATAATTGTAAGACCAATGTATCTATCTACCTTTGTTCAGCAAATAAAATGATGATTATTGATTATTATTGAAAAACGTGCCAATGCTGCCAGCGTTCTGAGTACGCTCTCTAAATTATTTTATTTTCTGTTTTGTATGTTCTCTATATATTTTTTTAGGATAGTATTTTAAGATAGTTAAGTTGTAATATACCTAAATAATATGTACATTGTTATGAAATAAATTTTCATTTTTATGCCTAATTTGCCGTAACATCTGGGTAGCCTGGTGATTAATTATTTATTAAATATTTATGGAAAATTTGAAAGCCTCATTATTTGGTTGATTGATTGATTAGCGTTATGGAGCAATATGGAGTCTTTTATTACTTTATTATTATTGATATTTAGTATTATTAGACCAGTTTAGGTGTCATAATTATCATGTCGATAACTATTAGTTATACTTATGTTTGCTATACTTAAGATGAATACCTATTAGCAAAATTATATTAACATCAATTAATTGCGATTAGTTCAGAGGGCGGGCACGTAATTATAGTCTGCTTTCACTTGGAGGCGAAACCGACGTATAAATTTTATTCTAATAGTGCTTTTAGTATAATTATACGAGTAAAACGTGCCGCAAAGGGCCATGCATCACAGATATATTGATTGAACTAATTACTCCCACTTTTTATAACGAAACCGCCTTCGGAACTCGCCACCTTACAAGACAGCAATTACTGTACTAGCAAACTATAATATAAATTTTGTGATCAATCATATCGATAATGTAGAAAGATACTACAGGTCCACAAAAAATATGTTTCGCAAACCAACCTTTTATATCTAATTGTAAAATCTGTGGGATAATTATGAGCGATAATTAGCTATTGAATAGGTACATACGCACAGAATTTCAAAATTTTAACAAAAGTTTAACTCCTTTCACTCCCCAAACTTGGATGAGACCAAACAGGAAGAAAATCCTATAAAATAAGAAATAATCGAAATCAGTTTAACACTTAGATCTGTTTTTAAAGTCGGTTGAAGATCAATAGTGCGCGCAACGGATATGAACCCGAGACTCTCTGCGTAAAAGTGTGCTAGTCCTCGCTGGACCAGCGCAGATTTATATGCCTCCTCTTTTCGAATTCTCACATGCTATAAACTAAAACTCCAATTAACCGATTAAATAATGTTGAATTCTGAAGAAGCTTGATTATTTGGGCAATGCAAGTTTATCATTCTAAAAATGACGACGTCAAATTTTGAAGGGCAGAATGTCACGGAGTTATTCTAAGTTAATTAATTCGTTCGTTGTTGCATACTTCTGCCTGATATGGTTACAACCGCATAAACGTCGACCTCGCATTCTTATAACGTGACAGGTGGAACTTATGACGGAGGTAGCCAACAAAGTCTTGTTTGCATACTATACAATATAGTTAATCTAATACTGACGTAGGATAAACCTTGGACTCAATTAAAGTAAAGACAACCTGGGGCAGAGCCTCGCATTATCACGTGATTTTACGTACCTACTTACCATCCTTGTAGTTGGTTAATTAGATTTGACTGTCTCACAGGTCTTGTACAAAACCCGTGATTGGATGTCGAGGGATTCTGGGTGCAATCCTAATTATTTGTTATTTTTGTAAAGATATATTATGTCATGTACGGGGTCAAGTACATGCAAGTAGGCACTCACTCTGTTCTTCAGTTTAAATAATTATATTATTATTAAAACGTAAATTCTCAACAATCCTGTTAACATTATAAAGACATCTCGAGATGCTGTTATAGCTCTTTTATTATGTGGAATTATAAATGACAACCATCTGTTTGTTGGTGACAAGCAAAAATCGTCATCTTGGGTGGTGCCGCTATGCCTAAACCAGTCTACATACAAATATTTTTATTAGCGTCCTTCAGTATAACGCCCATCCTATATTTACTTAGAAACACATGTTTGACTACACAGACTGCCTAAATGGTATTTATGAAATTATTTATAGCAGATTTACAATAATATTATGTTTCGGCAAAGCTATCAAACATTTACCTATGAAACTATCTGGAAACATTAATGGAAAGCATGTTTCAATTCATTTTACGATATTAGATAAACTTTAAGGGTATAAACATTTCGGGCTCTAGCTAAATATAGATTGAAATCTGACTCTAGCTTTACCTTTCTATTTAGAAGTTACCTACACCTAGACAAATTTGTATGAAATATCTATCTATAAAACTAGTTGGAAGAAATATCAAACTTATATTAATACTTACCTTATTTGAAAGATGTTCTGAAATAGCACAGTTCAAGGACTAAGTCTCTTAGGTCTGATTACATATTTAGGTCTCGATATTTGTAATGAGGCCCTTTATTAATCTTTTAGTTGATTGAATTTGGACTATAGTTGAACAAAATAACAATACTACTTTGAAATACATACTGTTTCGAAAAGTCGATATCATGTGATTTTTATAATATAAAACAGTCCTGACAGACTGCCTCCGTGGTCCAGTGGATAGCGTATGCGACTGCTGCTCGGAGGTCCCGGGTTCGATTTCCGGGTCGGGCAAAAGTTTACTAGGTTTTTCCGAATACTGACTAGCAGCCCGGAGTCTGGTGATGTGCCCGGTATCGGCAATAGGCTCGCCCCCTATTACGTGGGACTTAAAAATTCATGGCGAAATGTGGGTCTAATATTTACACCTCTGCCTCCACACGCCTGTATCCCCAAAAGGGTCTTCGGAGATACAGGCGTGAGACTATAAATAGAAATAAAACAGTCTTAAATATGGTAAGCCTAATGGCAAGTGGTAACGCTGACTACTAACGGCCGAATCAATATTCGATCTAACCATGGATTTTGAGATCCGAGATTCGTGTTTGACATATTTTGTATCGAGCTAATATCAAAAACGAATCTAAAATCTTAAATAAATGTATAGATCGAATATTGAATACCGCGGTAACTGAACTACTGTAGCCGTAGCTTTTCGACACCATCGATATAAACGAGGCATTTCTGCCGCGTTGCCAACCTTTTGGAGAGGAAGGAAAGGACGAAGGTATCGTTGTTGTATTCTCTCAAACCCCATTCCTCTCGTTTTGTCCTTCTTTCCTTATCGTGAAGAGGATTGGAAGATGGATTGGGCCCCGGTGCTTTTAATAATCGAAAACAACGCAACAGCACAAATACTGCTACCAATGTAAATCTTCTGTGCTAACTCCATCCAGCCAGATGTCAATCTGCGCATTTTAGAGAATTCTGAAATAAATATGATGAAAATAAGCAAACAGGCCATAAACCTATGAATAAACAGTAGGTCCGATAATTATTTTCTAAATTACCTCGCCGGAGCTTCCTTTTCATGGAATAGTTTCTAATGTTGTCATTAATTCAAGCTGCCCCATCATGTCTGTAAAATAATAATAGTCATATTTTTATTTTCGTGATAGGATCTTTTATTTCAAATTACCCTCTCAAAAAAAAAGGAAACTATAAATATTGCCATATACAATATGAGTTTCCTTCTTTTTCCTAAAAATAATACTTACTCGAAACACAAACCAGTAAACAGGTATCGCTAGACGTAGTTTCGAACAAAATGTGTTTTAGCCACAAAACATTTTTCAATTTCCATGATCCGGCAGTGTAACGAAGTTCGGTCGCTACACGTAACTAATCAACCGATTCATATCAGCTAGGCGTATCGGTTTCGATACCGTTGTACTTCTAAATAAACCAATTTAATCTCTCTACCTACTTTTCACTGTGGGAAAGACAATTTGGTAATGTTCTGATGACGTAATGATTATAGTAACTGAATATTACTGACAAATTTAACAAGGTTATTAGTACCTAACTAATGTAACGTAAAAAGGACCTTTCAGGTGTCCCCTGTTACGTTATCCCTACTAGGGTGTGTTTAAATGAGAAACGTGGTTAAATGTTACAATAAAAATTGATTTAATTGCCAATTAATTTTAGACAGCATTTAGCAAGCGTTACCTTAATGAAAAAAATTACTATTTATATGATATTAAAGAAAATTTACACAGGGTCGCGTGGTTCGGCGATGGGGTGGGTTGATGTGGAGAATCCTGCTGCCCGTTCGTCCAGGAGAGTTGGTTGACTTAACTCGTCTGTAGTCGCCGCAAAAGGGGCGAATGCAGCCAGCGCTTCACTATATATAGGAGCTCGCGGTGCGGTGGGGCGGAGGTGCAAGCGGCCGAGAGGTGGTGTCCTCTCGACGTCACAGCGACGTCTCACACTCCCCCCATTAGGCCAGAATTTTCCCATAGGGAAAATTCTGTGGCTGATGGGCGGCAACTGCATTCGGAGACCCTGAAACAGATGAGTGGTAGTGGTGTCAGTAGGTTAAATACAAGGCAACTATTAACCCTGAAAGAGGAAAAAAAAACAAGTATAACCCTCGGCCATTCATACGTCACCAAGCATTGAACGTTCCTATAACCTGGCATTCATCACATTCAAAAAGGCCTACACACAATCATACGCATGAACAAGCCAACATTCATTCACGATGCGAGTCGCATTCATTATATTACACGACGCGCGAATAGGTATTATACGTGAGTTTTATAGCAAATAGTCACCCAGTCTATGTTGGTAGGCACCACCTGACCACCCATATTCGATAAGTGAAATTAATTGAAAGAGTATAAGTCGTAAACCAATATTCGATCTTACTATATTACGATACTACAATCATACGATTAGTTGGCAGTATCACAAACAAATTGCTCATTAACGCGCTCGATGCGAATTGTAAAAGCATAAAAAAAGTGTTCATTATAATTTCGAAAAAAAAAAAAAAAAAAAAAAAATTAGTATAAAACAATGTTTTGAGCCGAGTGATCGGCTGACGTAAACAAGTGAGTCATCACTGCGCGCTTGGCGCCGGCCGCATTCCATTGTCGCGGACAATTAACTGGTTTCTGATTATGATACAAAATCAACAACGGCAAATACACAATTCGGAATAGGTTGCAATGTATAGTACATCACCGCAGGAGACAATCGATGACATAGTGTACACAACCATAGTTAAAAACACAAAAAAAACACAATCGATAATCGAACCACAGACCGATCCGACGACAACCTTTCAGCCACTGAGCCATAAGGGAAAAAAAATATTTTATTATATTTCGATCAGTCATTACCAAAGCTATATGTAACAAGATATTTGGGTACATGATTTAGCTGTAATTAGGAGTTTATATAGTTATGTGAAATTAGATAGTTATCAGATAGTTGGATAATTAGTTAGATAAATAACAGATTGTGCAACAATATTAAGTTTGGAAAACCTCTTCAACAATTTATAACAGTAACAATTATTCATGTTTTATGTTAGCATGTTTATATAAATCATTAACACAACACAAATTAACACAATGCGTCATCTTGCGAGCTTCAACTCGGAAACAATAGGACCATTGTTGGCCGTAACAAATAATTATGTAGGTAATTATAACTTCGCATACCTATGCGTCTTACATTGTTGTAAATGACACTGTACCCAATCGTTTATAAACTTATTTATGCTGTAATAGAATAAGATTCAGTTATTTTATTCAGCTTTTAGGTTTAAAATAGTTGATTGTAAAATACGAAAGGGTATTCTTAAACTTGTACATCAATTAATTCGCTTTAGTTATTAAAGTATATAAATTATTGATTTATGTATAAGTACCCACATTAGTTATTTAAGTATTGAAAATATTTATTTAATTTGTGTGTAAACAGCCACTTTAGTTATTTAATGAGGTATAAATATTATTTATTTGATTCATATGTAAATAGGCACTTATTTATTCAAGAAAAGAAGTTATTGATTCAATTTATGTGCAAATACCCACTTTAGTTAAAGTTAGTTTCAATTCAATTAAGTTTGATAAATTCAGTTAGATATAATAACATTTGCGTTAACACAAGAACACAATATAACCACTACTTAAACTGGTCTAGTAAAACCAGATGCATAGCATTTAGTAAAAAGTAGTAAAAAGGAAACAAGTTACATATTGACAATTAAGTAGTTTTCCGGCCGTCAGCGGCTTAATTTTACCATTTATTTATCATTATATGTTTTATATATTTCAATAGAAACCAGACATTGAAAGAACAATCCTAGCGACACAAAACATTACAAAAAGAACATAATTCAATAATTGCGACACAGGAATGTTATGATTGAGTTCACAATGAACAGTAAATGCATAAATAGATGCATTCTCAAACAACATACCGATAGGCAGTAACAAGGAGATAAAATCGAAGACCAAAAACAACGATTGTAGCATAATAAACATTTGACAAAACGAACAACTAATAATTCTACGATGATATTCGTATTTCTATACCAAATAGACAATAATTACATTCGTTCATTATTGTTAGTGAGCAACCTGCATGTGACACGTGTACATTTTATTAATAAATGACCGCGGAATTCTAGCTAGATACCTAGTATATAATACGCTAGCATCTTAGGTACGTTCATTCTCAGCCAGTCCAACTATGTTAGGTACACGTGGTATAATAAAGATGCAACTTTCTTAGTAAGAAAGAAAAGAATAGTTAATATTAAAAGATAATCGCCGTAGTAGGCGGTAAAAGTATTAAATAATACCGACTATATAGAAATATATCGCCGTACAAAATCACTAGCAGAAGGTTATAGTAGAAAATAGAAAGAAATGAAAAAGAGAAGGGTGTGAATTCGTTCCATAAGTCAGCCAAAGCAGATTATTAGCAATAATTACCAGTAGCACTTAATTACCTTAGTGGCATTTAAAAAAAACTAATCGCGAAGCAATACGATCAAGGTGATCTTAGCACGTCGTTAGTGGACGTGAGGCCATAAATCGCAATACAAAGAATGCGATCAAAGAATGTGACCACAGCGCGTCATTTAGTTGACACGTGGTCGCAAGCAAAAAGATTATAACTTGTTACTTATGCGGTTGATACAAAATTAATTATCACACGCGGCAACAGAAATAGTTATAATATAAAATGCTTACTATACGTAGTAAGACAAAATTTGTCTGTTGTGACCGGCTCAACACAATACCGACCTTCCGAGCACAACAGAACAAAAAGAGAAAATGTCTATTGTGATCAGCACAACACCACCAACTTCCCGAGCACAATAGAACAAGCAAAAAGAAACAATATATGCCACTAAAATAATTACACACTGGTTTGGAACGATTTCACACATACACAAAAAATTAAATAAAAAGACTCACCGGGCAGCGGATTCTCAACAAAACCCCACCTATAATCTTCCCGTGGGCGCCACTGTAACGTAAAAAGGACCTTTCAGGTGTCCCCTGTTACGTTATCCCTACTAGGGTGTGTTTAAATGAGAAACGTGGTTAAATGTTACAATAAAAATTGATTTAATTGCCAATTAATTTTAGACAGCATTTAGCAAGCGTTACCTTAATGAAAAAAATTACTATTTATATGATATTAAAGAAAATTTACACAGGGTCGCGTGGTTCGGCGATGGGGTGGGTTGATGTGGAGAATCCTGCTGCCCGTTCGTCCAGGAGAGTTGGTTGACTTAACTCGTCTGTAGCCGCCGCAAAAGGGGCGAATGCAGCCAGCGCTTCAATATATATAGGAGCTCGCGGTGCGGTGGGGCGGAGGTGCAAGCGGCCGAGAGGTGGTGTCCTCTCGACGTCACAGCGACGTCACACTAACATATGTAGGCAGCGCAGTTTATGGTAAAGAAAGAAGATTTCTGCTGAAATCTAATGATGTAAATATAAAAAAAAAATCCTGCCTGACCAAATGTGAGAAGTAGAAAATCTTATATGCATTTTAACCTCTTCTCACATGCATAAGCCTTAAGCAACTTTTCGCTTTATAAATAATTATCTTACACTTAATAAATCATCTCTTAAATAAGGTAGTCCATAATGGTAAGTCTTTTGTTTATTATAAACATCTTAGCATTAGCTATGCTAAACAATAATAGACGTTATTAAACAAAAACGTATAAAATTAAATAATAAATTATCTTGATGAGATGGCGGAAGTTGTAAGTATTATAGAAGGCTTTCAAAACACGATAAAGAGATTGTCATAAAAACTTTTTTATATCCATTAACTTTTTATAACTGTTAAATGTTGTAAGTTGAGAAAACAAACCCCCACTGTAAACAGAATGTAGGTAAAAAACCGTAATATAATGACTAATAATACGAGAGTTTTATTCAATTACAATGTCGTTATTCTTGGCTCAGATATTGTGAGTGAAGCATAGCATGCCAAAACTTTATTCACCTACAGATATATAAAAAGTGATATCACTTTTTTTTCAGTGAGTTACCAACATTATTTTACTTTATCAGAGATATGTTTGTCTAATGCTTTGTGGAGTGGAGATTTACCTACGTAAGAGTGACTAGCAGCAGACACAAAAAATGAGCTCAGTGGCGTGCTATCGGAGAGGCATATCCTGCAGTGGACTACGGCAGGCTGCGGCAGATGATGGTGACGTATGAGAGCATGTATGTATGTGTGTTACTCAAGATCTTTGTTATCTTGCCTTTACCGTCAAAACAGAGAGTGCTGGTTCTCCCTCTTTTATTTTATCGATGTTCTAGAAGATTATTTTAACCGTCACCGCTTGTCAGAGAATATCAGCAACTTGTAGAAACAACACGTTGCAGGTACTTAGCCTTGCTGTTGTTGAATAATAAAATTACTTCATAGTTAGATATTCCACTGATTTTATGCTTCCGAAGTAAATAAAGTACTTGAATGTTGAATTTCGTTGAAATATAATACGCACTTTAATAGGATTTATTGTTTTTTGGTAACGAGTTATAAGTCGTGATAATTTAATTCTACTTATTATAGAGAAATAATTATTTTTAGAACTGCTCAGAATAATCTCATTCAAATTCAAATTATAAGTAAGAAAACAGTCAATAATTTTGAAACAGATTAAACATTGAGTATTTCAATTAGGGTCACGAAGGCTGACAGTTAATTATGATCTGTAAACATATCAAAAGTATAAAACGTTATTAATCTAGATAAATTCACATTTCTGTATATAGAGCGTTAAAGAACTTCACTACTCGAACACTTTATGTACGTGCAGTACATAAAATGTTCGAGTAGTATTGCAAAATAAAGTTACCTAAGTACAATAAATTGTGTTGTAGTGAAAAATTATAGTACCTACCAGAATAAGGCATAGATAAACTTGATAAAATACATGGTTTAATTGTTAGCAATGGTACAGGCAGCAACGAAAGTCGCAGCACGCTTCAAAAACTTTCTGGCTTTTCTATGAATTGGCTTACCTATCTCTGAATCAAAGCTCTCTGACATGTATAAAGTGTCATTTAGGTGAGTTTTCTTCGTCTAGAAATCCTATAAGATCATCATCATCATCATCGCCCTTGCGTTATCCAGGTTGCATCCAAGACAAACACGCCTTGAAGCCTGGGTTCCTCTTACTAGTCTAACCAGATATGACAGAATATCAACTTTTTTACAGAGCTACTGCCGTCTGACCTCCGCAACCCGAAGGGATAGCGATATTCCATGGTTTAAACCAGTATCAGTTTATTTGAGGGTACTGACTCCCCGTAACGACTGTCAAAGATCTTCATGACAACCGGGACCGACGGCTTAACGTGCTCTCCGAGGCACGGGGCAAGCGATAATTAAAAATTTAATACGCACATAACTTCGAAAAGTCATTGGTGCGCGCCGTGGATTCGAACTTGAATGGCAGTCCGTTGGGTATCACCACTAGGCTATCGTCTGCCTCCTATAAGAGAAATCCTTTAGTATATAGAGATATAATTATTTGGGAGAACAATATAAGTTTTACGTGTACACAAAATACATTAAACTTATATAATATGTAACAGAAGACAACACAAGATGCTATGGATATCCTACGCAATACTGCAGACAAAGTAAAAAGCATTCTTATTTTAGATCATTCAACTCCACGAGACATACAGAAAATAGTGCAAAAAGTGGAGAGTAAAAATCAACTGGTAATGATGACGTACCAATAACAATAATAAAAGAAAATATAGATATAATAGCAGAACCACTTAGTAGTTTATTTAACAAATGTTTTGATGAAGGTGTTTTTCCAGAACAATTCAAGATAGCCAAAATAATACCTGTTCACAAGAAAGGATCGAGAGTTGATCCGAATATGTATAGGCCTATCTCATTGTTACCTACTACTTCAAAAATTCTGGAAAAGCTAATTAAAGGCAGGTTATTGACGCATCTGAATCGAAACAAAGTACTCAGTAATAGACAATTTAGGTACCAAAAGTTTGTAGGGACACAAGGTGCAATTTACACACTCATAACGGATATTGTGGGTAGAATGAACAATAAGAAAAAAGTAGCAGCACTCTTTTTAGACTTAAGTTCAGCATTAGACACAGTTAGCCATGCGTTACTATTAGAAAAACTAGACTACTATGAGGTACAGGGTAAGTCTCTGGAACTTCTAACATCATATCTCAAGAATAGAAAAATGTTTGTAGAAATAAAATCTTGCACTAAAGAACCAGATTATTCACATGATAATACACTTTGTGAGAAAACACACAAGTCTTATATATCTCAAATAAATGCTGGTGTACCCCAAGGTTCTATATTAGGACCAATTTTTTTTCTAACTTTCATTAATGATCTCATACAATATGTAACTAACATAATTGGCGACTCTACTCAGTTGGTCATGTTTGCTGATGACACAAATGCAGTAGTATCCGCCGATGACATAAACACTCTGAATGTTAAGGTTAATGAGACATTAGACACTTTTTACAAATGGTTTACTGTAAACAGCCTTAAAGTTAATATTAGCAAAACAAACGCAATACTGTTTCATTCAACTGCCAGAAATAATGATAGGTTGAATATTAAAATTAACGGTGAACTCGTCACCCAAACCTCGATAGTTAAGTTTCTAGACGACAGACTAAATTGGAAGTCAGAATTAACACATTTAGAAAATTCAATTAGTTCAGCCTATTATGTACTCAGAAGTCTCAGAAATGAAATTAGCATAAAACATTTAAAAAAGGTATAATTCGCGTATTAATTCGCGATATAAGTCGCGTTAATTGAGTCCAAATTAAGATATAGCATACTTTTTTGGGGAGGAAGTTATGAGTACAATATTCATGAGGCGTTTGTTGCCCAGAAAAGAGCAATCAGGACGATACTAAGGATTCAGCAACTAGAATCATGCAGACCACATTTTAAATAGCTTGGAATATTGATAGTTCTATGTTAGTATTATTAACTCATTAAAAAAAATATGTTCATGAGCATGAAAGTCGAGAAGAAAAACAAATAAGAGAGAGTATAAGAAGGAAAGACCCGCAAACTAATTATATACCTAGTCTTGATATTGTGAAACATAGCGTCTTTTATAGATCGGTTAAGCTTTTTAATAAATTGCCTACACCTTACAAAAAGGACTTACAAACTGAGCTCAAGCGGTACCTGTTAAAAGAATGCTATTATTCCTTAAATGACATGTAAACATTTTGATTTATTTTTTACTTGACATTACATATACACTGATTCTGACATTCTTCTTTATATTTTCTTTTGACATGGCTGTTCATTTATTTTTAATTTGATAAAGGACAATGGCATATCTTCATACATCAGAATGTCTGAATTTAATTCGAAACGTACAGTAATAAGTAACAGAGGTGTAAGTAACAGAGTCTATAAATGATTCTATTTTCACTCGGGAAACCTAGAAAAAGAAGATATATCGGTGTTTTAATTTTTAGTTACGAATGAATGATGTAGGTACGTTTGAATTATCAAATGACATAATATTATGTTAGATTGACATCAAAACGTAAAAGTATTCTGTAGCATCTAACTGTCACAGCCAAAGACAAAAGCAGAGCTGCACATTTTAAATCGATTTTATGTGAAATCGATACAACATTAAAACGATGCGGTGACGTTTTTATTTGCTTTAAAAGTTGATTTGCTTCAAAAATATTAGCTTATTGATATAATGTTGAATAAAGATTAAATAACTGCATTTCAATAATTATATTTTAAACCAAACCAACCCTATAAATGTCGATCGTATCGATAACTTATTTAATAATCGATACGGATCAATGTCAAACGTCTATTCCTGTGACACCATTGTCTATGACAACCAACAAACAATAAAGTAGGTACCTAGTCCGTAATCAATTGGAATGCTTTTTATCATCATAAAATACTCCGGCTTTAACGAGATAAAGTGAAAATATAAAAAATCTTAGAAAAATATAACAATTTGTTTTGTTCATATGAAGTTTAAGAGCGCCACAACAAACCCAGACCAAATTCTGCCATTGTCCTTTGTAATTTTAATCTCAATTGAATTTGTTATTTGATGTCATGCTCATTTTATTTAATTAATTACATATTGTGTTTATATTAGTATTATAATTATTGTTGTATGTTCACACACGATATAAAAGTTGTTTTTGAATAAATAAATGAAATGAAATCACATTATACAATTAGACTCCGCATAAGGTATCGACCGACACAACAAATCCCCATAATATTATTTCATAACATACATATCTAATCTAATCTAATAGGTACTAGTATATAAAGCTAAAGAGTTTGTTTGTTTGTTTGGTTGAACGCGCTAATCTCAGATCCGATTTGATAAAATCTTCAGTGTTAGATAGCCCATTTATTGAGGAATCACGCTATGAGCCACGGGAGCGGAGCAGTAGCTTTAAATAGCGCGGGGGTAGCCGCGGGCTCATCTAGTTTTAGATAAATTCCATTTATCGAAGAAAAGTTCAAACCTCTCACAATCTACTTGAGTAAAATAAGTGCAATACTATCTATTACATCTGCATAACTACTCACCATCAGCGAACGCTCATACAAATTACCTGTATTGAGTGCACTGATCTTGTAGTTTTAACCGACCCGAAATTGATCTCCAGCGTATAACTTGTAGTGCCCGGCAGTTTGAAGCACACCCATAATAGCTAATCAAATTTCGGACCTAGAACGAAATAGTAGTGATCCATTTACAGTGTATTTGATCGCGTAAGCGGTACGAAAGGGTAGCTCTTAATAACCATTCCTTGTTGCCTTGGAGCATTCGTTTGGATCGAACTCTAATTTTCGTTTATAACAAGTAAAAGAAAATTGTTCGTAGGAGTTTCGTTCAGAATCTATACAAAGCGATTTAACCAAAACTGGTAACAATATTTGGGATCAATAGCTAAACATATGTATACTTAAAAAGGTTAGTAGCTTTAAAACTACATTGCAAATCTGTTACTTCTCATTGTACTAACTTCATTGGTATGTCTACCATAACATGCTGTGTAGAGTGTGGAAAAGTAGAGGACGTACAACACGTTGAGATGAATTATGTCAGGGGCGAGCGATATGGAATAAATATATTTTTGGTGGAGCACAGCACAATATTGGTGGATGCAGCGGTGCAACATTGTAGGTACTATCTTGCACTCGATGTAGTTAGGGCTCTGTATAAATTATTTGACGCTATGTGTCTCTGTATACCTTACGGATAATATCTGTACTAAGAAAACGGCGAACAATTGAACTACGTGTAATTCAAGTCATACATTAAAATTGTCGTATACTCAGAACATCGAAGCATTGTACTTGATACTAAATTAATGTACTTAACAACTGTCTCAAAATGTTATAACTAAGTCATAACTCTATCAATAAGTTATTATTACAATCTACAGAAAACATTTATACAAAATCAATTACACAGTAAATAATAAACAACGCAAAGACGAGAAAAATTTAATCCTGAAGTCCGCCGATAGTCAAATTCTGCAGAACGTAAGATTACTTTCTTCATCTCTAAATGAATAAGAAGAGATAAACGAGATTAAATTGTCTTAAGAATTTGAAGAAGTCCTTCGGTACGTGTCCGCTGGGCAAGGAGTTTCATCTAATTAGTCTTAACAACTAGCTTCATTTACACCGCCGGTGCCGTCGCGACCAACCAGTTTGTATCAAATAAACTTTTTACAAACTGGCAATCCGAGAATTTCACAGGACGACTTCACGAACGACAGTTTTACTACTTAGCCACTTACAGGAAATATGTGGCTGGCCTATTGCCGACCCACCTTTATCTAAAGCCATTGCTTATGCTTATTCGTTTACGATGCTTAAAATTGATTTGTTTTCTTCTTTTACTATGCTAGTCAGTACTATAAACGTTTCTCTTTCAGAGCACAACCTTACATAACTTTACATAAGATAGAGCAACGCTAAAAAATACTACTAAACTACAAGGCAACATATTTATAGCAGAGATACGTGCGGAATATTTTCACAAGAACAACTGTAAACAGAACGTTGATCCGATAAATCGCGTATCATTTCGGTCTCTTCGACGTTTGAAAGACATATCCCAGATGTTCTGAGAAATGTTGCCACATGAAAGGAGTGCCCACTTTTAGTTTGGGTCATCTGACGGTGAATTTGACGTCTACATTTTATTAATACTGCGTCCTTTGGACAACTGCTCGACTACGAAGTATGAAACGAATGTGATACGTATTTTTAGCAAATTGAAAATGTACGACAGTTGGAGAATATGTCACCTGGATTTGCGACCCCGTTACATCCGTGTACGTCACACAAGGCGCCTAAGTAATTAAAAGTACGGACTAAGCAACGCACTCTATGCACATCCGTACTAGTTCACAGCCGTCTGCAAAGACAGAATATGATCCTCGTTTCAAGTAAGCCCTTCTTGTCGTACCTGTAACGTACCTTCCGAAAATAATACGAGTCTGTTGCTTTGTTGGTGTCTTTTGGAAATAAATTACCTGTTCTGTCCTGTTACCATGTTTAAGAAATTATATTTAATTATGTAGCACGAAAGTAAAACAAATAAACAATATATTAAAATCATTATGCATTATGAATCATATTACCTATTGGATACCATGAACACTTTTGTCTTACTTTGATAAGAATTTGGTCAAAGAAAGAAATTAAAACGTTTTTATACAAAGGTGATACAAATAAAATGATTTTTCATAATCAAATTATTTATGCATAGATTTCTGGCTGTCACATAGGTAGGTAATAATACCTAATGTAAATATATTAACCAAACCATTGTATGATTTTGGGCCGACTTTTATAAATACTATGTAAAAATGTTAATTATCGCTTGCTTGACCGTGAAGAAAAACATCGTGAGGAATTTTGGTTTTCTGAGAGTTCGCCATAAAGTTCTTGACAGACATGTAAACTCTACCAACCCCTACGCGTGCTGTTAGCTAACGTGGTGAATAATGGCCTTGCCCTTCTCATAGTGAGAAGAGGCCCCTACCTAGCAGTGGGATGATTGGTATATAGTTGCTGGTGTTAAAATGAAAACATCCGTTTTTCTATTTCACTAGTGTTTAATCAATATTTCTTTAGTAAGTAGTTGTTGCACTTCAGTAACAAATTTTGATTGCAAAATGAAAATGCACTACAATAATAAAGCGTTATGAACTATGCCGCAATATTTTTGATTTTACAATGGTACAAAGATGTGAATTACAATTCAATTGAATATACAAACAGTTAAATGCATTCATCACTTATTTGCAATAGTCAAAGCGAGACGAACATTCGAAAAATAAAATAATAAAAATGGACAAAAAATGCAAACAGTGGTATAAAACAAGTAGCGCATGTAAATACAGTGAAAAAACCGGTAGCAAGTTTGTACTGTAAGTTTAAAACGTACTCGTGTGCGGTAGTTTATTTTCCGTGTACAATATTGAAGGCGAACTGAGAAGTAAAGCATCAGAACGCAACAACAAGTTAACTAAACAGATAAAAAGTTGCGCCGAACAACCACGTCTACGTGTGCAATCGTCAACTACTTTTATTAGTTTCGGATCAAAGATCTATAAACACACACCAACAAGCTCCGCTTGGCAACACTGTTTACCTTACTTTGATTTCTTGGATACATTTTACGTGGATTATAGCAAGAATTTACAAATAAATATTTGAGTGGTGAGTCATAGATATTTGGTAAGCAACGTGTGGTATTAGGTACTGGCAGTCTTCTGGCTACGTTACCAGTCGACAGTGATGCTGTGGAATTCAAATTATAACCGTTAACGTAAATATTAACATTTGATACTTTTGTAATGTATTATTTTAAATTCTTAAATTATTTTTAGAGATCGGATCGATCTTATTCACATACTATTTGATCTCATCTTGCGAATAGTAAATAAATAGTTATTAAATTTATTCGATTGCAACAATGATAACACTAACATTTTTCTGTCACAAAATTATAAATGAACTAACTGATAGAGCAAGAGCCCGTGAACCCCAGACCTACGTTATTTTATAAAAGCTGAAAGTTTGTCAGTGGATGCTCCCAACACAGGTAAGAACGATGAACCATTATGGAGTTTGGGTTATAGTGGCTTTGGCAGTTAACCGGTACTAAAGGTGTCTAAAATACCGAT
This sequence comes from Euclidia mi, assembly GCA_944739405.2. NCBI lineage: Eukaryota > Metazoa > Arthropoda > Insecta > Lepidoptera > Erebidae > Euclidia > Euclidia mi. The sequence goes on along the minus strand of OX123194.2, from coordinate 43,609,168 downwards.
CTAAATACGTCAAATAATAAAGTCCAATTTTTCGGTATTACCTTCAGAATATCATTAAAAATCACGTTATTCATTGCCAGACACTTAACATCGTGGCAACCTCTTGCCAGACACCCTTAATGTTCATTAAATTATAATTTTACTTACGTCATAGTATACATGCTGATTTTTATATATAATACTTGGGTAATAAGTAGATGATGTAACCTCATTAGCCAGACACTTTTGATAGTTCCAACCCCTTGCCAGACAAACATTGTAAATCGTAAGAAGAGATTCGTGATTAGAATGACTTATACAAATAAACTTTTTGGCACAAACTTATATAACTGATAGTCTATGTAAATTTTGAAAACATTCTAAGAAAAGACATTTGATGCTACAACTAACTTAAATTGTTAAACATTTGAATTTATTCTGCCAATAACAGGTTAAAAAAAGCAAAATAAAATATTCCCTAAAAATATAATTAAAAATTGGTCAATGATACAAGTTATTATAATGCTCCTGCTACACCTGCGTCTTAACGCGTTAATTAGCGCGTTAATTTAGGCGCTACGTAGATGTGGCCAACGTTTTAACGCGTTAAAGTACTAACGGCATTACTAATGGCTTTAAAAGTTAAGCGATAGCTCGGGTGTCGGATTTTGGACTAATCAAAGGGTTTTAGCGCGTAGTTTTTAACGCGTTAATTAACACGTAGTTGGCCATTGCCATCAACGTTAACGCTAACGCAGGTGTAGCAGTAGCATAAAGGATACAAAATAGATTGATGACATTACATATTATTACATAGAGCATTAAAGATATTATGATTTCATTCATTGTCATCATTATCACCAATGTTATCATTTTCTTAGTCACTGTTACTCCATTCGATATCGTGATCTTCTTCTTCTTCGTCAGTTTATGTAAAAATGTAAAAAAGTTAATGGGATTAAAAGTATTAAAAAAAAATGAAAAATAGATTGAAGTATTTATACCTGAGACAGTTTTCAGTGAATTTCTAACGAAATTTGGTAACTGATCACCTTCGAACCATTTAAAATGGTACTGAATATTTTCGAGTACCCATCCATTATTCTCGGGTTGATAAATTGTTGGAATTTGCTGATTTGCATAATTCCAAATGCTAGACACATAGTTGGCTCGCAGAAATTGTTGTAGCAGTTCGGATTTACACGGTGGCAGACTACTAGCATCAAAATTTCGTAGTTTTTACGACTAAACGCTTCATTAATATCTGAAACCTGATGAAGAACAATATAAAGCAAACATCAATAAGACTTGCGAAGAAAAGCCGACACCCAAAAATTCTACGCCGACGTGTAACGGCATCCCAACATGCCCAACTCGTGAAAATAAATTAACTTAAAAAAATAAACCTCCAAATCAGAAACCTAAACCAAACAAAAAGACTCTCGGGGATGATACAGATTCGTCTGCGGCTTCTGTCCACAGTGCAACTAAAGTATCGTCTGTGGCTCCTGTCCTTAGTGCTCATGAGGTCATACAGGCAGAAACTTCCACATCGGTCTCAACGATCAATATCTATGACTGTGAAGACACTGATAAGGGAAACTGGGAAAAAGTAGACGGTCTCGATTTTCACTTCCCGGGGTAATCAGGGGTACCACTGAACCTGGCTCCACGATGCTACATGCCGCTGAGAGGCGAAGATACTTGCACCTATATTACGTGCAGGAGGGCACCAAAGTCGAACAAGTACGCGACTATCTTAAGTCAATCCGGATCATTCTAGCACCTTTCGTTGAGTACAGACGTGTTAAAAATTAATTAAAATAAACATATAACGTGCTGAGTCGTGACCTAGTTTGCCGGCAATCGTTTTTAAACTTACCAGTGTAATGAATATAACTATAATTTTAAATATGGATCGTGTTTAAGAGAATTTAGTAGATTATCACCCATAATGGACCACAGCCCCTTCAACCGGAGTAGCAGGACCCTGCACTCCCCGCCTCCTACACCGTCGGCAGAGCCTGCACCTGCACCCGCAACGAGACCTAATGCGCCGAATCAAGGTGAAGATGTTCGCGAAGTGATGCAAATACCGGAGATACACTCGTGGATGACCATGATTGAAGAAAGTCTCAATGGGGTGTGCGCTATCGTAGCTGAGGGCAAAATGAACTCGGAGCAGAAGTTGCGCATCAACAATTTGTGCCGTACTGTGGGTACTGCCACATCGCATATGGCAGTACGGTACCAGGCCCTGAAGATTAGACTCGTCCAAGCCCAAACATTTGTACAGTCACTTCAAGATCAGTTAGACCTATCACAGCGGCTACAAGACCTCACCCGGACTATTGAAGAAACATCAAAACCTCCCGTGACCACTTCATTTGCGGACATGGTAAAAAAAGGACCTAATAATTTTATGCAGCCAAAGAAAATGAACTCAGTAGCCATTTATCCTGGTGATAAATTGAAGTCGAGTGAGGACACAAAATCCCTTGTCCAAAAGATTATTAGCCCTGAGCAGATGAAACTGCACGTACGGGGCCTACACAAAATAAAAAACGGCGGTGTCATAATTAGTACTGACTCCAGAGATGACATTGAGAAGCTCAAGAAATCAGTGCAGCTCACGAGCTCAGGTCTTAAGATAGGTGAGCCGCATAAGCGACGACCGAGGGTGGTGATAATAGGTGTGCCCACTTGTATGCAAGAAAGGGAAGTTTTTTCCTGCCTGTACCACCAAAATGTTGCCGAAGTGATGCCGGATTGCGACCTTGAAAATTTCCTTAATAGTATCAAATTAAGCCATAAGTCAGGCAAGAAGGACGGTGAGACCTGCAACTTTATCATAGAAGTCTCTGCAGTGTTAAGGAAAGCTCTCATCAAAAAAGATCGAGTTTTTATAAACTGGTCTTCGTGCCCTGTTAAAGACTTTACCTTAGTGACTAGGTGTTTCAAGTGTCAGCAATATGGCCATGCAGCTAAGACTTGCCGGGAGACAACATACACCTGTGGACATTGTGGCGATCGTGGACATTCTATACAGGAATGCACGAAAAAAGCCGACGAACCAACGTGCGCTACCTGCTTGCAGTATAAAAAGCCGAGTAAACACAACACAGGCTCTATTGACTGTCCGGCGAAAATTATGGCAGAGAGGAGGTATATAAACACCGTCGATTATGGAGATACCTAAGCTACATAATATACGCGCTTTAACAAATGTTTCATGTAATTTGGTTGCCATATATCGTTCAATATTAGCCTACTAACATTATATTGTAAATTCACCTAGTTTGGATAAAACGCACACGCAAATTATGTAATTATTATAAATAAATGCTAAACACAACCATTACTAACACACTGACATTGTTCACGATTCAGCTGACTCGTAGTTTTTTATGTTACACTAAGTTTTCTACAAAATGCACAACACGCAATTATAATAATAAATGCGTCAATGTTATATGTACATGTACCTATTAATTAGAAATTCATATTAATGTTTACCTTTTTTTTTTTACGAATATTTTAATTATTTTGTGGTATTGTTAAAATACATAACAAGAATTTGTAAAGGGAGAACTCACTTACTGTGATACAGTTTTCTAACTAGTACAGGAGTGGTGTTCTTTCTATTTATTTAGTAAACCGCTTAGCCTTAAGTTTGATTTTATATAAAAATAATATTTTAATGTATCTGTGTTTTTTGATAAATAAATTGAAAATTGAAATTGAATATGTGGCAGTGACGAATGCACTGTTGAAAAACTGAAATCTCGTGGCCACTACGCTTCCTTTAAGCTTGGAGTACCATTGAAATATGCCGAAAATATAATGTCTTCAGATAACCAGTTATCTGAAGACATTATATTTTAGGATATCTAAAGACATGTGTTAAACCATGGTGGCAGAACTTTCGTGCTAAGAACAACTATCAAATGTCGACCGCGATCCCGTGAGATGAAAATATGCTATCAAAATGTTCGTGGTCTAAGGACGAAGACTAGTAGGTACTTTCCTTAATAATATTACGCAAAGTGAATATGATATAATAGCATTAACTGAGACTTTTCTTACGAGCTCCGTGTCAGACAGTGAACTTTCCCTCCGGGCTTTCATGTGATACCTACGTAAAGATAGATCAGTTTTGTTCGCATTTCGTGATTATTATAATGTAAAAATAGTTACGGACATTGATGGTATGACTGATGGCAAAGAAATAATATTTGCTATTGTGTCATACAAAAATGTAAAAATATTATGCTGTTCGTGTATTTGCCTCCTAACTATAAAGATGAGCAGTATTTGAATGTTTTGACGTGTATAGAAAATGTAGTTTTCACTTTGCGCTCTCCTACATGCGTGTCTGGCAAGGGGTTGGAACTATCAAAAGTGTCTGGCTAGTGAGGAAACATCATCTACTTATTACCCAAGTATTATTTATAAAAATCAGCTTTTATACTATAACGTAAGTAAAATTATAATTTAATGAACATTAAGGGTGTCTGGCAAGAGGTTGCCACGATGTTAAGTGTCTGGCAATGAATAACGTGATTTTTAATGATATTCTGAAGGTAATACCGAAAAATTGGACTTTATTATTTGACGTATTTAGATCGGTATTTTAGACACCTTTAGTACTGGTTAACGGCCAAAGCCACTATAACCCAAACTCCATAGTGGTTCATCGTTCTTACCTGTGTTGGGAGCATGACAAACTTTCAGCTTTTATAAAATAACGTAGGTCTGGGGTTCACGGGCTCTTAGACTATGATCATAATATCTATTTATGTCACATGTTTACAAGAAACAAGATGACATATCATTCTGCCATTGTTATTTATTTGAAATTGTTCACAAGACAAACTGTTAAGAAGTGGATTAGTATAATTTATTTCGTCTGTAAATTAATCAATTATTAAGATGAGAGAATATGTTGGTATACTATCATAAATAATTTGGGATAAAATAAAAGCGATCTAAAATGTTATATGAGTGGAGCTGTTTATTTTTTAACACGGCATGTCATCAGTAGCCGTTAATATGATCACAAGAACATTGACCTAATTATGTCAATAAACTGGGACGACCATCGAATTAATTATAGGTGTCCTTGGACATTTTCTTCCAGTCTACCTTTGAGTCCCAAAAAGGTCTATTTCAAAATTTATACGAAGCAGACTAAGTATTTGTTTAAATTAAATTAAAACCACACTCGTATACAAATTACGTACACACTCATATAGGCATAATTATTATAAGGATACTTTTAAAAATAAATAAATAAAGCCTATAAAATGTTTCCTCCTTAAATAATAGGATAAAATGTAGGTTTCTGGATTCACGGATGGATATTTTATTACAGATTCTAGCTGTGTTATCAAAATCGGGTCTATAACATTAGATAGAAAATCAAGATGCAAGGTTTCAGCGAACCGCTTGCTAAGAAACTACGTGACGACTTTTTGTATGGTGAAAACACATTTTTTGTTTTCTTTCGGAATGTAGGAACTTACATAGTATATACATTCTCGAGGTCTAAGACGTATAAATAAAACATATTAGTTAGAACTCTGGCGCTGTTCGCTAGATCAATAAAATTCTAAGTTAAATTATGGAGTAACACTTATGAGGGCAAAGCAAAAGTGGTGGCATTCAGGACTTGCCCTTAGTAGCTCGGGATCCGCTCTATAGTCTGACAGAGTGACTATTGAAATCCTTACAAATTTTGCAACTGTATGTCAATATTTTGTGGGTAGGATTTCCCTTCAAGGCAATATACTGCATACAACAAGGCTTTAATACTCTGATTTTCTAACTCCTATCGTGTCGTATGGTATATGTGATCAATTTATACCGTAGATATTTGTTCCGTAAGCTTACGATCTAATCTAATCAAACATTCATTTTAGGCAAACACCGTAGCCATAACAATAGATTACGTCTACTATAATAGTCAAGTTGCATGACAATGACAACTGATAACCAGTAATTACGATCCCAATGCGGCGTACGAAGATTTGGTTTCTTTTTGTATACAATACTTAATTAATGACTGAAATATGTTCGTTGAATTAATGTCGCGTGAAAGTTATGCTTGATCTCGACGCAGACGCGATCCGCTGCGCAAGCAACATTTCTTATTCTCAATAAAACAGGTTACATGCAGCTAATAAAATTAGTAAATTTTGCTACAGTTTTGAGTAAGGTGCAGTTGGCTTTTAAGTTTAGTTGGCTATTAATACAATTTTGACGAGTACTAATAGATATAAGAATACAACATTGCTTTTATGCATGTAAGTTCAAATCATTAAAAGCAAGTACAATTTACACTATTCTATATCCAATAGATTATGTCAGTTCTTATATATACTTGGGCCAGCTTATTGCCTTCAACAACCAAATGGAATTAGAGATAGAGAGAAGAGTAGCTAACGCATGGAAGAGATATTTGTCTCTCAAAGAAGTGCTAAAATGTAAAGAATATACTATTGCTATGAAAAGGAAAATATACAACTCATGTATTGCACCAATACTAACTTACGGATGCCAGACATGGGCCAACACACAAAAACAGGACCAAAAATTGATCACATGTCAAAGAGCCATGGAGAGGAGCATCTTGGGTTACACAAAAAGACACAGGAAAAGAGCAGTAGACGTACGAAACATCACAAAGATCGAAGACGTTATATTCAAAACCAAAAACTAAAATGGCAGTGGGTAGGCCACATGATGAGAGAGAACAAAAATAAATGAACAAAAGACATAACGGAATGGACCCCTAGATTCCAAACCAAAAGAAAAAGAGGTAGGCAAAGAAAACGTTGGTCAGACGACATCAAGTCCATTGCAGGTCCACTATGGCACAGATTAACCCCATCAAGACAAACATGGAAAGAGCTGGAGGAGGCCTTCGTGTCGCAAAGACATGTCAACACTCAATAAGTTTTAAAATTATATTCTTTTGATATAAGTACATAAGGAAAGCTTCAATACATATATTATCACTAGCTGACCCGGCAAACGTTGTTTTGCAAAATTTTTTTTTCTTTTTTTTTTTTGAAATTAGATGTTGGCCTATTCTCAGAATAGGAATCGGATAAGCACAAAAAATTTCATCAAAATCGGTCAAGCCGTTTCGGAGGAGTATGGGAACGAAAACTGTGACACGAGAATTTTATATATTAGATTATAAAATGTAGTAGTATCAATACTTGCATCAATACATAATTATATTATCATTATAAGTGGGGATTTATTATATACAACAAAATTAAATTAATTTTAAACAATTATAACTACTTAAATACTGTTTACTATTAAAATTAAATTAAAATATTAAAATAAGTACAATACAAATAGAAAAAGAAACAAAAAAATATTCAAAGGGCGTCGTGAAAGTCCTCCACATCGCCGTCTATTGGTAACGTGCCCAGAACACTGGCAGCATTGCCACGCTGTATGGCAATGCTAATTTTTTGAGCTAGACACATACCAGCCTTCTGGTCACGCGAGGCGTCGACAAGTCTCTTCGCAAGCTCTCTATATAGAGATCTAGCACTTGGGCCCCATGACCCCAACGTTTCAACTCCAAACGGCTCAAACACGTAATCCCTTACGAGATTTACGTATTTGCACCGTTTTAGAGTCTCCGCTGTGGCAGCAGCAGCGCCCGCACAACCCGTTGTGCTAGGAAGATGAGATGGCGCAAGGGTATCCACACACATTGCGTCCCACACCAAAGGCCTACCCAACTTCCAGGGCAGTAGAGACATTCCATCTGGTCTTTTACCATCGTTGCGTGCCAAACCCTGAGGTTCAAGTTGGGCTTGAACGCCAGCGGTAACAAGAGCCCGACGGAAAATGTCATTCAGGTTGCTGTGTCGTGAAATATGACCTGCGCTCCTGCTGCACGATAGGCCATGGTGACCAAGGCTGTCGACAGCCTCCCCACAGTGACAACGATGTGGAGCGACACATGGCGCACCTAACCGGAGGCAAGAAGCAATGCGAAAGGTCGTGTCGTCCAACATGGTACCTATGTTGGACGGTGGCAGTGCTTGAAGCCAGAGCCCCGACTCCCACTCTCCCACAGCCAGCAAACGAGCACGCTCTGCAGCATTGTACGATGTACAGAGGAGATTTTCTCGTACTGCGCTGCAAAGCGGCCCGTCCCACTGCCTCTGAGAGGATAAATTTTGGGGCAACTCAGTGCTTGGACAAGCCATTTTCCAAGCATTAATGGCATCGATCTTACACTGCACCTCAGAATCGACCAGTGTGGGTGCTAAGATTTTTCTGGTCAATTCTGCAGTGCTGTGGACCGATGACAGAAATGCTGGTAAGCTCACGTCGGAAATCTTGCGTACGCTAAGCCCACCCAGGCGAACAGGTAATGTCGCCTGTAGCCATGCTCGGTCGTTCAGAGCCACATTTAAAATGTTGCTTAGGGTGTTTTGTAAAATTTTGTCAATATTGACTAGTGGGCTTGGGATTTTCCAAAAAGGCGAAGAACGTAAAGCGTGTGTGAACTTAGGCACAGAAAGACAGTATCGAATAATAGTGAAAGCCGAATGTGTATTTCAATATTGACTAGTGGGCTTGGGATTTTCCAAAAAGGCGAAGAACGTAAAGCGTGTGTGAACTTAGGCACAGAAAGACAGTATCGAATAATAGTGAAAGCCGAATGTGTATTAATTTTGAGCAGGCGGTCCGAAATTTCACTAAAATTTTGAATTTTTTCATGAATAAAAGAATCAAAACCTTCGTGTAGTATTGGGGACCCAGGAAGGCGAATAGAACTTTTTTGAATATGGGTTATACTGGGCGCGAGGGTTTGAAATTTGGAAAGTATTTCGGATTGGTCTAAAGCAGCGGTCGGCAACCGTGGCGGGCCACACTTTTGGTAATAACTAAACAGCATTTTTCCAAGTCTTGCAGCATTCTGCCACTGAATCATCAGCAAAGCGGAGATCTCCTCTAGTGTTGGTGAAGAGTTTCGGGAATATATGTTGTGTCACTTCGTGCTATCTCTTGAAAATATTGGATGGTTCTTTTGTTGTTCAGGGCTCGTACAGAAATTATTGACATTTGGTTCTCTTAACACCTCCACATATGTTCAATACACATGGCTGTGCTGCAACAACTACAGTGCAGCCTAGATTTCGATGGAGTCAAAAGCTTTTTCAGCATCCACAAAAGCCAGATGAAAAAGCTTCTCTGCCTCATCACACACATCATATCAGCCTGTTGCAGTCCACTGCTGGACGTAAGCTTCCTGCAGGGTACGCCACAAGACCTGATCTCGCGTTTTCGCCATCCAGCCACTACCAGCTATCCTCCTCAAGACGTTAGTCCATCTGGTGGGAGAGCGTCCAACACTATGCTTGTTGAGAAGTAGCCACCACTCGAGAACTTCTGCCGAAAAATCTCGTTCCGGACTTTGTTCCTTAACGAGATCCCCAGCATCGACCGGTTCATAGCTCTTTGAGTGACATGTAGTCAGTGGGCTAGCTTTACCGTCATGTTCCACGTCTCAGCTCTTTACGTCATGACTGGCAGCGCATATTGGCAAGACCAAGGTATTCAACCGAGCACCTTGGTCTTTAGGGATTGAGGCAAAGATAACTCGAAGATATGAAGCAGCTTCCCAAATGCTATCCAGCCCAGCTGCACTCTTTTGATGAATTCACTCTCAAAGTTGTCTCTACCTAGCTACAACTTTTGCCCCATGTATCCTTATACATACTTCTGGCAAATTTCGAGGGCTACACCTTCGATATAAATTGATTCAGAGTCGATTTGTTCATTCAACATGAGCTCAATCGTCTCTAGATTTATCCCGAGCCCAACACGTTTTCAGGCAGTATTGAGACTTGGCAGCATTTTGTGCAAATCTTGCAGCGATTCTGCCATAATTACCAAGGCATCGGATAAACGGAGATGCGTAAGATACTACACATAGACGTTGATTCCGATTCCATACCACAGCTGTGTTTTGAAGAGATCCTCCAGCGCGTTGGTGAAGAGTTTCGAGGATATAACATCACCCTAAGAATATATCACCCTCACCCTATCATCACCCTGTCTTACACCACGAAGCATCCGAATGAGTCTTGTTTCGTAATTTTGGACTTGAATGGACATTGTTGCCATTTGGTAGAAGCTCCTCAGCACCTCCACTTATATTCGATCGACTTGGTAGCGCTGCAAAGAGTCCAGAACAGCCCAGGTTTTGATGAAGTTGAAGGCTTTTTCGTAGTCTTCAAAGGGCAGACACAGTGGTCAGTGATTTCTGCGCAAACTGCCGACAGAATGGATGTGGTCCACGGTACCTACGGTAGCTTTACCTTTACAAAACCCATTCTACTTCGTCCGCTGGGAGTCGTTAAATCTTGATGCCAGACGATTCGTGACGGCTGTTGAAACACACAACAGCTTATAAACGTGGCTCAATGGTATGATCTGCCGATAGTTTTATCTCCTTTTCTGAAAAACAACGCCACAACACATCTGCTCCATGCCTTTGAGTTTTTAGTACCATTGATTATTACAGAAGTAAATAGACTTCTAAGCTCCTCAAGTAGAGGTTTTTTTTCAGCATTTAGGAGCTAAGAGGCCACTCGATCTTCCCCGTGCTCCTTACTATTATCAAACCGTCTTAGAACCGCTTAAATTTCATCAACATCTACGTCAGGAAAAAATATCCTCCGTATAGTGGCCGGTAAGTGGGGCTCTAAGATCGGTCGTGTTTGGTGCAGGCTTCGGTGCATGATTGGCATACAGATTGCCATACAAGTCTTCAACTTTAGCGAGGATCTCTGGGACTGTTAACACGGTATTACCCTTCGAGATAGTCAGCTTTGTCAGGTGACCCCTTCCCAGTCTTTTGGAGACTGGTTCTTTTGACCACGATTTTGCTCAATAGTTTTCTGTACGAGGCGAGTGTTCCAGCTAGCAAGGCCACGCTTTACTAATATTCGGTGCTTTCCGTCAAATCACATCAGTTTCAGAGTCTCGCTTGAAAGTTTAGAAAATGCCTCATTCCCAGTTCCTGTACTGCCCTGATCATGCCGTTCAGGTCCTCATCAACATTTTCAGATTTGCTACACTTAGGGGTCTCTAGTGCAGCAAATCTGTTTTTCAGTTTCAGTTAAAACGTATCATGTCCTCCTATCGAGACAATTGGACTAAGAACAGACCTCATCACGCTTGAAATAGATATTTAGAGTGCCTCTTATAAGTCGGTGGTTGCTGCCGGTATTGAACCTATTGATCACTGAGACATCTCTATATATATGCTTCTTATCCGTCATGATGAAGTGAATCTTGTTCTTTGTGCAGCAATTGTAACAATCCCTGCGTACTGAGAAATTTGACCAACATTTGTCCCCTAGTTTTCTGCTCCCATTAGCATGTGGATCCAAACACGATTCGTCGCGCTCGTACCTTTGCGTTGAGGTCCACCATAAATACAGTGAAATGTGTATTTATGGAGCAATGAATGGCCTTCGTCACATTGTTGTCTACGGCCTCCACCTCTACATCTGACCTACTTGATGTCAGCGCATATACCTGTACCATCTTAAGAGAGTATCTCTCGGTCAGTTTCAGTACAAGGTATGCTATTTGGATCGAGACGCTACAGATCTGTTACGTTTTTACGAAGGGCTTTGTTAACGAGAAACTCTACGCCACCTTGGCATCGTTGGGCTCCCTCCCTGTAGTAGAATAGAGGCCTGGTGCAAAGGTTATCGTGTCCTCCCCTTGTCTTTGGACTTCTGATAGACTCAGTACATGTTCTGGCTCTATCTTGGGTTCGTATCTTGTCTAATTCTATTATTCTATCTCAAGAATGTGCAGGCTTTCTTCAAGCCGTAAATTACGTCCATTGTATGTAGCCAGGGTCAATTGGTGTTGGGAGCTGTCCGTAGCCCGGGGATTCTTAGCACCTCCTATTCTGCCACGACCAAGGCCACTGCCGTGACTTGGAACAGTGAGGCGGCCGGGAACTAGGGGCTGTTTCTTTCATGGGAAGTTTTGATCCATAGTCCCATACCACGCTGGGAAGCGGTGTTGACAACCGCAGTATGCTGAGCGGTACTTACATAGGGAAAGGCTACTACTCTGCCTGGAAAAACTTAGCTTTAAAGTTCAGCTCTAAGCTCGCCGGTGTCTGGTTGAGGCGTCAGGGCATGCGAGACATACATATTACCACTATTTGAGGTAGTCAGCTTTGTCGGAAGGCTCTTGCCCAGTAACTTCGACTCTTTATTTTGCCTAATCGCCCTTATACGAAAAGAGTGTTCCAGCTTCGGAGGTTACGCCTCTAGTTCCAGATCTTTTTGTAGCATGTATGAAGAGTGAATTTGTAGGGTCCTAGAAGGCTGTCTGATGTTTTTCATTAAAATCGATTCAGTTGTGCTATTTTAAGCCATAGGGCGTTTTAGTTCCATTTATAAGACATTATTTACAAAACATTCGCGGGACGCAAGTAGGACCCTCGCGGGCCACATGTGGCCCGCGGGCCACGTGTTGCCGACCGCTGGTCTAAAGTATCGTTGATAAAAATTTCACACTTACTTGGATAAAGGTCTAGGCCGATAGCTGAAAATTTTGTCTTCAGAAGTGCCAGGTCCTGATAGACAGTGTCTACGTCGCCTCGTAGGGTTCCGTCATCTAGGTACCAGATGTTAAATTTAGAATTTAGCTGGCTAATAACTGGATGAATGGCTAAGCTAAAAATAAGTGGTCCACGAGGGTCGCCTTGTTGACAGCCAACGGCAGACGCCAAAAGATTTTCCTTGTATATTAATTTTGATGGAGGCCTGTAGCACTGCCAAAGGAAGTTGTAAATTTGGGGGGGTTTCTAATTTAACTTGCGTCAGCAAGGTGTCCCTGTTCACTGAGTTAAAAGCATTCTTTAAGTCAATCTTCAAGATAATATCACCCCCATTACAGCCAAGGTACGTTGACAGGGCATGTATGGCGGCCTACAGCCACCCTTAGAGCCAAATCCAAGTTGTAGTGGCTGTAATTTGCTGCCTAACATGAAGTTATAATGCCGACAGCAAATCTTGGCCACCATACGCCTGTACGTACACCCAACGGCAATGGGACGAATACCACCGTCTCGCTTTCGCAAAGCGCATAGATTTGCGCCATACAAAATGTCAACGATGGCATCGTTCACATTGCCGGACAGCATAAGGTTAAGTAAAGCCGTTACCTCCCCCAAAAGCGCGTTCCCGGCCGCCCCAGCGCTTGAACACACAAGATCTTTTAAATGTTGGGGTGTTAAGTCGTGGAGACCACCAGCAGACCCGCTTTGGAAGGAGCCAACGGCAGTCAGCACGCCCTTGGCTGTAATCCTGAGGCAATCTGAGTTAGTGTCAGGTGGGTCAGGAAAGGAGAGGCTATCTCCTGGCGCTGGATGCTTGCTTTGCAGACTCGCGAGTGTGTCGGCAGAGCAAGGCGCTACCACATCGCTACTGAATAAGATTCTGGATGCTCCCCTGATATCACCCTCCCTTAGCTCTACATGGTGGTAAATGGTGCTATTGCGGTGTATTTTGGATATTGGTAATTTAAATTGGATGCCGAAATATTACAGTTTTCTTTAATTTTGGCTGTTAATGTTTTTTTTGTTTGCCGGTCTTCCTGTGCGTGTAGAATTCTGTAAGGGAAAGTGAGTAGTTGTTCCCAAGCCGTTACTGAATTCTCCCGTACCACAAGGCCTATGCAGTGGGTTAGATTTTGGGCTACTGAAGGCCTTGCGCCACGGGGAATTCGTTTTAAGATGGGAATGGAATTTTTTAATTTGCTTATATGCTGCCAAAAAGGGATATCAGAAGTTGTTGTCGCCTCATTTATTAAAATGTGATGTGTGGATGTGTTGGGGCAAGAAAGTACATTTTGGTTTTTGTGGCTTTTACCAAAATGTACTTTTAGGCCCCGCTCACCTTTAAAACAACGTGCCTGGGAACAAACAGGGCAGCGCACCAGAGCAGACGATGTGCAAGATTGACTCGCACCTACTTCCTCATCACTAGGACATAATATGACGACTAAAACTTAATACAAAACACTTAAAGTAAAATACTATAAAACTTTATAAACACAAATTTATGACGTTTGTCATTGCGTAAAATTATTTTTTCTGTCCGTGGCGGCGGCGGCTCGTCAGTGCCAGTACGCTAGCCGAGTCCGGCGGCATTGAGATCGTAGATCCATCGCCAGCTAGCCACCTCCTCACACCACTCAACCAGAACTGTTAACTAAGCCGCTTTATCACATCATACAGGAATCGACATTGATTTCTTGATAATAATAAAAATATAAAAGATACTAGATTAAATTATACTCTTTTTCACGGATGTGAATTGGTACTTGATATTGAAATTTTTTTTGACATCTGATATAAATAATTTTTGTAGGCTCTTGTGACACTTTCTTCTATAATATTAGTTTTTAGTAATATTTAAGCCTTGGTGGTTGCTTTTATTTCTCTAAAATTATCATATTATAAATTATTCAGAATATATTTTTCAAAATATATTATTAGAAATGTATTTTCGTATGATCCGACAGATGTCAACCTTCCAGTCTATCTTACAATCATTATAAGTAGCTATGTAGTAGTATTATTTTTTAGTAATACAAAATGCACACTGACTGAAAGCTTGTATTGTAAATATTTAGATATAACTATGCAATAATTGTAAATTAAGTTGGCAATAAAGGCTTAATAACAATAATAATGTCCAACACGGTCAAGCGTGTGTTGGACCAGCTACTTTACCCGACTCTATTGCCGTTAGAAGAAGCTTATACATAGTGACAGTATTAATTTACATCGCATAAAAAAATGTATTTAATTCGTTATTAAGTAAAGTTATGCATTTAGTTCCTGTAACTTCATTTGTTATGCCGCTACTTCGAATAGTTTACACACTCAGAAATATAACGTTTTTATACACGTATCGCTCCCACATCCGCGAAGGTTTAAACAATCTCCCAAAATTATGTAAAATTCTTACAATTAGTTATATATCCTACAGAAAAAGTAAATAATAGAAGGATTAAAAATACTTTCGCATTAGGTAACAGATTTTAGCATTTTATCGCGTACCTTTAGCATACGAGATAAACTACGGACCTACATAACTAAACTATAAAGTTTAGTACGATACTTTACTACGGCACCCTAAAAACAATTAACCTAATAGGTTTTGGACAAAGACTTACAGTGAACTTTTCTTTTCTCAGTATACGCTTTCAGCGTATCATGTTTCGTAGTAGGTATGTTATTTATGTGAAGCAGCTCGCAATATTTCTCTCTGTGGCATGAGTAGCATCCGCTTGGAATAGATACAAAATAAATGTAATGGATATACCTGAAGTCACGAGCGTTACCTATAAATATTTACACTTTTAAAACATCTCTTGGATATACATAAACTTGGAAATAAAACGTTCTTTAAAAAAATTAGGTGAAGATCAACTACGTAGTTCACACACATGTGCTTTATCCCCTTTATTATACGCTACCTACACGCATAGAACCGCTAGATATTATTAGCAAACTTTGTTTATAAAAGTTGAAAGCAAGCATATTTAGTGCGCGTCGTCCACGCTCAAACGAAATTAAACTTGTATATTTGTCGCAAACAACTAATATATACGCACATATGGTTGTTGCTTATGAAAAAACCGCAGTAATAGTCGACGTGTCGTAAAAAAGGTCAGGCCGATACTGCAAAACGGAATGCGTGTTGAATTTTTTATCACTGCTTCTATCTTGTAAAGCGAGTGTTATAGGGATGTCTCGCCTCTTTACATAACGAATCGTACGCAAGGGAGATTGCTCCTAGTAAATTTAGAGGCGTTTAACATGTTCAGTTTCGACTTCGTAAATCTTTATTTGCATACTGAGACAATAACAAGTTCGCCCCCAGCGATTGATTTAAAAGTTTGCCTGATATGTCTATTCTGGACTATTCTTTCGCTTCGTCGAAGTTTCCTCGGAGTTAACGAAGAATTTACGCTGAGAAGGCGGGTAAGAGGTATTTGTGAAGAAAACAGACAATGCTATAAACTAAATTTTTCAAGAAGCAAAGTCAACAAACCAATTTAATAATATTTGTAATGAATACTTTTCATTTGAACTTCGTTTTTACTCCCCTGTTGTTATACGTATGTATGTATCGATTGCATTTTAGGAGTAAGTACATATTTGCAAATAAATAAGGCGCTTTTAATATTAAAGTTTATTTAAAGACATACCGCTATACATTTTTTATTGATTTATTTAAATGTTCCCAGTCCTTAAAATCGTCCAGTGTTCCACCTCAGTAAGATATTAAGTAGGTATTTTATACCTAAACACGTCAAAGTCTACTTGCACCAAAAACCGTTCAGTAAATTACATTATAATTTAATCGAAATGTTGGTACCTATACAATATACATATAATCATTGTCAGTGAAATGACTAAACTACATATTATGCTCTTAAACATGTTATTTAAAAATTTCCCAAACTTTATCGCCAATAATGTCTTTGTCATTTTCCATGACACATAAAAAGCTACATCATTATTATATAGACTAAATAGTTGAGTTGTTTTAATAAATAAGGGTTACGCGGTAACGAGTTATAAATTACCGCAGTTATGGCGGCTACATCAAAAGGGAACTAGAAAAGATTCTTCCAACACGTCGTAATGCTGAAGTAAAGGTGACATGGCCTAATAACATTTGCTAATTACGTGAAAAACCTCGTAAACGAACCCGTTTGGTAGAATGACGCATACTAATTAAGAATATTACCCGTCATTTTCTTTGCTGTAACGTGCAGCTGAATAGCTTTACTAGCAGATACAAATTTAGTTTTACTGTAGGATGGTTAGTGAGGTTTTACTACTCGGATTGCTGTTATAATTTGAATAGACGTATGGCGTAAACCACTACGTACAAACAATTATCTTCTTAACGCTGTGCAGAATTTTGGTTCGATGCTGACTTGGGACATCACTTGGTATGATTCAGATTTAATTTTATTGTTGTTTTGAATCTGGGTGTTCTTTGTATTCACTGAGTGAATGTTTGTAAAGTCACTTAGAATATATAAAAGAGGATTTATTTCTAATAAAAAAATATAAATTTATAAATTGGCCGCTAAATTTATCATTAAGTTTAGCATGGGAGAACGTACAAACAGAACTCTAACGTCTATCTCATATATGACGATAAGTTTCGTACAAAATAATGTTGTGTTGTTCTTTCTCTGAGTAGAGGAAGTGCTTTAGCCTTCAGTAAGGGAAGGCTGAACTTTGTCGTTAGGACGGTAGCAAGTAGCGGTTACACAGAACAGCACGTTTAGCGCTGAGTAGTCGGGTAAGAGGTATTTGTGAAGAAAACAGGCAATGCTATAAACTAAATTGATTAAGAAGCAAAGTAAACAAACCAATTTAATAATATTGGTAATGAGTACTTTCCATTTGAACTTCGTTTTTAAACAAAAGCAATAAGCCCCCTGTTGTTATACGCATGTATCGATTGTTTAAGGAGTTAATATTTGGGTGAATTTCAACAGGTCCAATAAAATCTTCATTTCCGTGGATTTTTTATTCTTCAACTTTAGAACAAGAAAAATTGTGTTTACTCAAGTTTTTGATAATATATGTAATCTTGCTTAATATCTAGTAGAGCGCTTAAAAAAATAACGAGATATACAAGATTAAAAATTTTCGTGCCACGGCGATGAAACATGTGTCCACGGCAATGAAAGAACTGTGCCACGGGAATGATAGAATCAATCCACGGTAATGAAAAAATCCAACAATACATGATATTTTTTATATATTATAATATACTTACCTGAAATAGATACATCCCTGGCTCTGAGAGAGAAAGGCACACAACACACACATACGCTCTTTTTACCCTCTTCTCAATAACCTTCTCGCATCGGAGTAAAATTAAACAAAAAGTTAAAATAATCAAAGCAACACAATCATTTATTTTAAGTTCCTTCACACAAAAATAAACAGAATAAAAATTAACAAATGATAAGATACTTTTCTGAAGTATGAAATAGCTATGGTCGCTTCTTAATAAATTTTTCGTCGCTTTTGTTCGGCCAATCTTTTCTTTCCTTTCTCTCCTCTTCCGATAGTTTCGGTTAAGGCATCATGGCTTTCTGAAAATAAACAATCCATTATTATGTTTATAATTAGACTGTAGTATATATGAGTGAATGCGTGTGATTGTATTATGTATGTATTTGTGTGAGTCTGTGTGCGTGTGTGTGTGCGTGTGTGCGTATGTTTGAAGGTCTATCGTGTGATGGAGTACCAAATATACATATATAAGTTTGTAATGTTAACGTGGAAATATCTTTTTGTAGTTAACTGTACAGTACAGATTGTTTTTTTTTCTTAATCATGCTGTGGCGATGAAAACTTAAGTCACGGAAATGAAACAACTGGTCATGGCAATGAAACTAAATTGTTTTAAAAGGCATGACAGTGAAATTTGGTTTCATCGCCGTATCTTTTTTTCATTACCATAGCAAATTTTGCCCACGGAAACCACGGCAATGAGAGCACGGCGATGAAAATCGAGGCTAAAACATCAACTAACCAAAAATCTATTAATAATTCACAGTAATTAACATGTCACAAATAAACATAAGATAAATGGCATTCTATCGAATGCTGTTATCGCCCACGCTTTTTGTTCTGCATACAAATGATATGCTCACTTTTGGGGGCATACATTGCTATGCAGACGACAGTACTGTACATGGGCGATATCTCGGACACCCTGCGGCTAAGCAAGCCGATACTGAGGAGTATAGGCGAACACTTGTTGCTGAGCTTGACTGGGTTCTGAATTGCATCTCGCATTGGGGTGATGAGAACCTGGTCGAGTTCAACGCCAAGGAAACACAGGTGTGCGCATTCTCAGCCAAGGTATCTCCATTCCTTCCCCATCCCTCTCTTCTGGACACTCCACTACCGATTCAAGACAGCCTCAATATCCTGGGTATGGATATACGCAGAAATCTCATCCAGAAGAACTACATCGAGGGTGTCATCAAATCCGCATCTCGGGAACTCGGAGTACTGAACAGGGTGAGGAGGTTTTTCACGCCGGAGCAGTTGTGTCTGTTATACAAGACCCAGGTTCGCTCCTGCGTAGAATACTGCTCTTACCTTTGGAATGGCTCCGCTCAGTACTTATTGGACGCCCTCGATAGGTTGCAGCGGCGTGCTGTCTGTATCATTGGGGATCCAGAGGCCACTAAGACTCTTGAGTCACTGCAAGTACGCAGAGATGTGGCCTCAATGGCTGTCTTCTATCGCATTTATCACGGTGAGTGCTCCGAAGAACTCTTTCAAATAATCCCACCCTCTCCTTTCCTATCCCGATCGACACGTGCTGGGTTAAGGTGCCACTCTTACACGGTAGAACAGATATCGTCACGCACCAAATGGTTCGGCACCTCTTATCTCTGCCGTACCATTAAGAAGTGGAACTCTTTACCAGTCCACGTATTTCCCTCCAGTTATGACCCTGGGTCCTTTAAGCGGGATAGCCAGGAGAAAGTTGTGCTCAGTCTCAAGAGGAAAGCGGAAGGTCAGTGGTTGTCCCATAATAACAAAACTAAAGAAAACTACTTTAATCCTTTGAATGCCGGAACGCGGATCCACGCGAGATATGCAAAAGGTTAAAGGTCCTCAAATAGGCTAGTTGACAAAAAAAATTTTATAAGTCCATTTCAACTTTATCATGCCATAATGCCATGCTGGCTGCTGGGATGATGGCCACCACTATGGGACTTCACTGACTGCTTAACATCAGGCAGCAAGGAGTCAATTTGTTCGGCAGAAAAAAAATGCTTAATCAAAAGGACAAACTTATTCAAATATAAGTTAGACCTATCCACGGCGATGAAAGAAACAATGTCCAGTAATATAAAAATCGAATACTTACATTTATGGCTCAAAAACGCAGGCACGTATACACGTCGTTCCACGTCGAGCACCAAGCGACACTTATGCAACGTTTCGCGCACAAGGGTAGGGGACGCAAGTCCTTAGATAAAACAATATTCTTAAATATATTTAGGACACGGCGATGAAAGGTAGTTCTAGGACAAATGCATTTTTATTAACCATTCGTTGTCATCATCATCATCATCAGCCTTTAACAGTCCACTGCTGGACTAGGCCTCTCCTTTGAAAGGGGGAATTGGCCTACTATGCCACGCTGGCCAAACGGGTTGGTATAGGGTTTGTATCAAGTTTTCCTTCTCTTACAGTGCTGTTCTCTGCATAATATACTCCCTCTGTCTTACGACACCCATAGGATGATATGGGGTGGTGACATTCCGTATTCTTAATCAGTCACCAAACGAATTTGTTGTATTGTTTAAATATATGAATAAATTTATTCCGTAAAAATACTTTAATTATTCACATATCAAATAAAACTATGTTTTTATATAAATAACCAATAGATTTTTATCAATAGCGTATAATACACATAAGGTGATGTGTGGACAAACACGGCAATGAAAGATTTCGAGGTTTAATGTTTTTTTTTGGAGTATCTATTAATCCTATTTAATTAAATAATAAGTGCTACACATAGATTACTATTTCACCTAACCAAAAAAAATGTTAGAACATTATAACTATGTTTTATAGTACCGATTTCATTGATGCCACGTAATTTTTGTTCCCGGGAAATTCACCCATTTGCATGGAAATTTTAAGGTGCTTTATTGTTAAAGTTTATGTAAAGACATCTATACGTTTTTTATTAATTTAATGTAAATGTTTCCAGACTTTAAAATCATCCATTGTTCCACCACAGCAAGAGATTAAGTATTTTATTCCTAAATAGGGCAAAGACTACCTACACCAAAAAACAGCTCAGTAAATCACCTTGTAATTTAATCGAAATCTAGGTACCTATATAACATACAAATAATCATTGTCAGTGAAAAGACTAAACTACATAATATGCTCGTAAACGTGTCATTTCAAAGTTTCCCAAACTTTATCGCCAATCATGTCTTTGTTATTTTCCATGACGCACAAAACGCTACATCATTATTGTACAGTCTAAATAGTTGGGTTGTTTCAATAAATAAGGGTTACGCGGTAACGAGTTATAAATTACCGCAGTTATGGCGGCTACATCAAAAGGGAACTCGAAAAGATTCTACCAACACGTCGTAATGCTGAAGTAAAGGTGACATGACCTAATAACATTTGCTAATTACGTGAAAAACCTCGTAAACGAACCCGTTTGGTAGAATGACGCATACTAATTAAGAATATTACCCGTCATTTTCTTTGCTGTAACGTGCAGCTGAATAGCTTTACTAGCAGGTACAAATTTAGTTTTACTGTAGAATGGTTAGTGACGTTTTACTACTCGGATTGCTGTTGTCATTTGAGTAGACGTATGACGTATACCACTACGTACAAACAATTACCTTCTTAACACTGTGCAGAATTTTGGGTTCGATGCTGACTTGGGACATCACTTGGTATGATTCAAATTTAATTTTATTGTTGTTTTGAATCTGGGAGTTGTTTGTGTTCCCTGATTGAATGTTTGTAAAGTCACCTAGAATATAATAGAGGATTTATTTCCAATAAAAAAATATAAATTTATAAATTGGCCGCCATATTTATCATTAAGTTTAGCATGGGAGAACGTACAAACAGAACTCTAACGTCTATCTCATATATGACGATAAGTTTCGTACAAAATAATGTTGTGTTGTTCTTTCTCTGAGTTGAGGAAGTGCTTTGCCTTCAGTAAGGGAAGGATGAACTTTGTCGTTAGGACGGTAATCCTTCCTTTAATACTGCTAAGATGCCGCCAAGCAAGTAGCGGTTACACAGAACAGCACGTTTAGCACACTAGCTTTTAATTTAAACTTTTTGAAAACTAAAATTTACATTACTTCTCTGCTACTGATATAATCTTCCGTAAAAACTCAACAACAGCTCACCACTGCCTCATACTCATAAAATTCCACTTTCTTCATATAATTTGTATAGGGATAGAACATCCCAATAACCGTTGTCCTAATTTCAATCCACTTCTTGTTTTAAGCTAGCGTCTCGCAGTACCTACTGTCAAATAAAAATCTAGAATGAAGCCTAAGTACCTACCAAAATAATATGAAACTATGGTAAAAAATTCTTCCAATATTTTTAAACCTAACTAGCAAGGCAGCATGTTGCTCTAATAAGCCAATGTTGGAAATTTTTATTGGTTGTGCGATATGCTATAAAATATTTACAATATAGGTATATACAATGTTACACAGCGTATGTATCAAAACTTAATTGCATAATATATTAGAGCATTTCATATTTTTCGGTAACTCTGCTATTTTGTCTAGGAGGTGTGTGGAGGCTCTACCCTAAAGGCGTTCGGGGCATACCCACTAAAACCACCGCGGTGTCCCTACGAGTCCCGTGTAGTGGCGGGGTCACGCGATTCGCGGATAGCATACTTTTCCGTGTCCCCGCCCGGGATTGGCCCGCCGTTGGTGTTGGTGAGCCCCGTCTTGTTATGCTACTTGGGAGGCAGCGCGGACGCTACGCCGCCCCCTTGCCTTTTGGCGGACGGGGAGCAGCCTCAGTGCTCGCCGTCCGCAGGCCCTAAAACCTAGCAGCCGCAGAGGATAGGGAGGACGTCAACCTGACAACACCGCATCTCCTCTTCCTCTGCGGCCCCACCGCAACGCATCACATGGTGCGCCCCCATTTCGTCGGGAGAGATAAGGTGCGCGGCAACGCAACACCAACACGCCTCTCCTCCCGCGACCGCGCCCGACTGCGAGGGACAGACAGAACTATCCCCCGCACCCACACCTTTGGACCCATCCTGCGCAGGCTTCACCCAACCCCACGTGGAGCATCCACACCCGGGATCCCGCTTAGCTTCACCGTGGGTGTCCAAGCCACTGTTACTGAGCCCCCCACCACGACAAGGTGGAGATCTCACAGGGTGGATTTTGTCTGAACCTAAATATGCTACTATTCTACTCTTCATAGAAAAAATACATTTTTCCGTCATTTAATTGTATCTATCATCCTTACCCATATGAATAATTTAATTAAATATCTACATCCCTAACTAACAGTTTCTTTTGCAGAATCGATATCAATGTATGTAAGAGCTTTTAAAATTACTAAAACCGCATATTATCGGCCTAAACTCATTGAAATTCAAATCAGGCATTAATGGAAAGCAATCCACTCTCACGATGCATTTTTCTTAAATGTGCCAGTAAAATCCTACGGTACTGGTAGAACCGCGATGTATGGCATTTTTATTTAAAATTGTAAGTAAAGTTTAGGTTAGCGAGCAACAACTACACAAATCAAGTTGGAACTAAAAAAATTAAAACGCTAGGATGCGATGCGGTCGGCGAAATCGGGGTTAACTGGAACGGTTTGTTTACATGTCTGGTTGGTTTTCAAACTGGAGAATTGCGAACCACTGCATCGGGATGTTTTAATTACCGACGTTTGTTTTACAATTCATTAACCGGAATTTACTTACTGTACATATCTGATTTTAAATCCGACATCTCTGACGTTTTTTTACGTTTGTAATTAAATTAATTATTTAATTTACTGACCGCAAACAATAACATTGCTCATTACAATTGCATTACATATAACATTTACGATTTATGTATCGATAAATTGTTTGATCTTGTAATAACGGGTTGCCAACACGTTAAAATTCTACTGCATAACCAAAGAATGTTGCGAGAGGAAGAAAAAAGGTACGTGAAATAACAAAGTTCAGGATCCTAAGAGCAGCCGGTGCCGGGGTGAAATGTGGTGGGGTGCGCGCACGAATATCAAGTAGCGTGCGGCATTACGCGGCATGCACAGACTATATAGAGGCGCACGTGTAATGGCGACCGTGACGTCACGTCCGGATACGGCACAACGCGGTCTCAGTCCGTATCATGAATTACCCACTACCCGCCTACGACATGCAAGCCTCCAACACTGCCTCCTAAAACGTACCTACCTACTTTGGGGATCGCACCTTTTTTGTGTAATTTTACCAATATTTTAGAATATCCGAGAGCCAAATATAGTTACTGGAGAGTATTCTTAAGGTGTGTGCGTCAAAAAGGCTGTAAAACACAGAGATTGTCCGAGATGCAACAAAGTTCTTAAAATATTTCTTTGTAGCCGCCTCCTGAACACGTATTGTGTGTGAATTACTGGGGCAAAATAACTTTTAAATTGGATAAGTTGGTTGTACCCTTGTACAACTAACTTGTTGTATAAGTTTGATCGATTTTTGGGGTATAAGCTAGAAAGATCCCTCTTTCATGATATATCAATTTTATTGGTAGGTTCAAGCAAATAGTTTATTACAAGTAGCTGAACACACTAAGTTAGCGTTGGTTATACTAGAAGAATTTACGAGGTATTTGTTGACATCACAACTGTATTGTTTGAATTTTTACTTACACAAGTACCTATAAAATAACATATTATTTTATTTATTTATTTAACTTTTTGCACAGCACAAAAATATGTGGTACATAGGCGGACTTAATGCCTTAGGCATTCTCTACCAGTCAACCTAGGGTGATGCAGAGATAGTAGATAGTAGGTTAGTAAGATTGTGAATACTATATTATCGAGTTGAGAACGGAAAGGTATTTTCAACGCAATTGTTAAATATCATGATTTGGCAAAAATATCTGCAATTAATTTATTAAATTATAAAAACGATTTCATGATTTCACGAATCGAACGATATCATGATTTGGCATATATATATATATATATATATATATATATATATATATATATATATATATATATATATATATATATCTTTTATCTAGACAATCTTTGTTTTTGCAAGCTCAGTCAATAAATTGCCGGAGCGAGTGCGGCCGATGCAATTTTTACAAAACGAAAAAAGCAAGCTTGTTATTCGAGAATCCACCAATTGGTAGTGTATTTATTCTTTTGCCCTGTTCGCAATGCAATTTACGGTGAAGGCGTAAACAAACAAGAGTGCTATCAATTAGTTTGTCCATTAAATTATTTAATAGAATTGTTGTTATGAGTTACAATGTTATAACTACAATGAAATGTGAATTGTGCTTTACAGGACCAGTATATAACAGGTTGCTAGCAGTGATTTAAAAAAAGAAAGAATAATAAGAGTTCGGTTCGTGTGGTGAATTGACTAAGTTGTGCTAAATCGTTTTTATAATTTAATAAATTAATTGCAGATATTTTTGCCAAATCATGATATTTAACAATTGCGTTGAAAATACCT